>OZ020556.1:26131115-26756115 GCA_963971465.1 Lepidochitona cinerea
CTATATATTTTCACTATATATACAGTAATAGATTCCGGTTCTGGAAAAGATTCGGTATTTGGGATTTGGGTTAGATGCTGGGTGGTATTTGAATATCTTTGCTTTCGTGTCTGGTGGCATTGCGCATATATACCTAACCCAAAAAAGTGTTGCACCACCAAATGAAAACTTAAGATTCAATTACAAAATCTAAATCATCGGAAACTGCTATTGAAGGTAGTCATTTAATCAGGATCTGAGTTTGAATCCATATTTCCATCATGGCACAAACGTATATCCTCGGGATCCTCATCCACAAAATTCCAATGTATTAGAAGCAGCATTGCATGAGGAGTGGAGTCAGCTGCCTGGGACAATTCCGACGTCTTGTGGGCAGTATGAGAAGGCACCCCATACTGTAGGGATACATTGTGATGCCAGTTACGCCGCTTTGTGAAACAGGTTCCTGGTTCAAATATTCATGCCAACTCTTTCTACGATACAGTGCCATGAAAAAAGTATGGCGGTGCAACACTTGTTTTTTGGCTATGCATCTAGGGGGCCTATATTTGAGCCAATGTTGGTCAGTGGAACTAAATGGCCGGGCGAGCTCTGTTCTAAGAGGGTAGCGTTGAATCTTCTATTGTTATCGATGTTATCTCTCTGGAACTGACAAACATTAATACCGCGGGTTATATGCTTATTCATGGTTCCGACATTTTGCCTTTTGACCAAATGTCAAAGTTGATATTTTAAGTGGGACACGAGTTGCCAAAAGTGTTACTTTTCTGGTTAGGCTTAAAGTTTGGATCAAAGGTGATCTCATTCTTAGATTTCTTTGAGGATGGACTTTTAATTGTAAGATAAATTCTCACCATTACGATGTTTGTACGACCGTGTATATTTTGGGGTGTGGACATAAAATTTACGCGAAACTCCATCGGGCATTTATGTTTTCTGAACTTGGCTACCCGTTCCTTTATAAAATTTAAATAAAAAATGGATATACCTGGGATATGTACTTCTATATTACAGGATATACCGAGATAATTTAAAGTGATGCATATAGTAGCGTACAGCCTGGATTGGATCACTAAAATCGCTTCGATCATTGAGTGTATATTGGTAGAAAAAAACAGACAGTTGATTTCTTGGTGGGTAAAGGGGGACAACTTTTGCACAGCATGCTGAAGTATCTTGGAAAGCGTGCAAAATGTTAATTCCTGGTACGCTAGTATAAGGTTAAATCATCTGAAGCAACCCCTATATTTCAAGGCGCTGAATGGGTAGATAGTAAGTCGAGAATCAATAAACATTGGGACCAAGTTTAAAAATAAATTTTTAAAATGGAAATGGCTGGACTGGCTAAGATTTTTGGTGCGGCAGTGGATTTTTTTTTTTTGATTTGAATAAAGGATGTCCATTTTCAAAATTTTCAATGAAGTTGGTCACACACCAATTATACGGTACGGTATCTTATATTACTGAAGCAATGCCTTATTGCAATATTGGAATCGAAGGACTCCTTCGGGTCACCAAACGAGCCTGCCATCTATGCAGCATTCAAACTTAGCATTGCAAGCATTACCATATACCGCAGGCGTAGAGCGACTTAGTATATAGGCAATGTAACCGCGATCGCCATCTTGTTTTTTCGAGTGACTTCCGGTAGGATCTGTCGGTGCGATCGCCGATGTCAGGGTCCGGTCAGTTTCAGGTAACTTTCTTTATATTCGGCTTTTAGCTGGGGCGATTGCATGTAATTTTTATTTTCCTCAGTGATTACTGAGTCTTTCTAAATCCTCATTTAAGCCTGACATTCTCTGAATTTCTTTCACACTAGGGAATTCCCTTTTACAACTAATTACGCTGAAAGGTATTTCCCCACTTTGACATTAAAAAAACATATGATCCAAATTCCGCGTTTTGTTGAAATTTGGTAGGAATCTAGCCAATCATATGTAAAAATAGTGTGCAAAGTTTGACATTAATGCGCCAAGTAGAACTCTTAAAATATATGCTTAGTTGACAGCTCCTCCAAATACATACTGAATCCCATTGACAACTATTCATAAATCATAGTTTACTGGGGGGGGGGGGGGGGGGGGGGGGGGGGGGGGGGGGTTATTTTCTTTTTTCACCAGCTATCGCCACAACTTTCTCTGATTAACCCTTTGCATGTTCGTAGTGGAAATTTACAAAAAATATTAATGGGAATGGGATTTTTAATATTGGATTCATGTTAATAGCTGTCATAAGTGGGATGGTTGAAGGGAACTAACAGAAGGTTGAGCATTTCTATCTCTCCAGCAATTTGTGGAAATGTGCAAATTAAGTAATCCTTTATGTGGTGTGAAAGACAAATCAATCAATCAGTCATGGGTTAATATTTTCCCCCAAACTTATGATATGGCAAGGGCATTTGGAATTCTACCAGAAGATTGGCCTGTAACGGTAGCATGTGTTTTAGTGGTCATAAAAAATATATCTATATAAAATAAACTACATAATTGGAAAAATTACTCAGGTCTATTTTCTATTAAAACAACAAATTCTATAATTGTCTGCATATAACTATCCCGTGACAAATTTAAACAGGCCCAGTTATAAAGCTTGGTTTACATACATATTTTATATATTTTTCATATTTTTTTTCAGGTCGCCAACACTAATGATGGATAAGAGAGGGCCAAAATTGTTACTGGGCTTAAATTTTGAAATATAATAGACTGGTTAAACAGGAGCAAGTCAGAAGTAGTCTTAGTTGGAGGACAACGCAAAGTTAAATAGCTAAAACACAAGTTTAAAAGATCAAAATATTTGTATTTCTGTACACAGATGAATGTACAAAAAAGGAGACAATGTTTTATTTAAAACAATAAACGAAATGTAAATATAGTACTGGGTACTTATGTAACATATACAGTGCACTACAAAATTAAAAAATAAACTGTTTTTTTTCTTCTATTTTCTTTGTGTCTAAAACATGACTATAATTATGAGATTTTAAATATTTCAATTTTTAGTTCTTCATGCACCAACCAAAGGTTATTTCATCCCTATCACTGTTGCGATAAGACTGAAATAATGTTGAAACCGATGTTAAATCTTCTCTCACTCACTCATCCATATCCTGATGTATCATTGGTAGGTGTGTGTGGGTCAGGCCTGTTATTTGCAAGTGCGTGGGGGGCCTGATGATGATTGCAGCTTATGTTTTTTAAGTTTTCAGCATAATTCAAATGTCAATATTTTCTCTCTAAGTATTTATCATAAAACACTTAAAATGATAAACAATCTCATTGATTATAGGCACACAATCATATTCTTGTAGATCTTTGGTAACACCATGCCATTCTTGTAGAAATATTTCATAATTCAGTAATTTCCCTGATGATGATTGAAGCTTGATGTCTTTTTTAATTTTTCAGAACATTTCAAATGTCCATATTTTATCTCCAAATATTTATCATAAAACACTTAAAATGATAAACAATCTCATTGATTTGGGCACACCACTCTATTCTTGTAGATCTCTGGTAATACCATGCCATTCTTGTAGAAATATTTAACAAACACTTTGATGTGGTGAATATCATCCCCAGTCCCCAAATTTTGTAAATTGAAACTCTAGTAGAGGTTGTCATATTTCTGAAAAATAATTGCACATTTATCCTTAAATGCTTAAGAATACCACAGATTTCCATTTCCATCAATAAAGTTTAAATATCAGAAGACATTGTTTGTAAGAAAAGTGTAATTCAAGTTAAATTGATTGATTGATTGTTTGGTGTTTTACGCCGCGCTCAAGATTATTTCACTTATATGGCGGCGTTGCCAGTTTTATTGTGGAGGAAACCGGGCTCTATGCCCGGAGGAAACCCACGACCTTCCGTTGGTAACTGGCAACCATCCCACATAGGTCGTTCGAGTGAAAACCCAGTCAGAAAATTTTTTGGACTGAGTGGGATTCGAACCTGCGACCCATTGGTGGAAGGCTGTTTGGATTGAGCGTCCAACGCTCTACCTACTGAGCCACGGAGGCCCCGTAATTTAAGTTAAAAGTATAAGCAGGAGTTAAACTGTTAACTAAATAATACTAGAAATTTTGTATTTATGACCTTTTATTCAATTTTATCAACGGCCTCATTGCAATACATTAGATAATTGGTTTAGACCAGCTTTAAAACGAATTGATAAGTTAACGTTAAGAAAATCAGTATATATCGCAGATTTTCTTTCAAAGAAAATCAATAAATTCTAAATATAAGAAGAAATTGTTTGGAGGAAAAGTGTAATTAAATTTAAAAGTATAAGCAGGAATTAAATTTTTATCTAAATAATGATAGAAAATTTGTATTTATGACTTTTTATTCAATTTCATGGAAAACCGTCAATGCAATCCATTAGATAATTGGTTTAGACCAGCTTTAATAATTGATAAGCTAACCTTTCTGTACAAACACTTTTACTTGTGAATTAAATGTTCTGATTTAACCTAACCTTCTGTTGGTTACTGGCAACCATCCCACTTATGACAGCGATTAACATGAATCCAATATGAAAAGCCCCATTCGGACTAAAAATTCCACTTCGTACATGCTTAGGGGTAATCGGTGAAAGTTGTGGTGATAGCTTGTGGTGGGAAACCTCAGTAAACTATGATTTATGAATAGTTGTCAATGGGATTCAGTATGTATTTGGAGGAGCTGTCAACTAAGCATATATTTTAAGAGTTCTACTTGGCGCATTAATGTCAAACTTTGCACACTATTTTTACATATGATTGGCTAGATTCCTACCAAATTTCAACAAAACGCGGAATTTGGATCATATGTTTTTTTAATGTCAAAGTGGGGAAATACCTTTCAGCGTAATTAGTTGTAAAAGGGAATTCCCTAGTGTGAAAGAAATTCAGAGAATGTCAGGCTTAAATGAGGATTTAGAAAGACTCAGTAATCACTGAGGAAAATAAAAATTACATGCAATCGCCCCAGCTAAAAGCCGAATATAAAGAAAATTACCTGAAACTGACCGGACCCTGACATCGGCGATCGCACTGACAGATCCTACCGGAAGTCACTCGAAAAAACAAGATGGAGATCGCGGTTACATTGCCTATATACTAAGTCGCTCTACGCCTGCGGTATATGGTAATGCTTGCAATGCTACATTCAAACTGCGCATTTTATATAAAAAAAAATTTTTCGTCACTCGACGTGGTTTTAAGTCACATGAAAAAGTTGTTTAACATATAAACGAGACACCAAATTATAGGCTTAAAGGGCCATATTGCGTTTATTAGAACGGAACTTAATCGGTTAAAGTGGCATGAGCTACCAAACTTATGAATTAGGCCTATTTTATAAATTCTGAATGTCTAGAGTTCCACGTTTGAGATGCCTTGAAAAACTAAAGATGTACGAGTTCAGTTTTAAGGGTGTTGTTGCTTATAAAACAAAACGTAGGCCTACACCTGCAAGTCTGGTGATAACGAAAAGCTCTTATTAATGTCACTTTTGGCTGTAGGTCAACTCCTATTGCCTTTTTATTCTCAATTTTTTTTTTGTTCTTATGAACACCATATAATGGTTGTCAAATGCAGTCGACGGGATTAGTTCTGAGAGCGTTTCTTTTTTTTTTAATTTTTGAATGTAGTTTGGTATGATATTTCTCTATTTGTCTCTTCAACCAAAAAGGCCTTGTATCCAATAGCCTACATTTACGTAGCCAAAACTTTGACCATCAATAGTTCTCGTTTTATTTCATAAAACGAGAGCTATTGAGTATGGTCAAAGTTTTGGCTAACATTTACGCAAACCATCTTTTGTATCCTTACTAGAGAAGCGCACAATCAATAAACGCCACTATTAATCTAGTTAAATGACAACACCGAGACAACATCTGATTCAAACGAAGGCTCCACGCTGACTGCCTGGATGCTCTTTATTATGCACGCATGCGCAATGACATAAAGACAACTCATGCATATTTATGTTCTACATTAGTATACAACATTTCCTCCCTTGTAGATGTTTGATACAACACATCTCATAATACTTAATTATAGAACTGCGTAAACAATAGAACATAAAAAACATAGATATACAATCATCAAAGTAAACAATTATTAAGATAAAAGTTTCTAACTCACACTATGAAAGATAAACATTCTAACTGATTAATGAGTGTTACACAAGTTTTAAAGATCCAGTCTATCTGGTGGTTTAGTCGTTCTAATCGATCTACGTGGCTGAAATTCTGGAGTGATTTTAGGTGAATCATTAGGTCTGACTGGTTCGTTACAAATTGGTTCATTTTCAGTGGATTTAGAAATTTCTGGTTGGGTAACAATTGGAACAGTTTGAGGAATAAATTGCTTAGGAAAGCTGGTTAGTGGAACATTTACAGCTACCGGTATTGGTTTGGAATCAAACTTATTTTTATCACTAGCTGAAATGGAATCATCAGCAATAAGATGATCTGCGTGAACAAATCTACGATTGTTCCCCGGTACTCTAACTAGGTATGTGTTAGGACCCTTAATAGCAACAATAATGCCTGGTAACCACTTTTCTCTTCCTCCCCTCGTATTTCTAACGCGTACAGGCTGATACATGTCAAACGAACGTACCTTAGGATGAGCACCGTCTTTCTGAAATTTACTAGCCGCCTGTTTTCGCTCAACTTTACGTTGTAAATTAGGTTTTACCAAAGATTGACGTGTACGTGGTGCTCGTTTTAAAAATAATTCGGCTGGGGTAATGCCCGTGGTTGTGTGCGGTGTATTTCGAAAATACATAGACACGCTTGATACACGATTTGGAATACCTAAAGATTTGTCTGTCTTTTTGAACATTCTCTTGAAAGTTTGTACATTTTTCTCGGCCAAACCATTACTAGATGGGTGATAAGGAGGGCACAACGTATGGTCAATGTCATTTTGACGTAAAAATGCCTTAAATTCTTCAGCAATGAATTGAGGTCCGTTGTCCGAAACTAATTGTTGCGGTAAACCATATCTCGCAAAAATTGCTTGTAACACAGTAATGGTAGAGCTTGCGGTAGTTGAACGCATAGGAACTACTTCTAACCACTTAGAGAAACTGTCAACTAAAATCAAAAACATTTGCCCTTCCACCTCTGCGAAATCAACATGAACTCGCTGAAAAGGCTCGTTTGCCCACGGCCATAACAATAATGGAACTGCTTTCGGGGCTTCGTGTGCATCAATACACGAATTACACGCTCGGACCGTATCTTCAATATCTTTGTCCAGTCCTGGCCACCATACATATGATCTTGCCAATGCTTTCATACGGCACATGCCAGGATGACATTCGTGTAGTTCAGACAGAATTCGCTCGTGCAATTTTGAAGGAATAATTACGCGACGACCCCACAAAACACAGCTGTCTTCAATGGACAATTCGTCCCTTCTAGACCAATAAGGCTGAAGTAATTTGTCATCACAATAGCTGGGCCATCCCGATAAGGTGAAATCTAAGACCTTAGATAAAATTGAATCGGCTTTAGTAGCTTGGGAAATTTGCTCAGCTGTGATAGGTAGTTCACTTAAAACAGAATTTATCATATACACCTCGTCTGGGTCTGCGGTAGTGTGATCATCGACTGGAAGTCGGCTTAAAAGGTCCGCGTTCGCATTTTTCTCAGAAGAGCGATAGACAATTTTATACGTATATCCTGACAACAACACTGCCCATCTTTGCATACGTGCTGCCGCTAACGGTGGAATACCGGTTTTCGGTCCAAAAATTCGAGTCAACGGTTGATGATCGGTCACCAACGTAAATTCTCTACCATACAAATACATGTTAAACTTCTTAATTCCGAAAATTATGCTCAATCCCTCTTTTTCTACTTGTGCATATGATTTCTCCGCGGAACTCAGCGTTCGCGATAGGGCGTTCCGAACCGTCTTTCATTTTGTGACTAAGGACTGCGCCTAAACCGTAGGGACTGGCATCCACGCTTAGAACAAGCGGTTTACTCGGGTCATAGTGTACTAGAACTTGGTTTCCCACTAAAACACTTTTAGCATACTGAAACGCGCTTTCGCACTCTTCGTCCCATATCCATTCTGCTGATTTATTTAGTAAAGAATACAACGGATGTAAATTTGAAGACATGTCCGACACGAATTTTCCGTAGTAATTAAGCAAACCTAAGAATGATTTAAGTTCTGACACATTTTTAGGTGTGGGGGCCATTTGAATTGCATCAATTTTACTTTGAATAGGACGTATGCCCTCAGCACTAAGTTCATGACCAAGGTAGACAAGTTTACTCTTGAAAAACTGACATTTTGCTGCATTTAATCGTACGTTGTGTTTGTTTAGCCTGTTAAACACTTCATTTAACAATTTAGTGTGGTGCTCTAAATTTGGAGAAGCTACAATAATATCATCCATATAACATAACACATGATCAAGGCCAGCAAGTATTTTGTCAATGACAGCTTGAAATACTGTAGGTGCTGTTTTCACCCCAAAACTTAGCCTTTTTGTAGCTAGCAACCCTTTGTGTGTGTTTAATACCAATAATTTGGAGGATTCCTCATCTAGGAGTAACTGGTTAAATGCACTAAGCATATCCAATTTTGAAAATACCTTTGGTTGCACACCTTTTTGTGTTATTTTAGCAAAAAGATCCTGTGTGTTTGGTAATTTATAGCCATCATCTTCAATAGATTCATTTACTAGTTTGTAATCACCACAAACTCTAACAGTTTTATTTGGTTTTGGAACATGTACTGTTGGAGAAGCCCAGTCACTGTGCTCTACAGGATATAAAATACCTGCTTTAATTAATCTGTCATATTCTTTCTCAACAGTATCAACCATAGAGTAGGGTACCGGTCTAGACTTTTGGTACACTGGTCTAGCACCTGGCTTTAAATTGAGTGAAGCTTTGTAACCTATTATACCTGTATTTTGAACTGAAAACAATTTGCTGTTGTTAGTAAGCATCTCATTGAATTCTTTAGAAAACTCCTTAGATTGGGGTACATTTACCTTGGGCTTTTTGTCTTCATTTACATTTACAGAAAATATGTTTGCCCAATTAAGTTTAATAACATTCAACCAATCTCTGCCCATTAATGATGGTCTATTACCTTTGACAACAATCAAGTCTAAACAATGTTCATTATTTCCACCATACTTTACAGGAACATTGATTACCCCCAAAAGTGGAACTTTCTCACCTGTGTAGCTTTTCAGAGTAATGTTTGAGCGTTTAAGAGGGTATTTAAACAAATTAGACCTATACACATACTCTGAAACAGTTGAACGTGAAGCACCAGTGTCAACTTCCATATCAATATCATGATAACCCACTTTTACTTTAATTACTATGGGAGCAGATTTTGATTTTTGATCGTCACTGTTTCTGTATAGTCCGAAAGAATCAAACACTTCCTCCAATTCATCCGAATCAACATAACCAGCCGCTGAATTTCCTTTATTTTTCTGTCCTCCTCCCTTTCGCCTCTGTGACCTGGGGTTTCCTTTGTGAAATTTTCCTTTATTAGCAACTGGACACATGTGTTTCAAATGTCCTTTTTTGGAACACGAATAACAATCGAGGTTTCTCAATCGACAGTTTCCAAAGCGGTGATTACGACGACCACAACATTTACATGGTGGAAAACAGTTCTCAGAAGCCTGGCTGGCTTGTCGCGATGCCATTGGCTGAGTCGCCTGATCACGCCACCCCCCGTGCTGCACTCGATGTGACTCCCCTGTAGCATGGTCCCCCATCAATCTCATTCTCGCGAGATCCCCTGCTACTACGTGAACGCGACGGACCTCTCAGGCCGTTCCAAGCCATTTGCCTTAGTATGCTAAGGGGAATCCCCTTTTGCCAGAGCTGCGGAGAAATACTCTCACTACAATCACATGACGTAGACATACAAAATAACATGTTGTACGCTGGCCTGTTCACAATCGCGGAGGGTAGAAATATAGTCCCTGTATTTCCTCAACGATAATTCAAAACTTAAGGGCGTGTACCAAAAACGAAATACAAGCCAACATATAGAATCAGGTAAAGATCACGTACATATCAATTTTGGAAGTAAGTTTGATTACCCAAATTTTGGGTAAAATGGCTTGGAACGGCCTGAGAGGTCCGTCGCGTTCACGTAGTAGCAGGGGATCTCGCGAGAATGAGATTGGGTCCCCCATGTGCGTCATGTTTGCCTTCAACGCCAACTCATCCGAAATACATTTAGCTCTTGCCTCTTCAAATGTAATTTGTGCTCTAGACAATAAATGAGTTTGAGTTCGAGACATCTTTTCGTTTAAACCAGACACAAGTTTATCCCGCAATGCTTCATTTAAAAAATCACCATAACCACATGTTGAAGTTAACCTTTTTAGTCTAACGATAAAATCCGACACAGATTCATTAGGGCCTTGTTTCGCCTCCCTATCTAAACGAAACCTTTCAGCGATCACAATAGGTGTTGGTGTAAAATGTTGTTTCAAACATGATTTGAGTTCAGCGTAAGTCTTAGTATTAGGAGCATCAGGAGTACATAAATTCTTTAAAAGTTTGAAGGAATCGGCACCTACCAGTGCTAAAAATAGATTGGCTTTCCTTCCGTCTGCTATATCATTTGCCGCCATAAAAGCATCACAGCGATTAGTCCGCAATATGTTGAGTGGATTGAAGGATAATTTCTGATACGCCCGCACGGGCTTCTTCAATACCACGTCAACATAGGGTACATTTGAAAAATCTAAGAGTTGCTCTCGGAATTTTGAAAAAATGATAACTCGCAATTTTTAAACATTACTCACCTAAAATTTTGTCAGAAAGCTTCTTTGATAATCCCTTCGTAGAGCTAAACCATCATTTGTGATCATACACATCGCCAAACAACGAAATTCGCTAAGTTTAAATTCCCTTTGCGTTATCACCGACTTTCCCTGACAGTCGTTACCGGTTGTAGTGGCGATCATGATTTGAAAGTTCGCGGTAGATGGCGGTGTGATCGCCCGAGAAAATTTTTAGTCAACAGACGGAATTCAAACTTAGCGAAATTGGCTGCTAATAGATTTTAATGTCACATATGATGGTTTAGCTCTACGAAGGGATTATCAAAGAAGCTTTCTGACAAAATTTTAGGTGAGTAATGTTTAAAAATTGCGAGTTATCATTTTTTCAAAATTCCGAGAGAAACTAGTCTTAAGCCTAGCGCACACGAGAGGCGCCGGCTGAGCTGCCGGCTACGCGTGGCTGAGAGCTAAGCTGTTTCCCCCGTGTGCGCGTAAATTTTGGTGAGATTTTCGCCTCTCGAGGCGGTGAGGAAAGTATTTAGCATGTTTGATATTTTCTGCCTCTCGTGGCAAGAATCTCACCGTGTGCGCATAACGTAAGCTGCCGGCTGAGCTGAGAGGAGGGATAGTCCAATCGCGTGTGCCTATTAAATCATGTGACCACTTAGAATATTACGTAACACGGGTAGTGACACTTGTGTAGATCAGTGAACTTGGGTGACCAAGAACTTGCCTCAGCCGAGAGCTCATCGTCTGCGCTGAAATCTGTAGCTGCTCCCTTGGCCACGCGTGCCTTGTAGCTCAGCCGGCGCCTCTCGTCTGCGCTAGGCTTTAGATTTTTCAAATGTACCCAATGTTGACGTGGTATTGAAGAAGCCCGTGCGGGCGTATCAGAATTTATCCTTCAATCCACTCAACATATTGCGGACTACACAGCGATCGGCATAGTCATCAAAAAGTTCATTCTTTTCGTCGAACACCCCAACGTTGCCAAATACGGCCATTTTTAATACGTGTGAGTCCGAAACGATCCTCGTCGCCAATTTTGTATCCTTACTAGAGAAGCGCACAATCAATAAACGCCACTATTAATCTAGTTAAATGACAACACCGAGACAACATCTGATTCAAACGAAGGCTCCACGCTGACTGCCTGGATGCTCTTTATTATGCACGCATGCGCAATGGCATAAAGACAACTCATGCATATTTATGTTCTACATTAGTATACAACACCATCAAGTTGTTTATAGCTACAATGTATGTGACCTTGTCTGTATGGGCAGGTTTCTGATATTATGCCTAATTATATAGGCATGCCTCAACTTTAAATTCATTTTGCAGGGATTAAAAGAAATGAAAACACATGAAATAGATAATGATCAGCATCTTTTATTTTTCCTCTGGTTTTAAAAGCAGCATAAAAAGTCTAGCTTAAATGTGAGAAAAAACATGATATACATTTACATTATGTATTTAAAAAAGACCAAATATGGCAACCAGCATTAAAACACTCAAGTTGAAAACTTGAAAATAACAGTAAGAAACTGACCACAATTACAAATCACTTGAACAACAATATGACATATACTAAGTTAAAACTTTTATGGTTATACTAAGTTAAAACTTTTATGGTTGGAATTTTATTTATTGATATAGATTTAAATGAAATTTTGTAACAGAATGATTTGAAAACTATTTGAGCCCATATATATATGTTTTCCTATTTCACCTGAAAAAATCAAACAGCAAAATGTCGTCGTCTTTTCAAACAAAGTAATATTGCTAACAAAATATTCTGTTTTGCAGACCATATATCTTTCTAAGTAGGAGAACCATTCTCACCATTGGCATAACATAGATAAAACACAGTTGCTGTATTTATGGAACTTGTCTCACACATTTCACATGATGTTTTTTTTGTAAATGCCTTGCCATTTATTTTTATGACAACTTGATTATAATTTTCAAGACAATGTAAAGTAGGTCGAAAAATTATTTATTTCTATAAAATCTGTGATTTTGGGAGATAATGGTGTATACTTTTTACGTAGCTTAACTTGTAATAATATAGCCCATGCAACCGAAGGCATGCCAAAATATAAGGTTAGATTTTGTGTCAGAAACGGCATGGCAATAAAACCTAAGAGATACATTGATATAAAGTCAACACGTAACACACACATAATATAATTGCTCATTTGGCACAAAATTTAAATACAGGCTGTAAATAAATAATTTCCCGAAATCAAAAATAGTTCTTTAAGTTAATGTCAGTATTGGATTCAGTCCCTTTTATCTCCCACCCCCACCCCCAACACAATACCCCTTCCTAATTTTGTAACCATATATACAGGAATACTTCGACATTTACCATATTAACAATTCAGAAACATTAAATTTTCCTAAAATTAGTACAATTATTGTCCTAGTCCATGCCTGAATGATTTAGTTTTTTTTAAATAAGAAAACAAAAACATTACATAATACAGTTGTGAAGTCTTTTTAACAAATTAGTGACATACACCTGTAAGACGTGCATAAAGCAGTAAAAACTTTTTTTAATGATATGTTTTGACAATTAAATTAAAGAAAATAAATAAAAAATACATATATAATGTTGGTTGTTTTTCTACAAAAAAATTAAAAAATTCAAGACACACATTTTCCACGCACTTTTTAAAGCAGTTGACTGAAACTTTAAATACGAACTGCTAAATAGACCCTTTTGGCTTAGAATGACGTTTTTAGGATGTTGTTCGACTTATATGGCATTGACGTCATTTCTCTGTTGCAGGCTTTGTGGCACGCCTATTTTGCATTTTTTCATAGACAAAATGAACACGATTCCGACGTCAAATTGATCCAAAAACTCAATTTAGTGTCATTTTGCCATACAAGGCTTATGCGCAATAGTCACTCCTTATTAAACCGAAAGGGTCTATTTTGTGTATTATTTTTTTTAGCCATAGAAGAAGCTTTTTAGTAACTCAAGAGACACGTTAGGGCTTACAACTGAATTAATACAGGTCCTAGTTCTTCAAATTTTGTCCTGCATTTTATAAAAGTGCAGGCCATTAAATGAATTGTTTAGTAAATTGTAAAATCGTAAATTGTTTGTTCCTTTGATACACTTACAATTTTTTGGCAGCTGGTTCTACTTTTAGAAAGATTTCAACTTAAGCATTTGGAATTCCGAAAACTAAAATATAATTCAAATAATTGAAATAATAAATACTGATTTAACACATAAATTTCCTGGAACGAGAATTCAAATAACTAAAAATAATAGAGAGCATTTAACAGCTCGGTTTGTTAACATATTACGTTTAATCCTGTGTCAATTAAAATGTTTATTTATAAACCCTGTCAGAAAGGCATAGATAATAAAAACTGGGGGTGACCAAACCGTAGCATGAGCATCCAAAAACAGGATATTATTTGTTAAAAGTTATCCTGGGATAGAAAAATTGTTCTAAAGAAGTACAAATAAAAGACTTCCAAAGAAAAACATCTAAATTTTGACAGTTCATGTTACATGTTCATAAATCACTATCCAGAATACTGTTTACATCTAAAAACAGCAGACGGTTTCTGTATTTTTCCCTGACTGAGGAGGGTAGAAACTTTCTATTTTAGCCAAAATGTAAACGTTTTCGCATAATTTTGTATTGTTCATATGAAATTGAAAGTTTGATTTGTTACCTACTAGCAATGTTAACAAACTCTGAGTCTTGGATCTGCTTTGAAGGACATAAAAGACCTGCCGATAAATGTGATTGATTGATTGATTGATTGTTTGGTGTTTTACGCAGCACTCAAGATTATTTCACGTATATGGCGGCGTTGCCAGTTTTATTGCGGGAGGAAACCGGGCTCTATGCCCAGAGGAAACCCACAACCTTCGGGTGGTAACTGGCAACCATCCCACATAGGTCGTTAGAGTGAAATCCAAGTCAGAAAATTTTGCATTTTGTCGATAAATGTGAAACGGTAAACTACGAACAAAGGGATCTAAAATGAGGATAATCCAACATTGAAGTTAACCGCTGATGTTGTATTCAGGCTTCAATACCATGTATGAATTTACACTCCCATTTTGACATTTTAAACAAAATTGGACACACATTGTTCCCAATGTTAAATTCAGAGGTGTCACTGGTGTAAATTGGCTCTTAACAAATGTCAGAACGACTAAGGCAGTGAATGTGCCTTTAAATGCATAAATAAACATTTTTATAATAAAATTAAAGTAACTGGACATATTTAGTAATTACGTGCATACACAATCGTTCCCAAAAACAATAAAATAAAGATTTTAAAAAGCACTATTTGGTCCCCTTTTGTAATAGCAGTCGTTGAATAGTTATTATTGAGATAATCTTCCAAGCCAGTCTGCTTGAAATTAAAGATCGCACATGAAAACATAAAGCATATGAACAAAAAATATGTATCAAGCTTATTCACATCTGACTGCATATCTAGTTTTGAATATATGGAAGCCAAGGACAATAAAGCGAGGATGTACTAAATAAACTTATTGGATCATTTGTTAGGAAATCCTACCATTGTAAATTAAATAAGCAGACATTTGTTATGAATCAAGAGGATTGTGATGTGGACTGAAGAAAAGATATTTACAATGATAAACATGACTAGAGCATTTGACATTATTATTGATAAGTTATCAGAAACAAACTGAAAGGTTCATCCAGTATTTTTCAGTTCACTTTTGCTTAACTACATTATGAAAATTTCAAAAATATTATTGAATATTGATTTGACTAATTTTAGCATTTTTCTAAAAAGAACTATGTACTCTTTAATTTAATGCTAAAACTTTGTTTAGAAACATTACAGAAAATAATTAAAAACTTTTTTCTAACGAGAAAAATATTGTCTAAAACGATATTGTATGTTATCTAAAGGGTTTGTTTTCCGAAAAAGGGTTTAAAGAAATATAAAAGTGTTCTTTATCTACAAAATGAAAATCTGTTTTCAGATTTTATGATTTTCATTAAATATATGTTTGTATAAAATGGTTTTGAAAAGCAAATTCAAGAATTGATGATTTTAAACAGATCTTGTTAACATTCAAGTTGTTTATGGCAAGTTTTCAACAGTCTTAATGGAATTTTAGATCTTTTCCAAAAAATGAGAGAAAGCTGAAAAGGTTATTTGGTTAGGTAAAAATTATATGACCTAAATGTAAATGACGGCAAGTTCTCGTTCTGGCTAAAGCAAATGAATAAAAATACCCGACGAAGAAATACATATAAAAACAGGCCAAAATCATTTCATGATAGTATTGATGGCTTTATAAAATAACAGTATACGCTATGGTGATATATTTACATTTAGATGAGCTATTCTAAGAAATGTTCAAGTGATTAAAGCACATTCTGAAAGTATTATATGATGATAAGTGTACAGCGGCTTCGCAGCACAGAAAGACAAAGGGGACTAGGTACTTAACCCCCCATTATATCAGTCTTATCTCGAAGCGTTCAGAACAGAAGTAATAAACACTATATGATTGCTAATGGTCTATAACAGTGATAATAGACACTATAAAGATCTCCATTAAATAGGGTACAACATACATGATGTACTTCAACAGCACAATACACATTTACATATTTAAAATAACTAAATAAAAAAGCAAAACTTTAAAAAGTACAAAAATGGCAGACAAAATAGACAACAATTAGATATTTATCAGATAAAACAGACTTCAAATAAACAACAAAAAAATGAAATTTACGCTTTCAAAACATGATAATGTTCTAGAGCTGCCATATATAACAATACAAGAAACACAGAATCAGTCATAGTCGTATGTTGCTTCTTCTCAATGTACACAAAAACACATGAAGATACAATACTAGATGTGAAAAGCCAAGTTATTTAAAATTAGAGTAGGTCTGAAAACTCTCCAAGAAGCAAGAAACAGCATCAAAACAAAACTTGTACTGTGCCTGATAAGAGAAGAAAAGAGATGGTTAGAAATATATTGATAATAGACTGATTGTTTACAAACACTTTTATTTTTTGTATATATCAAAGTGGCATGAGCTGCCAAATTCACACTTTTTTTTATAATTTCTGATCGTCACGACAGTACAAGGATTTGAGGGCCATCGAAAAACTAAATGATTGGCGTTGGAATGAGCAAAATCCATAAAATACGAACCGAAAATGTGTTTGAAATGTAAACAAAATTTAAATAACCTGGACGACCATTTATTCATTCTAAGCCAAAGTTGGTTCAAAACAATACTTTATTGTTCATTCTCGAGACTAGAAGCACTAAAAAGCTTCTGAATTATACGTCTTGAGAAAAATAACCAATAATTTCAACATTCTGTTTTAACATCAAAATATCAACATTTTGGCAGCTCATGCCACTTTAAAATCACCAAATTTAATTCAACTTCCACTTCTGTGTGGGATGGTTGCCAGTTACCACTGGAAGGTCGTAGGTTTCCTCTGGGCTTAGACCACGGTTTCCTCCCACAATGAAACTGGCAATACCACCATATAAGTGCAATAATCTTGAGCGCGACGTAAAACACCAAACAATCAATTAATCAATCAATCCACTTCTGGAGTAAACTGAGGTGCCAAACCACTCAGTCAAATTATCTATTAATATATGAACAAGTTTATGGTTTTGTGCCAAAATTTATTTCAGGATTCCACAGATGTAGCCCTATATGTGTTGATTCATGGTGGTTTGGGCTATATTAGAAATTGCACTTAAAGTAACCAAAATAATGATGCTTGAAGAAAAGCTTACCAAGTTTTTGACTAATTGTGGCCTGTTGATCCTCATTTGCTTGACTGTTTGTAAAATGTTAACTTCATGCTCAATCTTTAACCTTTCCAGTATACTTGTTACAGCACAATATAGACCAGACTTATCAGCACCATTCCTACAAAATGAACAGAGATTAATAGAACAAAACTCAACTGATATGAACAGGCTACATCCAAAGGTATAAAATGTTATTCTCGTTATTTTTGTGGATTACACTTTCTTGAAAAATGGCAGAAATTCTTCTACCGATTTTGGGTGATACCAGAAACGGGAATCGAACCCTGGTCCCAGAGTGTGGCACCTATTGCCAGCACTAAATGCCGGCTGCCTTATCCATTCAGCCAACTGGCCTCCTCTAAAAATGTTCTAACAAGATTTATCAATTTCAGACTGCTGCATGATATTGTTGAGTTAGTAAATAAACAACATTGATGGATCAACAACAACAACAACAAGTCCAAGCCAGGGTGAGAATGAAGCTCATTACTTAGGTTATCATATCACAATATTGTTATTTGACTTGAATTGGGGAAATAGAAACGACGTAGGTTGGCCATTATTTCACAAATATCAATGACAATTATCCATGTAAGAAAATGATGAACAATATGATAGAAACATACATTGTATGGCTGCCATATTGACAGATGGATGCTTTACACCACATTTAGGATCATCTGACTATCTCGTGTGAGTATGTGCGTGTGTGGAGGGGGGGGGGTCGTTGTGAAGGGCAACTCCCAACCTTAATCGGGTGCCTGGCAAGCCTTTCACATAACTTGATCACATTAACACCTGCTCAGATTTTTTTTTTCATTTGACCTGACTGCAACCCAGTAGTTTTCAGAAAGTGTTTAAAATACTGTATAACATTCAACCATTAATACACTTGACAATTTTCTAAGAATTGACATTTAATACTGAAATATAAAACCAAAAGTTACCTGGAAACCTTTTATAAGAAAATAGTATTACTCACATGCAATGGACGATGACGGGAGCATTGTTACACTGCTGCTTCCATCTCTCAACATCATCCATTAAACCAATCAGATCTGCTGGATTAGACGGCACATCCTCGGTTTCCTTCCAAAACTTCACCACAAATTGCTTCACTATCAAGGGATCTTTTTCAGGCTGGAATAGTTCATCAAATGAAATGATAAGTCAGTTTGAATGAAAAAATATATCTAACATATTTCTTAATTTACTGAAAACCTTTGTTACCTAATACCTGTAACCCATATTTAACTGGTTCTGACACAGGCGTGAAACCAATTACCCACCCCTCTCTAGTCGGCGTCATTGAAGTTTTTGTCGATTAGGAGTAAATAGAAGACTTAAGCTTTCAGAGTCACTCCCCCCACCTCCCCAGAAAATCGCTGAAAGGGTCGGGCATTTACGGTAGTAAATTTAAGATTAAAATACAAATAAAATGGTGATTAGTTTTTCCTGAGAATGTTTGAAGCAATGTGAAATCAACATTTTGACAGTCCGCTAGATTTAGTGAGTAATTCAATCATTAATCCTCACCAAGAACAAAGAATAGTGTCTCTAAAATGAACTACATGTATAACATACATTCATCACTTTATATTTCTGAACACTAAAACACACGGGCACAGAGAAAATCTTCTTTTCTAAAATAACTACGGAGACAAGTTTCTAATTGTGTTAAAAAGAGATATATCATTTAGACCTTTATACCCCATCATAAATTGTTGTAATAAACTAAACCTATGATATTTCATTAGGTTGACGACTGACAGGAGCTTGGCCTTAGTCAGTAGAATTTTCTGGAACACTTTCTAATATATTTATGATCACTAAAACACACGGGCACAGGGAAAATCTTCTGGTCTAAAATAACCATGGAGACAAGTTTCTAGTTGTGTTAAAAAGGGGGGTATGCCATTTAGACCTTTATACCCCATAAATACATTGACAATGCTTACGCATCTCAAGCTATGGCAAGAATATCGGCACTTAATAATAAAGGGCAGTTATCAGTAAGACAGATTGAACAGACTGTTTTTGACCACATTTATTCTAAGTATATGGTGGTTTGGTAGTCTAGGAACATTGCAACTACACAATCAGTGGGATTGAAACCCAAACCCCATGAAGGAATTCTATGTTATTGACTCCTGATGATGGCGAAATAAAGTGCCGAAATATTGAGTCAAATATTTTTCAGAGTTACACTACTTGCGTACGAATTCTAGTATGACTTACAGTGTTTGTATAGACTAGAGACATTGTCTGTATATCGTATGTGTCTTTCTTCTCCACGTCAGTGACTTGTACTTTAAAGGGACCAAACATCCCCTCCGTCGTGTCATCATATGGCCAGTACACACAATTTTCCTGAAAGGCAAATAATGAAATGAAAGTATTGCAATTTAAAATGAAGGCTGTTCCCATCAGTCCTTGATAATGTGTTTATAATGAGGTTATTGACATCTGTTTATGTACAGTAAGGGGAATAACTTTTGGAGAAAAGCAAACCTAACCACACCCATTTTCAATTGCCTTTTTTTTAATTTGTTTTATTAAAAGTGAGTGAAGTTTTGAGTAAAACACTTTTTAACGTGATATAAAATGTCAACACGGAAGTGATTGGCAGACAATAATTAAGACGGTAATTAAGGTTGAATTAATATAAAGCATCAGCTTAAATCCCCGAACAGGTCGAGTTAAGATCTGATCCGATCGTCGTAAGCTCCAATCAGTAGTGAATCTACGATCAATCAGTCAGAGAAGGTTTTTCGACATGAGCGGCCCTCAGATCGGTCGCAGACTGATCAGTCTTACGATTGTAAGGAAAGAGCCAATCTTAAGGTCGCAGCCTATCAGCGACCTATACTTCATCACATGATAATTTTTCCTCAGCGTTTCTATAACATTTTGTTACGTCACTCCTAGTTGCATTCCCGTCTGCCTAATATGATTACGAGGTTCACTCCCGATCAACTGATCGCATCGACCTGAGCAGGACCTAAGACTGAACAACCAGGAATCGTTTGGCTGAAGGATGAACCAGTCTCGGTCAACATGAACGGTCTTAAAAATCAACCGCAGACAATAGGATCTTAACTCGACCTGAGCGGGGCTTAAAACTCCCATTAAACAAAAACACAATAGGCCTTATTACTTGAATATTGACAGTGAATAAATGTGGAGGAAATCTGATGAACGAGGTGTGGGAGATCTAACAATGGAGGTCCGAGCATGGGCCCTGTTCTTCTTATCTTTGTCTAGTTCAATTTACCGAACTTATGGTGATATCACATATACCAACGTTCGGTACACGAATTTGAAATACAAGGTGGAAATGATGCTTAAATTACAAGCCATGGAAATATTATTGTAACTCCTCGGTATGGACGATTCCTACCTCAGGCTTCTTTAAAACTCATAAAAGATTATTCTTGTCCGCTTTTATTACATGTAGCTATTCCAAAGGGCGTACACCTGGTCTTAAACAACAACAAACTGTCATTTCTTGGGGACTTTGCCGCCATTTTGCGTGACATTCGAACTGGGTCAAACGGTGCATGACAAATAAATAAAATACATAAAAATAAATAAAAGAGGACAAGAATAATCTTTTATGGGTTATAAAGAAGCCTGGGGTAGGAATTGTCCATACAGAGCAGTTACAATATTTTTTTCATGGCTTGTAATTTCCGACAAAAGTGCGTCAGACTTTACCGACCAGCATTTCGAAATTCGTAGACTGAATGTTGGTATATGCAATATCCCCATAAGTTCGGTAAATTGAACTAATCTTTGTCTTACCTCCTCTAAAGCCTCCAGATCATTGAGCATAAGAACACACTGAGATTTCTGTGCATGTATCAGCCTCCACATATCAACTGTTGTGTGTGGTAAAGGCATCTGAGTGACAATGAAGGCATGATTGTCTCGATATGCCTGAAATAAAAGACAAGGGTGAATCATCAAAGCTGAAAACAATACTTAACACGACAGCTAAAATTATTATAAATACAAGCAAATAACTTTTTTCCTAGATAGGTAGAATGAATTTTTGAAACTGTTTCTCTGGGGAACTATACAATTTTATAAGTTTTGCTTCTATTATATCAATATAAATGTAAATAAACTTAGTTTGCTAGTCCTTTTCTTGAAAGACGTAAAGAAAATTACCACAGAAATAAAGTACTTATTGCAATGAAAAACAGAAGAAAACTTGTATCAGGTCAAAATAACAGTTTACAAAAATTATGAAAACAACATCTCTTTAGATCTTACCGAATAATCTCGATATATAAACTGATACAGCTTAATATACTCACAGGTAAAAAGACTGCATTAATGTAATCTGTTGTATCCGGAACTTGTGTGACCAAAAATGGACGCCAGTTATCAACTAGGAATAGAAGCAGTAAAAATGAATATAAAGAATTAAATAGAAATTTTGAATGGTAGATTATATGCTTTAGATCCTAAAATCAATGGACTTATGAGAAAAGATGGCAAGGATTGGTCAAGAAAAAATGAACATTGAGACAATTCTACATGATTTTTAGACAATCCACCCAATATTTAAAGAAAACTATTAAATTTTTATCTTCGTTGTTATTACATTATGATGAATGAAATAATCCACCTCAAAGACAAAACAGACCATATATTGGACATGGAACATTTTGGACAGGTGTTACCTGGCAGTATATTATTGGACATGAACATTTTGGACAGGTGTTACCTGGCAGTATATTATTGGACATGGACATTTTGGACAGGTGTTACCTGGCAGTATATTATTGGACATGGAACATTTTGGACAGGTGTTACCTGGCAGTATATTATTGGACATGGACATTTTGGACAGGTGTTACCTGGCAGTATATTATTGGACATGAACATTTTGGACAGGTGTTACCTGGCAGTATATTATTGGACATGAACATTTTGGACAGGTGTTACCTGGCAGTATATTATTGGACATGAACATTTTGGACAGGTGTTACCTGGCAGTATATTATTGGACATGAACATTTTGGACAGGTGTTACCTGGCAGTATATTATTGGACATGAACATTTTGTACAGGTGTTACCTGGCAGTATATTATTGGACATGGACATTTTGGACAGGTGTTACCTGGCAGTATATTATTGGACATGGACATTTTGGACAGGTGTTACCTGGCAGTATATTATTGGACATGGACATTTTGGACAGGTGTTACCTGGCAGTATATTATTGGACATGAACATTTTGGACAGGTGTTACCTGGCAGTATATTATTGGACATGGACATTTTGGACAGGTGTTACCTGGCAGTATATTATTGGACATGAACATTTTGGACAGGTGTTACCTGGCAGTATATTATTGGACATGGACATTTTAGACAGGTGTTACCTGGCAGTATATTATTGGACATGGACATTTTGGACAGGTGTTACCTGGCAGTATATTATTGGACATGAACATTTTGGACAGGTGTTACCTGGCAGTATATTATTGGACATGAACATTTTGGACAGGTGTTACCTGGCAGTATATTATTGGACATGGACATTTTGGACAGGTGTTACCTGGCAGTATATTATTGGACATGGAACATTTTGGACAGGTGTTACCTGGCAGTATATTATTGGACATGGACATTTTGGACAGGTGTTACCTCGCAGTATATTATTGGACATGGACATTTTGGACAAGTGTTACCTCGCAGTATATTATTGGACATGAACATTTTGGACAGGTGTTACCTGGCAGTATATTATTGGACATGAACATTTTGGACAGGTGTTACCTGGCAGTATATTATTGGACATGGACATTTTGGACAGGTGTTACCTCGCAGTATATTATTGGACATGGACATTTTGGACAGGTGTTACCTCGCAGTATATTATTGGACATGGACATTTTGGACCAGTGTTACCTCGCAGTATATTATTGGACATGAACATTTTGGACAGGTGTTACCTCGCAGTATATTATTGGACATGAACATTTTGGACAAGTGTTACCTCGCAGTATATTATTGGACATGGACATTTTGGACCGGTGTTACCTGGCAGTATATTATTGTCTCTATTCCGATGTTTATTTTCAGGAAGACATGCTCCAGTACAGTCAGACTCAGATACCTTTGGTGACATGGACTCCAGCATCTGTAACAACAAACACAGGGAGCTTATAAAGGGAAAACGGTATATAGAAAATGTGGGGATACACAGGGAGTTTATAAAGGGAAAACCGTATATAGAAAATGTGGGGATACACAGGGAGCCTATAAAGGGAAAACCGTATATAGAAAATGTGGGGATACACAGGGAGCCTATAAAGGGAAAACCGTATATAGAAAATGTGGGGATACACAGGGAGCCTATAAAGGGAAAACCGTATATAGAAAATGTGGGGATACACAGGGAGCCTATAAAGGGAAAACGGTACATAGAAAATGTGGGGATACACAGGGAGCCTATAAAGGGAAAACCGTATATAGAAAATGTGGGGATACACAGGGAGCCTATAAAGGGAAAACCGTATATAGAAAATGTGGGGATACACAGGGAGCCTATAAAGGGAAAACCATATATAGAAAATGTGGGGATACACAGGGAGTTTATAAAGGGAAAACCGTATATAGAAAATGTGGGGATACACAGGGAGCCTATAAAGGGAAAACCGTATATAGAAAATGTGGGGATACACAGGGAGCCTATAAAGGGAAAACCGTATATAGAAAATGTGGGGATACACAGGGAGCCTATAAAGGGAAAACCGTATATAGAAAATGTGGGGATACACAGGGAGCCTATAAAGGGAAAACCGTATATAGAAAATGTGGGGATACACAGGGAGCCTATAAAGGGAAAACCATATATAGAAAATGTGGGGATACACAGGGAGCCTATAAAGGGAAAACCGTATATAGAAAATGTGGGGATACACAGGGAGTTTATAAAGGGATAACGGTATATAGAAAATGTGGGGATACACAGGGAGCCTATAAAGGGAAAACCATATATAGAAAATGTGGGGATACACAGGGAGCCTATAAAGGGAAAACCGTATATAGAAAATGTGGGGATACACAGGGAGCCTATAAAGGGAAAACGGTACATAGAAAATGTGGGGATACACAGGGAGCCTATAAAGGGAAAACCGTATATAGAAAATGTGGGGATACACAGGGAGCTTATAAAGGGAAAACCGTATATAGAAAATGTGGGGATACACAGGGAGCCTATAAAGGGAAAACCGTATATAGAAAATGTGGGGATACACAGGGAGCCTATAAAGGGAAAACCATATATAGAAAATGTGGGGATACACAGGGAGTTTATAAAGGGAAAACCGTATATAGAAAATGTGGGGATACACAGGGAGCCTATAAAGGGATAACGGTATATAGAAAATGTGGGGATACACAGGGAGTTTATAAAGGGATAACGGTATATAGAAAATGTGGGGATACACAGGGAGCTTATAATGGGAAAACCGTATATAGAAAATGTGGGGATACACAGGGAGCCTATAAAGGGATAACGGTATATAGAAAATGTGGGGATACACAGGGAGCTTATAATGGGAAAACCGTATATAGAAAATGTGGGGATACACAGGGAGCCTATAAAGGGAAAACCGTATATAGAAAATGTGGGGATACACAGGGAGCTTATAATGGGAAAACCGTATATAGAAAATGTGGGGATACACAGGGAGCCTATAAAGGGATAACGGTATATAGAAAATGTGGGGATACACAGGGAGCTTATAATGGGAAAACCGTATATAGAAAATGTGGGGATACACAGGGAGCCTATAAAGGGAAAACCGTATATAGAAAATGTGGGGATACACAGGGAGCTTATAATGGGAAAACCGTATATAGAAAATGTGGGGATACACAGGGAGCCTATAAAGGGAAAACCGTATATAGAAAATGTGGGGATACACAGGGAGCTTATAAAGGGAAAACCGTATATAGAAAATGTGGGGATACACAGGGAGCCTATAAAGGGAAAACCGTATATAGAAAATGTGGGAATACACAGGGAGCTTATAATGGGAAAACCGTATATAGAAAATGTGGGGATACACAGGGAGCTTATAATGGGAAAACGGTATATAGAAAATGTGGGGATACACAGGGAGCCTATAAAGGGAAAACCGTATATAGAAAATGTGGGGATACACAGGGAGCCTATAAAGGGAAAACCGTATATAGAAAATGTAGGGATACACAGGGAGCCTATAAAGGGAAAACCGTATATAGAAAATGTGGGGATACACAGGGAGCCTATAAAGGGATAACGGTATATAGAAAATGTGGGGATACACAGGGAGTTTATAAAGGGATAACGGTATATAGAAAATGTGGGGATACACAGGGAGCTTATAATGGGAAAACCGTATATAGAAAATGTGGGGATACACAGGGAGCCTATAAAGGGATAACGGTATATAGAAAATGTGGGGATACACAGGGAGCTTATAATGGGAAAACCGTATATAGAAAATGTGGGGATACACAGGGAGCCTATAAAGGGAAAACCGTATATAGAAAATGTGGGGATACACAGGGAGCTTATAATGGGAAAACCGTATATAGAAAATGTGGGGATACACAGGGAGCCTATAAAGGGAAAACCGTATATAGAAAATGTGGGGATACACAGGGAGCTTATAAAGGGAAAACCGTATATAGAAAATGTGGGGATACACAGGGAGCCTATAAAGGGAAAACCGTATATAGAAAATGTGGGAATACACAGGGAGCTTATAATGGGAAAACCGTATATAGAAAATGTGGGGATACACAGGGAGCCTATAAAGGGAAAACCGTATATAGAAAATGTGGGGATACACAGGGAGCTTATAATGGGAAAACGGTATATAGAAAATGTGGGGATACACAGGGAGCCTATAAAGGGAAAACCGTATATAGAAAATGTGGGGATACACAGGGAGCCTATAAAGGGAAAACCGTATATAGAAAATGTAGGGATACACAGGGAGCCTATAAAGGGAAAACCGTATATAGAAAATGTGGGGATACACAGGGAGCCTATAAAGGGAAAACCGTATATAGAAAATGTGGGGATACACAGGGAGTTTATAAAGGGAAAACCGTATATAGAAAATGTGGGGATACACAGGGAGCCTATAAAGGGAAAACCGTATATAGAAAATGTGGGGATACACAGGGAGCCTATAAAGGGAAAACCGTATATAGAAAATGTGGGGATACACAGGGAGCCTATAAAGGGAAAACCGTATATAGAAAATGTGGGGATACACAGGGAGCTTATAATGGGAAAACCGTATATAGAAAATGTGGGGATACACAGGGAGCCTATAAAGGGAAAACCGTATATAGAAAATGTGGGGATACACAGGGAGCTTATAAAGGGAAAACGGTAAATAGAAAATGTGTGAATACAGTCACTGTAAGCAAGATCAGTGATGGTTTTGAACAGCAGTTATAATTGACAAACTACATGTAGTAACACAAATAATGAGCATAAAATAAGCCTGATGAAGGCTGTGAACAACAGTTAATAATTTCTATTCTTTGAACGGTGAGGTTAGCAACATAACTGACAAGAGGAATAAACAACAACTGTGTCTCCCATATTACTATCTATCCTGCAGTCATTATAGGATTGATTGATTGGTGTTAGAAGCACAGTGAAGATTATTCCACTTATAGAGCAAGTTTAGCAACGGATGCGCTCAGGGGAAACCTTTGACCATGTTGTTTTCCCTGGAAACCAGTCCAAATCTAAGGGGATATTTATTGTCCATTCTCTTGTCAAATATTCCATAGATCTGATTGAATTTGATCTCAGTAAGTAGATTTAAATATTTGTTTACGACTGAATGGCGACTGAATTAGCCCCTAGAGAATGATAAGCTTACTTCAAATTGTTCTTGTAAACCTGTTTTATTTGTTTTTGGGTTGACCTGGTGTAACTTGGTACAGCTTTCATCAAATACTGACGATGGTATAGACATATTAGACAGCAACACTGCCTCTGCTAAAGCTTCATATAAAAAGGCATACTGCTCCTGAAAATCATAATAAAAATACATATGCAGTATTATATAGTTGGACAGGAGGCGTAAGTTGGCTGCATCAAGTTTGAAATTAGTTTTGCTTTAGTCATTTTTCTTTAGTCTTTAGTCATTGATTGATTGATAATTTATTCCCGAAAATATATACAAAGTGCACATATAGGATTGGAAGGGATTTACAAAAAACTCTATTCTATTGGTGGCATAAAAACCTCAGAAAAAGCTAATCTTGACATCTTCTTGTTAAAAGCTAATCTTAGAAGTTCAAACACAACAGTCTAAATTGATTGATTGATTGGAGTTTTATGCCGCACTCTAAATTGATTGAGTCAAAGAATATCAATGAAAGATATACACAGAATGGCTATGTTTCATGGGCTAGCGTAGATCTCACGTTTTACGTCC
Organism: Lepidochitona cinerea; assembly: GCA_963971465.1. Taxonomy (NCBI): domain Eukaryota; kingdom Metazoa; phylum Mollusca; class Polyplacophora; order Chitonida; family Tonicellidae; genus Lepidochitona; species Lepidochitona cinerea. The sequence goes on from OZ020556.1 coordinate 26,159,192, forward strand.
CATTGGCTTAGATTGATTGATATTTTACGTCGCACTCAAGATTATTTAACTTATATGGCGACATTACCAGTTTTCCATGACTTGGATACGACAGTTCGAAGCACCTTACATAGTCACAAACCAATTGGAGGCCTATGCCTTATAATGAAAAAGACCTCTATTGAAAAATATTCAGTAGAATAGCTTTATGGAAAACAGTCAACAACGAAGTGCTCTATACTAATACGATATCTCTTATTAATGACAGCACTTGCTCGAAATCACATGTAACATTACATATATAGTTTCGCTGAAGGTCGGAGGTTTCCTCCAGGAAATGAGCCTGGTTTCCTCCCCCATGTAAGTGAAATAATCTTGAGTGTGGAGTAAATCACCAATCAATCAATCATATATAGTTTTATCATAGTATCAAATAGCGTAAACACGGTTTTATCCCTACCTCATTCTGTATCATATTAACCCTCTGTTTCCTCATGTTTAACACACATTGTAACACATCCACACGATCTTCTGCCATCGCCTGATCAATCAAATAGTCTAACCCTATGAATGTACCCGTTCTGCCAATACCAGCACTGTTCAACAAATAAATAAAATCTTATCAATATTATGCAAAATGCTACCATTGTAGAGGAGTTATATAAGCAGATGATGGAGTTGAAATACTTGGTGACTAAAGCCAGGCTTATAAAAGTAGGTTTGTGGCTTAAAGAGCTGTCAAAATGTTGATATTTTTCAGTTAAAGCAGAAATAATAATTATCGGATATTTTTCTCAAGACGTGCAATTTAGAAGCTTTTTTAGTGCTCAGAAAATGTACATTCAAGTAGTGTTTTGAACTAACTTCAGCTTAGAATGAATAAACGTTTTTCCTGGTAATTTAAATTTTGTTAACTTTTCAGACATTATTTCGGCCCATTCAGCTAAAAGACTGTATGGATTTTGCTCATTCTAGCGTCAGTCGTTTAGTTTTTCAACCGCTTTCAAAGCCCCTTACCGTCGTGGCAATCAGAATTTACGAAAAAAAGTTCAAATTTTGGCAGCTCATGCCACTTTATTGATCTACAAACATCATTGTTCAGAGCTCTGGAAATACAACATGAATGACGGGCTTTGTGTCACAAAGTATTTTAACACAGGAATATTCTTACATACAACACATGAAAAGGTAAGACAACCCTAGATAAATGTATTAGAGACATTGTAAATACATCTTACATGATCTTGTCTATAATCTTGCAGAGCTACCATGCTAAATGTGTCTTACTATTTCAATGGCATGGCTACCCAAGGCTGACGATGAGGTACAATATATGAAAGTCCATTTCCACTTCCATGTTAAAGGTTGAGTGTGATTTCATATTCCACTCGATAAATTGTATTTTACGCTGGACTCATGATGATTACATTGATATGATATCAGCATGTGTAGGAGGTAGAACTAGAAAACCAAATCTTATATTGCAAATGAGTCTCTATGGCTGTCAGAAGTGTGATAAGACGATACCACCCTGCCCTGCTGAAGGTCAGCAGTTTTGCTGCAAGTCAAAAGCCTGGTTCTCATCAATAGGGCCTAGGAGTCTACCGAAAGATTTCGCGATATCCGGTGACAGATGACGTTTTTTGATGACGTCAGTTCGATTGACGTTTTTTCTTCTACCACATCAGAATTGAGCGTCAAATCGGAACGATAAAGGCTCCCCACATGCTTAATTTGTGGAATTGTCACGTTACTCTTGCTCCCTGTATCAATTAATCAATTATTAAAGCATGGGACATACCTGCAGTGTATAACTAGAGGTCCTGTGTCTGTTGTATCAGTGGCATGAACCCTTTCTCTAAAGTGAACCAATGCAGTTGGGTAGGTTGGTACTCCATGGTCAGGCCACACAGTAAAATGAAACTGTTTCACTATACGGGTAGGGGTTTCTGGTTCCTGGTGAAAACAAAAAGCAGCCATAAAATATATTCTTAAATTTTATGTCTCAAAATCAATTCACAGACCCATGAGACTTAATTATCCCAATTTATCTCAATTTAGTAATAGCATTAGCCTGAACAATCAGCCTCTTATCATGCAGAAAATCTAACATACTTCTTGATGTTTGAATACCCTGAATGGCATCTTCTTCAGAAATTGATATGTCAAGAGAAAGTTTGTTTTGCTTTAAAGACACACATGCGCTCTGTGTGTTAAATTTCAAACTGACAGAGTTCATTATTCCCAAATAAGGGACACAACCCGGTCTATTGCCCACAAATGAACTAAATAAAAATAGATCAGAGAGTTCATATCAGACAAATTTAGCTATTGCGGCTTACAACAATCATAAGGGGGGCCGTTTCACGAAGCTGTCGCACAGTGCGATCAATCACAGTTGCATTGACTTCATATTTCTTCAATATGGTATCCATTGGCAACTAAGCTTCGTTTGCGATGCAACTGCTTTGTGAAACAAGCCCCTGATCTAAGTTTTGGGAGAATTTTACCTTAGTATTTGTAACACTCATAGTTCTGATACTAAAGTCTGCAAATGATTCTGTCTCTAACAGTGTTACGGAGATATCTCCATATTCCTTAGGCTCCTCTGAAGGCCAATATTTATCACATTTTATCTGAAAATGCAAATAAAAAATTGATTAAATATAGTATCAAGATAAAATAATTGATTGATTGACTGTTTGGTGTTTTACGCCGTGCTGAAGATTATTTCACTTATATGGCGGCATTGCCAGTTTTATTGTGGGAGGAAACCGGGCTCTATGCCCGGAGGAAACCCACGACTTTCCGTTGGTAACTGGCAACCATCCCACATAGGTCGTTCAAGTGAAAACCCAGTCAGACAATTTTCCAACAAGATAAAATAAAGCAAAAGTATAATCTGAGACATCTATTGAGCTTGTTTGAGTGGCTTCATCAGAGGCTTAAAGATGATCAGCTAATAGATTTATTCCCAGTCATTAACTGTTAGACCTAATCATTATGGGATACCAGTGGACGGCGGATAGTATTGTGCTACACACGGCCAAGTATGTGAGAGGTGCTATATTGCGAATAAATCATGCAATGAAAAGACTTTGGAGACATTAAGGGATGAGTTTTGTGGATTGTTTTATAATACAATTAAATAAAACCTAGATAAAAATGTTTCCAGCCTATCTGCTCAGTGCAGGGTATTTATGAACTGGCCAGCACATGGTGCAACTTGTTAGTTTCATGTGATGGCATTATGTGTCCAGCTTAGTAGCTGAGCTAAAGCCATTACAGTTGAAATGATCAATGCATCACAATGCCAATTTCTAAAAAACATTACATTTTCGATACCTGAACTGGTGGCGAAGGAAACCACCTCTTTGCCTTGAAGAAAGACACAACCTATGACAGTTCCCTGGTAGCCATTTTACATAGGTCTTAATTTCTTATCAGTGTTTCGAGTTTTGTTTAAAAAAAATGATAGGATTTATTTTTTCCTTTACAGATTGGCTCAATAATGTTGTTCCCTACCCTGGCATCTTCAATAAGATTTGTTAACATGATTATCTTCGTACAGTCATACTGCCAAATCATCCGCCAAAAATCATCTAAAATATTTGGAGTGGGGCCTGAAAATAAAACAGAACACTGGAATTAGTAATGACTTCAATGCACCACCAAGGGATTTGCTCTTTATTAATGAGCACTAAAACACACGGGCACAGGGAAAATCTTCTTGTATAAAATAACCATGGAGACAAGTTTCTTATTGTGTTAAAAGGAGGTATAAGTGGTTAAGAGAGTACCAGACTAAATTTTTACACTTTTAGACCCATATCATGTCTTATTACCAAGTTGACATAAAGATCGCATAGGCCTACAACATGGACCATATTTGATTGATTGATTGTTTGGTGTTTTACGCCGCACTCAAGATTATTTCATTTACATTTATTATGGGAGGAAACCGGGCTCTATGCCCAGAGGAAACCCTCGACTTTCCGTTGATAACTGGCAACCATCCAACATGGGTCGCTCAAGTGAAAACCCAGTCAGAAAATAGTCCAATTTTTTTTTTAACTCATTGGGATTCGAACCCGCGACCCATCAGTGGAAGGGCCATATGTGACAAGGGCGCAAGTTAAAATACTTTTAAAACACACTTAAGTCTGACGTACTGTGCGCCAGCTTGGTCTGATGTCATCATTTCTCATAACAGTAATAATCTATCTCTGAAAGTTTTAATATGAGTATTCCTATAATATTGATTTCTAACAGGGGATGCTCTACTAAGGTGGTGTAAGTTGCGCCAGTCGTTAACGCGTGTAAAATTATAAAAAGTTGCCCATGGTCACAAGCCTGGAGGTGCAATTCCATGCTGTTTGTTTGTTTGGTGTTTTACTTTGCACTAGCTCAATATAAAATAAGTGGCTGTCGCCATCAGGACCCCTCGGGTCTGGGCCAAAGAAACCGAAGATATATTTATTTTCCAGACAATTCGTTGTGAGTGAAAAACTACTCCACATACATGCATCACATTTACAAGGAGGTTGGCTGATAGTCATGTAAGGGGCATAACTCTTGAAAACCATGTCCGAGCACATCGATTTTAAATAGGCTTCTTGTACTTGCTGTTTCAAAGTTGTAAGTTACAGACTTTTTTAGATAATGTGTTTACAAGGCTTTTTATAGCAGCGGTAATAAAAGGGGTATAACTCTTAAAAAAACATCCGAGCGCGTTGATTTTGAATAGGCTTCTTGTACTTGCTGTATTGAACAAATGTGTGAAGTTTCAAAGTTGTAAGTTAAAGACTTTTTTAGATAATGTGTTTACAAGGCTTTTTACAGCAGCGGTAATGTAAGGGGCATAACTCTTGAAAAAAACATCCCAGCGCCTTGATTTTCAATAGGCTTCTTGTACTTGCTGTATTAAACAAATGTGTGAAGTTTCAAAGTTGTAAGTTAAGGACTTTTTTAGATAATGTGTTTACAAGGCTTTTTATAGCAGCGGTAATAAAAGGTGCATAACTCTTGAAAAAAACATCCGAGCGCGTTGATTTTCAATAGGCTTCTTGTACTTGCTGTATTAAACAAATGTGTGAAGTTTTACAGTTGTAAGGTAAAGACTTTTTTAGATAATGTGTTTACAAGGCTTTTTATAGCAGCGATAATAAAAGGGGCATAACTCTTGAAAAAAACATCCGAGCGCGTTGATTTTCAATAGGCTTCTTGTACTTGCTGTATTAAACAAATGTGTGAAGTTTTAAAGTTGTAAGTTAAAGACTTTTTTAGATAATGTGTTTACGAGGCTTTTTATAGCAGCGGTAATAAAAGGGGCATAACTCTTGAAAAAAACATCCGAGCGCGTTGATTTTGAATAGGCTTCTTGTACTTGCTGTATTGAACAAATGTGTGAAGTTTCAAAGTTGTAAGTTAAAGACTTTTTTAGATAATGTGTTTACAAGGACCAATGGACAGACGGACAGATTTGCCCGAGGGGTAAAAAACCCTGAGGGAGAAATATTTGTCAACCATAAGTATATAAATATAACTTATGATTGGGTATAAACATCTAGATGATATGCCCCTTTTTAACACAATAAGAAACTTGTCTCCGTGGTTATTTTAGACAAGCAGATTTTCCATGTGCCTGTGTGTTATAGTGTTAAAAAATATAAATATATAAATATTTATGGAGACAAAAACAAAAAGGCACAGGGAAAATCTTTTTGTCTAAAATAACCATAGAGACAAGTTTCTTATTGTGTTAAAAAGAGGTATATCATTTACATATTTATACCCAATCATAAGTTTTTGTAATAAACTAAAACCTATGATATTTCATCAGGAGTTATATATATAGGAGTTATAAATATATGAAACAAAACAACTCTAGTTGAGTGAAAGCTAGCAGTACAAACACCATACAGTAATCAACATGTCAATACAAGAAACATAAGTAAATAACTTGCCTTGAGACGCAATATATCTGTGCTGTTCATTATAACCCTAAAGAAGAAAGAAAAAAGTGTTTAAAATTATATGAGTTTAAAAGTGAATACTGAGCAGTCTGTTGTCAGAGAAATCAGAATGGATAATAGGTACCAGCAGAAACATGGGCAATTTCCTCCTGTCAAGGAGACTGATTTCCTCCTGACGAAGACTATGATATCTTTCCACATTAATCAGTCAATCAGCTCTAGTTTCAAACAGGTTTTCAATATTATAATCTTTGCAAAAGCAAGTGACATTATAATCCGGACATAGTGAGATTGGATTTAGATTAATTTGTAAGGAAATTGTGACATTCACTTTTAACCTTAGCGTGTTTCACATGGAGATATTTTGTTAACTTACACGAACAAAACAGGCATTGATATAATCTGATCCAGGAACATCATCCTTCATCTTTAATACAACACGAGAATGATCATCTGTAAACAAATCAAACACAGTAAGAATTGTGAAAGATGTTACCGGTACATGCTTGTAGATTAAAATTCATTGTTGATAACAGAAAATATATAAATAATATTACAAAGATCATTTTAATAATGCTTAATAAGTGGCTGTCGCCATCAGGACCCCTCGGGTCTGGGCCAAAGAAACCGAAGATATATTTATTTTCCAGACAATTTGTTGTGAGTGAAAAACTACTCCACATACATGCATCACATTTACAGGGAGGTTTTTGGCTGATAGTCATGTAAGGGGCATAACTCTTGAAAAACACGTCCGAGCACGTTGATTTTAAATAGGCTTCTTGTACTTGCTGTATTGAACAAATGTAGGAAGTTTCAAACTTGTAAGTTAAAGACTTTTTTAGATAATGTGTTTACAAGGCTTTTAATAGCAGCGGTAATAAAAGGGGCATAACTCTTGAAAAAAACATCTGAGCGCGTTGATTTTCAATAGGCTTCTTGTACTTGCTGTATTAAACAAATGTGTGAAATTTTAAAGTTGTAAGTTAAAAACTTTTTTAGATAATGTGTTTACGAGGCTTTTTATAGCAGCGGTAATAAAAGGGGCATAACTCTTGAAAAAAACATCCGAGCGCGTTGATTTTCAATAGGCTTCTTGTACTTGCTGTATTAAACAAATGTGTGAAGTTTTAAAGTTGTAAGTTAAAAACTTTTTTAGATAATGTGTTTACGAGGCTTTTTATAGCAGCGGTAATAAAAGGGGCATAACTCTTGAAAAAAACATCCGAGCGCGTTGATTTTCAATAGGCTTCTTATACTTGCTGTATTAAACAAATGTGTGAAGTTTTAAAGTTGTAAGTTAAAGACTTTTTTAGATAATGTGTTTACAAGGCTTTTAATAGCAGCGGTAATAAAAGGGGCATAACTCTTGAAAAAAACATCCGAGCGCGTTGATTTTCAATAGGCTTCTTGTACTTGCTGTATTAAACAAATGTGTGAAATTTTAAAGTTGTAAGTTAAAAACTTTTTTAGATAATGTGTTTACGAGGCTTTTTATAGCAGCGGTAATAAAAGGGGCATAACTCTTGAAAAAAACATCCGAGCGCGTTGATTTTAAATAGGCTTCTTGTACTTGCTGTATTGAACAAATGTGTGAAGTTTCAAAGTTATAAGTTAAAGACTTTTTTAGATAATGTGTTTACAAGGACCAATGGACAGACGGACAGACGGACAGACGGACAGACGGACAGACGGACAGACGGACGACGGAGGCAACGACAATACCCTTCGGGCAAAATTTGCCCGAGGGGTAAAAACTATGTCTTTGATTTCTTAACAAAAATTTCTGTGGTCAGAGTGAGATATGAACCCGGGTTGTGTCGTACTGAAAGGTGGTCGCTCTGACCAGTAAGCCATCAAGACCCACACAACCATAGATTGATTCATTGGTGTTTTACGTCGTATTCCAGATTATTTACACAGCAATAGATTGATTGTTTGGTGTTTTACGCCGTACTCAAGATTATTTCACTTACATGTATATGGCGGCAGTTTTATTTTGGGAGGAAACCCACAGCAATAAATGCCAGGAGGCATCAGTGAAATCAGAATGAATTATCTTATGTATTTCCGGTGATATACCAAGTAAGCAATCTATAGAATTTCTGAATGAATTATTTTATGTATTTTCGGTGATATACCAAGTAGGCAATCTATAGAATTTCTGAATGAATTATTTTATGTATTTCCGGTGATATACCAAGTAGGCAATCTATAGAATTTCTGAATGAATTATTTTATGTATTTCCGGTGATATACCAAGTAGGCAATCTATAGAATTTCTGAATGAATTATTTTATGTATTTCCGGTGATATATCAAGTACGTAGGCAATCTATAGAATTTCTGAATGAATTATTTTATGTATTTCCGGTGATATATCAAGTAGGCAATTTATGGAATTTCTGAATGAATTATTTTATGTATTTCCGGTGATATACCAAGTAGGCAATCTATGGAATTTCTGAATGAATTATTTTATGTATTTCCGGTGATATACCAAGTAGGCAATCTATGGAATTTCTGAATGAATTATTTTATGTATTTCTGGAGATATATCAAGTAGGCAATCTATAGAATTTCTGAATGAATTATTTTATGTATTTCTGGAGATATATCAAGTAGGCAATCTAAAGAATTTCTGAATGAATTATTTTATGTATTTCTGGAGATATGTCAAGTAGGCAATCTATAGAATTTCTGAATGAATTATTTTATGTATTTCTGGAGATATATCAAGTAGGCAATCTATAGAATTTCTAAATAAATTATTTCATGTATTTCCGGTGATATATCAAGTAGGCAATTTATGGAATTTCTGAATGAATTATTTTATGTATTTCCGGTGATATACCAAGTAGGCAATCTATGGAATTTCTGAATGAATTATTTTATGTATTTCCGGTGATATACCAAGTAGGAAATCTATGGAATTTCTGAATGAATTATTTTATGTAATTCTGGAGATATATCAAGTAGGCAATCTATAGAATTTCTGAATGAATTATTTTATGTATTTCTGGAGATATATCAAGTAGGCAATCTATAGAATTTCTGAATGAATTATTTTATGTACTTCTGGAGATATATCAAGTAGGCAATCTATAGAATTTCTGAATAAATTATTTTATGTATTTCTGGAGATATATCAAGTAGGCAATCTATAGAATTTCTGAATGAATTATTTTATGTATTTCTGGAGATATATCAAGTAGGCAATCTATAGAATTTCTGAATGAATTATTTTATGTATTTCTGGAGATATATCAAGTAGGCAATCTATAGAATTTCTGAATGAATTATTTTATGTATTTCTGGAGATATATCAAGTAGGCAATCTATAGAATTTCTGAATGAATTATTTTATGTATTTCTGGAGATATGTCAAGTAGGCAATCTGTAGAATTTCTAAATGAATTATTTTATGTATTTCCGGAGATATATCAAGTAGGCAATCTATAGAATTTCAGAATGAATTATTTTATGTATTTCCGGAGATATATCAAGTAGGCAATCTATAGAATTTCAGAATGAATTATCTTATGTATTTCCGGAGATATATCAAAGTAGGCAATCTATAGAATTTCAGAATGAATTATCTTATGTATTTCCGGAGATATATCAAGTAGGCAATCTACAGAATTGCTACAAGGGAGCAGCACAGACAACCCATCAACTCTTTTCTTTCTCCATAAAAAATCCCCACCCCTTCCCCTCCACAAAAAAAAACCCACAGATAATTACGTCCACCCTAAGAATAAACTTCTTCTGAATTTCTTTCAAGCTAAGCCAATTCCTAAAATAAATTAATAAAACAAATAAAGAAAAAATATTCACATGCTACGATTCCTTGAAATCTATTTTTAGGTTTGTTTTCTGGTTTTTCTGCTTCCTTTGTCTTTCCAGTTAAACCCTTTGGTAAACTCTGAAATAAAATATAAACACTCAGTAAGAAATGCTGGAAAATTTAACAAACCACTAATGGCACATCACTTAAATATCAAAATGAAATTAGCAGGATAAAACAAAAACTTACGTGAAGAATTAACCACAAGCAGTGTTTCAAAATTAAGATTTAGGAAATAAATGGTTGAACACAGAAATTAAATAAACTCTAAACCATGAATTCTCACTTTTTTTTAGTAATCTAGGTTTCATAAGGGAGTTGGCTAAGTTTTTATTTTACTTGTCAAATATTGTATGTCAATCATATGGGTTGCGAGACTTTGTGATCCATTCTTCTGATACTGAAGTTAAAACCAAACATAACTCTACACAATACCTCATGTTCTTTTTGGAATCCATTTATAGCTCTTTGTGAAGCAATGAACTTGAGTAGTTGATCAACAGCAATAGTCCTTGATGTGAAGGCAGGAGATGCATTAGTGTGTTCATCAGTTAGTTGACTATGTACAATGTCCTTTTTCTGTCGCTTCACTGGGAGAAAAACAACCAAATAAAGGTACATTAGAGAAGAGATGAGGGCTTAACTGTTTACAATGCTTTCCATAAAAAAATTGAAGAACATGTATGGCGTCAAATTTTCCCTTTTTCAAAAAAATGTAGAACAAGTTGTCAGGAGATATAATACAGATACCCCTTGAGCAATTGTATAGTATCAGTTCACAGGTTTTTTTTTTGGGGGGGATTCTTTTTTATTCGGGTCATGGGTTTACAGTCCTAGGCAGTCTCACGTGACCTAAGGCTCAAGAGATGTTAATCTTACTATATGCAAGACTGTAAAGTTGTTTTTAACAGTGCTTCGTCAAAAGATACAAAAAAAATTCAGTAAAACACACACAAGGTGTAGTAAGAGGTCCCAGAGCCATGCACACATGAGCACCCCCCCCCCCCCCCCTTTTGGATAGAAGTAAAGCTAGTTAAAATACATCTAACTGCTAAGTATCAAAAGCTTCTTGGATGTCTTATGGCATACTTGAAGTAGCGGGGTTAGCAAATATGGCTGAAGCAAAGCAACCGCGACGTATAATTGAAAAGATAAGAAAGAGACGAAAAAAAAATTACTAAATAACTAAAATGTCATTGAATGAGTACCTGGTTTAGCTGCGGAGCCATTTCTTTCCTCAGGACTCAACAGATTAAATAACTGCTGGCTGTCATGACCATTGGCAAGACGTCGTGTATTCTTTTGTGAGCGACGCCGTCTAGTATAACATAATAAATGATATAACAATAATAGCAAATGATCAATGCCTATTCTCAATGTTGACACCCCAAAAAGTAACACTAATTACAAAGACAAGTAAAACAACAATCAAATTAAATGCTCTATACGGTAAGAATTCCGCTAATTCAAGTACTCAAAACATTACGAAAAGAACTCTAAAAGTTCGAGACTTTTCGTTGGGTGTCTTACCTCCTACTCGGGGCGACCGGTAATCCTATTGAGCAATCGCTATTGTTGTTGTTTTAGACCAAACATGGCAGAAAGCAGTCTAATAATTTGTTATCTTCAGATTGCTTGTCCTTGAATTAGCGGAATTCTTACCGTAAATGCCATGGGGTTAAAAAAACAATTTATATGAAGACAATTTTCAGCTTGATAACAATTAGTCCTTGGAGAGAGGGAGATCCTCCATACATAGACTTCAGTTTTCTCCTCTAAAATACCTGGTAATGCAACCACTGGAGTCAAATGCTCTCCAGTGTGGTAATAAAAAATCTATCCACAAATCACTGTAAATCTGGTAAAAATTAGATAACAATGAACATTTTTGATTGTGCATATTACAGACAGCACCTTTAACTTTCATGTTGATTTGTCACTCTATCATCCTATGTAGAATTGTTGCCATGTACCTGCTGTAGGCAAGGGAATACTTCCCCAACTAAACGTCTCTATACAGAAGAAGTTATCTTAAACACAGCATGAAACATCATTCAATCAATACATTTTCTTGTTGATGATTTTCCAAAATGTGAGACATGAAAGCTTAATTATTAGACACTTACCTGATTGTTATTATGATGAAGCCAGCCACCAACATAACCAATACAGCAATACCACCAGTAACAGCCAATACAGTCACAGTTAAAGAATTCTCCTCTGAAATATAGTACTTTCATAAATAGACCTAAAGCCTTTTGACATCAGACGGAGTTTTTATCGACCAGTTTTTCTACTGAAGTGAGACGTCATCGATAAAGATTGAAAAATTATTAAATGTTTCTCAACATTGTTTAAGAGTAAACATGGCATATCAATAAAAACACACAAAACAGCACACTCGGCAGCATAAGTGTCAATTGCAAACAGTTGAATAAATTGAAACAGCATTAGCTTGAATGGATAGATGGATTGATTGATTGGTGTTTTACGTCGTATTCAAGATTATTTCACATATATGGCAGCATTGCCAGGTTTAGTGGAGGGAGGAAACTGGGCTCTTCGCCCGGAGGAAACTTCCGACCTTTGGCAACTCTTCCACATACGGTGATAGCTTGAATGGGAGTGAGTTGACAAGTTCTGACTATCCACTGTCTTCCACACCCCATCACTTACTCTATTTTCAAAAATTCTTTTGTCACATAGCTGGACAATCAAGTATAAGAATGTTGGATTTATATCAATGCACCCTTGGATGCCTGAGAAACATGTCTGTGATTTTTTTCTGAGCCCATGGAAAAGCTTGGATATGAATCCAAGAACTAACCTGTGTTACAAAGATCACCGGTCCACCCATCAAGACATTTACTTTCATCAGCCCGAAGTGGACAAGCACCTGTCTGAAAGTCACATGGTGTCTGATCTCTGCAATGACCACACCTCTGATGACAGCCTTCACCATAAAGGTTTGGGGAACATTCTGAAACAATACAAATCAGATTTATATTTATGAACTCTAAAACATACGAGCACAGGGAAAATCTTTTTGTCTAAAATACCCATGGAGACAATTTTCTTATTATGTTAAAAAGAGGCACATCATTTTATACCCATGATTATTTTCATTCTGCTGTACCGAAAATGTTTAAGTTGTTCCATGAATTGAATACTTATATGGCAATTGTTTTAAAAGATTTTCATATTTATCAATGATGAAATGACTATAACCTCATGTTAAGAAAAAGCAACATTCATTTCCCTAGTTTTGACAAAGTCATTGATAAACTTATTCTTCAGTTACTTTATACAAAATTAACTTAAGAGAAAGTAACTGAGAACCTCAATTGCCTTCATACTAAAAAACATACTGGACAGAAACAGCCTTTTCTCCTTCAATTGCAAACGCTTGCACCTTTACAGAAAGGGTTGACACCTGGAGATTGTTGACTGAAACTATTTGAAAAAGCCAAAGACAATAATCTGGAATTATGAAGAACGTTTTCTCTAGGCATAAATTCTCTATGTTATGTTTAAATAGACTAACCTGTATCACACTGACTACCTGTCCACCCTGCACGACATGGACTCTCCCCAGTCTCCATAGCAGGACATATCCCCTCTTTAGAACAAGCTTTAGCACCTTTACAGTGACATCTCTTAGCACAGTCAGCACCAAATGTACCATTCACACAAGCTAAAAGGATGGAAAGTTGGTTAAAGAACAAATTATATGCATAAAAACAATTGCATGGGTCATAGCAAAATTTTACCTTCTCCTTACCCCTCTCATATCATATTTATGGTTGTTCTTTATTCAGATTTTAATAACACATGGCTGGAGACAGGTAATTTTATCATTTCCTTGACCCGGTTTTCTCCCACAATAAAACTGGCAACGCCACCATATAAGTGAAATAATCTTGAGCGTGACGTAAAACACCAAACAATCAATCAATCCTTTTACTTGACAGCAATTTAATGTCCTATTACAGGGATGAGGGAACCTATACCCTAAGGACACCCTGGGCTCCCATAGGGCTTAACATAGGCCAGGAAGGACTGAAGAATGGAAGACATAAAATGATTTAATCTGAGAGTCTTACGTTGATCACATCCTGGTCCGCGCCATCCTTGTTGACATCGTGGCTCTCTATCCGGCTGATAACATGACCCATTCACAACATTACAGGATCCCATATGGCACTGACCACACTGCTGTAAACACATCTTCCCATAGGTCCCAAATTCACACTCTGAAATCAGGATTAAATTACCATCAATATCAACTGTCTAGGAATCAGTATAAATAAAAAGAAGTTGAAAGGTTACACTAAGGTGAAGAATTACTTATGGATAACAACCTCTTGGTTTATTGGGCGACAGTGCTTCAATGTAGTTCTTATGTCATTTGACTTTGATAACGGTATATGAAATAAATGACATTTAGTTTTACACAAACGACACATGCCAGATGCTACAAACTGAAATGTCCAACTAAATGCTATGATTGTGGATGTCTTTGGGATGTACCATTCAACTGAATGGAACATCAATGTGCAGAATAATTAAAGAATGTCTTTTTATTTTTAACATCCCATTAGTACTACAGAGGCACACACTTTTCAGTGTTGTAAGTTAACTTTCTAGCCCAAAGAAACTATTACTTATCATTGTATTACCTGGTTACCCTGACTTATCAACTGGTTTTTAAATTTCATGAAAACGACCCAGATTCCAAGAAAAGTGAAAACACATATGAACAATATTAAAGTGGCATGAGCTGCCAAAATGTTGATATTTTGACGTTAAAACAGAATGTTGAAATTATTGGCTATTTTTCTCAAGACGTATAATTCAGAAGCTTTTTAGTGCTTCTAGTCTCGAAAATGTACGAGAAAGTATTGTTTTCAACTAACTTTGGCTTAGAATGGTCGTCCCGGTTATTTAAATTTTGTTTACTTTTCGAACATGTTTTCGGTTCGTACAGGCCACATACTGTATGGATTTTCCTCATTCCAACGCCAATCATTTAGTTTTTCGATGGCCCTCAAAGCCTCTTACTGTCGTGACGATCAGAAATTATGAAAAAAGTGTGAATTTTGGCAGCTCATGCCACTTTAAGTGTTCTCTCTCAGGGGAGACAACTTTACAACCAACTATCTTATCAAACATCATAAAATATCAACCACTATAGCTGTGCATTTGTTTGATGCTGACATCAAAAGTTGGACTGAATAGACTGATAGAAACATCGCTGATTAAATTTTTTGCATTTCTGGTTTTAAGGTAGTAGGCTTACTTGATTGAATGATTGTTTGGTGTTTCACCCCCCACTCAAGATTATTTCACTAATATGGCGGCGTTGTCAATTTTATTGTGAGAGGAAACTGGGCTCTTTACCCGGAGGAAACCATCCCACATAGGTCGTTCAAATATTAAGGTTACTAGTTTTTCTTTCGTGAAAACAATAAAATGGAAAGCAAACAAACAATGCACAACGTAATATGTGGAACAGTATTCTTCCAAAGAAACAAACCTTTATGACAGGTTTTCCCATGGTAGCCATAATGACAGAGGGGTTCATTTGAAACAGGTTTACATGATCCAGTAACTGAATCACATGGGTTGGTAGAAAAACAATGCTGGCTACACCTCTTATTACAATCAATTCCATATTCCCCAGGGGTACATTCTGAAATGATAAGATGATGAGA
Source organism: Lepidochitona cinerea (assembly GCA_963971465.1). Taxonomy (NCBI): domain Eukaryota; kingdom Metazoa; phylum Mollusca; class Polyplacophora; order Chitonida; family Tonicellidae; genus Lepidochitona; species Lepidochitona cinerea. The sequence continues at coordinate 26,174,706 of OZ020556.1, forward strand.
GAGTTAAGACTGGGGATCAAATAAAGCATTATGTATACTAAACTTCCTGAGTTTTTGTTTCAGTGTGAAAATCAGAGTGTCAAGACTGGGGATAAAATAAAGCATTATGTATACTAAACTTTCTGAGTTTTTGTTTCAGTGTGATAATCAGAGTGTCAAGACTGGGGATAAAATAAAGCATTATGTATACTAAACTTTCTGAGTTTTTGTTTCAGTGTGATAATCAGAGTGTCAAGACTGGGGATCAAATAAAGCAGTATGTATACTAAACTTTCTGAGTTTTTGTTTCAGTGTGAAAATCAGTGTGTCAAGACTGGGGATAAAATAAAGCATTATGTATACTAAACTTTCTGAGTTTTTGTTTCAGTGTGATAATCAGAGTGTCAAGACTGGGGATCAAATAAAGCAGTATGTATACAAAACTTTCTGAGTTTTTGTTTCAGTGTGATAATCAGAGTGTCAAGACTGGTGATCAAATAAAGCATTATGTATACAAAACTTTCTGAGTTTTTGTTTCAGTGTGATAATCAGAGTGTCAAGATTGGTGATCAAATAAAGCATTATATATACAAACTTCCTGAGTTTTTGTTTCAGGGTGATAATCACAGAGTTAATACATGTTAATGCTTTTAAAATATTTCAGTTTGTATATTTTCCAAATTATCAAGATTGTTTCTGTAATTGTCCAGAGTAACACCTGATATGATGCCCCTTCTTGGGGGCTGAGTGGAACTCCAAAAATAAAGACAGTAAACCAACCTTGTAGACAGTCGGTACCCTTTGATTGGTGATCAAATAAAGCATTATGTATACAAAACTTCCATGAGTTTTTGTCTCAGGGTGAAAATCAAAGAGTTAATATAGGCTTTTAAATATATATAAGTTTGTATATTTTCCAAATTATCAAGATTATCTCTCTAATTGTGGAGAAGTCCAGAGTAACACCTGATATGATGCCCGTTCTTGGGGGCTGAGTGGAACTCCAAAAATAAAGACAGTAAACCGACCTTGTGAACAGTAGGTACTCTTCCAGCCTGGTTGACATCTCTCATTTCCAGCCTGATTAGGACACAAACCAGTCTTTAAGTCACAAGTCTTATTCTTCAGACAATGACCACACTCTTTTGTACAATCACTGCCATAATAACCACTAAAACATGCTGAAAAGGGAAACACACATGTATGCACTACTTAAATGGAACTAAAATTTGGGAACAAAAGGTTTTAAATGGTATTTAGACAGTGATTTTGAAAGTTGGGTGGGGGGTGGATATCTGGAAGTGAATTGTTTGCCAAATTTAATACAAGATTTAATTTTATAAGCTATGATTTGTGCTAAACCTACACACAGCCTTTTAAACAATCACTACTTTTATGACTATGATAAATCTTTCACTCTAATAATTTCATACCAGTTTTCTATTTATTTTGTCGTCATGAAAACTCTTCTAGTTCAAGCACTTATTCTACTTTTTCCCAGTATAATGTAGTTTCTTTAGTTCTGATTGAGTAACAAAATGGAGATACTCACACATTTTACAGAGTTGCCCCATCCATCCTGGCTGACATCTTGGTATACTATCAGGACAGTCCCCGGTTGTTTTATTACACTGACCGTTACCATAGCAATTCCCACAATCCTTCTCACACAGGGCTCCGTATTTCCCTTCAGGACAGCCTGTTCACAAAAAATACAACAAACAAATAAATAAATCCTCTGGTCAAAGTGACAAGGGAAGTTTAGTCTTATTTTTTATTGGTAAAATCTTCATAACTGTATCGATGCATACTTGTGGCTGTTAATTTAGGTCGAATTCCTTAATAGTTCTAATCATTGAATGTCTCTATTTTCTTTATCTCATCCTAGATTGATTGATATCTTACAGCATTGTCAAGATTATTCCACTTATAACGAGGTGTTGCTAGATTTAATGGGGGAGGCTTTACGGCTTTATGGACAAAGGAAATGTGGTATTGTCAACCATTCCAGAGCAACCAAAGGAAAACAAGGTCACAATTCTTTTCCTATTTTTGCAGGTACTGGCTGGAAACTCAAGACCCTGGAGGACTTATATTGGCCTGAGAGTTTAATACTAGAATAATACTTTAATACCAGATAAATAGACACTTGCATTTTCAGATTTGGGTATAAAACTCAGTTATTATAAAATACTTGGAGATCTTGTTTCAAGCACGGGAAGTGGTGAGAATAAAAAATGGCAACAAAAAATAAATGTGAAATAGACACATACTTTTGATGTCACATCTTGCTCCATGCCACCCTGGGTCACATAGCCCTCCTGGACAATCACCCGTCTTGGAATGACAGCGGCTGCTGTTCAGGCACTTCCCACAATCCTTCCTACAGTCTTCGGCCCACTTCCCATGATCACATTCTATGTTCACAATGGAAAATTACTGTTGTATATCTATTGGGATTGACTAGCCGAGAAATCTTGGCTCTGCCGAATTTTTTTTTTTCCGTGTTTGTCATAGCCAAGATCACTTCCATAGTAAAAAAGTGATATTTGTTAAGGAGACCCGCTGAAAAAATCGGCGGCGCAAATTTCACAACAAATAAGCAAAGAATAAAATATTTACCACTGCATTCCGATAGCATAGACCACAAAGAAGGAGTTTGTCAAACTTAAGCCGCTGTAAAGTGGTAAACTTTCCCTTATGCAGTCAATATTTGTTTCGAAGTCCACTGGCTTTCAACCTGACGTAACCGCCATAGTAAAACATTTTAACGACCAGTTAAATTGTGCGGGGCGTCGTAGAAATACTTCAATCATATATCTTTAGTCACTTTACAGCGTCATAAGTTTGACAAACTGCTTCTTCGTGGTCTATGCTATCGGAATGCAGTGGTAAATATTTTATTCTTTGCTTATTTGTTGTGAAATTTTCGCCGCCAATTGTTTCGGCGGGTCTCCTTAACAAATATCACTTTTTTACTATGGAAGTGATCTTGGCTATGACGAACACGGGAAAAAAAAATTCGGCAGAGCCAAGATTTCTCGGCTAGGGATTGACATAAGCTGGCTTATATTATTCCAAGGATTTCGTCAACAATTTCTGTCCTTGCTAATGCTTGATTAAAGAGTTATGTTTAGGACTACTATCAATATTATTTTACTGAGACCCCTCCACCCAAACTTTCAAATTGTCTCAATCTCACATCCATGTATGTCTTCAAAACTTTCACAATGAGTGGTATTTGTTGGAAGATATAAAAAAAACTGAATTAAATCCCATAATCATCTTTTGTGCTTTAGTATGCTATAATGTATTTATCCATTAAATTCCTCTATTTCTGATACCTTTGATACACCTGGCCTTGAAGTAACCTGCCTCACAGGTGAAGTTCCCCTCCTTTGGGCAGTTACCGTTCTCATTGTTACATGGCTTATTGCCCCAACATTTCCCACAAGTCTTGTTACATTCCGATCCATATTTGTAATCAGGACAAGCTGTATGAAAAAACAAAATCAATTTAATGAAACAAAAAATGTATATTATTGAACACTTAAAACACACAGGCACAGGGAAAATCTTCTTGTCTAAAGTAACCCTTGAGTTTCTAACTTCGCCAAAAACGGGCACACCGTTCAGAATTTCAGGCCCCTATACCCAATCATAAGTTGTCGTAACAAACCAAAACACACAATATTTCATCAGCCCATGGGATTCAATATTCCAGTCAGCAGAATCCTCTGGAACACCCTGTAACACACTGACAATGTTTATGCATCTTCGGCCATAACAAGAATATTGCTAAACAGATAATGAACCCAATAGGATCATGGGAAAAGAAAGCGAAAATTTTGGTTCCCCCAGAAACATCCAGGTAAAAGACAAACATTTGTTCCCTCAATAAGTCAAACCATAAGTTCCCAAACGCATGCACTCGCTATCTGCAGAGAAAGTGAGAAATGAGACTCAAAACATGTATTTAACTCAAACTTGGCAATAATAAATAGAATAGTTAGGTGATATTGGCACCATGCTGAGACAGAGCTGTACTATAATCATAACACTAAACAATGTTCTATGCTTAGACCAAGCCACCAGTTAACTGTAAGCTATCCTCTAATATTTACATGAGCCATTTTGGGGCGTCGACAATAAACAATAGAGACAATACTGTTTATGAAAGAGGAGTGATCATTTATTGTCGTCTCAAACGATCCTTATATAGGGAAAATGGCAGAATCACTCAGATGGGAATATAATTAATTGCTTGGAAAGTTGAATGAGATGTGCCTTTCAGGATTTACCTGGAAGAAAATTCAACATCTTACAGTATTTCCCTCATATTCGACCAATACCAGTTCAATATACATGTAGGACTTCAAATTCATATAAGAAATATTATGAACATACGTTTGTTACAACTGTCTCCTAACCAGCCCTTCTCACAGATACGTTTCCCTTTGCCAGGACACTTTCCATCAACCACATCACAGGCCACCCCTTTGTAGCAGTGACACTCAAACTCACAACTGGAGCCATATCTACCATCTTCACATCCTGAAAGATAACAGGTTAATTATTATATTACATTTTATCACCCATCAGTCAAAATACTTGCATTTGGTTGGATGTCATCCATCACATCGAGGCGTGATATTTTTCTGTATCATGCAGACAAGTTTGTATCAGGTGTCCTAGCCCTTGAACATAACCATCATGTAAACAATGTAACCAACGTCCAATATTAATAGTTATCATGGTTCGTGGAGGGGGGATCCGAAGTATTTACATTGTCATTGTGGTAATTGATAACGTTCGCCCGTCACCCACAATATAGTTGCAAGAGGTGAGCTGATGAGAGCCCTATGATATCATCAAACAACGTCACAAAACAATGTTTAAACGTTTAAAATAGTGTTTGCGCGACGCTGTATCGGGTGTGTGTGAAAACAAGGTTTTACCGTATCGGATGTGCTAGGACACCTGATATGAATTTTTATCGGATGGCCCTTGACCAATCAGATTGCAGAAAACCCTATCTGAGGGATAATAAGAAATATATACGGTGAGAAAAATGCCTATTTTGCATCATTTTACTAACCTTATATATTTCCACATTGGGTCACTCAGTGTAACAAATAGTATATATGTACTTCAACAGGCAATTGGAGTTTATGCAAGATAAAGAATCATGCCATATATACTGTACTCATTTGTGGGGTGAGGATTTACATTTCAATACATATGTACAGGTACATGAAAAGGATGGCCGAAAAAAAAGATTCCAAGATATATCCCAGAGTGAGCTTTAAGACAAATTGTAATGATCTGAGTTAAATTAGGAATCTGTCTGAAGTAAACTATCACATGAGCATACTGTAACCACAAAATTTGTTCACAAGTGCAAGAAAACAGTCAACAAATCAGTAGACTATATTGACACACCAGATATTCACTGATGCACAAAATGTCTAATCTTTGCAATTTGGCTGTTTAATGCTACATTTGATTCAATTATAAAAAATAATTCTGACCGTCGCAGCAAAAAACTCTAATGCTGTAATAGTATTCATGTGTACTTTGTTGGTAGAATATTAAAGGAATATCCAAGTGAAGCACATGTAATATTCATGTATATCCAAGGGCAAATTATAATTACAGTAATGTGGAATTATCAAGCTGGAAGAGATGAGGTAATTGTCAAAAATTCCACCCTTACCAATGGTATTGTAGGAGATAAATTAGCACACTGTACTGTATACCCTGATGAATACAGCCATAATAATATACAGAACATATCAAATCTAATGCTGCAAACAGATCTGGAATAAATTACATTTCTATTATCATTTTTTTCTAATTTAAAACCCCCTGCATCAGGGAATATGAAAACAAGCCCAGTCCCACACAAAAAAAAGAAAGAAATATATACATATATACCTAACCAGTTGTGCCTGTCATGTTTCTTTCTGAACATAATATTTTGCCACACACAAAAGCAGTTTTCTGCAGCTTTTTTCTATCATATGTAAATATATACAGATCAATAGTTTGTGTTAAAAAAAGAGCAAGTCTTTCATTGGACTTCTACACTCATAGAAAATCATTTGCAGTTTTTTTTAACCAAAAACCAATGAAAATTCAGCCACTATAAACTTTACGTTGTCGGCTTAGTTCTATTTGTTTCTACATTTCATCCTCATGAAATATACCATGCACATTACTGATTAGGATGTATGTACATAGAAGAATCCATTGTAAAGCAAGGGGGAAACTAAGATAGAACTTGTCATTGGTCTGTTGAGGTAAAAAAGAATGAGCAGAATGACACACAAATTATGACTAGGATACAAATATAACAGAATATTGTTTTCTTTATAGGGGCATGAGCTGTCAAAATTCACACTTGTTTCATAATTTCTGATCGTCACGACAGTAAGAGGCTTTGAAGGTCATCGAAAAACTCGATGATTAGCGTTGGAATGAGGAAAATCCATACAGTATGCGGCCTATACGAACCGGAATAGTGTTCGAAAGTAAACAAAATTTAAATAACCGGGACGACCATTCGTTCATTCTAAGTCAAAATTAGTTCAAAACAATACTTTATCGTATGTTTTCGAGACTAGAAACATTAAAAAGCTTCTGAATCATACGTCTTGAGAAAAATAGCCGATAATATCAACATTCTGTTTCAACGTCAAAATATCAACATTTTGGCAGCTCATGCCACTTTAAGGTAATTTTAAGCCCTTTAAATCATTTCTTTAACTGATCACAAAAAATCACAAATGATGGCATCTCTGTTTAATATAAAATCAAAAGAATGTCATTATTTCGGTTACCTTATTTCAGTATGTTAACTTCATAAATATCTAGATTCTATAAGATTATTATTATTATAGTGGAATGAATTGTCTTTGCATGCATTTTTGTGTAACCAGACTTGTGAACTATAACTAGGTTGTAGTTGTGACAAAACTTTTTGTGATAGGAAATTGTTAAATGTTTCCAATTTTAAAACAATGTCAATGGTTATATACCGATAAAACGAAATGTTCCCACATCATTACGAGGGGCCTCGGTGGTCCAGTGGGTTAGAGTGATCATCCCTCAGTCCCACACAGGCGTTCCATCTATCCGGCACGCGTTCAAATCGCACTCAGATCAAATAAAAATTACATTTTTTTTAATTTTTCACTTGGTCGGCGTATGTGGATGAGTTGCCAGGTACTCGCAGAAGGTCTTGAGTTTCCTCCGGGCAATAAGCCTGGTTTCCTCACCCACTAAACCTGGCAACACTGCCATCCATATAAGTGAAATAATCTTGAGTGCGATGTAAAGCATCAATCAATCAATCAAACAACCAAATCATTACACCATATTCCATCAGACCTCCCACGATGGGAATCCTAACTGTGTGATATTTGAATAAATGATTATTATGGTAATATTTTTGGGGTTCCCTAAGAATTTCATAATATTGATACAATTTCATAATAGTGATGTTACATTTCTTAGAAAAACAATAATATTTTGTATTGTGACAAGAGTGCTTCAAGGGTGTAGGATTCTAGTGAAAATGACATACATAAATCCAAACAGTGTTACATTGGTTATGTTGACAATACATATTTATGATCACTAAAACCCGATATTCTCATACTGATCCAGTTTCAATGATTCAACAAAATTTTGAAAAATATCTCATGCAATACCATATTGTCTGGTGGCAATAATCTAGCGGAAATATCACAAAATTGAACAAAAACGAGCACTGAAGCTAATCATTAAAATTCATAAAAACATTGAATAATTTGGACAGAATATAGAACTGGTCCTTGGCTTTTAACGTTAGCGATTCTAGCTATGAAACCCGGCAATTTATCAGTTGATATTTAAATAAACGACTTTATTATACCAAGAAAATTTCAATAAACTACTATTTTAGCAACCAATAAATTTAGTTTTAAAATGGAAAAGGAACATTTTATGGACAGACTATAGAATTGGTCCGTCAGTCTCAAACCGCTATAATCGTCAGGGGGGCAAGCCCCCCTGCAACCCCCCGTTTTAGTCATTTCTTCTAGAACTTATGACTAATTTAATATAACAAGCTTAAAACTAAACTATCCCTACTAAAAGCTAAAAGAAATACCATCTAAAAGACAAATTTGAAGAGAAGTTAAAAACGACCACCTATTCTATATTTGCACCCATTTTATTCTAAAGTTGTAAGTGACAGACCATTTTTTTATTTGCACCAATAATTTAGTATCCATTAATGGCTTGGGTAAAGAATAGTAGGTAACGTAAAAGTTGCGGTCAATCAACTCATTGATAAAGAGGCCCCACTGTGCGTAAGGCGTGGCTGTGGTCGATGACTGTTGGCCTTTGGCACTATGCCAGCTCTTCAGAGACGGAGGGTCACTACGGTGTGCCCCAATTGTCAACAACTTTTTTTATTGACAAAACGTCAAAGACGAACCTTTGATAAGGGACGGGGTTTATTGACAGAATCAGGTTAGGTTTTGGAATCTTTTATTGACAACGCTAAAGACGGACTTAGGGTTAGGGACGGGGTTTATTGACAGAAAAGGGTTAGGTTTAGCCATGTTTATTTACAAAACCGAAGGATCCTCTTGGATTCGTCCAAATACGTCATCGCAGGTCAAAGGGTATATAAATATGAAGAGCGCATGCGTGTATCGCAGTTCAAGTAACACATAGAAATTTAATACCTCTAACGCTGTGTTGGAAGTTAGTCTAGTGGAAAGATGCTACGGTCTAATTGAAGGCGCATGTGGTTCTGCGCAGCTTCAGATTGGAAAGGTAGGGGTTCGAGACCAGTTGAGTGCGGATTTAAATAGAAGAAAAAAAATCTATTGAATTGGGTGTGTTGCAGTGAAGGGAGTTGTCTACCGTAAGATGTTAGGTGGCGCTGTTGTATACAGCAAGAAGATAGGATGAAAGAAACAGTTCACGCTTCCGCTTTGGAATTCCGTTTGACATGACGTAGAATCATATTTACTTAGAAAAATGATATTTAATAAATCAGGGGAGACAACTTTTGTCTGTAAATATGGGCCTTTTCCAAGCATTTTTATGAATGGTAGTAAGTTATTTTACTGTTCAAGCGAAAATGAGCAAACAGGGTCCAGTGAAAGGGCCCTGAAAAAATATACAGACTCCACTTTTTGTTTTATTTTTAACTTTTGAGACTCACATTTGCTTTTTAACTTTTATGATCGAATACCTTGTACCAAAGCAACATTTGATGACGTCACCGACCTGCCTAATGACACCAACAGTTTAGACACTTCCATGTGCATCATTGTCATTCACTCACTAAATCAATGCATTCACTTTTTTAATTTCATTTTCCATAGCCTGAGGGGACCAGTTATCGAGGGTAAATGTGACATTCATCGATCGTCAAATAAAATGGCTTAGGTCATAGTAAAATAACTTTGGGAGCGTCAAGATGTACCTGTTTGTTACTTATTTAAAATAATTTAGCATCGCTGGGTGACTGGGTTTTCTATATCGAAGGGAAAAAGTCAGCCTGGTTTCCGACTGGAAATTCAACAGCGAGGGAACCAGTTATCGAGGGTTGGGGGAAAAGTCAGTTTTTGATAATTTTTTTCAAAAATTTCCACACATAAGCACGCTTATCGAATATAAAGGACATACAACAGTAAACTAGACAAGTTCTTACTTTCTTTTGTTTGAAAAAAGGCCACTTTCAAATGCCAAAACCTCACACCGGTAAACAAAAACCATGAACAAAACGAAAACGTTTAGGGAGCGGTCATTTATGTTTTTGCCTATGTTAACACATACTATGAAGGTACTTGGATATCCAAATCAATGAATGGCCCCCACTTGATCAACTGACCTAGAGTCGCGCTTCAAACTCACTTTCCGCGAAATTTTAATAATTATTTTTCATGCAGCATAATGTTCCGTGATTTATGTGGGTTTAGGAGTTAATATTTGTTCAACTTTATCATACTTTATGGATTTTTAAGACTTCTGTTGCACTGTCTATTTTTTGCCGATGGATTGATGACAACATTGTCTGTTCATACAATTTAAATCGCGGACTATATTTCAAAATCTGCACTATGAAAATGAAAAAAACTACGAATTGTAAGTATGTGTGAAATTTTATTTCATTTCTTAAAGGACTTTTCTGTCTACAATCAAAAATGTGCCTAACCCTCGATAACTGGTACCCCTAGTTCAATTTTACCGAACTTATGGTGATATTACATATACCAACGTTCAGTATACGAATTTGAAATACAAGGTGGAAATGATGCTTAAATTACAAGCCATGAAAATATTATTGTAACTCCTCGATATGGATGATTCCTACTTCAAACTTCTTTAAAACTCTTAAAAGATTATTCTTGTCCGCTTTTATTACATGTAGCTATTCAAAAGGGCGTACACCTGGTCTTAAACAACAACAAACTGTCATTTCTTGGAGACTTCGCCGCCATTTTGCGTGACGTTCGAACTGGGCCAAACGATGCATGCCAAACAAATAAAATAAATAAAAATAAATAAAAGAGGACAAGAATAATCTTTTATGTGTTCTAAAGAAGTCTGGGGTAGGAATTTTCCATACAGAGGAGTTACAATATTATTTTTATGGCTTGTAATTTCCGACAAAAGTGCGTCGGACTTTACCGACCAGCATTTCAGGATTCGTAGACTGAACGTTGGTATATGTAATATCACCATAAGTTCGGTAAATTGAACTACTGGTACCCCTAGGCTATCACTCAGTGAATCACATCAAAGCTAAAGCCGTAAAGGTTTTTACAAAATACAGCCTTTCATTTTCAATGTGACAGAAATGCCATGTGTCAGACAATGGCCAGACTTTAAACTACTGTAATTATTTATTTACGTTCGGAGCAGAGGCTGAGTGATCGCTGATGGTAATGTGTGGCATGACGGACAACGTCCAAGGTGGTTGACAGTGACAGCACACTGACACTGCTGCAAAACTGAACTGAAGGATACGACACCGGGAAAATGAAACCGAAAATCAGCATCAGTGTAGAACCCTTATATCTTATTGAGAGGACAAACACAAAATAAACACATGTTAGCCCAATCTGTGAATAAAGTACTTGCCTTTGGCGCTGTAAACGAAGCAAAGCGACAGGAAAACCAGGAAGAAACGTTTCCTTGTCTTTTCCTCCATAGTTTTTGCAACCAAACTTAACTCCGTTGTCCAAAGAGTTCCACTCATTGCCTTTATTAAAGAGGTTCAAGAGGGGGAGACTACAAAATGAAACGTTTTGTTTTGTTTTTGCTTTTGAAAAAAAATACACGGAATAAAAAATATTGCCGATTGTATAATATAAAGTATAAGAAAGACTAGGTTTATCAATAGAATCATTTTAGCTTGTATTAACTGGAAACTGTAAAACGCACAAGCCACGCAAGTGGAGCCTCAGGAAACCTCAACACTGCTCTCCGCGCAGGAGAGGCCGTCAGTCATACTGCAACGGAGAAGATAAATAAAAATGGCAGAAGGGTAGGTTAAAAACAATCGACAGTTAATTCATTGACAAATGTTGACTGCGATCACCTTTTCTTTAGCCAAGATAACCAAAAGTTTTCAGCCTTGTAATCGAAAAATACTGTCCTCTTGTTGGAGTAAAACAGACTCACATTTTCACCCTTGGGCACTTCATCGACGCGTCATATTGTCTATTGACAATCAGTGAATGGCGGAACCAAAACCAAGTGAAATTGTTTGTTATCAATTCTAAGACATCAAGCTGAAAACCATTGACATTGCCCAGTTTGTCTAAAATTTTGTGTAATACCATTTTCACTTAAGTCCCGCCCAGGTCAACTTAAGATCCGATCTGCGACCAAGCAGTCAGGCACTTTTTTCCATCCTGACGTGAGTGAGTGAAGACTAATCCGAAATATCTGCGATGAATCATGATGATGTAAGACATTTTCTGACAGATGATGGCCTATCTGTCAAAAAATGTCTTACATCATCTATGCAGATAGTTCGGACTAACTGAAGACTAGTCGCAGGTGACTTATCCTGCCATTACAACAGAATGACAGGATAGTCACCTGGGGCTAACTGGAGACGAGAAATTACTATATCAGTATGTATATCATAACTTAGGACATAAGGCAGGGATCGAAATAACCGCCTGTCCACCTGTCGATGACAGGTAGTTTTGACGTGCGACAGGTCCAAATAAAATCTACCTGTCGCATGCGACAGGTGCATGTTAAGTAGTCATATGTATTTATTAGTTAGTATTCTACAGTCAATGGAAGTATTTTAAAAAAGAAGATTTGTTTGGAGAAGAAAAACATTGTTAAAGTTTAGACGTTATTAAAACCGATCTTTCAGTGGTGACACCAAACAGCTTACGTCCATAGTGGAACGTCCCTAGTCAGTCAGGGCAAGATACATGTACAAGGAAAGCGAAACAAAGGCAGTAAAGGACAAAGTAGGCCTACAGCGCGCACGTTTACTGGTTTAGTACGGTGGCATAACTCCATAAGGGAAATAGCGAAAGTGAAATAAATTTGACGCTTTCATTTCTCAAACCTATGTAGTTTTTGCATGGTGCCAAGTGAACAAAAAATAAACATTATGAAGAAAAAAAAAGTATTTAAACCTAGAACGGCTAGAGTATGTTCTTTAATACCTTTATGCATATGCATTAATTCAATTGACAAGCAAAATTCAGTATTGAATGACAGCGGCATTTTTTATAGGCTACGATGCCGATACGGCGATAGCTACGGGAGTTTTTAAAACAATTTTATGCCACATGTCGTGTACTCTCTCAACACCACAGTACTAATGCCGTAAATTTGTAATGGTCAAGCAAATTGGAAGTTTCCGTTTATTTTATAAACAAATGTGAGAAAGCAACAGCTATTAAAATGAGCTTCGTTAAAGTGTCATGCGCTACCAAAATGTTGATATTTTGACATCAAAACAGAATGTTGAAATTATTGGCTATTTTTCTGAAGACGTATATTTCAGAAGCTTTTTAGGGCTTCTACTTCTACTAGTGTTCTAGTCTCGAAAATGTACGATAAAGTATTGTTTTGAACTAACTTTTAGAACATGTTTTCAGTTTGTACAGGCCACATACTGTATGGATTTTCCTCATTTAAACGCCAATAATTTAGTTTTTCGATGGCCTGAAGGCCTCTTACTGGCGTGATGATCAAAAATTATGAAAAAAGTGTGAATTTTGGCAGCTCATTCCACTTTAATGCAACAAGTCAAAAAATGGGCAAAGAACGAATGAAAAACCCCTCCCCCCACCCACCCTCACCTTCAAAAAAAAAAGCAAGCAGCACTAGTATGTGCACACGCACACCTCCAGATTACTGTCATGTGCCACCTCATACACTAATACGACGAAAATACTTGTACAGGTGGAAAATATTTGTGACAGGTAGGAAAAAAATCTACCTGTCTCATGTGACAGGTGGAAAATTTTAATCATTTCGACCCCTGCATAAGGGCAGAGCATGTTCTATTTTCTTCATATCACTCTTAAGGCCACAGCCCAGCAGCGACCTATACATCATCATGTGATAGATTTTTCCTCTACCTTTTGATGATGTAGGTTTGTCATGTCATTCCTAGTTGAGTGCCAGCCTTCAAAATGGGATGACCTAGAACTTTCCTTTACATCTAACTGGTTGCATCGACATGGACGTGGCTTGACTTAAGAGTTATTGGTTGAGAAAGTCCAACAGAAGGCGAAATAAAGAACCAGTATCAGTCAACCTGAACAGTTTGAAGATAAAATGACAGACAATCAGATTGGATCTTAAAATGGCATGAGCTGCCAAAATGTTGATATTTTGATGTTAAAACAGAATGTTGAAATTATTGGCTATTCTTCTCAAGACATATAATTCAGAGGCTTTTTAGTGCTTCTAGTCTCGAGAATGAACGATAAATTATTGTTTTGAACTAACTTTTGTTTAGAATGAATAAATGGTCGTCCCGGTTATTTAAATTTTGTTTACTTTTCGGATACTGTTTCCGTTCGTATAGGCCGTAGACTTTATGGATTTCTCTCATTGCAACGTAAATCATTTAGTTTTTCGGTGGCCTTCAAAGCTCTTACTGCCATGACAAACATAAATTATGAAAAAAGTGTAAATTCTGGCAGCTCATGCCACTTTAATACTGTTACATATAATTTTGACTATTTTTTGTTCAATTAGGCCCCCTGAAGATAAAGGAACAGGCAACTGGTGGGATAGCTGGTACCAGGCTGCCAAGGAAAAGGTACAATCTCTTCATTTAAATTATTCAAGTTCAATTTGGCTGTATTTGGACTGTACAGACGCTGGCTTTACAACATTAAATTTTTCTTAAAATGACTGTATCAATTTAAAATGACATAGGCTGTTTTATATCATCTCCCCCAAGCTATATAAAGCCTGTATGTCAGACTTTCTCACAAGTATGTTCTGCAAGAAGAATATAAACCCTAGTTTAATGCACCGCTTTATGTGAATCAGTTAACTCAGAAAATAGAAATGAAAACCATGGACATACATGTATGAAGTTTCAAAGTGAGTGTTACAAATGGACCATGGGTTGTCTCGAAAGTTTTTCGATTTTATTTTGTTCCAGTGGGATTCAACCCCTTAATTAATTGATAGACTGACAAAGCCACCATGGTCCATATGATTGAAATAAATCTGGCTGTGGGATAACATTTTAAGCTCTGGGTTTTTACTTAAAAAATTGTCCAAACAGTCTATAATTTGTTGACTGATGTTTAAGCCGCACTGCTGATTATTTCACCTCTATAATTGAAATATACATGTGTTCCTGTAAAGTGTTGTATGATCTCTGAAAATCCTTGTTTTATTTATTTCTCCAGTCTACAGCTGCTCTTGAGTTAGTAAAGAAAGATTTAAGTGAGTTTACTTGTACTGTGAGATCTGACACAGGCAATGCTGTGGCAGCTACAAGTGAAACCCTCCAGGGTACAGCACAGGTAGGCTTCTCTTTTAACTCAACAGGATTTTTTTCTCGATGTTTAATGTTGAGTCCTAATATAACTAATTATTTTGATTACTTTTCTTCTCTTTGTGAAAATGAAAGGCTAACATTAAAGAAAATTTTACAGTTTTAGATTATTTTTTTTAGGAAAGGTACATGAAGGTATAGCTTTAATTTTGGGAAAAATAAGTGTTCAATGCACACATTGAAAGTTCGTATTATAAAAATTGTGTCATTTTTTCTCCTGCATGTTTGTATTTTATTATTTATTTATAGCCTGATCGTACAGCTCCAGCTGTGGCCATGGTTAAATCTGGAATCACCTCTTTCTTGGACGGGATCACCAGAGCTTTGACCATTCCACCTGACGATGGACCAGTGGATGAGCTAACAGTTCGGCCAGGTGGAGAGATCAGTTATGATCGCGGACAGGTAAACGTTTACTTTTAAATATCAAAGCCTAAAATCAACAAATCTCTTTAGTCCTGACATAAATTTAGTATGAAAATGTTCAGACTTTTTACAATATGAGTACTTTAGTCCGTTTAGGCTTGTGATTTGACAACTTTGTGGAAATTGTTGAAAAACCTTTTTGCACTATTCTTTGATTTGGGGAGCGTCCCTGGCACAGTCGGCTAGAATGGGGCTAAAAGGAATAATGACCGCCTGTTGATATTAGGTCACACAGATGAAATCCAACCAGTCTTTGAAAAAAAAAATGATTCGAACCTTTTGTTTTGTTGATCAAATTCATTAAACTAATCACAAGAAACATTAACTTTGACTCCTTAGTCCATGGCCTGGGTTCTTCCCCCATAATCCATATTATCGAGGCGATTTCATTTTTAAATAATGGCATTTTGCTATAATGGATAGACTGGTTTCTAAGAAGAAGTACGGCTCTCTACTTTTGAACAGTACAGAAGGAGAGGTAAAGACTATCTTGGCTTCTGTTCACTGGAAACAGAAGAAGTAGCCTGACCGGTTTCCTTGTGTGTCCACGACTCATCAGAGGCGAATGATAGCAGACAATGTTGTCGCTGTTTATATAGAGGCCTTTGTTGTCTTGTTGTTGAGCATGCTATTAGGCAGAATGTCAGTTAGGATTTGGTACTTTTTAACAGTATATGTAATTGAACCATGTACTCCAAGGTATTTTCCCCTGTTTCCATTGATAGGCCAGGCTGTCAGCCATACAGTTGGACCCGGGTACTTACTGCAGTCAACCATCTGGGCCCCCTGAACAATTTGAGATGTGGAAGGAAAACTTTGACCTTGAATCCAAAAAGGGCGAGATCTCGGAGATGTTGGTTAGCCGTGTGGAAGTACGAGCTCTTTATACAAAACTGGTCAGTTGTGTTTTACTCTATTTGATGCTAACATACAATTTTACCGAAAAAAAAAAGTTGCCACTTGGTGGTATTACTGTTAACACATGTATTTAAAATACCTACTAAGGCCAAGCTCAGTCGTCAACCTAATGAAATATCATAGGTTTATTTTATTACAACAGTTTATGATGGGGTTTAAGGTCTAAATGATATACATCTTTTTAACACAATTAGAAACTTGTCTCCATGGTTATTTTAGACAAGAAAATTTTCCCTGTGCCCGTGTGTTTTAGTGTTCATAAATATTTAAAATACCATAATGGATTTAACATATCACTGAGGTACATGATTTCAAGACTTGTTTTTGACATGATCAACTGACAACTTAAGTGGCTTGCCTTATAAAGACCATTTCAAAGGAATACCAGGTTATCCCATGAACAAGTGCACAGTTTTCTCCCCTTACAAGCATGACAATCTGAAACCTTTATAAATCAACACCTTGATTCACTGGAACCAACAGTATCCTGATTACCAAATTTCCCTTATACTAGACTGCAGATTAAAACCTCAACTACCTATCACCTGTATTTTGTCCCTGTTACCATATATTTATTTTGCCAGGTTGTTGATGATTTCAATTTGTCTAGAGAATACAGTTATTTAAATCTGAATGAAAAAAATAGAATGATTGACATAGAAAGTGGAAACGTTTTTTTTTTAGAAATTAGAAATTTTAATAACTTACATGCAGTCATTTATTTTCACCTAAATTATTTGTTAAACACTATCTACATTGGTACGTGGCACATGCATCACGAAAATGCCTCTATTTTACACAATAGGCAACTATTTCCTGAACATATCGGCAGATTATTGGACTTAAAGTCTGTCTCAAAACATAAATCTTCTCTCTATGTGTTTACCAGGTACCTGCAGAGGTTTCTCACAGTGATTTTTGGGCTCGATACTTCTACAAAGTTCATCAGCTTCAGTTGGACGAAGCCAGGAAAGTGGCGTTAATGAGAAGAGCAGAGGCGACCAGAGATGACTCATTTTCCTGGGACGATGGTAAGTTGGATCGTATTGAAAATATAACATTGAACTTTTTGATTATTGAATTAAGTAATCTTGTTGCCAAGGTGTTAATATAATATGTAAAGATGTTTAAAGTGGCATGAGCTGTCGAAATTCACATTTTTTCATAATTTCTAATCGTCACGACAGTAAGAGGCTTTGAAGGTCATCGAAAAACTAAAAGATTGACGTAATAGTAATTGCCGGAATAGTGTTCTAAATGTAAACAAAATTTAAATAACCGGGACGACCATTCATTCATTCTAAGCCAAAGTTAGTTCAAAACAATACTTTATCGTACATTCTTGAGACTAGAAGCATTAGATTATACATCTTGGGAAAAAATAGCCGATAATTTCCACATTCTGTTTCAACGTCAAAATATCAACATTTTGGCAGCTCATGCCACTTTTAAGGTGAGTATGATTAGTTTAGAATTAGTCAGAGATATTGGAAGCTTCTCACTATAGTGTGAATTGCTTTATCCTTTAGCGAGTTCCTTGTGCAGGATAAAATTCTAAACTGCCGATAAACACATGTTACAATCTGTCAGACTTACAGAGAGTACTTTCACTATTCAAAGGTTCTGTTGCAGACAAGTTACTGAAGTGTTTGTTAAGCTAAAGATAATATGATGTGGGATATTTTACCTTATAAGAATCGTGTCAAACAGATTTTAAATTCAAATAGTAATTTCTTAATAAAAGATAGGTCTATATGAAGATGTTTTTGAAATATTTGTATTTCTTACAGAAGAAGATGGCAGTAGTGACAGTGAATCCAGTAACGAGGTCATAGATCTCTCTCCAAACCGAGCTTTTACCCCAGTCAAACCACAACAACAACCCCCAGCAAACAATGTGGACCAATCAAAGACTGAAAAGGTTACTATGGAAACAAAAGGACCCAATCAAACGGCCACAAGTGATCCAATACAAACTCCACTTGATACAACAAAAGAAACTGTTTTAAAGAACACTGAAAAAACTCCAGTTGAAACCAATTTAAAGAACGTTGAAAAGACTCCAGTTGAAACCAATTTAAAGAACGTTGAAAAAACTCCAGTTGAAACCGATTTAAAGAACACTGAAAAGACTCCAGTTGAAACTGATTTAAAGAACACTGAAAAGACTCAAGTTGAAACTGATTCAGCCATAGACTTGTCAAATAAAAATTCAATTCAAACAATAACAGCTGAGTCTGTTACCCAATCTCCCCAGTCAGCCATTTCATCAGAAAATAAATCAACAAATTCTTCAACAGACAAACCAACTTTGACCAGTGACAATAAAACTGTTTCAAAAGAATCAGAGGTTTCACAAAGTATCCCGACCACAAAGATTGACTCAAGCGTTGAATCACAACTTCAGAAGGATGTGCCAGAAAGTGCTGATTCAAAAGCTGATTATAAATTGTTGAAGGAAATAAAAACTCGTGAAAAGGGAGACATGGTGGTTGTTGGATCAGGCTCATCTTCTCCGATATCTGAGGAAAGTGCCAATGTGAAAAAAGGTAATGTTATAGATAAAAGTGTTGATTTCCGTGTTCTGGGGGAGTCTCTTTGACTCAGTCAGCAAAGAAATAGTCCCTTAGTTTGACACATGGGTTCTGTCACTGGATCGTATGTTTGAATCCGACTGGATTTTTCGATTGGTCTATGTGGAAGAGTTGTCAGGTACTCGCCGAAGGTCAGGGGTTTCCTCCAGGCAAATGGCCCGGTTTCCTCCACACGAAACCTGGCAACGCACCATTTAAGTGAAAGAATCTTAAGTGCAACGTAAAACATCAATCAATTGAATCCAACCCAATAAAATTTTTTAGAAAAAATCACTTTGCCTCTATTAAAATAAAACATCAATCCATCCATTGGTAATCCTGTAATCCAATGGAATAATTATTAAATTTATCTATTCATGTTCTGGTGTAGATGTTGGAAGTGCTGAGGCCACTGATGAGGATTGGGATGAAGATTTTGATTTGGAATTGACAGAAGAGGACATCCGATTGGCTGAGGAGGCAGCTAAGAAATATAAATCCCCAGAGACGTTGGAGGACCTGGACATAGTAAGTTTGTATGATGTGATTATTGCATGCCTAATCCCAACAGCCAATGGGTAGCGGGTTCGAATCCCACTTCCAAATTGGACAATTTTCTGACTGGGTTTTCTCTCGAACGACATATGTGGGATGGTTGCCAGTTACCACCGGAAGGTTGTGGGTTTCCTCTGGGCATAGAGCCTGGTTTCCTCCCACAATAAAACTGGCAACGCCACCATACAAGTGAAATAATCTTGAGCGCGGCGTAAAACACCAAACAATCAATCAACCAAACCAGGCTCATGTAGAACTCAGTGGTTAGGCTGATAGATATTCACACTATCACAAACCTTCCTTTGATGGCTTGTGTTTTCAAACCCCATTAAATCAATAAAATGAAAAGATAAATTAGACTGTTTTCACTCAATTACTCTTTATGGAATGTTCACTTGGAATCAGCAAAAGGGACCTACTTGTAGCTGCAGGGGACTCATTTTGCAGAGCTTAACCCTTTTTGAGTAGCTAATGGGTTGCGCGTTCGAATCCCACTCAGTCCTACAAAAAAAAATTGGAAAATTTTCTGACTAGGTTTTCACTCGAACGACCTATGTGGGATGGTTGCCAATTACCAATGGAAAGTCGTGGGTTTCCTCCGGGCATAGAGCCCGGTTGAAATAATCTTGAGAGCGGCCTAAAACACCAAACAATCAATCAACCAAACCAGGCTCTTGTAGAACTCAGTGGTTAGGCTGATAGATATTCCCACAATCACAAACCTTCCTTCTAATGGCTTGTGTTTTCAAACCCCATTAAATCTATAAAATGAAAAAATAAATCTGACTATGTTTTCCCTTCATTACTCTTGGATTGTTCGCTTGGAATCAGCGAAAGGGACCTACATGTAGGTGGCTCAGTATGTAGAGCTTAACCTTTTTTGAGTAGCATTGTAGGAAGCTAAAAGATGCAAGGCAATGGTTTTTACTTCTTTGAGTATTATAACTGACAACATTCAAATCTTATTTGAAAAACCTTTTCAAAACCTGGTTAATTATAACCTACCAATACCATATTCTGAAAACAATTTCTTTGGTTAAATATATAGGTGGTTGTTAATATAAAACAACTTTGGCTGTTTACTTTTCAAACTATTTCTGAAGTGATCTTTGTGTTCCTTGTTTCAGATGGAAGATGATTGGAATTGGGATTAACCCTGTGGGCAGTTTGATTTTAAACACTCTCAATTGTATAACTGATAATATGTCATTGTTGAGCAAAGACAGACTTTTAACACCAGGCAGCGTCCTTGGTTTAATGCTTCCTTGTTTATTTGGGTGGATATCCTTATCAAAGTTTCAAATGCATGGGTATAAAATGTGTTAATTCCATCATCATTGTTTCTAAAATCGTGGTCAAAAATTCTAAATATGGTAGCCCTAGAAAATTGACACAGTGCTTTATTTAAACTCTATTGAAATTTCGTTTTTGTTTTCTATGTGTAGTATTTCATCTCTACCGATACGTAAGGCATTTTACCCTGGTTGTACGGAATACTTTAACTTTCTGTGATACATCTATTAATACGTTATTTATAGTAAAAATAGTGCTTTTTATTTGTTTGCATGATTTTGTGTTAATCTTTTAAGGATATTTAGCGTGAATAGAGCAATTTCTGTAATAAGTTATTTGTTGGTCATTTTTATGAAGAACTTAAAAATAAGAGCTCTTCGTTAATACCAGCCTTTGATATATATTTTAAGGTAGTTTTTAGAAACAACAAAAAAAAAACAACCTAAAACTAACACACATCTGCGCTTTGAACGTTTTTACCAATATTTTTTTTTATGTTTTTTTTTATTTCAACATTAATACTTAATTTTTTTCAAGCCAGTCCGTTCGGCAGTTCATGCCACTTAAACGCTTCTTGACAAGATGGAGTGTGTTTCTATTTTTCAACTATTGAAAAGACGAAACCCAGTAATATTTACAGTGTGTACTTTGGCAGCTCATGCCATTTTCATATTCCTAGACCAGGAGAGTTTTCCTCTTTTACAATCATTCAAGCAACAAACCCACTAAACCCCCCCCCCCCCCCCCCCCACCCCACCCCCACATCCCCACATATTGTGGAAAAAACTGTCCAGGAGCCTGTTTCACAAAAGGATGTAGCGTAAGTTTTAAGTAAATGCCATAGCAACCCGTACTGTTGAGGTAAGTTGTCATGGCAGTTACGTCAAAACTTACGCTAGGTCACTTTATGAAATAGTCAGGCTCCACGCATGCACTTAAATTGGCTACATTCATCTGATAAATCTTCCTTTCTTATCAGTTAAGGACTTGTGGGATATACGGAGGATTATTCATTGTATTATTTCATTTTGTCAAGACTTGCAGTTGCACTTAAAGTTATATTTCCTTGCACAGTAAGCATTTGACACCGGAGCCAGTCACACATAATGCATGGTTTGAAGGATCAACATGTATAGAGTATGTACAAAGCAGGATTAACTTTTGACAGCTCAAAACTCCTTTTTAGTCTGGGAGCCCATGGAGATTTGTTTAGCAATGCGAGTACAAAAGGTTTGAAGCTGGCAATATGAAGGGGGAGGCTGTGGGACCTTCAAATAGCCATTCTTAAGTTCCATCTCCTGTACCAATCCTGGCAGCGACCCCTCAAAGTATCCGAAATTCATGTTTAATTAGCATAGTCGAGTACACCGAAGAAACCAATGCTAAAATGTCCATGTTGGTGGTGGGAATCAAGATCTATCATTCTTAAGTTCCAACGCCTGTACCTTATCTACTTAAGAACGCCCGCAATTAGAGCTAATTAACACTTTAATTAGCATAATTGAGTACATCAATGAAACCTTTGTAAAAATAATCATTATGGTTCCTTCAATGAGGATCTGCAGTTCTTAAGTGACAAAGCCTGTACCAAGTCCACTTAAGAAAAGGTCAAAGGTCGTCATTAGCATCAAATAGTTTCAATTAGCATAATTGAGTACATGAATGAAACCTATTCTAAAATGTCCCTACTGCTGGTGGGAATCCATATCTATCATTCTTAAGTTCCAAACCATGTACCTTACTTACTTAAGAACGCCCGCAATTAGAGCTAATTAACACTTTAATTAGCATAATTGAGTACATCAATGAAACCTTTGTAAAAATAATCATTATGGTTCCTTCAATGAAGATCTGCAGTTCTTAAGTGACAAAGCCTGTACCAAGTCCACTTAAGAAAAGGTCAAAGGTCGTGATTAGTATTAAATAGTTTTAATTAACATGATTGAGTACATCAATGAAAGCTATGCTAAAATGCCCCTACTGGTGGTGGGAATCCATATCATTCTTAAGTTCCAAACCATGTACTTAATCACCTTAAGAATGACCATATTTAAAGCTAATCACCACTTTAATTAGCATAATTGGGTACTGTGGCTATTTTTTGTTCTTCTGAGTTGTTTAAGTTCAGGTAAAGGGTCGGCTTATTTCTGTTCCTTTGCCCAGACTGGGGCGTGTTGTTGAACAAGCCTGTTAAATACTGCAGTGCTCCTTATTACTTTCACAGTATATTTTAGTAATTCCTGCTTCAGCATACTACAGCCGTTCTCATTTTGGTCTGGTGAATTTCAGAGCTTTTATTTTGAGCATTCCGTTTTCCAGGAAAATTGAGAGACCTGACTGAGTGGCTGAGTAGGTAGAGCACTCAATCCGAACAGCCTTCCATCAATGGGTCGCAAGTGTATCCCACCCAGACCGAAGAATATTGGAAAATTTTCTGACTGGGGTTTCACCCGAACGACCTATGTGGGATGGTTGCCAGTTACCTCCGGAAGGTCGTGGGTTTCCTCCCACAATAGAACTGGCATCGCCGCCATATAAATGAAATAATCTTCAGCGCGGCGTAAAACATCAAACAATCAATCAACCAGTATTCAAATAGGTATGGTAACTGTGGGTTCATTCAGCATCAAATACAAGGGCCGGTTATGTAACAGACGAAAGTCTTTTAGTACGCCTGTATCGCTTACATGTAAATCCATTGTGCTGGATAAAATAAAGTTCAAGTTAAAAGGCATAAAAAAAAAATATACAAAAAATATCTTTAAAATCATTTGGATATTGTCTTTCGATGGATTTATTCACTGGTAAACTGCTCCAGCAGAGGGCGCCAATTAATTCTAAATCATTTAAGCATATATCAGTCCTATTTGAGCAGGTACAGAGTTTCGGTGAATACTTTTTACTGTTCAAAATGGAGACACATTGGTGTTAGCTGTTCTTAGTGTGTGACAAATGTGGATCTGGTTAGATAGAGAACGAATCTCATTATATTCTTGCTTGTCCACCTTATCAAAACTTGAGAACAAAATATACACAAAGAAAAAAGTAAGCACAACCCCCCCCCCCCCCCTCCCCTGAAAAATCTGCAACGACAGATAAAATCATTGATGTAGGGAGACTGTTGGAAAACTGATATTGCAGAAACGATTGTGATCGTATAAAGGGCAACATTCTGGCGATAAGAAATCACCATTGATGACAGTAATGCTTGTAGGTATGAAACTTCAGAGTCCATCTGGCTTCACAGGGCGAACATATTGAAGTAAAAATGTCACTTTGATTGTGTAGAACACATCCCTAGAGCAGCGGGTCAATAGCGCGTATAGCCTCCATAGTCAGAATGATAGCTCCTTACCTGCGTCCCATCCCTCCAGTGAGACGTCGGATCTGTTTAAGGGGTACCTGACGCCAATACCGATGTAATGCGGCTTCCAATTCCAGTAGATTTTGCACAGGAGGCTCTAGGGCTTGAATGCTTCTGCCCATCCTATCCCAAATGTGCTCTAAGGATTCAAATCCGTACTCACGGCCAGCCAAGCAGAGTTGTTACAGCTTTGTTTTGGAAGTAGGCTATTACTGCCCGGGAACGATGAGGTCTGGCGTTGTCATCCATGTACACAGGTCTTGAGCATAACGGGTGGTTCTTAAAATGAGGCAGGACAACTGGTTGCAGAACCTCCCGAATGTACCGGGGCCGCAGGTTTCCTCGTGCAGTGACCAAGTTCAGTTTGCAGTCGTGAGAGATGCACCCCACACCATTACAGAGCCCCCTCCATAAGCTGTATTTCGTCCGACCAATGGATTCTTCGTCAGGTCCTCAAATTCCAACCTCGTCGTGCTAAACACAAAGCTAAACGTATCCGTTGATGGCGATCTGACAATAGAGGTCTTTGGTGACTCCTTGCCCTCAGGCATGCAGTCGGTTTCTCACGGTTCTTGTGCACAGGCGTCGGTTGGGTAGCCATTGCCGCTTCAAAGATGGACTTGATGCAAATGCAAAACACCGTACCAGTCGGATCAGTGCCCTATCTTCACGCTGTGATGTTACAGGTGGTCGCGGCGAGTGTGGTCGGTCCTTCACAGCACAAGTTGCACCGTGTTTTCTCACAAATCTGCTTATCACTGTATAATGGTACCCTAATTGACGCCCGATAGCTTTGTACATCCCTGTGAAGTGTATACCGACAATTTGCCATTGTTGCCCCTCTAATATCCTCCTTCGTGCCATGTTCACAGAAGATGAGTCTACGTTGCACAAAACCGGCCTTAAGTACAAAACATTTAAGGGGAAGCAAACTGAATTTGCGTAATTACACGAAAAAAACAATTTTATTGTCGCATTACAGGTAGTTTATGCGTTACTGTCAACATGAATTGCCACAATCATTCAATAGAACTTCATGCTTATCATCATCAAAACTGGCCGTACAGTTAACAATAATGCAGATTTATAATAATTAATTTTAGCATGGGGTGCTTAAGATTTTCCTTGTGTGTATTTAAAGCTGTTATACAGATGAAACACAACTATATTCAAGCTAGCACAAGTTTAATACACAAACAATGCGAAAGAACAGTCAACCAGGTCTCTCAATTTTTCTGGAAAACTGAATGCTCAAAATAAATGCTCTGAAATTCACAGGCCAAAATGAGACCGGCTGTGCAGTATACTGAAACAGGAATTACTAAATATCTTAAAATTAGAGACCATGCTGAGAAAGTCTGGGCAAAGGAAAAGAAATAAGTCGACCCTTTACCCGAACTTAAACAACTCAGAAGAACAAAAAATAGCCACAGTACCCAATTATGCTAATTAAAGTGGCGATTAGCTTTAAATATGGTCATTCTTAAGGTGATTAAGTACATGGTTTGGAACTTAAGAATGATATGGATTCCCACCACCAGTAGGGGCATTTTAGCATAGCTTTCATTCATGTACTCAATCATGTTAATTAAAACTATTTAATGCTAATCACGACCTTTGACCTTTTCTTAAGTGGACTTGGTACAGGCTTTGTCACTTAAGAACTGCAGATCCTCATTGAAGGAACCATAATGATTATTTTTACAAAGGTTTCATTGATGTACTCAATTATGCTAATTAAAGTGTTAATTAGCGCTAATTGCGGGCGTTCTTAAGTAAGTAAGGTACATGGTTTGGAACCTAAGAATGATAGATATGGATTCCCACCAGCAGTAGGGGCATTTTAGAATAGGTTTCATTCATGTACTCAATTATGCTAATTAAAACTATTTGATGCTAATGACGACCTTTGACCTTTTCTTAAGTGGACTTGGTACAGGCTTTGTCACTTAAGAACTGCAGATCCTCATTGAAGGAACCATAATGATTATTTTTACAAAGGTTTCATTGATGTACTCAATTATGCTAATTAAAGTGTTAATTAGCTCTAATTGCGGGCGTTCTTAAGTAGATAAGGTACAGGCGTTGGAACTTAAGAATGATAGATCTTGATTCCCACCACCAACATGGACATTTTAGCATTGGTTTCTTCGGTGTACTCGACTATGCTAATTAAACATGAATTTCGGATACTTTGAGGGGTCGCTGCCAGGATTGGTACAGGAGATGGAACTTAAGAATGGCTATTTGAAGGTCCCACAGCCTCCCCCTTCATATTGCCAGCTTCAAACCTTTTGTACTCGCAATGCTAAACAAATCTCCATGGGCTCCCAGACTATTTGTATAGAATAAGCCTTTTGTTAATACTTTAACTTTGGTATTCATTAGTATAAGCCTAAAGTTGTAAATGTAGTTCTTGTACTGGGTTTTTTTTGGTATCAAACATTTATAAAGAGTACACTCTTTACTTTAACAAAGGTTTGGGAAGTTAAATGACTACTGACAAATAAAAAATCAGATTTATCAATAAGTAAGAGGACATTTTGCTTTATTGAATGAATACCAGCTATTAAAATATATATTTCCCAGTAGAGTTTCTTTTAATAGCGTTATTATGAGCATGTATTCCCTAGTTTCACATTAATGGGCATGGGTTATTTTATATTTTGATAACATGTTAAATTCTCTATACTGATAATAACATGTATGAAGAGTTTCATTTATACATTTGTATCATACCAATGATTATTGGCTACCAAAACAACTTCTTTGTCAAACTTGTATATATTTTATTTTTATGGCCGCTTAACACACTCAGTAATTGACGTTAGCTTTCTTCTCTTTTTTAGGAACATGAAAAATACTCTTGCAAGCGCGAGATGTGTTTTATTATTGTATTTTTGATGAGCTTTTGTCTTGCCACTAAGTTTATATTTCACATGTTTGAAAGCTGATGTACATTAAAATTCACTCTCTGATCCCCACAGTTAAATTCTCAAGGAGGTCACTTGCACAATGACCAGACAAAATATTGTTTTCAATTCAACAGCTCATGTCGCTTTAATTAACTGTTTTGTCCAGCTTATTTTTAACACAGACGAGAATATGTTCTGTTTGTGATTAAAGCTGAAATCTATTGTGTGTTCCTCAGTCAGACACCGGCCTCAGTCAGTTAAAATAAAAATTAAAAAAATTCTGAGTGGATATACCACCATATGCGGAATAGTTACCAGGTACTCACCGAAGGTCGGGGGTTTCTTCCCCCATTTCACCTCGCAATGCCGCCATGTATGTGAAATAATCCGGAGAGAGGTGCCAAACCTCAATCAATCAATCTATTTTTAAAGTTCATTATTCATACAACAATCTCAAACATTCAACACTTAGCAGTGAATACATCACCTGGCTACCGTTCCATGCTGGACGATCAAAGGAAAACTCAATGGGGTAAATATTATTTTGAATAATTACGTTGTCCCTATAAAATATTTTTGTTCTGTGTTCCACACTTTATAACTCTGGAGAAGGTTTTACCATTTTTGTGTAAATTGATCAAAATGTCAGAAGTTTCTTTACTGAACATATAGTTATAATCTGACATTTTTTGACGGACATGGACTTAATCTTCAGGCAACTTGAGCTGTCATGATCTGATAATTGTGCTTTCAAGGAAAAAAAAAAAGAGATATTTTAAGTTCAAAAACTAAATTACTCGCATTTAAATAAAAATACTTATTGACTGACCGCTGTGATCTCAAACATTTATTTTGGAGCCAATAAAACCATCAAATCTTTATGAATTTAGAAATATGCCCAGTTCTTGTAAATGTTTGAACACCATTTATTTCAGCTCATGTCACATCAGGACATATCCTCCAAACTGATACCCTTGTTAATAGGCAATGGTAAAGCTTTGATTTAAATTATATGTATAATAAATCAGTGTTAAAATTTGGTTTCTTTGTTATATTCCATGTATGGTTTCCTGTATAGTCTGTAAATAAACTGTACATATACAAAGAAATGCTTTACAATTTACTTGTACATGTATTTGTCAGCTTCAGAATAATTGGAAAATGAAAGGCCCAAACTTAATAGACACTTTCGGTTTAGAATGACGTTTTTATGAAGTTATTCAAATAGTATGGCATTGACGTCATTTCTCTGTGGCTGGCTCTGTGACACACCGCTTTCTCATTGCCTCATAGACAAAACATCGTTTTGCTATAAACAGAGGCTACTGTTCAAGTGGAATGGGTCTATTGAATAGGTTTTCATTTAATACATTAGGCCTATGGAATGGCAGCCTGTTGAAGGTCCGGTTTTATCATGATTAGTACTCAGAGACCAACCTCACCCCGCCAAACCTGACACAGGCTCCAAACAGCTGCAGTAATCTTCAGTGTGGTGTAAAATATCAATCATTCTTAGCCACCTCACTTGTATGGAAAGACTTGTGAGGAATTTTGATAAGTGAACAAATATTAAAAAAATAAATAAATCTGTGAAAATAGTAAGCAGACTTGGTGAGCAACATAAAACACTAAAAGAAAGCATGTTCTGTGCTGGATGATTGATGTTTTATGCCAAACTTGAGATTAGTTCGCTTATATGGTGGCATTGCCAGGTTTATTTGGAGAGAAAACTCAGACCTTCGACGAGCACCAGGCAACTCTTCTGTTTGGCAAACTTTGGAAAAATTGAGTTGAAGCTTACATGTTATAGCAACAGTCCTCCAGACTTTTACAAATGAAACATGCAGCTGATGCTTGTTGAAAGCCTTTATACTATAAATTATATGACGCCCCTTCCGTCAGCATACAGGAAGATATTTGGTGACAATATCTGTCCGACACCAAATATTTACCATTATACTCTTAGAAGGGTGTCTATAACAAATTAATCACCATCCAGAGCAGCTTGTTTACCCGAGTATAATCAAGTGGTCTTTACTGGAGACAAGCACAGCGTTCCTCTTCAATGTCTGTGCTCATAAAACAACATTCAAAACTGACTTCACAAATTGGGTTTCGTCTAGTCTGAATATCTCCACGGAAAGCACTCCGGTACAGACTCATATTCCGGGCATTTTGACCAATGAAATGCCTGGATATTTCTCCGAGTGGTGATAAAGCTTTTAAGCATCCATTTTATCATGACTTGTTTAAGTGGCATTTAGAAGTTTAGCATAATAATGAAGGAAAGAACACTCTTGTGTATGGAGCCACGCCGAAACGTCAAGTTCCCAATAAACCAAGAAGTTGTAAATCCATACGCAAGAGTGTTCTTTCCTTCATCCATTTTATTATCCAAATCTCCATATTCTGTACAATGGTTACCATTTCCTCATTTCTGAACCAAATTAGATGACCTTGAAACAGTTTATCATTCTTGTAATGTGTATTCTGAACCATTAATAACAAAGACATGCTTCATCACTTGTATGTTTATTTCTGTACAGATGTTTCACCTAGTTTATGTACATACAAAGGGAGACAATTCTAACATACATTTATTAAGTTTAGCACTAACTGTACAAGCTTTGGAAATGCTGTTTTTTATAACACATTTGATCATTTTGCTCCATATAAACACTCTGCATCATGCCATTGAAAATAAAGGGAAAACATGCTATAATTTCATCCCCTTGTCTTAATTAAGTAAAGAAATTATACTGCTAGAGTCTGTAGATCAATTTATAAAATATTTTTGAAGGAGAAGAAAAGGAAGGACAATTAAGTTCATCCGAACCCGGCCTAGTATAAATTTCTTCCCTATTAAATTATATTTTCCATTTCTTAGCACCTGACAGTGTAGAACAACTCTCATTTAAGCCCAGCTTAACTAAACTCAATTCAAGTTTTATTTAAATAACATACCAGGAGCCTCTTTCACAAAGCGGCAAAGTTTTTATGTGTCATAGCAACCCATACTGTAGGGATACGTTGCTATGGCAGTTACGTAAAAACTTACGCTTCACCACTTTGTGAAACAGACACCAGATGTCCAGAAAAGGTTTTGTAATTCAAGTTTCAAGAGAATTAGAGCACCCATCTTGAGACACAAATGCTTCACGTTAAGTGTAATTGGCTGGGTTTAAATTGTTATAAATAAATCGTTTCTAATAAACTTATATTTTCTATAGTTTTCATCCCCTTAAATTTAGCCCTCATGGTCATAAAAATATAATTTCTACAGCTGTAAAATATATAGATATAGTGATAACAGGGTAGGTTTGGGATGCAATAGGTGTTATATGGATGTGTTTGTTCTATGTTTGACAAGGGTAAAGAAAAATTAAGGACTCATTCTGAAAAGTCCCTATCACTTAATCAATAGTGACTTTCCATAAGTTTATATGTAATATCAAAGTATATAAAAGATACAAAATACATTTTACCCTACACAGGACAAACCAAGACATATTTCAGTTCTTAGATCTTAGATCAGTTCATACATGACATGTTCACATAAAACTTACATGTTTGTTATTAAATTCTAACCAAATAGTATTCTATAAAAATCAGAATCCTAACATTGCAAATATAAAGCTTTCATGTACAGATCATTTAGACACGTTACCATTAGTATTACAGAATACAAACATGATAAATATGATAGTATGAAACAAGTTTCTAACTGAAAAAAAAAATCAAATATTAAAAATCAATGAAAAATGGACATTTATTGAGCTATAAAAAGGAATGATGAGAACTATTTTGATCTATATTGTCTTACAAAATGTAATTGGATAAGCAGTTAATAAACAGCTTTTTATTTTTGGGAATGTTAGAGAACTGCAGATGAGCAAAATTATAAATTAACGATATTAAAGCTACATTTAACATTGACCACAGATTGCTTGATAAATATATGTGAATTAAATTTTACGTTTTTGCCATCAGACCATAGTTTGAATATGATCATTTTATCCAGGTAGGCCCGAAAAACTTTGCCTTTAAAGAAATAGATTTTCCAATTACTGAATCTTCTGTATATTATTGTAAAGCTGGTAGATTTCTACATGCTGTGGTTTATGCAATGAATAAGCAGAATGTAAAAATGACACAGAGATATATATGTTAGCCTGTATGTAAACAGATCAATTGATTCCAACCAGTAATCAGACATTTAGTTTCATAAGCTTACAATCTGAGCGAGCGTTTAATTAAAACTCAGATCCATAATGTAATAACATAGTGCTCCACAGAATAGAAAAATAATATATATGATAAACACATTAACTGCTACAAAAAAATCATTTTAGAAAATAGTTCTACTAAATGCTGAAGTTAAAATTCTATATCAGCTCCCCAACAAAAAAACCCATCATAAGAGTAAAATGGTATTGGATGATTTCTATTTTTCAACATGCATAAAAATTCACAACCTATAACTGTATTGCTGTGATAGAACATCGAGTTTGAGATTAAACACTCTCTAGTACAAACATTGACCTACATTTATACAACTATGTATACCCAGATATACAAAAACAAATGAAGAGCAGAAAGTAACAAACAATATCAAAATAACATTTTAAAAAAACTATTTATAAAAAAAAAAAGAGAATGTTATCAATAACATTTTTTTAAAAAATCGTAAATATAAAGCAGAGGACAGTCATTGTGATAATTAGTTGTAAAGA
Source organism: Lepidochitona cinerea (assembly GCA_963971465.1). Classification (NCBI taxonomy): domain Eukaryota; kingdom Metazoa; phylum Mollusca; class Polyplacophora; order Chitonida; family Tonicellidae; genus Lepidochitona; species Lepidochitona cinerea. The sequence goes on from OZ020556.1 coordinate 26,206,532, forward strand.
GTAAATGCTAAAGTTAAAATTCAAACAAAAAGTATGGATGGAATAATAATAATAAACTTCACATAAGTACAATTTCCCTCGAAAAAAACTAATTACGAGTGGAATAAGATGAAATGAGGTGCAGATAGGCGCTGACTAATTCCCTCCAAAATATTCAAGATTTTTCAGCTCAGTAAATTTATAAAAATAAGAAGATACACTAAGGAGAACACCAATCCACAACCAAGACAAATAATAAGCTATTTCAAAATAATAATCATTTTAATCACAAATGTTTTTTTTTTTTATGGAATGGACTAGTTAAGAATATTTCTTCAAGTTGCAAAAATTACCCCCATTATAATTCAGGTTTTCTATTTCAAAGTTTCAAAATTTTGTCGGGGGAGACTTCAAAATCATTCTCCATTATAGAAATACAATAAAGTTGAAAACAGGGGAGATAATAATAAACAGGGGAGATAATACTATAGCAGTAGATGATTACAAAAGAGTAACTCAGTCAAATTCCAGCCAGCTGAGATTAGATCTGTTCATTACAAAAGCACATCTTTAAATAAGAATCACATAAAATACAGTTTTAAAATTCATTTAATCATATTTGACAATCGGAATATAAAATGTGGCCATCAAGGGAATGTCTGAATTACTGATTATCGTCCAATCAAATCTTCCTGTGGGCTTATCTCAAAGTCAAAAAAGAGTTATTACCTTGGAAATTCAACCTTCCAAAAAGGTTTATACCATTGATAATACCCAGCAGTAGGGGGATTAATACTAAATTAGTACCTCATCTTGAATGTTTATGATCATTAGAGTAACATGATGATCATGGAGAAGGTTCCATCTAAGGTTGCTTTCTTCAAATAGTGGTTGTCCAGACATGATTCAGTGGTTGTCCAGACATGATTCAGTGCTTTGTCTAGACAAGATTCAGTGCTTTGTCTAGACAAGATTCTGTAGTTGTCTAGACAAGATTAAGTGGTTGTCCAGACAAGATTAAGTGGTTGTCCAGACATGATTCAGTGGTTGTCCAGACATGATTCAGTGGTTGTCTAGACAAGATTCTGTAGTTGTCTGGAGATGATTCAGTTATTGTCTAGGCATATTGCAGTGGTTGCCTAGACATGATTCAGTGGTTGTCTAGATACTCCCCAGCCATCTGGTAACAAAACTGATACTGCTCCTGTGAAATAAATGAAAAAAACCTTGTGTTAAACACCATGTGACCAATAGAACATAGCTTTAGAAAAGTCACTGTTAGTAGGCCTATCGACAGGGAGAGGTTGATTGATTGAGTCATTCATTGATGTTTTAAGCCACACTCAAGATTATATGGCGGCGTTGCCAGGTTTAGTGGAAGAGGAAATCGTGCTCATTGGTCGGAGGAAACCCCCGACCTTTGGCAAGTACCTGACAACTTTTCCCCATACAGCGACCGAGTGAAAAATCCTATCGAAAATTTGTATTTGGTCTTGAACCCGCAACGCATTGACGGAAGCTCTCTGTGGGACCATAAATCTAACCCAGTGGACCCCCCCACCAGGGAATGGCGAAAATATTCTATTAGGTATTCTAAATTGTTGAAAAAAGCATCAGATCATGCAAATTTCCCAAAATTTTCTGTGCTCAGAAAGTTTAACAACTTTATAAAGTTTCGAAATTGTGGGTGAATAACTGAAATGAGTTCTTAGGCTTCAGGTTCAATACTCTTACAAAGGACAATACTGTATGAAAGTGGATTTTGATTAATTGTTTTATGCTGAACTATTCATATTTCACTTTAAGTAACATGAGCTGCCAAATATAAGGAAAGTTTTGTTTAAAGAGAATGAGCTAATCGTTAGTTACTTTTATCAGAAAGTACAAAATAAAGGGCTTTCCGCTGATATGTATCTTGCACGCGTACATTAAGGTAGTTTTATAAGCAGCAAAAACGTTTTGTAAATTAATAGTATGTGTCTTGGGTTTATTTCAACATCGATCTTTTAGTTTCTTAAAGAAATCCGAATTTATGAGAAAAAAAATGTGAATTTTGACCACTAATGCCACTTTAAGATGCGATGTTGGCCATGAAAGAATTGTGCTTTATGAAACTGACCTCATCTTCAATAAACCTTGGTCTATTAACTCTGATCTGTTTAACTGTCTGGAATACATCAACTTCCCCATCAACACGGATTCTCTCACATACAATACTGGCAGCACAAAACAGACCACTACGCGTTGTACCATTCCTAAATCAGAGAAAATAAATACAATATTGGCAGCACAAAACAGACCACTACGCGTTGTACCATTCCTAAATCAGAGAAAATAAATACAATATTGGCAGCACAAAACAGACCACTACGCGTTGTACCATTCCTAAATCAGAGAAAACAATAAATACAATACTGGCAGCACAAAACAGACCATTATGCGTTGTACCATTCCTAAATCAGAGAAAACAATAAATACAATACTGGCAGCACAAAACAGACCACTACGCGTTGTACCATTCCTAAATCAGAGAAAATAAATACAATATTGGCAGCACAAAACAGACCACTACGCGTTGTACCATTCCTAAATCAGAGAAAACAATAAATACAATACTGGCAGCACAAAACAGACCATTATGCGTTGTACCATTCCTAAATCAGAGAAAACAATAATTCTAACACATGCGGATTTCCCTACATGTTGTGAGATAGGACAAAGCTGGCGTATAAACTAGCATATACGCAGAGAACGTTTTTATTGTGACGTTGAACGCCCTGACACTGAATAACGTCATCATTTTAAAATTTTGGTGACGTGATGGAACACGACGTCACTGGATGACGTCATCACCTAAACGCGAGTTGGGATGTCAGGCTGTTGTGTTTGCCTTGCATTTCGCCTGTAAAACTAACTTATAAACGCAAGACAATGTTAATACTCAACGGGAAGACTTGAAAGTGAACTTCCATAAGCTAGAAGTGTAAATATATCTTTAAAAAGTTATCAGGTCTGTTAGAAGACTAAACAAGAGATCAGTAAAGCTGATCTAGGCGACCACCATAGAACACTATCAGAAAGTCAGGCTGCTTTTAAACGGATCGCAAATTTGTAAAATTTATTTCTTCAGTTGGTGGCTGGCTGGACAAGAACAAAGTTTCTTCGGTAGATAGTGGCTGTTATCTGAAAACTCAAAACCATCTTTCTTCAAGGAGGCCGCACATTAACGCTACTTACCGGAGCTACATAGTACATGTACATTGTATGCACACAGGCCAGTCAGTGATATCGCTTGTTTGAGTCCTGTACACAATTAAAATTTACAAAATCCACTACGATTGTACACATGTTACTAAGATGCATTTTGTGTTTGTTTACAAATCAAAAGATAATGTATATCTGTCAAAAATAGCCCATGAAAAGTGAAGAATGGGTGACGTATCACTCTTTACAAAATTTACACATGACGAAAGTCAGTTTAAAAATTAATGGCAAAAAATGTCCCGATTCGTTCAGAAATTAGTAAACTCTTGTAAAAAAATCTTCATGCACGATTTGATATAAATATATGATTGAAAAAACACATTTTAGTTACTTTATTGGTAAATAGCATTTACAATTGCGAAGTCAGTTGCTGTACATACATGTAGCTGCCTGAACGCAAATTCGATCGGCAAAATAGTGATTGTACGTTGCCGTGTATTTCATTTCATTTTGAAATATTCCTTCCTTTCACACTCCGAAAAATACAATATTGATCTTCTTAAGTGCCTTAGGGAACACTCTCCTTTAAAAATATTTATTATTGTTACATTTTTGGAAAGAATTTAGGCGTTTAAAATCCAAATTCGAGAAGGCCATTTTACCGGCTTCGAACAAGCCGTGGCGGCCGGCAACATGCATAGAATAAACTATTTCTTATACTCATAGTCGCCCTTGGAAATCTGAAAGGAGTCGATTTTTATACGTTTTAAAATGACCCGAGGATTGCAATTTCACTCTGGGGTTTATAAAAGCTCCGATAAATGTCTTGTTTTTCACTACTCTGGACTCGGAAATTCCAAAATAACGTCCTCAGTGCCAAAAATAGCTAATCTGTCTTTAACTGGGTCGTGCTTTTAAAATGCCTGGTAGGGGCCCTGTGATTGACAGCGGGAACTCGCACGTATGCTTCAAGTGGCCGTTCTAACAACAGATGCAACATGTGATTTTATGTGATCATTTTCAAAATTAGTTGAAGTTGTAAGAAAAAATAACCATACGGCGTCAGTAGGGTTTTTGCCGATTTTTATGCTGTCGCCATACGATGTCTTCGGCAATGAAGCAGGCTAGCACTCTAACGCCATATGGTAGTCTTCTTGATTCCGCGATCACAAACTATGTAGATAGAAATCACATAAAAAGCTACTGGTCGCCATTTTTAATATGCAAATGAGCAGCGAGTGCATAGTGCGCAACGAGGCCATAGGGTTAACCTGCGTATAACATTTTACGAACATCCTCTCATTACTGTAGGAGAACAGTGATAAAAAAAAAATGGCCAGTGGCCGCCATTTTGAATATGCAAATGAGCAAAAAAGTGCATTGTGCACAGCGAGACCATAGGGCTAACATGCGTAAATTAGATTACGAAATTCCTAGCCTTTCTTTACTTTAGGAGAAAAGTGACAAAAAAAAAGAAAAACAAAATGGTCGCCTAGCGGCCATTTTGATATGCAAATGAGCAAAAGAAATAAACGTTGCACAACTAGACCATAGGAGGAACGTGCGTGTGAAATTTAAAGAAGATCCGACTAGCACTTCTCTTGGAATCGCGATCACATGAGAGAAAAGTGATAAAAAATAGAAAAACAAAATGGTCGCCTAGCGGCCATTTTAATATGCAAATGAGCTCAGAAAAATAGATGTTGCACAACTACACCATATGGGGAACCAACACAAAAACATTTCATCAAGATCGGCCTGGTTGGTTTCTAGATTCCGCGATCACAAACTATGTAGGTAAAAATCAAAAAATGGCCGCTGGCAGCCATTTTAATATTCAAATGAGCAAAAAAAATAGACGTTGCACAACTAGATCATAAGGAGAACATGTCTGTAAAATTTGATGAAGATCCGACCAGTAGTTCTCTTGGAATCGCGATCACAAGAAAAGTTTACAGACACCGGACGACAGACGACGGACCACGGACAAAAAGCGATTTGATAAGACCACCATGAGATCATGGTGGTCTAAAAATGGTAACACATAAAACAGTTGTTTGAAGCTAGCACCCCTATCCTTTTTTAGATATAGATTCGTCCACTAGGCAATCAGGGAAATACTATTCAGCTTTAACGTAGGGGTTGCCAATTTTTAGTTGGATGTAGAAAATAAGGCAAACTACTAAAATTCAGTTTTTCTTTACTTTAAAGTTTATGTGTTAGAATAGAAATAATGGAAATGTCCACACTTTTTGAACTCGGGCCTCTGGCCCTCGTCCAAAAACAATGGACACTTCCTTTTTTCTTGCGGTTATCACAGCGTATACGCAGAGAATCAATCCATTATTTCTTAAATACAATACTGGCAGCAAAAACAGACCACAAGCTACCAATGTTCAGACTTTTCTTGTGAATTCCAATTGTGTATAATAAAATAAGTGTTTGTGGTTTATCAAAAAAAATATTACAAAAAATGTGAATGATCACGTTCTATGTTTAAATTTTAATGCTAATCTGCACAGATTAGTTTCATACATTTCTACATACACAACACAAACAGTTGCATTGACTACCTTATAAAACAACCATAGTATTCTGTTGTCAAACACAGTTAAATAGCGATTGAATAACTCAAGGACGATGTTTCTATAACGAGCATCCACTGCCTCCAAGTTTATCATTTTTATCGGCCTTACTGATTTTCTAATTTGGCTTGATTGATTGATTGTTTTGTGTTTTACGCCGCGCTCAAGATTATTTCACTAATATGACGGCGTTGCCAGTTTTATTGTGGGAGGAAACCCGGCTCTATGCCAGGAGGAAACCCACAACCTTCTGGTGGTAACTGGCAACCATCCCACATTACCGTAAATCACGTAGAACATCGACACCTAATTCTTAACTTAAAATCCGACACTTCGAGAAGGCTGGCTTACTTCAAAGGAGGGCGCCAGCTGAGAGCTTAATCACTTGCGGAAGTAGGCATGTTGTTTGGCTCAGCGTGCGCCATAGATGTACTAACAAAGGGCTGTCTGCGGACTGAAGACCAGATTTTCTCTAATAACTATTCGAAGATTCCCGAAATTCGCTTTTGGAATCAGGAAATAAATCATTACGGAAGTGAATGTGTTGTTGTTGTTCTTGTCAACGGTAAACTTATGCTATGGTTTTCTTCTAGTTTCTATGCGGTCTTATTCGTTTACATTTCGCTGGTTCATGTCGTAATTGTTTTATGTCATCCCAAAACTAAGTGTTCACTTCTCACCAAATGTTAAGCTAAATTATTTCGTTTTATATCATTAAAGCAAGGTGCACATATAAAAAATGTGTTTATCTCCGCCGGTCTATATTTTGTACAGCAGTTTCGTCAGCGCCATTCGCTGTTCAATTCTTTACTGTAGGCACGTACATCTATCAGTTCAGTTTCCCGTGAAGTGTTTCAACCATCGTTATTTTTGTATTTATTTAGTCACAACTGGTCCTTATTTAGTTATAACTGGTCCATGAATTACGATGCATGAATAATGGGAATTAACGGCAGATTTTTTATTTTATTTAGAAAGCGCTTGCCGACACTAGAATATCATTGGAACAGTTTAATACAACACAGGGTTATTGCCAGTATGGGCGGGGTGGTAAATGTCACTCGCTGTCAGCGAATTTTCATTCAGCGAAACAGCCAATAAGATTCAGCAAATAGCTGAGCTTCAACCAATCTATAGTGTTTTGCTGTAATCAAAATCCACATAACTGACTGGCGCCATGTAGCCTAACGTCCGAAGGCGGAGACTTGATACATTTGTTCATATGGGTACGTTGAGTCACTAAATAGATCACATATTAGATCTTACAAATAATAACTAAAACGGTTTTCGAAGAATTTGATCTGTAAAATTCTTTACTTTTGCTCAAATAGTTCTTATTCTTGATCATGTTTCTGGTTCCTGTTAATGTGTCTTGTTTCATTTCCCCGTTGTCTGTATGGAGATTACAAGCCATATTTCGATCAAGTCGTTGCTCTGAAAAAATACTGTAGGCTAATACTAAGTTAATTGTAGTAAACAATGGTCTAACCGCTGGGAGCGGTTCGGACAATAACGCTACATACCGGAGCTAATACTAAGTCTGCATCCGATGAAACCATAACACTACGGCCGTAATGTGTTATAGTTGTATGATGAAACCATGCGACTGACTGAGTTTTCGAAATCAGATCGAGAAGATACAGCTCCATGATTAAATATACATTTTTTATGTTTGAAGATTTAAATTGAAAGATACCGTATTATCAAAGTCACTTTAATTTCGCTGCGGCGATAGCGAAATTCATACCAAGTGACATTCAAACAAAGCCTGGTGAAGAACAAAAATACCGATCTCCTGAACTTTGGACTTTCTCACCCCCTTTTGAAGGACAATAGAATATTCCAATTGGCTTTCTTCAACTTTCCAGAACCTAGTTACGTCTACATTTCCAGGGCAAACTTATACAACAAACTTATAATAACATGGATTTACCGCTGTTTAACAAGAACGTATAGATACAAGGTAAAAATTATATCAACAACAGTGTAACCATTTCTGAGGCCAACTGAATAAAAACACTGAGAAAATGACGGTTTGACCGATACCAATAATACACACAGTTGAGTTTGACGCGTTTGTACAGTCAGTTTTTAGCCACTTTCTTTCTTTTTCTTTAAGTTTAATAACGGGATTCAATTTTAGAAAACGAACCTAATGTAGTAAGGTTCGGATTTTAATTTAATTTTTGTTTATCTGTAATTAATAACTCACAATACACAAAAGAGTGCATTCAGACAGCCGGTGAGCGACTATCAACACAACCCAGCGACAGGCATGAATACCCTGCGGTGAGCTCGTTAGTGTCACTAATCGATTCTTTGTTCACCAATCCCTGGGAAATAACATCAGCCGCCCTTATCGCATGGCCTTAGTTGGAAATAAAACCGTTGAAATTCTACGTGATTTACGGTAGTTGTCAAAACATTGCCAGCTGATTAAGTAGATTGTGTAGATGTGACCAGGCAGTGTATTCAGTATCAAACTTGATATTAATTCTTACATGCAGTGCACAGTGATGGGGTTCTTGTTGTTCTGTTTTTGACCTTCTTGTACAAGGTCAAGAAGGTGGAGCAAGGCTGCCGTGGAAACTGGAACAGTTTGATTGTCTGGCCACGCCTTAAAATGGAATTGACGGATTGCTCTCTCCTCCCCCTAAAAATATAAATAGCAAAATCATGACTTCAAAAATTCTCCCATACTTTTGGTATTACGTAGCCAATTATATCTGCTAATAAATTTTTAACATTTTAAACCCATAAATCTGTCTTCTCTAATAACTTGACAGATGCATGAACATTATTTATCAGTCAAATTGCCCATAAAAAGAATGCCGTAAAAATAAATATATTTCATATAGCTGAAATTGAATATTACTCTATAGAGAAATGTGATGAAAAAATGAAATGACACACCAAATAAATACAATTAAACAATAATGATTTAAAAGGCTAGATCTTAGATACCTTAGTGTTGTGAACCAGTCTAAATATCCTCTTGGTAACACTTGGATCTGACTCTGATGAACTCAACAGTTCCACACTAAGAGGGCCATATTCCACTGTATACCCATGTTCCTCAGGCCAATACAGAGCACATGACTGGTGAGAGCCAATCAAACGAGAAAACAGGATTAGGTTTTGGCTTTAAGATGTTTCATAATAATAAAGAATTCGTATAATTTTTATTAAAGGAGGTATATTGAAGAAATTTATTTTGCAAGACATGAGAAGTTGTACAACACTATTTGAAGAAAAATTAGACACAGATTGTCCTTAATTTTCAGGGGTTTCAGTGAATCAGTCTGTTAGAGAGCTAGTCTGTTAGACACAGACCTTCCATCGATGCAGTACTGGATGGAATCCCACTCAGACCAAATAAAAAATTGAAAATAATTTTTCTCTTGATAGCCCGATGTGGAAACTTTGCCTGGTACATGCCGAAGTTTGGTGGTTCTCGCCCACTAACCTGACAACACTGCCATAAAAGTGAAATAATCTTGATTGTGGCGTAAAACATCAATCAATCAATCCTTCTAATTCAAGACTACAAACATTTTTCAGCAGTTTCTTTGAAGACTGTTATAATATATGATAAGACCTAGAAAAGCTTTTAACTCACACTGTCATCTCTGTTAAAGTCATTTAACATGACCACAGTGTCAGAATTATAATCAAACAGCAAGCGCCAAAAGTCCGCTACAGTGGAAGGGAGTGGCATCTGAGTCACTAAAAATGCATCTCGATGGGTATAGCTCTGAAATTGACACGAAACACATCACTTAAAATTTTCACTTGTTTATTCTGGTGGCATATCAGGATTACAATCATTCCAAATGCATAATGTAATTTTCTTTATTCAAAATGTCTGATACTTATTTATTTAAAATGACAGTCCCAACATCTTAAGTCCAGCTTGTTATAAATGCATTTTTGAAACAGAACTCTATTAACCATGTTTAACTGTTTAAAAGGAGACATTGCTTAAGTTTGTTGTGGTACTCTGTTGACCTTCAGATTATTAGAAAAATACAGAGTGATTAATCTCGGATAAAAGTCAGCAAGTCGACTTTCCGCCAAAAATCTACATTTAAGGGGTTATTCAAGGAACCCTGTGTTGCCATTGTTTTGTGTCTGACAGCCAGTAAACAAACAGCCAAAAAGTAGCCCAAAGGCGCAGCCAGAAAGGGCTCTACTGCGCACTCGTTTCTTTTTACCTCAACAAAGCAAACAATGGAATCCTGAAATAAAACTCCCTATTCAGTGGTCCGTGGCAGCTGGGAAAGTTACCAAAGACCATCTGGAAACCTCATTTTTATATAAACATCGGTAGAATAACACACATTTTAGCAATATTTGTTCCGGGCATATGACTTTAAGGCTATACTTACAGGTAGGAAGATTGCATTGATATAATCATTGGAGCCATCTACAGGTGTATACAGGTACGGCCGACAACGATTTGCTGAAAATACACATTTCTTATAATTGAAACATATGAGGATTGACTCAATAGCAGATAGAATTCAAGTCTCTGAAAAAGTTCTTTTTTATGTTTTAAATAAAACTTGAATTGTTTCGCAGAAGTTCAAATAAAAAGGGTGGACTACACTAAAACAACGATAAACCTTTAATATGGCCTATTTATATAAACTGCTTAATTACTTTAATCAAATAAAACAACAGGACCTTGTTACTTGACTTGAGCCTTACTTACCAGGTAAAATATTCTTAAATCTGTTTTTCTCCATATTTTCTGGAGTCATAGCTGCAGAACACTCATCTCTCTCCATTGTTGGGGACAACAGTTGTAATACCTATACAGAAAATAAAAAAAGGTTTTTAATTGTCAAAATTTAATGAAGTGACCTTTTATTCGGTATTTATGAAAAGCTGACAAGAAAAGAAAACCCACTGAATGAATGAAGTTGACTTGATATATGTTGATGATAAAATGTGAAGAGTTACTTACCTCATATTGCTCATCCAGAGGTGTGGTTTTACTATTTGGTGGTAAAGTACATAGTTTTTGATAACAGTCCTGAAACACTGAACAGTCAAAAGTTGTCTCCCCTGCTTTGATAGCCTCCAAAACTGCATCATACACAAAAACATATTGCTCCTGTGTGAAAAAAGTGGTAAATGGTAAGTTTGACAACAACACTTCTGGATACAATGCATTGATGAAAAACCATAATCTCAGGGTAAAGTTTTTATTATGGTATATAAGATATATTATAACTGTATAAAATGCTTGCAAAATTGAAGGTTTCAACAGACAATCAATACTGAGAGTAACTTTGAAACTGTTTATACACTTGACAAGATAAAACCATAATCATATTTATTTGAAAGGCCCAACACGGCCACAGGAAATGTCACCAAATGGGTTAGAGCAATCCAGCAAGACACCTGTGTAACGCTATATATGTTCTGGAATTATAGAACCAATTTCCATGAATGGGTCTCAAATTTCATTAAAATCACTTCTTGTCTTCTAGTGAGGAGGGGTGCAGGATTGAATCTTACTTAGACAAAATAAAAATTTCTGAGTGGATTTTTCACTCAATCGCTGTATGTAGAAGAGTTGCCAGGTGCTTGCCGAAAGGTTGAGGGTTTCATTCGCCGAAGAGCCCTGTTTCTTTCCCCTCTAAACCTGACAACGCCGCCATATAAGGGAAATAATCATGAGTGAGGCGTAATACACCACTCAATCAATGCAGTGAAAAGAAATAAAGGTATGCAAAGCGACTGACCAAAGCTTGTATCATGTTGACTCTATTGGCCCTCATTAACTGAGCTATAGCGAGGACATCAATCAGGCCTTCTGACTGAGCCTGTTGTAGGAGGTAATCTAATGCCATGTAAGTACCACTTCTTCCAATACCAGCACTGGTAGAAATAAAAACAGTAACAATTATTACATGGTGTGTGTGTGCTTTTGAGAAGTAAAATACAACACTTAAATACACACATGAATATTTAATCCAATGAAAATGCTGTATTACTTCCATGTGACCACTCTTGCTTGTTGGCATTCAATAGGGACATTCAATCCAAACAGGAATTTAAAATAAAAACTCATTAACAGAATTTGCTCTGTGTAATAAACTCTTAGTAAGAAGGGCTTCCTTCTTAAAAAATAGCAACAGAAGTTCTACGAAAATTGAAACAATATATTGTTTATGTTGAATCACTGTTTTTACAAAAAACGCTTAGATTAAAAAAAAGAAATTTAATGTTCTTTAGTATTCTTCGTGGATCTATAATTTATGAGACAATCCTACAAGCAATTAATGAATTTGAGAGGGACCTATAATATGATGTGGACCTTACCTACAATGTACCAGACAAGGTCCTGTTAACTCTGTACGGTGATTATTTACTTTACGTAGAAATGCTAAGAGAGCAGTGGGGTGAGTAGGGGCACCATGATCAGTCCAAGTATTAAAATGGAACTGTTTGATTCGCCGCTCATCTTCTTCCTGGTAACAAAAGAAACGTGTGCCAAAATCATAAGAATGATTTGAACACTCAGGAATGAAACTAATACCTGCAATATCAGTTACCCCCCTTTGGTTCAACAATGCTTCAACACAGCCCATGTACAATTTTAGTTCAATTTTACCAAACTTACGGTAATATTACATAACCATAAGTTCGGTAAAATTTAAATAGTACAATTACTGAAGATCTTTTACCGAAAGCACTAAAATATTGTAAATAACTCTACAAGGAGCGTCTCTGGAATGATTCCTATGCTATCCAAGAACCCTTCCAATCTTCTTATTCAGTGCAGAAATTTTGTTTCTTACGAGCATAAGTTAAATCCTTATATTTGTCCAACCAAATCACTTTTTACAGAAGGCAGAGGTTAAATCCTTATATTTGTCCAACCAAATCACTTTTTACAGAAGGCGGAGATTAAATCCTTATATTTGTCCAACCAAATCACTTTTTACAGAAGGCAGAGGTTAAATCCTTATATTTGTCCAACCAAATCACTTTTTACAGAAGAGTAATTACCTTTGTTAATTTAAAAGTCCTGACAGTGAAGTCAGTGTATTTGACAGCTTCTATAATCTCCACCACAATGTCACCAAACTTCAGGCTGCCTTCATCAGGCCAATACTGTTCACATTTTTTCTAAAAGTAAATCAAAAGTTATAGTAATATTCCGTAGACCGAGTCTTGATGTAACTCTTTATAAACAATGGTCCAACTTGTTAAATGATTTAGAATGGCAGGTAATTTATTGAATCTCCTTAGAACTTACTTTCTATATGTCTAACTAAATATATTCACTTTCTTATTTAAAACACAAAATGAATAAATAATTCTTTATATAAAGGACGTAATACCCCATTTCGAAACAGGTGATATACATGTTTATAGGGACCCCATAGATTGCCAACCCTTGATATATAGCATGATATCTTCCATCTCTAGGACACTGCCATATTGTAGTTAAAAAATATTATGAGCTGCTTGATTATAAACAACATATGATCATCTTTTGGCACTATCAAAATTAAGAACTTTTACTTAATAAATAGTTGAATGCTGTTTTACACCGTACTCAAGATTATGAGGGGGTGGAACCAGACTCTTGCTCGTAGGAAAACCCTTTTTCGGCAGGTATCTGGGAACTCTTTCTTTACTGAATGAAATTTGAACCTGCTACCCATAGATTAAAGGCTAGTGTCCGTATGAATTACTCTGCCGACTGAGCCAGACACACCAAGGTTAGAATCAAATTCAGCAAGATGAAAATGCCAAGTTAACAGATAATTTTGGTTGCTAAGATATGACTGACTTACTCTACATGCTTCCACAAGGTTTGTTAACATCACAATTTTTCCAATTTCTTTCTGCCAAATCATTCGCCAGAAATCTTTCAGCATAGGTTTATTGGGACCTGAGGAATAAAAAAGCAAGGATATGAGATTTAATAAACCTACTGAACATCGAAGAGAGTAATTTACTTCAAAATATAATAACTTATTTAATTCCAAACATAGTGATCATATAATCACAGAATAACATAAGATGTAAAACAGAATAGTAAAGCCATTGGTTATTTTTAAGTCTAAATCATCCAGATCTAATGCTTTATACATTCTCAATTCAGCGTAAAAGAGGTGATTTCCCCTTGTCAATTATGTTAACATAGATATCTTATATTAACTAGATTGGCTAAGCTCTGCAGAGTACAAAACGTCACAATAGTCCGCTATCTTGCTTGTTTGTCTTGATGGGCAAGGAATTTCATTTTAGCACCTACCACTTGAAATTTATTCCATTCTGCAAAAAATGGCAGAACAGTTTCCATAAGCCAGAAAATAACTTGTTGACACAAGTTAACAAGAGTTTCGGGAAACCCAAAATACGCCCGGAAAGGCACAGTAACTGCAGCCATACCAAAACAAATCCTTCCATATTTATTTGAATTTAATTTTCAAAATTCAGAGGGAAGAGGTTGAAGCTTGGTAAATGATTGATTGATTGATTGTTTGGTGTTTTACGCTGCGCTCAAGATTATTTCACTTACATGTATATGGCGGCGTTGCCAGTTTTATTATGTGAAGCTTGGTAAAAGGTGATGTTATGTCAACAAAATGAAATCTTGCCACTAAAACCATTAAAATCCATCTGTATCAAATTTAAAATGGGCTATTTGGATCAACAATTATTAACAAGATTTGTACACGGTACAAGTCATCAATTCTCGCTGCTGTTAAATCACGATGTTAAAATTGTTTGTTGTCAATAAAGGTTGCACTAAAATGTTTCAATTTTTTAGAAAAGCAGTTTATAATTTACTAATCATACTTAAACAAATGTAATTAATTGGCAATTTCGCAGCTCACACCAATTCAAGTAGATTTGACAATTTTTCTCATAACATTTTTTATCTACATTATTTGGCCATAGACATCTTGACAATATTCTTTATTATCCCTCAGAGTAGTTTCTCTGCAATCTGATTGGTCAATTGCCATCCGATAAATATTCGTATTAGGTGTCCTACACACCCGATACGGTAAAACCTCGTTTTCACACACACCCGATACGGCGTCGCGCAAACTCTATTTTGAACGTTTGAATGTTGTTTTGCGACGTCGTTTTATGACGTCATAGTGCGTGGTCGCATCACTCTCCTTTTTCAACTATATTGTGTGTGACGGGCGAACGTTATGATGACGTCGTAGCGCGTGCTCATATTAGGTCACCTTTTGCAACTTTTTTGTGTGTGTGAGATTGAATTAACGAGAAATATTTTGGCTGATTCTACGCAAAAGTAAAGCTCTTCGAGATAATAAAATCGTTATCATGGTTGGTGGAGGGGGGATACGAAGTATTTACATGGTTAGCGTGGGAATTGATTAACGGTCTCGCCTAACGGCTCGACCGTTATCAATTCCCACGCTGACCATGTAAATACTTCGTATCCCCCCTCCACCAACCATGATAACTAATAAAATCTCCCCATATACCTACAGGTTATTACTTCTAATTTTATCATAGACCAAATGGATTTACAACAGATTTGGCTATGGGTCCATTGCTAATGTCACCCACTGTTTTATGTAGGCCAAAGCCATAAATCTCTCCAGAGAGACTGAGAGTTGACAAGGTAAATAGACCAAAGCTGGGATACTTATCTCTTGGTCTGTAGATAAAACTTTAATCCTTATATGTATTTTTCATTTGATTAAAACGTTATATATTGATTTAAGAATAGTTTTAATCAATTTAGAAACATTATTGCAATTTGAAAAAATCCTTTTTTGATGAGAATCGGAAAAGTAGAAGCCATTTTATAATTTAAAGGTTATTTTCATGAAAATGAAAGTAAGAATAAAAGGGAATGTACATAATCCAATAATTTGCAATAGTTGATATCATAAACAATTTTTTTACACACTGTCTGTTAATATGGTATGTAACATGAAAGATTTGAAAACATCGGATCATATTTGTTAAAGTTATGGAGAGAAAAAGTAAATATTACATAACCCAATATGGCTGCCATATAACGCAATGTATGATGTCAAAAATAGTTTGCGACACACCTTCCACCCATAAGGTATATACTCAGAAAAAATTGTGCAGATGGAATCAAAACGTTGGAAGTTATGGAGCGGAAGGGAATATTACATAATCCAATATAACTCCCATATTATGTAACCAGTGATGTTAAAAATAGTTTGCGACACACCTTCTACCCATAAGGTGTATACTTAGAAAAAATTGTGCAGATGGAATCAAAACATTGGAAGTTATGGAGCGGAAGGGAATATTACATAATCCAATATAACTCCCATATTATGTAACCAGTGATGTTAAAAATAGTTTGCGACACACCTTCTACCCATAAGGTATATACTTAGAAAAAATTGTGCAGATGGAATCAAAACTTTAGAAGTTATGGAGCGGAAGGGACAGCGGACGCCGGACAGCCGGACTGCCGGACGGACGGAGATGATACCATAATACAGCCCGCTTTTCAAGCCGGGCGTATAAAAATCAACTTTCAAGATGGCAGCCTTACTCGCTGGAAGTTCGTTGTCATTAGCCAATCTAGTTATTACAAGATATCTATGTATGTTAAGTTGGCTGTTGTCGAATAAATAAATCTGTTATTTGTATCAAATATTATTCTCTGGGGTTTTTAAACATATACCTTGAGAAGCTATGTAGGCTCTGGGAGTCTTGTAGCCCTAAGAAAAACAAAATTAGAAAATGATATATAAAAAATATATTAAGCGCAGAGAACAGTGTTATTAACTCTCGTAAATAATTTGTATTTTATGAATATAAAAACCCAACTTTGATCCTAGATTATGTATATGGCCATAAGAAAAACCATAAGTAAGCAGCAAAACACTGTATTTGGAAAAGCATGAAATTCTTTGGTAATAAAAGCATAAAATTCTTAGGTAATTAAAGCATAAAGTTCTTAGGTAATAGGTGATTTGCCAATTACTTGAAAGTGACGTAATTTAGCGACGTCACAATTACAGCCCTGCGTGGTAGACCGGTCAAAGCATCCTTCGGTTTTTAACTCAAAATTTTCAGCATTTTTACAACATATTTTAGGAAAGAAACTCGATATTGTTACAGTATATGTCTGAAATAATCAAGTAATGCAAAAAATCTTGAATGAAACGGGAGCTCAACAGAATATAGGAAAAGTCTAATTCGAAGCTGGGCTTGTCCGTTAAAAAATTGGTGGCACGACATCATGTCATTGTTGCGCGGAAAACTGGCAAATGGTCTATTAAAGCATAAAACTCTTTCCTATAATTCAGACTTAACCTCATTGGAGTTCAGGTAAAATTCAGATATGCACTCATTACTACTAAAGAAAGGATGGGGCGAGAATTTAGGTGTTTACTTACATCTATATAATTAGCGTTGACATAATCTGAACTGATATCTTCTGGATAGGGATCTAACACCACTCGGGAATGATCATCTGTTGAACAATATGAATGTCATATGAATGGGATTTCCCCCCACTTTTATTTGATTATTCGTAACCAAGAAAGACAGACCTACTTCAATCAAAATGTTGAATAACAGACCAAAGAATTTCCCGGTAACCATGGATTCCCGTAGCCTGTTGCTACTGTTGTTTTATAACAACACAAACAAAAATTTGTTAGCCATCATGAAAGCCAGTATATTGTACGATATATAAAGAGACTAGCATCTGTACGGGTTGGTTCCCAGCATTTCAATATACGGAACCAATTCAATGTTTCTGAACGACACCGAAATTATCTGGCATAGAATAATAAAACTTGAGTTGCAGTTTAAATATGATACTTAATCACAAAAATTTACTCAGGGAACAAAAATTATACAGTTATTGATGTCCTTACAATCATTTTTGAAATACTGAAACTTTAAGTATTGCCTCATACATTATCAGATTGATTCTACAATAAAACAATAGGAATAGTTCCAGTTAATACATGCATTCATTGATTACTTACATGCAATAATATTTCCATATCTGTTTTTAGGTTTATTTTCTGCCTTCTTTGCATTGTCACATAGGGCTAATAAACCAACTGGCAAATGCTGTCAAAGAGAAATCATTTTCCATATTTAAAAGATAAAAGAAAATTTCACAGCATATCCTTAATATTCAGAACACAATCCCCAAACACCCCCAAGAAATACAAATGACATTTCTCAAATTTCGCCAGATTCTCAGAGTAAGGGTAAACTGTCTTTTAAAAACAATTTCTAAAAAGTGTATGACCAAAAACTAATAAAAAGGGCTATTTAACGAAAGTTGATTGAACGTTACACTTGCACTATAAAAATGTCTCCTTCAAAGGTAACAAACCACATCAGTGAAATAATATTCTTAAAACACGAGGGGCCTCACACGAGGGGCCCACACAGACCTTCCATCAATGCGGCGCAGGTTCGAATCCCACTCAGACCAAATAAAAATTGAAAAATCTCTGAGTGGATTTTTCACTCGCTCGCTGTATGTGGAAGAGTTGTAAGGTACTCGCCGAAGGTCGGGGTTTCCCCCCCCCACTAAACCTGGCAACGGCGCCATATAAGTGAAATAATCTTGAGTGCGGAGTAAAACATCAATCAATCAATCAATCTTAAAACACGAAAAACTCACTTCATATTCCTTTTTGAATCCTGCCCAGTTAGTTTGCTTGTTTTTCTGGATATAGCTATAGAGGTCATCTAATTGTACAGGACTATTTTGTTTCTTGGTGTTGACGTTAGCATAAATTGGTTCCCCCATGTTTCCTTCCATGTCATCGGTACACGTTTCTCCCGGTTCTTCTAGCGTGATGGTATGTTCTGTAACAGAGAAGGCTGTCATAAAACAATGTTAGTCAACAGTGATTATACGACAATGTTTGTCCAAAGGCAAAAGTTGTTTTATATATTTATGAACACTAAAACACACGGGCACAGGGAAAATCTTCTTGTCTAAAATAACCACGGAGAAAAGTTTCTAATTGTGTTAAAAAGAGGTATATCATTTAGACCTTTATATCCCATCATAAATTGTTGTAATAAAGTTTTATACTTCAGTTTAATTAATTTCACTAAAATGGCGGATTTCTCAGGATAAGTGATTGACAAAAATTATGTTGATTGCAGATATTTAGATTTTAAAATTGACTTAAGTTTATTTACATATTTTATTGCCATGCTTCCAGATCTTTTGGCCCAGAGAAATTTCTAACCCTCATCTGATACCTGACAATTCCAAATAGGCTGATCCATTGCAGATACTTTATTAGCAATTCAAACCTCAAGTTATATTACCTTGACAATCATCCTTTTTATATCAATTCTTAAACAATTTTGTAATCAAAATGCTAATGGATTAAAGAGCAGACCAATAATATTAAACTCAAATAGATGTGAATTGTAAATGTTTAACTTCTTTGAGTAGCATTTAGAAGGAAATAAGTTAAGAAGTTGGTATCCATAAGTAACTGGTAGTTGATGTTGTTAAAATCTAACAAATGTTTTCAATCCATCGTGATTATGGCTGTACCTTTTTCTCTGTTCATGTTGATAAGATTGTCAGTTTCTTTGCTGTGTTCAGACTGAGCTTCATGTACGTCCTGTAGTTTATACATCTGATTACGATGTCTCTTACGCCTGAAAACAAAAATCGGCAAATTTAAATGTTGATACTTTTCTGTTAAAACAAAAATTGGAAATTGTTGCCTGTTTTCGTTAAGTGCAAAGCAGACATTTGCATTGGAACCAGTCCTAGTGATTTCAATGATATTTACTTTTCCCGCATACATTAAGGGAGCGTTCCCATTAATCGTGTTGAGAAAGATCGTATTTTTCCCTGAAATTTCACGATTGGATTACGATTGCATCGTGTTTTTTACGTTTCCATTTAATCGTGATTTTTTTCTAAAGTTTTAAAATCACGATTGAACTGTCGCGGCTTGAAAATCACGATGTATAGAAATCACGATCAGCTTGTCTTTTGCGCATTGATATGTAGTTTACTTGCCAGACTTTGTCACAGCGCGCAAGACTAAATAGTTCGCTATCCACCTTTTGGTTCGTGTTGATCAGTGAAAACAAATATAATCTGGAAATGTTGTTGTTGTACTTTTTAAATTGGTTGAAACTCTACTCACGCATCAGATTGAAGTCTGTGTTGTCTGCTTGAAACGTTCATACTGCGGAGTATTATTTCGATATTGGGCTTCCCTAATGGTAGCTTAGACAGACTTATCGCCCCCTCCCCCAACTGACTTTTCCCCGTCGACAAAAGACTTGGTTCTGTTTATGGCTTGCTTCATGGGGTATTTCGTGAACTAAAAGTGTGGTTTACAAACTCAACTCAACGCTGTTTATTCTTTTATTAGGGGGATTAAGAATAAATGTGACTGATCTCAGGATGTCGTTATCAATGAACATCCTGCCTTTCGTCAGATTTATAAAAAAGATCGACACCTTTGAGATATCCCTCCCCACTCCGTGTGAGGTTAATTTTTCTAAACACAAATCATTCTAGAAATAAGGTTTTACGACATATTTTGACTGTCCAAATGTAAACCCAGTTTAATTTGTAACTGGTTAAATATCAAACGAGCATATGCTATGGAATACTTGTTTTGAGATAACCAATTCAATGTTGTCGGATTTCTGTAAAACTTGCATTTCACAAACCATCCGCCGTAATAATTTTTTTGGAAAGTCTGTACCTTCATAATTTAAAAAAAATCAGTAGGGCTAATCTCTTTCATTTTTTGGTAACTATAACTTATAGTATAAGATAAGATAGACACAACTTATTTTAAACCAAACTTGTCCAACGACAAGCTCAACACATAAGCTGCCAAAACATTTTTTTAATTCTTTATTAGTATTCTACATTTTGTACAAAGGCAATAGACTTGATACCAGTGTCGAGAATGTACGCTTAAATAATGGTTAGAACTACATGTAATTCAGACCTAAAATAAATGAATTTAGTTGAATTATCATAGGCCACATATTGCATGGATATTAATTATTTCCACCTCAATCATTCACCGAAAAAATACCTCTGTCTCGATAATCAAATCTATTGAATAGGTAAACTTTTGGCAACCCGTGTGTCTTTCATAAAGTGAGATTTTATAAATGTTGTTCTAATATAAACAGGAACCTTTGTCTACCATTCTGTATGTTTGACAAATAACATTTTGTGTTGCTTTGTGTTTTTCCTTCTTCAGAAAACAATGGTATAGATGATCTTGCCAAAGAACAGATTGATAACAGCCAGCCTACGTTTTGAAAATATCTTTCACTTTTTCAAGTTTGGTTGTGGAAATAAATTGTACATATGTTGCTTATATTGTGTCCTCTTAAAGTTTTATTCCATGTCCTGTAAATCCTTATCTTGATACAAGTTTTAATAAAACGTTAAGTAAGTATCTTTCCTGCAACTTGTGGTATTTCGTCAAATAGATGTTTATGAATGTTACAGTAAGCCACGAAAGGTCTGGGATTTCCTCTGGGTATATAGCCTGGTCTTCTTCCCAAATAAGCATGACAGCACCGTCATAAAAGTTAAATAATCTTGATTCAATACAGAGTTAGTAAAATCAAATAATCAACTGTATTTTGCAGGAATTTGGGAGTAAAATATCTATAGTACGGCGCAACGTGAAACAATCAATCAACAATCTGTGTGTATTTCAACATTTTGTGGTATTAGTAAACCTGCATGATCATCGTAGGTGTTCTTCTGCAGGTGTCTTCCTTCCTCTTCACAGAGTCACATTTCCCCATCTATCAGGGAACAATACTTACCAAGTCTCAGTCGGACGAATTATAAGGATTAACAAAACTACACTGGAGCTAAACCACCCAAGACAAGTTTGGACCCGCCATACAAATCACCCCACCTATTTCGAAATTAACCAGCCTTTCTCCCATTATTGTGTAATCTACTCCCTTCTAATTATTAAAGATTGAGAATATCTCGTCTTAATTATGAACAGTCAGCTCCACATCTATTATTTAGATTAAGGTGCAATAAACTGAATCGTTTGACTTATTTCTCCATTTTTTTTGATTGGCGAACTGGAATAAAATGTTTGTTTGAAGTAGGCCAATACCTGTAACAATATTTCAAGGTGTTTGGCACATCCAGTTAAGTTAAATGTGTACAATATATGTTTCCTTTAAAATGGCCAGTGTTTTCGGCGAGAAATGTCCCAGCAAAGTTATCAACCCAGTTGGCCATCATATTTATGATCCCCACTAATTCGTGACAGAGCGGGAAAATACTGTTTTTATAAGGGTAAGAGATATTCTGTAATATGTGTTTCAGGGGCCTGCTTTAAAGCCAGAAAATGATGTATATTAGACAAAGATAATGATAATGACTAGCATATTCACTGTTTTCAAATTGTTGAATAAAGTATGCATATAACATTTATTTAAACGATAAACTACAGTCTGCAAACACACCGTGTCCAAGGTCGGTAACTAGCAAAATATACCGACTCTGATTTTGTACCACCTTCAGATATAATGAACACAATACTCTATATGTGAAAAACAAGTTTAGAACGTTATGTCAGTTTTTGCTAGATGTTTTAAACAATCATATACATTCAAACATTAGTTTTGACAACATAACATTGAGAATAGTACGAACAACTGCATCGAGCCGTTTCGTCACAAAGCTTCGTTGTTGTTGTTGCACATCTAGCTAAAGTAAAACTTGATATTATTCAAAATCTAAAAAAGAACAATATGCTGATAAAATAAATATCGTATTACATGCAGTGAAATAACCATGACATTTGTCACTACAAAATAAGACACAGAGCGTTCATAGCTAAACAATGCTCACACCATGTGTAAGCGGACTTCACAGCGGGTCATTATCAACTGACGCGACGCCCTGTCGGACTACTTTCACACTCAGCGTGACTGATCGCATTTCACTATATCGTGAAAAAAAATCACGATTTGAACTAACCAATCGTGAAACAATCGCATTTTTCAATCGTATTTTTTAAATTTCACGAACACCTGAAATTCGATGTATCGTGATTTTTACAAAAAAATCACGATTGAATCACGAACGATTTATGGGAACGCTCCCTAAGTGCTTAAAATATTTTTTATTCCTACATCGATCATTTAGTTTTTCCATGAACTTCAAACCCTTACATTTTCTTGACAACCCAAATTTATAAATAAGTCTGACTTTGCCAACCCATACCATTTCAAACACATGTTTACAATAACAAATGTTATCACCATCTTAATGCATCATATGAATTTGTTTGATAGCAGGATTTTTGCAATGAAAATAGTTACCAATGAGGCAGTAAATTGATGTTCCCTAAAATATGGCGTATTTTTTACAAGACATTGCCATTAAGAAATAATTATCAGAAACAGAACTTTTATACAACATATGCAACATCTGAGGCAGCCTCTTACATCTCACTTATTTACAAACAGCATGGACTAAACCTTAAGGCCAGTTCTCACTGTGCCATTTGTAGTACCGACTTGCGATTGCGATTAAATAGAATGCGATTAAAATTGATGCTTTTAATTGGTCAATACGATTTGTCAACCAATCAAATGTATCCATTTGAATCGCATGCTACAAGTGGGTATGACAAATCGCACAGTGAGAACGGGTCTTAAGTCAAACTAACCTTTTCATAACCAGGAAAACCACCAATAACACCACCAGAAACACCATGATAGCAGCTATTACACCACCGGCTGCGGCCGCTTCCGCTTGACCCCGAGACAAACCTACAAACACATTCATATCTTAGAAAACAGGCCTGCACCTTCTTTAGTTTAAAGTCATGGTGACCTTGGATGGAGGAGAAGCACGAGGGGAGGGGGGGGGATCATATCATCAACAAAAGCCTCTTATACTTTATCATTCTTTGATGGGAATTTAACAAAAGGCTGAGATAAAAACACAAACTTTTCTTCCTAAAGCTAATCAGTTAGAGTTAATATATATACTTTCTAGTTGAAGACAACGCACAAAGGTAATACCTTCTGTACTAAAACTGATATGGAGACGAGTTCTCCACCCACACCCAAATAATTTATGATAAAATAGGGGCAAGTCAAAATATATCTTTACAGAGAAGTTGACTTGTAGTTAAGCATTAGATGAAGTTTTACCAATGATACAACGGTCTCCATCATAGCCCTCAGCACATCCTTGTAGACATTTCCCCGTAATAGAATTACACGGACGTTTATCCAGACAATAGCCACATGTGCGACTACAGTTTACACCGTAATACCCAGGGTGACATTCTAGAAATAAAGGAACAGAAATTAACATAATTTGGGTGTACGTAAGTCCAATACAGTGAATACACAGGTAAAACAAAGTAATTTGAAAACTGCGATCTTTGCTTAAAATAAGATTCGATTATAAAAAAACAAAAAGCTTCTGTGTAACTTTGTCACAAGTATCATCAGGTTATAATACAAAATGAAATCCATTACTGAGTTTTAATGTTCAAGTCCTGGTGTGGTTAAATGTTTGTAATTGACGAGACTCCGCAGGTGTAGAGAACCAAACTAGGAAGACAGCATTCAATTCAGTAATGGATGCTACCCTGTACAAGGATCTTATTATTGTGCATACATTTAACTCAGAGGTCCAGTTTTGGGTCGATTCAACATGGAGAACCTTTTTTTTCCTTAAATTCCCAGCATTGTGCCCTAATTATTGATTAAGATATTCTGGTACAAATCAACCAGTGTCAACTTTTTGCTTTATTTAATTGGCCCTGGATTTATTCCCAGAAAGAGAATGAACGTACATGAGATTAGGTCTATGTACAATAAATAATGTATAACACTTCCAAAGTGACCAATATGGCTTTACATAATGGGAGGTCACCTGGTAGTAATACAATGTTTTACTGACCTTTTTGACAATATTTGCCGTACCATCCAGGAATACAGCCCTTTTCACAGGACCCATCTCGTGGATTACACACACCATCTCCCGCACAATAAAAACATAAGTTCTCACAATCTACACCCCATTTCCCTGGTACACATCCTAAATAACAAGAGGGTAAGAATTCATGACATCATAACAACGGGTTGGGAAAATGTTAACAATCAAAGTTTAATTTTTCAGTATTCAAATGTCTGTAAAGTAAGTGTGAACCCTTGAAAAGCAGATTTAAAAGATATTTTCTTTTTAAAGAAAGTACATGTAATATATAAATTTTTTTTTTTTTTGTAGCATTAAGCACAAAACAATTTCAATATTTTTCATAATTGAAAACATTAAAATGAATAGCCTGTGGTTCGGTGTATTGGGGGGGGAGGGAGTTGAGTTCTATCCATAGAGAAGTCCACATTAAAATAAACAGTTGATGTTTCTGTGTTTTAGTGGGAGGGAGCCGAGTTCTATCCACTGAGGAATCCACATTAAAATAAACAGTTGATGTTTCTGTGTTTTAGTGGGAGGGAGCCGAGTTCTATCCACAGAGGTAGCCCCAGTTCGTCCGCTGGCCTCTAGCAGAGAGTAATCGTAATAAAAAGAAATCTCTTGAAAAATTTACAAACAAAGTGTTCAGTGATAGGTTTTTAAAAAAGTTCGATCTCCTGCCCAACCAGATGACAATGAAGGGGAGATAACTCACTTTGATGACATGTTTTCCCATACCAGCCAGCTTCACAACCTGCAGGACAATGACCTGTATAAGAGTCACATCTCTCCTTAAAACGACAATGACCACAAATCCCAACACAATCACGGCCAAACATACCAAGAGGACAAGCTGAAAAATGAAAAAAGTTTCATTCCTAAACATTATGTCCAATGTCCATTATTAGAGCTACTTTTACAAGATACATTCGGAAATCTTTTAATTGTTAAAATATAATTTAACCAACTAGGTCATGTAGCCTTGAGTCACACAGAAGAGAAAAGTTTTGCAAGGCCTTAAATTTCAGAAAAATAAAGGGAACTAGTTTTAAGGCCAATTTGTTAACTTTGGTCTGGCTTAGGTAATTCAATACAGACAAAACCCTGAAATTTGAGACCTGTCTTATATCAGGACAACAGATTTCTTTAATTTAACTACTGACAACATTACTAACATCATCTCGAAACGAAGTTCAGAGTGTTCAAATACCTACCTTCTGTACAGTATTTGCCTCTTTTTCCTGGGCCACATCCTGTGTGACATAGCCCTGTTTCTCTGTCACACGTCCCCTCATAACATACTCCGCACTTGTCATGACAATCCAAACCATAACTACCAGCTGGACAGGCTATATCAATTACAAACAAATAATAATATTAATGAACAGTTTATGAACATATGTTGTTTTGAGGATTTATTCGTTTTTCAATCAAAGTGAATTAACAGTATATTCTATAAAGGTGCCAGGAAGTCATTAATTTTGTGAATTTTTTATCTCAAAGACTTGATTGCAGATCCCAGAGCGTCAGTACTAAATATGAGCTGTCGTATTCACTAGGGGTAAGGACCAATGAACTATATGCGTGGAACGGAGGTCACGTGGTGCTTGATATGCTTCGAATGCCGCCATTACCAGGAGATAGTGGAGCGTCCATCCAGATCTGTTCTGCACGCGCTTATCAGCTGTCAATGGCGGCACATTTTACAAAGTCCGATCCAAACCAGCCAATGAGACGTGTCCATTCCACGCATATAGTTCATTGGTAAGGACCTCCCTTGAGATTAAGGAGTAAACATACTTGTCCAGACAATATCACTCAATCCAGCTGCCACTTAATATTGATTGATTGATTGATTGGGGCTTATCGTTGCACTCAACAGCTAAGGTTATATGGTGACAAAGGTACCAACCAACCAAAAGATCGTCCCCAACCCCTCTCACCCACCCACATCTAAATTTTGACATTAGGCTCCACAGACCATAGAACGTCAGGAAGGCTAATATATGTGGCATACTTAATGTTCCTCCTTGCTGGGTCAGCATACATGGCTAAAGCAGAGCCAGCCACTTAATAAGCGTTTTAAGATACACGATATCCAATAACGTTTACAGTTGCTTCAGATTTGAAAGATGGCAGACATATAGGTCTGAAATTGATTGTGACTTATTTAATACCTTGTTGACAGTCAATTCCTGTCCACCCAGGATAACAGCCTGATGGACAGATGCCCAGTTTCTTGTGACAAACTTCGTTCTCATCCCGACAATGACACTCCTTTAAGCAACTGTCACCAAACCGATAATTCTCACAATCTGTCAATAAACAATAGGATTATCAAATAAGTCAACCCCAAAATATGTTTATCTGAAAGAACAGAAGTCGTAATCTCCCAATCGGTCAATATACAATAGGATTTATCAAATAAGTCAACCCAAAATTATGTTTATCTGAAAGAACAGAAGTCGTAATCTCCCAATCGGTCAATATACAATAGGATTTATCAAATAAGTCAACCCCAAAATATGTTTATCTGAAAGAACAGAAGTCGTAATCCCACAATCTGTCAATAAACAATAGGATTATCAAATAAGTCAACCCCAAAATATGTTTATCTGAAAGAACAGAAGTCGTAATCTCACAATCTGTCAATAAACAATAGGATTATCAAATAAGTCAACCCCAAAATATGTTTATCTGAAAGAACAGAAGTCGTAATCCCACAATCTGTCAATAAACAATAGGATTATCAAATAAGTCAACCCCAAAATATGTTTATCTGAAAGAACAGAAGTCGTAATCCCACAATACGTCAATAAACAATAGGATTATCAAATAAGTCAACCCCAAAATATGTTTATCTGAAAGAACAGAAGTCGTAATCCCACAATCTGTCAATAAACAATAGAATTATCAAATAAGTCAACCCAAAAATATGTTTATCTTAAAGAACAGAAGTCGTAATCCCACAATCTGTCAATAAACAATAGAATTATCAAATAAGTCAACCCAAAAATATGTTTATCTAAAAGAACAGAAGTCGTAATCTCACAATCTGTCAAAAAACAATGGGATTATCAAATAAGTCAACCCAAAAATATGTTTATCAAAAAGAGCAGAAGAAGTAACAGTGTTTTCTTTATCAGTGGGGTCGTTTGTTGCTAACACGTTTCAGATATTCAGTCACGCAATCTATAGGCTTATAAACACACAGAATCAAATTACCTTCTATTTGATCCACTAAAGAACTTAACATAATAAAGTAGTAAGGAAACTCTGTAAATATTCATGGTGTAATCTCAATATTTGGACTTTAATTAAGTCTTTTCTGTATAAATGCAAACTGTCTTTTGATGTACTCATAATTCTCCTCACGATGACTTAATTAAAGTCGAAATATTGAGATTACACCATGAATATTTACAGAGTTTCTTAGTTTACTACTTTACCAAATTATACTCCCTCTATGAGATATTTTAACTGTAGCCATATTTGTTTGTGATAGGTTGAATGATTGCTAACTATTAGCAGAAAGCAGGGTTTCTGGAAGCATCAAGTCCTTAGTGATTTTGAAGAAAAAAATTGTGGATTGGGTACTACATCGATTGATGTCGTTCTTCCTGGACACAGAAAACAGTTAGGCCTATTTCCACCCTGAATAAACCTGGCAAGTGGGTCACATGAAATATCTTGAGTGTTATGTAAAACATCGGATAGTCATCAAGCAACCAATATGGTTTATTCTACTCAAGAGTATGTCCATACTTAAGCAGCATTTAATACATTAGCGAGTTAGAAGCTTTCCTCTGATTGTCAGATTTTTGGAAAACTGGGTTGCTGGAAAAGTGAAGAAATGGCAAAAAGTAAGAAATGTTTGAAACTCTCTTTAAACGTGGGTAATGAGAAAAAATTAAGGCATCATCACGTTGTTAGTTGGTTGTGAACGCGAGCTTTCGACACCTTTACCTGTGTCTCTGTCAAGTGTAACAGTCACCAAAATCAAGTGTAACAGTCATAGTTACACTTGACAAAGACACCAGTAAAGGTGTCGAAAGCTTGTGCGAACTACGTGGTGATGCCTTAACTTTTTCCTCATTAGCAAAAGGTATGCTTTCTTCATGAAGATGAACATGGCCAGGTAGTGATTGATAGAACACTAATTAGCTAGGATCCTGTGAAGACCTCAGAAAAAGGACTTTGCTTTAGTCATTATATACTGAATGATTCGCTGTCTCCTTTCAAATGTATATGTAATGAAACCAAATGCCAATATGGGAGTATCAATGAAATCATATACAGCTCATTGAATACCCGATCTTTGTTAAATCGTGCCTTTTTATCAGTGTGCAGGATATACATCATTAATGATCATAGAAAGATAACAAAGAAGCAAACTCGGTCAAGAAAACATCAAAGATACCACCTGTGGGGGTCATTCAACCAACCAGCAGGGGAGATAACTCTTATGAAACCATCCTCTTTGATCTCCAATCCAATTACAGAGGATCCCTGCAGAGGTTATTCTATGAGAACAAAATCTATCTTATTAATGAGAATATCATTATAGTCAAGAACAGCTTCAAATAAAACTAAAATTTATGGAAAAACAAAAAGAAATGTCAGAAAAGACATCAAAATAGATGATAAATGAGTAATCCTGGAATTTATCAAAAGTAATAGACTTAGGCCACCAGGCACAAATACAATCTATCCTCTTGACTTCGGTCTCATTTACGCTGTCAAAAACTAAATATGCCAAATTAGCCTTGATTCAAAGCCTAAAGATGTCCAACCCTATATACACGGCTCAGTTTAGTAGATAAAAACAATTAGTACAATTCTGCAGGTAACTAATGAGATTTAATCATTCCAGATTTCATCAAAGACATAAATTTTTATAATCGATTGATTGACTAAGATCATTTGATTTATATGGCTGAGTTCCGAGATTTGGGGCCTTTTGGCATACATTTACCTGACAGCATAAGGCAATCGAATGAAAAATCCACTCAGAGTTTGTTTATACTAACCGCCGTATTTTGGAAAAAATATGACCGTCAGTATAATAAAATAGTAATTTTGGAGTCAGAAACCCAGACTAGTCAAACTAGAGTTTAATATTAGTTTTAAATAAATTAAAGAGAATCGTTTGGTGGATATTAAATTTGAAAAAATTCATTTCCTTAACTAGTGTATTAAAAAAAACCCATTGAATACTTAACGACCAGAACGAATTATGTAAGCTGATTATAATTGAAGAAAGTGACAAGTCCATTGACTTGAAAGTAAGAAAATCATTTTAAAGATGACAAGTTCTTAAATACTTCATCCGATGCCCTTCAACTCAATCATAATCCTGGCATTTCAACCCAGTCATTGGCACTGTTTTTATGTCTGAAATGTTTCCAGGCAAATTCTGTTGTAAAGGTTTTTATTCTATCTTTACTGGTAGAGGTTTATTCATTCCTGTTTCAATGAAGGTCTAAGATATCAGCATGCTAAAGCAGCTAAACCAAGTCTTCTTAAGAGTTTTCTTTAAATTACAGTGTTTAAATTCACTTTGTCAAACATCAGACTGTAATCCAGCAATTATCAAAGTATTAATTTGGAGCTACAGTGTACGCAAATTTACCTCACATACATGTAAGCATTGCATTATTTATTTCAGAATTTCTTTGAAGTTGGTCATTATTAGCTCCCATTCCTTCTAAATGAATATTTTATGCATCCATCAACACACCTGGACCAATCTATTATCATTCATCTTCTACAGGTATTTCTCTGATCTGATTAATCCCAGAGACTTCAAGCCGGATTAGTCCCAGGATATATCAGAAGCCAATCTACTAGATGGATGGCTTTTAACAGGTGTAAGCTGATAAACGGATTCCATCTTGATGTCTTCATCAAACAGGTAAATCAAATGGTCTTCCCATTCAGGTAAATAACATAATTAGAATACAGGGATTATATGGCAAGAGCTCACCATACATTTAAACTATGATTAAAGCAGGATTCACCATTCTAATAATGCAAGATCTAAAATGAGAGAATTTCATCTGTACGATAAGCAAGAAGCACCTGTACAAGTATATATACATGTATTTTTGAACACTAAAACATACCGACATAGGGAAAATCTTCTTGTCTAAAATAACCATGAAGAATGTATGAACACTAAACTATAATATAGGCCCCCTCAAGGCACAGTTGGAATTAATTTTTTGGTTATTTCTTCACTGACTATAGCAGCTGTGGCTGGTATACATGTATATTGGTTAACTAAATTGGAAATTAATTGCCTGGGATTGATTCCAATTCTTAATACAACAAAGAGGAGTTCATTGGATTCATTGATATTGGCCCAGGGTCATCCATAAGTCGATAAGAATTTCATTGATTTCCCCATGTATTTAATTCCTTACCAAGTCAATACCTTGTACTTACCACATGTTTTTATGGTACAGTAGGTCCACGGCACTTCGTTCGTGTCACTGGTAAAACACCACGGCCCTTGGGCAGTATCTTCACCTGGGTTTCGGCAGTAATTCCTAGGAAACTTTTTATCAGGGAATTGTTCTGCTGTAAAGCCCTGTTCTTTCACAAAGGAGCTGTTCCAATGGAGACAAACTCGACCCCCAGCAGAGCTATGGAATCCTGTGTAGTTTTTACCAAACTGATCATAGATGCAGTCACTGGCTGTAAGAGAAAAGAAGAAGAAAAAACATCAGTAACACATCAAATTAAAAAAAAAAGGGAAATGAGAATATACACGAAATATTTGGATTCTTTTCGGAACATATTTTTTTTAACATACGATTTGGCATAATATGAAGTATCTATATAAATAAATAGTTTTCTAAAGAATTTTTGTTTTTGTTTATTTTATCATATTTTGTGATCCCCATATCAGTCCCAAGTAAATAGAATCTATCTTTTTGAACTTCTATTTTTGCGGAATTTCATCAAGAAAAAATAACAAAAACATTTTTACAACAAAAGCAATTGTTATTGCACTGAACAAACCCTGTTATATTGGTACTTATGATACATGGAGTCCATAAATGTCTGCCTTACAATATAGAAATAGTAAGTCGTAAAAAGAACTCCATCAAGTCAAAGTTTATTTTTTTCTTCTAGTAGCATTTAAGTGCCTTTATATATAATGATAAATGTCTTACCCCAGACACTAGGGCCTCAATAGATCATTATAAACATTTCATTTAGGTTTATAGTTACTATATAACCTCAGATAAATTCCCAAAGTTATTGCCAATTCTGGAGACTCAAATACCCCCAGCCCAATAACAAGCAATACTAAAAGTAAGAAGGGACCCTTGAATATCAAATCAATGAATAGTGCTTTATATTGAAAGATTTTTCTATAACCCAGAGCAATGTGTCAATGTGGAGAGGAACCAATCATTTAGTAGTATTCAAACAAATCAGCCAATCAGGCAAGGAGGAAATCCGTTGTGCGGATCAATCAAATCCATTTCCCTTGGGCAACATCACTAAATCTACTCGACCAAATATGGTAAGGTTTCCTGAGTCAATAAGCCTCTCTCAGGTTGGCTAATTACATCCCTTCAGCTATGACCTTTAATAAACAATTTGGGTGGAAATTGCTAACCTCAACGCCACTTCAGTCTGAATGTACTAGCAATAACCTTATTCAATGCTACAATGTATACCTAATTTTGCTTACTGCAACTCTGAAGTTGTCCTAATTTTTCTATGCCAATTTTAATCAAAAGCAAAAGGAAAACTTGCAGTATGTGGAGATATAAACTGAACGAATTGATTGATTTATTGATGGTAGTTGTAGGCTGAGCTCAAGGTACAAAGTGAATGGAAAAGAAGAATACTGAAAATCAATGTTGAGACTCCAAATCAATGTTTATATGTGAAACTAAAGCTGATATTCCTCTGCCTTGAAAGAGAGGAGTACAAAGTATAACGTACATCAAAGAACCTTGGGAGATTAAAAACACTGTGCTTTTGCCATCATAAACATGGTTGTAAATTTATTGATTGTTTGGTGTTTTACGCGGTGCTCAAGATTATTTCACTTATATGGCGGCGTTGCCAGTTTTATTGTGGGAGGAAACCGGGCTCTATGACCGCAGGAAACCCACGATCTTCCGTTGGTTACTGGCAACCATCCCACATAGGTCGTTTGAGCTGGTTGTAAATTATATACAACAGTAGCAATGTACAATGATATAGACAATTCAAAGAGAGTCAAGGTTAAGATCATAAACACCGTACTTTACAATGTTTTTACACGATGAGAAATGGTCATTGATGTAGGTTCAAGCAAGTGCAATCATAGTTCTGTCTTGTTGTTATGAGAATTAGAAAACAAATTTCCTTCTTTAGATGATCATTTAATTGCAGCTCAGAAAAAAAAATCATAAAACATTTCATGTCATTTCAAAAGAGAGGAGTTTTAAATAAATGGATAGAAAGGTAGACTTTAATATAAATATATTTTTTGTGTAT
The DNA here is from genome assembly GCA_963971465.1 of Lepidochitona cinerea. NCBI lineage: Eukaryota > Metazoa > Mollusca > Polyplacophora > Chitonida > Tonicellidae > Lepidochitona > Lepidochitona cinerea. The sequence goes on from OZ020556.1 coordinate 26,239,766, forward strand.
TCACTAGCAGCTTTCAATGATGATGAGATTTTCATGGTAAACCTGTTTGTGATATGTATATAAGCTTAAATGACAGAGTGGGAAACAATATTATATGTAGTTAAAGGGTGTGTCTGCGTAAGACATTTCTTTTCAAGGTAATATTAAAAGCAAATCTTGCCCATAAGGATTTTGGTACACATAAAAATTCTGGAAAACCTTAGAGAGTGCAAATCTTGATTAAAAAGCTACCCTAAACATCAGTAAATTGAGTTTTGTTTCCCTGGTGACAAATACGATTAAGATAAAATTATGAATTCCATATTTTGGATGTTATTTTATTTATATATATCATGCTAATAAAATGAATCTTCATACTAGAATGTATCGTCAATGGTTACGTAACAACAAGGTAACTTTCTGTAAGTTAATCAACAGCATCTTCTTGGCAATATTCTAGAAATGTGTACTATTGATAAACGAGAACCTGTCATTTCTGCAGCCGTTTTCCTCTCGTGGGATTATGTCTTTATCCACACATCAACAAGATGACAGCCTATCTTGTTACACAGAGGAAATCTGAAGATATGTATCTTTAATCACACATATGTGTGTAAGCTACCATTATCACCTGGCAAAATATCATGATGAGACACCTGACAGACTCACTGGTTATCTGATCATATTACAAGCAAATTGGTCAGCATGACCTGCAAGAAAAAAATTACCAGAATAGCTGGATGGTTATGATCTTGAAAAGATGATTTCACCATCTTTTGGCAAGAATCATGTCGAAGAAATATTCCTTATAATTCATAAAGTCTAAAAAAAAACTACCAATGTTGGAACAATTCCAGACTGTTGAAAAGTCGTATCAGTCATTCGCCATTTTATGGTTGTTTGAAACTTTCAAAGCTATGGTTGATTTCTTCAGTTCAATAACCTATAGACTGATTGCCTAATGACGTCATAGAAGGTTTAAAGTGACACATGGCAAATAAGTTGCTATGAAAAATATAGGTGTGCAGTCATGCCATGTTGTTACAAAGGGCTTCAAACAAGCAGTCACTTCAAACAAGATATCTCTTCTCGTCTTTAATTTTTTTGATTGACGTCATTAAGCTTTCGGCCAATTGCAGCTGCATTTTTTGTTATTAAATCAAGGTTTTCAAAGCAAGAATACATGAACATGTTAAAAACATGGTAGATTCTTTGATTAGTGTTTTTTTCAGGATTCATAATGTTAGCTTTCTTGGCACTAAAAACAGAGGCCCAGAAGCAGTCATCTGTAAATGCAGGCAGGTCGACTGGACCATGGAATATCTACACTGTTTACAGCCATTCTTTGACAGGAGCCTCCGTGGCTCAGTAGGTAGAGCGTTGGACGCTCAATCCGAACAGCCTTCCACCAATGGGTGGCTGGTTCGAATCCCACTCAGTCCAAACAAAATTGGAAAATTGAACTGGGTTTTCACTCGAACGACCTACATGTATGTGGGATGGTTGCCAGTTACCAAAGGAAGGTTGTGGGTTTCCTTCGGGCATAGAGTCCGGTTTCCTACCACAATAAAACTGGCAACGCCGCCATTTAAGTGAAATAATCTTGAGCATTGCGTAATGAACACCAATCAATCAATCAATCATTCTTTGACATGGGTATAAAATTCCCTATAGACAGCTTCAAGATGTTTTATAACTTTCATACACCTATAGGTTAAGCTTCTTACTCTTATAGACCTAAGAAATATAGATCTGGTAGTCCATAACATCAAGAACTCCGGGATGCCCCATGTATGTCCTGAATCGAAGGTGTGGAAAATGAAATCATATTTCTACTCGGCAATCCAGAAAAGGAAATCAAAACATTATTGAATATGTAAATCTAATCACACTTTTCCTCAAGAACAATAATAGGAAATGCAAGTTATCTGCAGCAGTCAAAATCTCAGATGGAAATGTTACTAGGCAAAACTATTTATGAATGGCAAGAAGACTTTCCCTGTGCCCGTGTGTTTTAGAAAAAAAATATGAATGAATGGATATGTGAATACTAAACCCAGAATTAGACATTTCGGACCACTGAAACACTAAGAGTTTTAACAAGCAGTGAAAATGTTTCATACTTTTCACAAATAGAATTTGACTCATTCATTTTTTTGGTGTGCTTAACATATAATCATATATATGAAGAAGAATTTCTGTTCGGAATATCCAAAAAGAAAATCAATCAGGTTAAATTGTGTGCACAATGCAAGGCTCCAGAAATTGTATGAGATGGGTCAAATAAACTGGCGTTTTATTGAAAGTACAGAACCTGAAGAAGTTGTTGATATGTAAGATCAATTCCACACACAGCCCATTGCTGTGAATCTTATGGTAGATTGACCAAGATCCTAGATTGGCTTCAGGGAGAAAGACGGACATATGTCCAAGTTCATTCAGAATAATTAGCCAGCTGAAGATTCAATCAGAATTTTGTGAGAGAACAGAAATAAGAAATCAATGAAATTTACAAGAAGCAAGTAACAGAATTGATGATCATTGATTTAACAAGCGTAGTTTAAGAAAAAAATAAGAAATCTGAAGTGTCTGCATGGACAAAATGTAGTTGTAGTCTTACTGTAGGTGTATTGTGGGAGGTTTACTTTCCATTGAAGATCCCCCCCCCCCCCCCCCCCCCGACTCCTACAGACTAAAAGATGGGCCATGGATTATCTTTTCAACAACAGCAAGAAAAAAACTTTTTTGTTAAAAAGGAAAACTTGTATGGCTGCAGAAATTTGCATTCAATCTGTTTGTTCCGTTATATAATATGTACTATAATAGCTTAGCCAACAAGAGTTTCGGGAAACCCAAAATACGCCCGGAAAGGCACAGTAACTGCAGCCATACCAAAACAAATCCTTCCATATTTATTTGAATTTAATTTTCAAAATTCAGAGGGAAGAGGTTGAAGCTTGGTAAATGATTGATTGATTGATTGTTTGGTGTTTTACGCCGCGCTCAAGATTATTTCACTTACATGTATATGGCGGCAATGCCAGTTTTATTAGGTGAAGCTTGGTAAAAAGGTGATGTTATGTCAGCAAAATGAAATATTACCACTAAAACCTTTAAAATCCATCTGTATCAAATTTAAAATGGGCTATTTGGATCAACAATTATTAACAAGATTTGTACACGGTACATGTACAAGTCATCAATTCTCGCTGCTGTTAAATCATGATGTTAAACATTGTTTGTTGTCAATATAGGTTGCACTAAAAGGTTTAAATTTTTTAGAAAAGCAGTTTATAATTTACTAATCATACTTAAACAAATGTAATTAATTGGTAATTTCGCAGCTCATACCAATTCAAATAGATTTGACAATTTTTCTCATAATATTTTTTATCTACATTATTTGGCTACAAAAAATATATAACAGTTGGGCATGTTAAAAGCCTACATTTAATTTTATCAGTGTTTGACATTGGCATAATTTTCACCATAGACATCTTGACAATATTTTAAATCTCCCCAAATACCTACAGGTTATTACTTCTAATTTTATCATAGACCAAATGGATTTACAATAGATTTGGCTATGGGTCCATTGCTAATGTCACACACTGTTTTATGGAGGCCATAAATCTTTAGGCCATAAAAGCTCTAGAGACTGAGAGCTAACTGTAAGTTGAGAAGGTAAATAGACCAAAGCTGGGATACTTATCTCTTGGTCTGTAGATAAAACTTTAATCCTTATATGTATTTTTCATTTGATTAAAACATTATATATTGATTTAAGAATAGTTTTAATCAATTTAGAAACATTATTGCAATTTGAAAAAATCCTTTTTTGATGAGAATCGGAAAAGTAGAAGCCATTTTATAATTTAAAGGTTATTTTCATGAAAATGAAAGTAAGAATAAAAGGGAATGTACATAATCCAATAATTTGCAATAGTTGATATCATAAACAATTTTTTTACACACTGTCTGTTAATATGGTATGTAACATGAAAGATTTGAAAACATCGGATCATATTTGTTAAAGTTATGGAGAGAAAAAGTAAATATTACATAACCCAATATGGCTGCCATATTACGCAATGCATGATGTCAAAAATAGTTCGCGACACACCTTCCACCCATAAGGTATATACTCAGAAAAAATTGTGCAGATGGAATCAAAACTTTGGTAGTTATGGAGCGGAAGGGAATATTACATAATCCAATATAACTCCCATATTATGTAACCAGTGATGTTAAAAATAGTTTGCGACACACCTTCTACCCATAAGGTATATACTTAGAAAAAATTGTGCAGATGGAATCAAAACTTTAGAAGTTATGCAGCGGAAGGGAAAGCGGACGCCCGGACTGCCGGACTTCCGGACGGACGGAGATGATACCATAATACAGCCCGCTTTTCAAGCCGGGCGTATAAAAATAAAGTAACTGCAGTGAAACCTAGGAAATTCTCATTTTCCTTAAAGATTTATGACTATTCTGGAAATTAATAAGCTTGATGTTTGTAACATCAGTCTCGATTCATGAAATATTGCAGTTTCTTGCACAATAACAGAGAATTCTCAGAGTGGTAACATAAAATATATCCCACATACTTTTTTTCAGACGGCCAGAGAGCTTGAAAAGAGATTAATTGCACACGGAAAATCTCCTTGGCTAAAATAATGTCATTTGGACCTTTATACTCAATGATCATAAGTTTAAAATCTTTCAATGGCATATGGAAGTTGAACGGTTACAATAAGGTGAAGACTTACTATGGACGGAAACATTCTAATTTCACTGGGATAATGGTGTAAGAACTATATCGAAATGTTGTCACCCAATAAACCAAGAAGTTGTTATCCATAAGGAATTCTTCAACTTATTTTGATCATATGTTGTTGTATTTAACCAAATCCTATGATATATAATTAGGCTGGACAGACAGGAGATTGTCTTTAGTCTGTAGAATTTTCTTTAACACTTTGTAATATAATATCGAGGTTGTATGGTTCCTCAGAATAACGGTAAGCTTTATAGATTAAACCAAAGATGATTATGGGGAAAAGAAAGAGAAAAACTGGTTACATCAGAAACACCCAAGCAGACAGATAAGAGTGTTTTTCTTTGACTAGTTGATCTTTCAAACTCTTTTCTTAAAAAGCAATGACTAGCCCAGGCTCAGGTCCTTTTTCAATATTATGAAATGTATTCATCAAATTTACAGAAACAAAGCATATTCAAGTCATGAGCAGAACTTTGTCAAAAATCCATAAGTTTGATTGAGTTAATTTATGATATATAAGGAGGGAAAATATTGTGATATATACAATGTAATTAATTTCCCATATAATATGCTGATATAGGAAGCTTGGAGAAGAGAGAGAGCATGAACCAGCTGATAAAGGTAGGACAATCCAGTATGAGCAGAACTAGCCGTGTGTATCACATTATTTTTGTCCGTTCTACATTAAGTATACTTCTATTATCGATATCGCTCTCTACAACTGAGGAGATATGACTCTGGTTATGTGGGGAGAGAGGAGGAGGGTAACTGGAGATCAGACAAGAGATACCTTGATAATCTTACCATTAATAAGACGACCATTCTGTAATTAGAGGTCTTGCTAATGAGTAAAGATGAACGGATCAAAAAGAATCTTTCGACGGCTTCCGGGAGCCATCCAGTGATCAATAGCTAGTGTACAGTCACAATCCTTTAATTAGCCGCAATTTGACAGCCGTTTCCCAGCAAGACAGCTTTTTTCTCTCTTCTTAACGCCCCAACTTTCCTCAATGAGTTTGTGAAGCATACCAGTAAACATTGTCCTTGGTCTATGAGATTTGTAAAAGACGATCCGATTGATTGGATCGCTATTGATCTTTATAAAAAATACCAAATGTTAAGAAAAAAATATTCCCAAAACAAGAAATTCGTATCTATTATACAGATCATACTTGAATATTAAACGTTAATGAAGCTAGAATTTACAATAAATAATAACAAAAAATACCCCAGCTCCTCCCAAAAACCTAAAATTTGAGTTATAAAGCCAATTCTTGAGCAGTCATGGGTTTTAACACAAACTCAAACACCAAGAAAGCAAAAATATTCACCTTTAACTAGTTTAGGAAGAGAATAGAATTCCACATTTTTTTTATCAAAATTGAGAAATTATTAAAGTGGCCTGAGCTGCTGGAAAGCTGTTTTCGTTGCATGAAAACAAAATTTTGTAATTATCAGCTATTTTTCTCAAAAAGTTTATATGCTTTTTTAGTGCTACTATACTCTTGAATGTATGTAAATCTATTAATTAGAAAGTTCATCTCGAATATTTAAATTTTGTTTACTTTTCGAACGCTATTACGGTTAGGATTTTCTTAATTCCAAAGTTAATTATTTAGTTTTCCCAAGACATTCAACTCCATTTATTAATGAAAAGTGTGAATTTTCATAACCCTACATTTATGAACATCAAAACACATACACACGGGAAACTCTTCTTGACTAAAATAACCAGGTTTGCAAGTTTCTAGTTGTGTTAAAAGGGGGTATGTCATTTAGACCGTTATACCCAGACATAGATTGTTGTAATACATCAAAACCCAGGATACATGTATTTCATTTTAGTCAGTAATTTTTTTCTGAAATACATTGTTATATCTTGACAAAGTTGTCAACATCTTCAAATACATGTATGGCAAGAAGTCGGGTAAACTGAAATTGAACAAAGTATGCTAAAGGGAAAAGAAATTGAAAATATGCGATTGAGTTCCTAGATATTTATTTATAATATTGATTGATTGATTGATTGATCTTTATTCACCAATAAACGAATTTGTACATGTTTACATGATAATTTTATAAGGCATTGGCGGGAGTAAAGCACCGAACGGAGCTTGATCTATCCCAAGTAGAGGTAAATTAAATTAAATTTAAATTTAAATGAACTCATCAGTAACTTTGTTCCAAGGATATAGACAAGACAGGAAAGATATCATTACACTGCGTTGGACTGAGGGAGTATGACTTTAACTGACTGAGCCACTGAAGCCCCTATATCTATTTGGATTCCTGAGTGTGTTCATTAAAGTGACTTTGCCTAAACAAACAAGGAAACATAGTTTTAAATTAATCCGGGTAAAGTTTTTCAGTTCAAGCTAATTTTCCTTTTGCATTCTTCTCCAAGAGATTGGGAATTAGACCAGGGATTGTGTATATTGATTTGTTACATCCAAAGCTAAGCTGATTTCCATTCAATCAATGTTCATTTAAGAATGTTGACGAGGCAAGCAGTCTGTCTCCACTTTGGACAGGCATAAAGACGAAATCATAAACTAAAAGACGCAAAATTCCTTAATACAAATATTCAAACATGGAAATTATTGCAATTTTTTTTTGTCTATTTGGAAAATGTGGTAGATGTTAGTAGCATTGTGAGAGTTTTCACAATACCCTCTTGGTGGATTCTAAGCAAAAATTAAATCTATCATTATAGTAATTATCCAATTTTTTAAAAATTATTATTAATTATCTTTTGTTGGGTTTTTTTAAAGATAGTTCCGAGTGTGGTATCTAAAAAATAACCAAGCAAGTACTCATTATAGAAACCTAAGAGTTTACATTTAATCTTGGACAGAGTTTCTTCAAATTGTTGAGTTCAGAACCTGAGAAAAGTTTTAGATCTGTTTTACGACTCAATCTGTTTCTGTGAAGGAACTCATCTTCAATAGAATAAACCAATTCCATTAAATCAAAAAAGATTTCATAAAGAGGATGTTTTTCTGGATTATGCAGCCTGTCTGCCTTTGAACTATATTACGTCGAGCATGAGCTCAAAATATTTTATAATCCTTTGTTCAGATCCAATTTTGAACCTCCATGTCTTAGCAGCAGAAGTCACAGACACTCAATATGAACAGAACTGTACCAGTTCTAGGTTTGATAGGCATTCACTCCACCAACCAATTGGAACCTTTTAGAAAATCATAATCAACCAATATAGAATATCAGCAAGATCGACTCGAAAGGCCAGGTGTTTATAGGAGTTATTAAGCTTAGTTTTCTACACAAAATATAGCTTTACATGTAGAAGTAAAATAATCTTGAGTGTTACATAAAACATCAATAAAACAAATGGACTTATGGCTCTCCCAATATATGCTCATCCATTATCGGATAATAGGATGTCCAAAACAGCTTTTCTCCATGAAAATGGGTCAGGATGATCTACTTTTTTATCCTGGTCATGTTAAATTTCTGAAATAATGGGTGTCTAATGTTGACCATAGGGTATCCAAATAACATGTGGAAACCCTTCCTGGTGAGTCATTTTAGACAGCCCCCTGGATGAACCCATGTTTGGCAGTAGGAACAGATCACGCCTTTCGAAACTGAGGGGCCTCCGTGGCTCAGTAGGTAGAGCTCAACCGAAACAGTTTTCCACCAATGGGTTGTGGGTTCAAATCGCACTCAGTCAAAAAAAATTGGGTTTTCACTCGAACGACCTTAGTGGGATGGTTGCCAGTTACCACCGGAAGGTCATGGGTTTCCTGTGGGAATAGAGCAAGGTTTCCTCCCACAATAAAACTGGCAACGCCGCTTAAAAGTCAAATAATCTTGAGCGCGGCGTAAAACACCAATCATCAATCAATCGGAACCTAAATGTCAAATGGTTTGCAGCAAACCACCACCCCCCCCCCCTTTTTATTACGGTATACCAACACATTTTATAACAATTTTTTTTTGGGGGGGGGAGGGGGGGGGCCAGATTGTCTCTAGTTAATTTAGTATCCAAGTTATTCCCTGTGCCATGCTTTATTTTCGGAAATTAAATAGATCAAATTCAAGAAGCTCATAGACCTGAAAAGCTTCGGATTTTATAATAGCACTAAAGCAAGCATTCAGGTCACTAACAATTTTGGTGGTAATAATTGGGTTAACCTGTAGACTGGTTAATAATACATTAGGGTATTCGTCCATGTTCACAAGAAAAATGTTTTATCTTGCCATTTTAAGAACATAGAAACAGCAGGCTCAAGTAAGGATATACTTTCATCTGATGAATAAATAAACACAAAAGAAGAACATTTTGCACGGAAGGTAGAATCTGGAATTCCTGTTAGATGAAGCACACAAAAGACCCGACGGTCGAACACATCTATTATCTACTGAAATTTGTGGGGGTGTTATAATGTAACAATCCAACCGTTAAATTCCAGGAAAATAAGAACCAAAGTGACAGGAGAAAAGTAAAGCCACAGAGATAATCTGGCAAAAAACACTAAGGAAATCTAAGGTAGAAGATTGCATGAAAGAAAGGTTCACACCCTAACGACAATTAGGTACACTGTAACAGAATTGTTGCGGGTGCATTGCCATTTTGCTCAATGGTATCAAGATTGAAATAAAAAATGTGATTGATTTGGCTGCATTCGATCTATGTTATTTATCAATTAAAGGATCACTTTCCAGTTTGTAACATAAAGGAGGGAGGGGAGGAGGTGGCTATTTCTGTTTCCATCAAAAAATTAAGATTAGGATTATAAATATGACGACGTCACCATGAAGTAAGTTTTGTGAACAACACAAAGCTTTCGACACCTGCGCTAATGTCTTTATCAGGTACAATCTATAAAGGTGTTAAAAGCTGTGATGTTCCCTAATTATTTCTCATTATGCTGGAAACCCTGTTTAAAGTGTATTCCAAAAACATCTGTAAATAACATTTAATAAAGATGGTTTATATGAAGATAATGAATGTGAACAGGAATGTTCCAAAATCACCCATTAACTTTTATGTAAGTCTCTTCTTCTAACTTATACAAGGAGAATGTAAATATAATACTGACAGCTGACCAATCATTTCTCACTTATCCTTCAGTCAATTAGTAACAACTATAGCACCATCAGGGCCAATTTGAAGGCAAGTTATGGAGGGAAAGGGAATCCGAGACGGACGCACGGACGGCGCTGGTGATACCATAATACGACCGACTAGGACGTCAATTTACTCGTCAATAATATGAGTTATCAAAGAAAATGGAATAAAACTGACAGATTTATAACTACTCAGAATACCGATAATAAAGTTTAATGCTTCTGTGAAGAAAAAAACCATTGTGTTCTTCGCACTGCTGTAAGGGTTACCGTTTGCCAGGCGTGTGAATTAATTTTTTTCTAAAGTAAAAAGTTAGGGTTTTCGCAAGATTATGTATGGTAACCAATTTTTAAATTTCCCTAGAAAAAAATTATGATAACTATTTTGAAATAATGTAACCTATTTTTTTATTTGGTGGTAAATCGACAAAAAACTGGTGAGTTTATAAACCAGGCAGCAAATGAAGAAAACCAGGTCGAAACGAAAATCAAGTGGAAACCTCACTCAAGCATTGTGAAAAATTAATTCGCCAAAGTAAAGGCAGAATAACAAAGGATGTTGAACGATACGGAGGGCTCACTTATTCCCCCAGAATTTACATGTAATCTCTTATTCAGTACATAGATAGTCGCTGCCACATTAAAGCACTCGAATTTGAAGACACCCATGTTATTGCACATAGTCAATCCATCCTCTGCCATTTGTTTGGGAACTTATTCAAGGCTATGTGTAATCCGCCTTGTTTAACAAGTCTTCATCTTGGACAGCTTGATCATATACACAATAATACGAAGAGCATTAACAGTTATTTAAAATCAAGTTTTATGCAAAACTATTCTGAAATTATTACTCAAAATGTAAACAAATTAAGCCTTATGAAATTTTAGGGGTTTCGATATTTTAGAATACAGGCCAATGAATTGTTTTAAAAAGAATACATAATCTGTTGTAATATTTATACTCAAAAGTAGATCTTGTATTGTGATAGTGTCAGAAATAACATGTGGGCGATGGACAGTATTATAACTGGATGAGTTGACAATGTTACATGTAAAGACAGTCCTGAAAGTCATTACCTGGTGGTTAACAAGATATTCAATTAGGCAAGGAAAAAGTATGAACAAGGACACATTCTGTCCCAAAATAAGCTGAGTGGTAATGAGTAGAAAATAAGGAACAGCTATCTAATCTTTACCGCAAGTCTAAGGTGTTTCTAAGAAAGGAAGTCAATTGAGCTCCTTAGAAGTCATCAAACACCTTCTTCGTCTTTTCTTACAGCAATTAGTTTTTTTTTTAATTAGTCCATACTACATTTGAAACCTGCATGTATTCTAAAAACTGACCTTCCCAGAGTTTTTTTTTGGTAATTTCTTCTTAAAAACAATTCTGAGCCAAAACTGTTGCCAGGATATACCGTAAATAATGGTTACTCTTCAACATTATCCTACAGCAAAATTCAAATAAATTCAAACCGATACAGCTTTTATTGTGGGCCAAATTCTCTGATTCAAAGAAAAAAAAATATCAGTCATAATTCAATGGTCTTCATCCATCATATTTTCAACTTCATATTATAATAGACACCATTAAACATTGACAGTTGACCAATCATTTCTCCCTTATCCTTCAGTCAATCAGTAACAACTATAGCACCATCAGGGCCAATATGAAGGCAAAGTGGCCTGGTATTCAACCAATTACATTTAAGCCTGCTGGCCTGTGGTGAAGACTAAAGATGATAAGCTCATTACCATCCTGTCTTGGATGTATCAATTACTACCTGAGGGGCTAATCCAAAGGTACGGTAAGATCTCCGCTAATTCAAGGACCAGTGATGTGAAAATAACGAATTATTACATTGCTATTTGCCACATTTGGCCTATAAAAACAACAACAGCGATCGTTCAATAGGATTATCTGATCGCTCACTCCAGGAGGTAAGACTCTCAACAAAAAAAGTTTAATTTTAAGTGTACTTTTGTTAATGTTTTTCTGGCCTTTGAATTTTTTAGAGTACTTGAATTAGCGGAGATCTTACCGTAATCAGGCTATACTTGTACAACAAGTACTGAGTTAAGATCAGCTTAACAACTACACATGTATTACTAATATCCAAGTATATGAAGCTTGGACAATATTCTATTTCCAGGTACAGGAAACAAACACAATTACTGTATGTCATAGGAAACAGCCAACACAGCATTTTTTTTAAGGTGTAATTAAATTAAATTTAAAAAAAAACTTCATCCTTCCATATCCTTACAAAAACAAAAATAGTTTTGGGCTTTTTAAAGGCATATTTCAAATTTTAAGTGGCATGAGCTACCAAAATTAAGACCTTTTTTGTAAGTTATATTTTCAAGAAAAGTTGAGTGTTTAAAGTACCTTGAAAAACTAAAGGATTGGCAGCGAATAAAAAATATCAGTATTAAAAGCCCCTAACCCATATGAATCGAAGATGAGTGCCAATAACGAAGAAAATGAAAAAAAGCGAGGAAGTTTATTTCAAGGGTTTTGTTGTTTATTAAAACCATCCCCAAGATTAGAATCCGCCGAGAAATTTATTTTTATGTACTTCTTGTTAAAAATGATGAACAATTCTGTATAAAAATTTGGAAGAACTTTTCTAAAACTGTTTAGCACAAATATAGCACAGTAGTAACAAAGCCTGATTACTCCAAGAGTGCCCTTAAATACCATTGAAAAAGCTTTTACTTCTAACCAACCTTCTTCAAAGCTATGAAACTATTCCAGGGGAAAAAATACAATAGTCGATTGATTGATAAATATTTTATGCCGCATTCAAGTAATTGTTTTGAAAACTGTAATAGGTTCAACTATTCCAGGGGAAAAAATACATTTACAAGTAGTTGACTCATTGATAAATATCTAATGACGCGTTCAAGTAATTGTTTTGAAAACTGTAATAGGTTCAACAAAGACATTAGTAAAGCAAGAAAGTAGAACAGAGTCATGAAGATGTTCTCATTGCTTTAACACTTATCGGAATAGAATCAAATCAGGGCCACCAAATACCCAAGCCGTAAGGAAACATGGTAACAGTCAAGCAAATTTGAACAAATTGTGAACTGGAGCAATTACGAGTTTGGCACCCATCGTCTGACTGTTCCTGTACAAACATGAGGAGCTGAGTAGATAGTATCTTCAGGGGATTTGTCCACTGAGACTGATTCGGCAAGGACTAGACTGATCCTAATACACAGGGTTCACCTCAACCCTCTTCTACAAGCAATCTCCTTCACAAATATTTGGTCAAATCCTTCAATACATTTCCAAGTAAAAGAAGCTTAAAACAATCTGCTCCATGTGACCTCAAGTCAATTGGCTAGAATATGCAAGTAAAGCAAAAATTCAACAAACGTTTTTTTTTTTTAGGTTCACATACTTTCATGTCTGAATTGAGAGTGACTTCTGAACGATGTGCAAATATTTATTTGATTTTAATTTGAATCTTCCACGATGCTGAAGAAAAAAATAGTAAAAGTTAACCAGGTCCTGAATCTTTCTTGAATGTTGACTGAACATGTTTTGAGATTGTTTAGCTTTAAATTCTGCATCCAATATTAGAATCTATACTCAGCTGAATTCAAAAGATAAAAGAAATGTCCAATAAAGAATATTTCCTATCCAAAAAAAACAAAACAAATATAATCCAGTAATAGACATGTTCTTTATCAGATTATAAGACAGCCATGAAATCAGTTTTAGGCGAGTATGGCGTCTGATTGCAGAAAATGAAGAAAAAACCAATACGCTTATTTTTTTTAACGACCTTTTCAGACTTCATAAAGGAATTGTTATTAATTACAAATAAACTGATGGTTTTATAACTTTATCCACTTTAAACACCTTGATTTGTATTATTGGGAAGACAAAATGTTATGCATAAAACCAGGTCTACTGATTTCCAGACAACTTTTGTCCAATAAATGAACACCTTTTAAACTCAGATACTGAGTGTCCTAAAGTAATATTACATTCATTAAAGCTTTATGTTTGCAGCCTATAGATCTTTGAGAGAAAAAATGTGAAACTGTAACAAGATGATGTTTGGTCACTGTTTGAGTATGCACTGAAAAAGAACTGACAAAAACGAAAGCTAGTAAAAAATACAATTTATTACACAACTAAAACATTTATTACATTACAGAAAACAAAAGCACAATAGAAACGGAAACAAGAATCTGTTACCCATCATGAAAGTCAGTATATGGTATGATGTATAATGAAACTAGCATCTGTACAGGTTGGTTCCCAGCATTTCAATATACAGAACCTGAAGTAACGAGATTACATCGCAGTGTTGTCATAGTTAAATACCAGTTGCCTTCCCACATGAGTGAAAGTGTTCAACTTAATATGAGAATGAAATACAATGGCTTTTCACCACCAGTAAATTAAGCATGAGGCAGAATGACAAAATGAGAAAATACTATTAGGTCTTGAAAACAATAAACTTTGAATAAAATGGGAAATGGACAGGCATACATGTAAGCAAAGCTTTAAATGTCAGGAAGTAATATTTCTATCCCTGTGTGTCTGACTTAATATTCTATGTATATGTTGCAGTTTGTTAGTTTGGAACACCAATGAGGTTTATTATGGAACAGAAGTTAGGGAACACCAAACAGTTAATTATGTTAAAAGGATCTTACAGAATCTTGGAACAAACTTTTAGTTTGTTATGAGCTTTAACTTCCTGACAGACAATCGAAATAATTTCATTTGTTAGAAGAATTGAGTTTTGAAAGACTCTTCTATGAAGCTTAATCAGTTGACAACATTTTTTAAGGCACTAATTATGTTTTTAATGCATGGGCTGACTGGAAAATTAAACAATTTGCTTCTCCACTGTTCAAAAGATTAAAAAAATGTTCAATTATTAGGGTTCCAATAGACATTTTGATTTTTAACAATGAAAGCACCAGACAAGTTTCAACCATTTCCTGTCTATAGAGTTCAGAAAACTAATTTGTAATGTAGAGTCAATTGACTTTTTCACAATCAGCAGCCATTTTTTACACAATTTTGCAAAGACCAAATGAGATTGAAGAGTCTGTGAACATAAAAAGAAAAACTATATCATAATTACCAGGGCAGAAACGTTTTTTTGGACAAAATGTAATAAAGGTGGTATGGATAATGCATGTATATGGACTAATGGATTGGAGTTTTAAACTAAGTCAAGTACAAGGAAAATTAGAAAACGGAATTAAATGAATCTATTGGTTGACAGCTAGAAGTGTCAATATGTTGAGGAAAACCACCTAATGCTAACTAAGACGGACAAACGATTCTTCCGCACCAGTGGTATGTCTGATACCAGAGGCCTGATCAATGATGAAGGAGAGTAAGAAATGGAAAGACTTTTCGCCAAGACTACAGAAGCGATAAATCCTCGTGTTAAAGCTTTCGGAACAGGTACAATGAGCGAGTCTGATTGGCTTTAACTCTGATTAGTCTCTGCGTAGAGCCATGAAATAGTAAGGCAGGCAAGAGTTTTGGACCCGGATTTTGACGATAAGAAGTGTTAAAAATCTTTGTCATATGGCTTGGTTTCACTACATTTTAAACCAGGTTTTGGGAGTGATATAGAGTATCTTTTATACTGAATGTCCAAAAAAGTTTTTATTTTTAATTGATGTGTTCTAGGATTTCATGTCTTGGTTTCACTACATTTTAAACAAAGTTTTGGGAGTGATAAAGAGTATCTTTTATACTGAATTTATGTGCTATAGGATTTCAATTTTTATTCATTAGAAAAATTTCACACTAGACATCATGAAGAATGATCTTATTGACCAGAAATCATTTTTGACAGGCTTGTAACATTTTATATAGACAATGATCTCTATCCAATAAAAGCCATCAATGATTCTTTACAGATACATGGCCTTGGAATAATATGGAGAAATGATTCAGAAACATATCCTATTTCACAGAAAACTGCCGATATCGCCCATTAAAAAGAATTACTCAGTAAAATTACCTTTTTCAAATACTGCCTATGCTATTTCAGCAAACTATTCCAAATTACAGTAACTATTTGCTCATTGTTCAGCATGAGATATTTCACGTTAAGTGTTGGGTTTTATCTTCGCATCCTCTATAGTTTCTTAATGCTGATTCTCACATATACCCTCCAGTTAAACAAAACCCACCAAGTGGAAAAAGACAAGTTGGCTTAACTATCAAATCTTCTTTTATGCAATAAAATATTAACAACTTCTTCTTAAAACAAACTTTATCGAACCAATAAATCTTGCTGAATGCAGTAAAACATTATGAAATTCATCTTAAGCTATATTTTATTGAGTCTTGTTGGAGTAACAATGAAAAAAGCATCAAACAGAACGCACAAATATATCATTGTTTGGAATGAGAAAATCTTATTGAATGGGTAGTTTACAACAGTTATCTCTTGTAAGCCTTCATCTTGGAGACTGTAAATGGAACGAATTTAATATCTAGTAGTCAGTACTATGCAATTTGTTTAAGCAGACTTCAAACTCTTGACTGAACGGTGATAAAACCTAACTGTTGATAAGGCATTGATTTGGAGAAATGGTTGGAAATAATTTTGCCTCGACATTGATTTATTGAAGATGAATTAGTTTTGCTGGTCCGCCTAGGTCTGTATGTATTGTGTGGTTGACCATGTTGGACTGTGGAGACAGCCAAACCTATACTAGAACCAGCTACATGGGAACCACTTCACTCCATCTAAGCATCCAGTATCGGATCAATAATGTCAGGAGAGAGTCAACAGCCCCTCACCTCAGCTTGCCAGACACTTCCCGCACTTACTAAAGGCGTTAAGCTCCGAAACATGTAGAAACTCTTTAGCAAATAGACTCTTGTTTCTCCAGTCTCCACTCACAATGCCCGTCAAATTAGAGCAGGGGAATCTATATTCACAACGCTTTTTTATTTCTTTGAGGGCAAATATTATTGGGCTAAACAAATTTTTACCGTATCACAAAAATCAATTTGTGCGACACTCTAATCTTTGTTTGGTGATGGCTCTTTTTTTTTTCTTCGAAAGCTTTCCATAATAAAAACAACAATCAAACTTTATTTTCAATTAGCGAGGGCATTAACTTGTCAGTCACCAACCATCATCTGAAATTAGTAACTTCATTCATATTTATGAACACTAAAACACACGGGTCAGAGGGAAAATCTTTTTGTCTAAAATAACCATGGAGAGAAGTTTCTAATAGTGTTAAAAAGAGGTATATCATTTCGACCTTTATACCCCATCATAAGTTGTTGTATTAAACTAGTAACTTTATTTATGATAATACAGTGATATTTTGAAAGGTCGTTTGATGAGTGAGTGAGTGAGTGATTGGGGTTTTACGTCCTGCTCAACAGTATTTCGGTTATATGAAGACGTTGTCTCCTTGTGACAGGGCCGATTTCCACCGCTCTTTTAGGTGCTGTCTCACCGAGACGACTTGCCGAAGACAACCAGCAAGCCCCCTCACCCAGTCACAGTATACTGACACCGGGCCAACCAGTCGCTGCTCTAACTCCTATTGCTGAGCGCCAAGCGAAGCAGTAACAGCTACCACTGTTAAAGTCTTTGGTCTGACTCGACCCGGGCTTGAACCCGGATCTCCCAGGCCTGAAGCGGACGCTCTACCGACTAAGCTATCGGGGCTGGTGTCGTTTGATGAAGGGACAAGGATACACAGAGGCAAAGTAGTAGATCGGTTGTTACCCAGATAATATGGCCACGAGCATCGTCCTTTGTGTTGTCTGTACATGTATCTCTTTTTTTATTTTGCACAGCTTATCTAATCCAATCAAAGTTCAATTCTACTAAATGTCCCCTAAATTATGTGAAACTTTTATTTTCAATTAAGACGGCATTTAATTGTCCGTCAACAACCATCATCTGAAATAAGTAATTTTATTTATGATAATCAAATGATATTTTGAATGGCCCTTTGATTTTGGAGTAGGATAAACATAGATGGTGAGTCCGTAACAAGTGACAGGACCCAGTTTCACAAAGCAATCTTAGCTTAAGGTGATCTTAATTACCAATGGCAACGTATACCTTTAGCATTGGTTGCCATGGTAGTTAAGATCACACTTAGCTAAGATCGCTTTGTGAAACTAGGCCCAGAAGCAAAGACTTATCTGGCGCTATACCTAAGTTAGGTAGAAACCGTGGCCATGAAATCCTTTGTGCTGTCTTTATCTGATTTTATTTTGTACCGGTGATTTTATCAAAAGAAAGCCAAGCCAAATTCTACTAAAATGTCCTATGAGATCCTAGGTCTGTGGTGGTGACAATAATCTGTTCTAAGACCGACCTTAATAACCGGTAACATTGTCTGCTCAGTGAAGTCGACAGATCAAATCATTTCTGCAGAGACTTATACAAATTGCATTCATAAAATATTAACTATCAGGACGACTGGAATCAATGACAAAGGAAACTCACGATGAAGCTACAGATTGGTTTCAAGTTTTGATATCACAGAATATGAACTGATCCGCTTACAGATTCAAAGCAAGGGAATTAAGTATTGAATTAAATCATTACTTAAATCCTGAATCAAATATTTCCAAATGCTTGATTAAACAGACCGATGGGTAAGGACGTGGGTGGGTGTGGGGGAGGTAGGGGGGAGTTTATAATGCCAATGGAGACATGTTTGTAATCCTGGAATCAAAGAGTGCCTTACACATCGTACAGCATTATAACAAATCATATTTTGTTCAGTTCAATAACTCTAGAGCTGTCCATACGGTCGAAGGGAAACACTGAAATTCTCTTTTTCAAATTTTGAATTTCTTTCCAAAATCTTACAAAACAACAACAAAAGCACACTTCATTGATTGCTTGATATTTTACGACGCACTCAAGAGTCACACGTAATTGATTTATATCGTAAATATCAAGAAGTCCTGGGAATAAAACTCAAACCCAAGATGCATTGTGAAGTTGTGAACTCACAATACTAACCCGTTATTAGGTGAGTGACCCAGCAGGTTCAATTCCATGAAAAAGGATCACTTTCGCCATAAAAATGCAAATCTAGACTGTCTTGAGAAAAAGTAGTCTTAGAGGCAAATAAATCACGCTATAAAACATTGTTAAAGACAGTTATTTAGACAGGTAGAAAACTGGGTGAAATGCTTTGAGGTGAAAAAGACTGTTTCCATGAGGTTATAAAAATAAACGTCTGCATGTGACAAGTAGAATCAGGGAAATCATCAATAACAGAAACAGTTGGTTTGGGGTCATATAAGACATATATTTCCTGAATTAATCGTTTGGCTCAGTCAAATAAAATCCCTCAAGTAGAAGGCTATTTATATATCCATAGAAAGACAAGAACTTTTTATTGTCAAACTTTTCGGTATTTTCTCAGATATTCGATTATCGTCCAATCATCAGCATTGATGGGCTGTCAAGAAAAATAAGCTTTAGATTTTACACTATTTAAATATGATTGGCCAGACATCAAATATACCTTTCAGTACCACAGTCAGTCACTCAATTCTACTCAGTTGACCTCTTCGTCAAAGCCACATGTTTTGGCCAAATGTTCCAAAGGTAAGACAAACTCCTTGTGTTGGCTTTGTGACTTTGCAAATATCATTATGTCACAGAGCTATCCGTCTTTTCTTATAAACTAATTGTCTTAGTCCAGTATACATGTAATCCCTTAAACAGCAGTCTTTGAATCACTAGAAAGAGGCAAAGAGATTTGTATTGTTAAATGGGATTGCCAGTAATTTTTGGAGACATTTGATTGCTAGCCAGGGATTAGCTTTGATGGACAGACAAGGAGTGAGAAGACAGACATTAAACCAATCTGAGAAGCTTGTAACAGTATGGTGAGACACCAACCTTACCCAACATTGTCTGTGATAGCATCACCTTAATTAACTGATTTCTATTCACGCATTGACAAAGTTATCTGACAATTTAGACAGACTTCTTGTATCAAAAAATGTATATGTTTTACCTTGCATTTAAGGTTATATCATTTATATGCCCGAGGTGGTAGCTTGTGCTAGACTGAGAGACTATCGCCCCACCGGCTACATGTAACTTACTAATGCCCTGAATCAACAAGAAACTGCTGTCAGGTCGCAGTTTTCTATGAGGGATCTTTAAATTTTAGGTATCTCGGAATGATTAATGTGATAACAACAATTGGGTGAAAGCTTATTTTCAGAAAAAGTTTTAATTTGTTTTTGTTGTTTTTTTTGCTTTGAATAGCTTGAAGTTGAATAGCTTTGCTTTGAATGTAAGTGTACACTTACATTGTGACTGTTGATTCACAACTTCTTGGCTGTTGATGAAGCATGTCTCGATGGCCTTTAAGTTGATTGACTCAATCCCCCAAAATCCCTCAAAGAGTGGCCTTTTAAACCCCAAAGAGACACTTAATGATTTGTCAGTAATTTTTGGAGACATGATTGCCAGCCATGGATTATTATTGATGGACAGTGAATAGTGGGAAGAAACATGTTTATACAGAGTTTGCCTGATAAGGTGATGGCAGTGTGTCAGACACCAACCTTACCTACCATTGTCAACCAATTGATTGGACTTATTCTACTTAATGGCTGGCTTAAAGTAGTCCTATCAAACATAATCAAGGATATAAAAAGAAATTGGATGAACTGAATTAAAAAATAAGTTAGATTAGGTCAATTTTGTTTTGTATAGAGAGGATTGGACCTTTGTCCACCCTGTAGTGTAGAGCAGGGGTTTGCATACTTTAGGCAGCTTCCCCGTTGGCTTCCAGATGGACTTTGAAAATCCATCAAATATCAGCCAGTGAGGCTTCCAAATAACGCACACGAAACCTTTATTGTCCGTAATTTTCTTGTACATGTGATTAATAGTTAGCAATTAGCATTGATCGACAGTCAAAGAGTGTCAAGACATACACTGTCATAAACCCTGTATGAGAAGGTGTTGACTGTGTGGTCGGACACCATACGTAACTAACCTTGTCCTTCAATTCCACCTAACTGATTTCCCATGACAAAACAAGGCATCGCAAACGATACAAATCCCCTCACGTGCTAACACAAGAACTCTGACGCAAAATGGGGGTTGGGGATGAAGTTTGGTCAGAACCCATTTAAAAATGAAGACCTTGGCACCCTAAAACATGAACTTGTTCCAGGTATTCCTATGCTGGACTCATATATGAAGTTTGGTCAGGATCCATTAAAAAATGAATTTGCAAGTGCGCTGACAAAGATTTTCTATAAATAGTAATGGTGACCTTGACCGTGGCACCCTGAAACACGAACTCGTTTGAGGTATTCCTATGCTGGACTCATATATGAAGTTTGGTCAGAATCCGTTCAAAAATGAAGTCGCTAGAGCGCTGACAAAAGGTGAACATACGTACGTACGATTTTCTATTAATAGTAACGGTGACCTTGACCTTGGCACCCTGAAACATGAACTTGTTCGAGGTATTCCTATGCTGGACTCATAGGCCTATATGAAGTTTGGTCAGAATCCGTTCAAAAATGAAGTCGCTAGAGCGCTGACAAAGATTTTCTATAAATAGTAATGGTGACCTTGACCTTGGCACCCTGAAAAACGAACTTGTTCGAGGTATTCCTATGCTGGACTCATATATGAAGTTTGGTCAGAATCCGTTCAAAAATGAAGTCGCTAGAGCGCTGACAAAGATTTTCTATAAATAGTAACTGTGACCTTGACCTTGGCACCCTGAAAAACGAACTTGTTCGAGGTATTCCTATGCTGGACTCATATATGAAGTTTGGTCAGAATCCGTTCAAAAATGAAGTCCCTAGAGTTATGACAAAAGGTGAACATACGTACTTACGTATGTACAAACGCAACGCTATATCCCTCCCCGACTTTCGTCGCGAGGGGATAATAAATGGAACTATTTGAATCCAGAAGCAACAGATCCAGTCAATTTCTTCCATGAAGGAATGAATGAATTCACAACAACCAATTAAAATTTTGTTTACATTTTGAGTGAGTGAGTGAGTGATTGGGGTTTTACGTCCTGCTCAACAGTATTTCGGTTATATGAAGACGTTGTCTCCTTGTGACAGGGCCGATTTCCACCGCTCTTTTTTAGGTGCTGTCTCACCGAGATGACTTGCCGAAGACAACCAACAAGCCACCTCACCCAGTCACAGTATACTGACACCGGGCCAACCAGTCGCTGCTTTAACTCCTATTGCTGAGCGCCAAGCGAAGCAGTAACAGCTACCACTGTTAAAGTCTTTGGTCTGACTCGACCAGGGCTTGAACCCGGATCTCCCAGGCCTGAAGCGGACGCTCTACCGACTGAGCTATCGGGGCTGGTGTTTACATTTTGAAGTTTTTGAGTTCAAAGGGATTGCTAGTAATTCATCTTCAACAAATATCCTATGTGGGATGGTTGTCAGTTACCAACGGAAGGTCGTGGGTTTCCTTCGGGCATAGAGCCCGGTTTCATCCAACAATAAAACTGGCAACGCCGCTATATAAGTGAAATAATCTTGAGCTCGGCGTAAAACACCAAACAATCAATCAACAAATATCAAAACAAAAGAAATGCTTGAGTCAAATCTGATTTAATCACAAATAACAACATTGTCAAAATTCATAGCTTTACAATTCACTTCGGTCAAGATTTATTGCACAATAACAGTGATTGGCCCAATATTTCCAATTCTATTCAGACCACTCTACCATAAATATGTAAAGACAAGGGATCATTCAGAAATCGCTCTGGGCTAGGGATAAACCATGTGATAAAACATTGAGAGCACTATTTAGACCCCACAAAAACTACATAGATGGCCAAATTTCAAGACAATATCACAAAGTTATATGGATACATAATTAATAGATTCCGAGCGATTAAGTTGATGTTTTAAGCCTCACTCACATTTTACTTAAAAGGCAGTTATCAAGCTTGGTGGTGGTGTGTGTGGGTGGGGAGGGGGGGGGATTGGGATTCCTCAAGCAGAATCAATAAAACTAAACAGATGACCACTAAAAATGTTTCCTTTGTACTGAGTGGGGTTCAAATCCAATATCTATTGATGGACAGTTAGAGTCAGCTTGAGAAACTATCGATCTACCAACTGAACAGCGGAGACCCCCGGAATATATTATGAAAAGACTCAAAGTCAACAGTTCAAGCCAAGTTTGGAACCATTCAGCTTGGCTGGTGAAAAACATACATGCTTCTTCCTTATTTTACCTTGTCTGTTGTCTTGTTGATTAAAAAGCATAAATGAACAGAGATGTTTAGAATAACTTTAAACTTAAACTTAAACTTAAATATATTCATACATATACAATGTTGAAAAAATAAGTATTCATAAAATCCTTTGACCTGAAATGGAATCTTTAAAATCAATAGCAGGTAATCAAGTGAGGTCAATGATGGCAGGTGAATAATAGAAATGGGAATGAGTGGGAAAGAAAGGCTTTTTGTGTCTACTTCTAGTGTCTGTCATTCGTTCAAGTACTAACGACCTTGAGAGAGATGAAGTGACCTTGATAA
Organism: Lepidochitona cinerea; assembly: GCA_963971465.1. Taxonomy (NCBI): domain Eukaryota; kingdom Metazoa; phylum Mollusca; class Polyplacophora; order Chitonida; family Tonicellidae; genus Lepidochitona; species Lepidochitona cinerea. The sequence continues at coordinate 26,263,173 of OZ020556.1, forward strand.
GTGGATTTCTTGATGAATAGAAGAGAGAAGAAGAGTAGAGGAATGAAAGGAAAGCCTCAAGTGGAAAATTAACTGCCTACTCCCAGGGAACTAGATGAGCATCAAAGAAAAATATTCTAATCAATATTTTTTGTTTTCTCATAAAAGATTCTTTTGGGCAACGATCCACTGTTCCAATTTATCTGTGAGCATTCTTATGGAGATTGTCCAAAGCTATCAATCACATACGTATCTACAGCAACGAGTTATCTTCAGAAAAATGATGACCTATCTTCCCATTTAACTAGATTATGTGCTAACATTGCATGTCTATTGTCAGTTATAATGGATACAAATGGGTTCTTGGCAGACAATATCTTGTTTGATACATCTCAACAGAAGACATAAAAGCAAAATAAGAACAGAAAAAACTTGTATGATAGCTCTGCTCTGATGGAAATTACAGTACAAACCCCAAAAAGTGAAACGTTAAAACTAAAATCAAATAATAATAAAATTACTCTAAGTTATAAAACTTAATTAAAACTTATGTACATCTAAAAGAATTTAATTTTATATATAGATACTTTGTATTAAGACAATTTTTAGAGCTCAGTTTCCGCCCTAAATGATTTATATGTACATATACTTGTTATGTGGATGGTTTGAGTTTTATTACGAGGCACACAAGGTTAGTCCACTTCATATACTGTACATGTATGGCAGAGTTTCTTAGGGGGGGGGGGGGAAATGGGTAAATTGCCTGGAAAAGCCTGTATAAAGACACTAACAGTCTGGTGACCTTTGCATGTCTACATTAAGTTGAAAGCTTAAAAATTGTGGGCAAAAGGGGTTGTCATTTCTTATTACTTTGCCCTTTTTCCAGACAATGTTAAATGGGCCGTTGGATATTTGATCTGGCCACTCAGAGATCGTCCGTTATATGACCATTATAAGGAGGAAACAGTCAGGATTGACAGTCCAGTTTATAGCTGGTCAAATCAGTAGAACTATCAGATAAAATAGTCACCTCTTAACCCTAATCTTCCTTATCCCTGAGATGCCAACAGGGTCATCCAATAACCCAAAAGGACAATTATCCGAGCTCGTCAGATAGCCAGAAAATAGCCTTAGCAATAAGATTCTTGGGTTTTCCCAGCAAAAGATCTTTAAGCAAAGAGTATGTAAATAACTGATTTGAAATAGCAGTAAATCTGTGAAAATTATGTCGCAAGATGGCAAATTAATAGGCTAAAAGAGGCTTTCTTGAAACAGCATATATTACGGAAGGACACAAAAATATGGTTGAAACTTATATATATGTAGAAATAGTATGCTCTTTAACATATTGCTTGATTGATTGATGCTTTACTCTGCATCCAAAATTATTTCACTGGGTTTTGAGGGTGATGAAATCGATTTTTTGGCTCAAAAGCAGCCCCAACCTGCGGTGAATACAGGGCAACTCTTCAACATATGATGATCGGTTGTGAAAAACCTACTCTGTAATTTTTCAATTTTATTTGGTCTGATTGGGATTTGAACGTGGGACACATTGACGGAAGCTCTGTGTTGAACTTTGACATATTGCATTCCTATGTCCTTAAAAATTCATTTTTATCTATCCTTTTCCTTGATAACAGCACTACATTACATAATAAAAAGACTTGCTTGATCAAGAAGTAAAAAAAATAAATCTCCCTAAACATCCAGCAAATCAATTTAACAGAATTAAACTGCCAAATAGAGCTTGAATTCCAGGGAAATGTGGTTAGAGGACATGATTGAACGACGTGTGTAGGCTAAACTGTGAAATTAGAAGTCAGCTGCAAGCAGATAATGGTCGTTAACTTCAAAAATTGAGTAGGCTGAAGGCATCACAGGTTTCAAATGGTTTCTTTTGCTCTAGATGAGGCTTCATTATTACTGCTTATTTTCCTTCAATATTTCTTGAAGCATGATTTGAAAATAACAAAAATTATGGAAATTTGTTTTTTTGGCTCCATTCTTCCGGATTTCTGAAATAAATACCTGACATAAAATCTGTACTGTACAACAACGTCAACAGTTTTTATCATTAGCACATTAAAACCAGGCTTAATATAAACAATAAATCGGGAATCAATATCCCAATCAAAAGGCAACAAAAAGTGGTGGCAAGATCAACTTACAGAGCAGGCATCCGGCCCCATATTTATCATCAGCACACCCATTTGGACACTCTCCTGTTACCTTGTCACAAACTTCATCATTACGACATTGACACCGAAATTTACATTTCCATCCAAATCTTCCATCTACACACTCATCTGTGGAAAACAGAAACAAATATTTTTAAATAAAATACCTTCATGGAAGGGCATAATAGAATATTGCTGTAACAAGCTTTATAAACGAAGATGCAATCATCATCAGGGAAATTACTGAATTAGTAAATTAACCGACACTGATAGACCCGTAAAAATTCCGGGCCAGGGCCGGCCCAGAGTTTTTCTGGGTCAATCAGTGTCGGTTAATTTAATAATTAAGCTTTATAAACAGAGGGAGAAAAACAGACTTTCCTTTTCCAGAGTTTTTGGCTAAAACTTCAGTTTTTTGAACAGATAAAACTTGTAACGCTTTGAAATTTCAACAGAACGATTTGGATATCAGTTAGCAGGGGCTAAGAAGCTGTCAATTAATTACGTACAGATCTTTTTTTCAAAATATGATTAAGAAGAAAAACTGGGTTAAATGTTAACTTTGGAGAAGCACTGGGAGCCAGATGTACTTCCTTTAACCTTTACCATGAACCCAATAACCCGTGTGACGCTCACCAGGACAGCTACATGTCATCTATTAACCTCACTTGGTGTGAAATTTAGATAGGATGTCATGAATGTTTTATACACTATCCCAGTCTAGATACCATTTCCAAACACCTGCCTTGGTCCAAATGACCTTAAAACTTGTCTCAAGGTCGTAATTGCAACGAGGAAAAGTGAATAACTACATTCTTAACTAAAACCTTAAACTCAGACATAAAAATAAAGGACTCTTACGAAGGCTTGTAAGATTGATTTCATATTTTTGTGCCTCTTCATTGTTTTGTTTCTCTTTGAAAACTTTGGATTCAGGACGATAATTTCTCATTTCAGTTAATGATAATATAAATGATTCAAAGAAGATATATCAATAAAAAGTTTCAAGTTTTGATATGTCAACGAGGACGCCATTAAGACTTTAGAACTTAGGCTAAGTAGTATTGACGTTATTGTAAAGCATTAATGGTGTTAGAAGCCGCTTTATATACAAGTCTACTGATCTGATAAGTCAAGGTTCAATGCTGGCTGACCATTGGAACATGTGATAACGGGAATGCCAACGAGGAAATAGAGAAAGGTTGGAATACTGGAACTTTTTATTTCCTGTTTCTAGAATTAAAGCCATCTCTCGATGCCCTTTTCCCTCTGAAAGCTTTTAGAGCTGAGAAGTCCCCTATTGTTACATGGTCAATGTTTTTCAGCCAGTGCGTATACGGCAGAGAAATCCCAACTCTATCTCTATAACACTTAAGCTAACAGAATCCAATTCCTACGTCACTCTCGGCAAAATCTCTAGCAATTTGATAACCCCAATTTCAGCCACTGCCAAATTCCAAAATCGAACTGGATCAATGGGCATTTGGGACCTGTCTATAAAGTCCTAACCAACGGGTTATTGACTAGTGCTAGGGTTAGAGACCATCAAAAGCTAACAGAGTATAAAAACCTTGGCTTAATAAAACAAATCATCCATCCAAAATCAGAGTGCCAGGCATCTTGGGTTACATTAGTCCGTGTGTGTGAAATATCAAGTTCTAAATTGGATGTACCATTACTGTTAACCAGGCCATTTACCAACCGGAAAGTTGACACTATGAATGGTATTTAACCCTAACGGCACCAGATTCCAAATAATGACCGATTGCTTTGTCTTAGACAAGTCTTTAATCAATAAAAAATATATGGTATAAAATGATAATTCTTTAAAATAGTGAGTTGAAATGTTATGTTGGTGATCTTCTTAGCAGTATACACTGTATCTGCAAGAACAAATTTTCTGACTGGGTTTTTCACACGGACGACCAATGTGGGATGGTTGCCAGTTACCAACGGAAGGTCGTGCGTTTCCTCCGGACATAGAACCTGGTTTCCTCCCACAATAAAACTGACAATGCCGCCATTTAAGTGAAATAATCTTGAGCGCGGCGTAAAACACTAAACACTTAATCAATCAAGGAAGAACAAAGCTCTGTGGCTCAGTCAGTAAAGCGTCTCATTAAAACATAAGCCTTTCGTTGATGAGTCGTACTGTAGATCCCAATCCCCCTCAATCCAAATAAATATTAAAAGATTTCAAATCCCATGTGGAACTGTTACCAGGTAGCTATAAAAAAAATGCTGATCTTTGCCAAAAACAAAATTTATAAGAATACTCATTTTCCTTTTGACCAATATAATGTGAGAGTAATCTGTTGGTGATTTGTTTTACTGGAGTTTGTATCCTACCAATAAAAAATAACCCTATTCAAATAAGTCTAAAAATGTCAGTGCCGGGTCAGATAGTACATTATTATTCCCGACCGGAATAAAGGTTGACATTTGAGACTGCAGTTTCCTATTTAATACTCTGTCTACACAGTATCTCTCAGACAAATATCATCAATTTTCAATAAGTTACAACGGGGAAGCTTTTATGGTCTAATGTTTGCCGAATACTTCCACCTATGGATTTCCTTAAACAGTCTAGAAACAAAGTGGCACGAGGTTTTGTTTAATCGCAGCCCACATGGTTCTTTGTTGCTCGCTTCTTCATATTGACAATATTTGCGCGTACATTTATTTTCTATTGTAGCTCCTACATGAAGACAGCCAGTATTGATGTGAACCCCAGTTGTAAAATAATAGGTGATAAAGGGAAACCCTTGAGGAACAGGATCAAGGGGGGAAGGATGGATCGACGAGAGGGCTTCTGGTTAAGGCCTCCCTCTCACACAGTAACCACTAGTAGGGATGCTGCTTACATTCAACCAACAAACAAGATCAGGAAACAGCAAGATAAACATAATCGTCATGGTAATCAATATAAACACTAAGAACAACGTCCAGGGATTATCATCTCAGCCAGTCTATTCAAATTCTTTTTAATTTCCCTTCTTTAAGAATAAAGGAAATTTTCTCTCTATAAACTTACCAAACAGTCAGCCTAAATCCTTTAGACACTTGAGCCAAGTGTTGAGCCAAGTGTTCAATTGCTTCAAAAGTTTTCTTTTTCATAAATCAATATTGATGCTATATTATTTCATTATGGTATTTAAATAAGGCACTATAACATTATAGATTTAATTGTAAAAAACATTAGCATCGATTTCTCTCAACTTTTTTTAAACACTTAACTGACCTGTATAAGTATAATTTATATTTTATGATCTAAAACACACTAGTACAGGGAAACATGTACCTTCTACAAAAATACAGAAATGTTTTCTTATAGACTTAATGATTGATTTTTACGCCGCACTCAAGATCATTTTACTGCTATGGCAGCTCGGCCAGGTTTAGTGATAAAGGAAACCGGGCTCATAGCCCGGAGGAAACTTTCGCAGGGTACCTGGCAAGAATCGATGGAAGGTGTCTGGTCTGTGTAGGACTGAAGGATGATCACTCTAACCCACTGGAGGACCCGGACCGAGGCCCCCTTTCCTAATAATGTCATGGGGATATTAGGAGCAGTTGAGAACATGGCGGACTTCAACAATTTTGCACTGAAGTTTAGGTGTGCAGTCAAGCGTGTCATTAAGACATTTTGTAACAAAGCGGTCGCTACAAAGCCAGACCCCCTCAAATATTTTTCGAAATACGCAATAAAGATTCAGGCCTATTGCTCGGCCATAATTTTGCCCCAATTGTTGGTAAACCAATACCTCAGTGTTGTAATTCAGTAAATGTTTTAAATGTGTATCAATCAATTTAAATAACTATTAATCCTAAATTGCTCAGAGGGCCTTGCGAAAATCAACTTATTGTTGACAAAATATATGTTTTCCCCATATATTATCATAATATGCATATTCCCTCTTTGAATAAAGTTTATTATTTTCATTATAAACAAATGCATAGACAAGTATGCAGTCCTAGCATAGGGCTAGGTTTCCCAGTTTTGATACTATATTGTTTTCTACAATTCACCTTCAAGACAAATTGCTGTCATGATTTGGCAGCCCAATTATGTCCTATGATTCGACAGTCTCTTTGATAGAAATGACTTACCCATTATAAATCATAAAATGGAAATTGAGCTAGATGGTTCATGTCGATCTATAAGAAATATATACCATCAAGATACATACAGGCCCATTGTCCTCATTAAAACACATAGATGTTGAAACCAGTTTTTTTATGCAAATGACTTTGTTATCTAGATTGATATGAACATACACTGGTTATTTAAAAGAGTCATCTATCAGTTGTTAATCAACTCTGCCTACAACACAGAATACTAATAAACATATAAATAACTTCTTATTATAGTTAATAGTCTATCCACAGAGGCAGAAAAAAACAACCTTTTTCGTGTTTACAAAATGAAGACAAAGGTGTTTATTACTGAAGTTTTATATCACGTGGGTGGTATTGGAAAACTTTTTATTCTAGAACTAATTTAGTATTTTAGAAAAAGAAAAAAGAGCAAAAAAGAAGCTTTACATTCTATTCCCAGCATTGTTGAGCACTTATTCAGAACAAATAAAAACTGTCCGTAGGAAACAGCTGACCTTTGACAGTTACCGTTACCTGGCAACCCTTTCACATACATAACAATCAAGTGAAAAACCCACAGATATGTTATTTTTTTTTTCTTCGACTGAATGGAATTCAAACCAGAGACCAATTGATGGAAGACTTATGTCGGACCAAAGCCCCAATCATCCTTAAAAATGGCCATTCAATTTATACTGAGTGTTCTGGTAGAAAGCACAGGACAGGTGACCAAAGCTTTAATTTCAAAACTATAATATGATTTTATTTTTTGAAAATTTAAATTAAAGAAAGATTTACTGTAAAGTGAGTGTTAGTGGCAGGAGTTCTGATGAAACGTGCTGGGGTCAATTATTCAAAGGTATTCTTAAATGTATTAAAAAACCAGAATACATACAGGATTTAGGGAATGCAAAGAATTTTAAATATTTCTGTGAGTGTCAGAATTTTAGATTTTTATCTGCTCATTCTGATGAGAAATTGTTCAAACTCTCATAACTATACACTTTACCAGGAATTATAACACGAATACAGTTTACTGTTTTAAAATAAAGATTCATAAACAAAAATGTAAATCATTACATGTATTTTTACGACTAGTTTTTTAATAATAAAAAAACAAACTTGTATGTAGGGTGCTGCTGTGCTTGGCCAGTTTAGGGACACTATTTTGGGTAATAATAAATGAAAATCTAAAAGAAATCCATTTTACACCTCTATCTGTATCACATTTTTGGCTTGTCAGATCGGAAAGCAAAACATTTTGCACGATAAAAGAAATGGTTATCTTTTAGTACAGTATAATAACCCACTAAATACTGTAACTGTCTCTAGGCAGGAAGAGAAATGTTGATTCAGACAGGTGTCCCTTTATCCACATAAATATTTAACATGAATTTTAATACAGAAGAAAATTGGCTTTAATGTTGGCTTGTAGTTGGGCAGAGTTTTGGTTAATCACAGGGTCTTGCTTCAGATTCCCCTGACCCATAAATATTGTAGAAAAATTATTCCACGGGAATACACTTCAGTTCCCTCAAAAAAATCTAAATTCCAAATATGGCAAAAAGATAACGAATGAGGTTTGATGTCATAAAATCAAATGTGTACAGCTCCATCTTTCCACTTGTTGGTAAATGTAACTTGTTGATCCATCGAATAGCTAAGCATAATGCATTAGCAAAGTAACTCCGAATAAATTCAACAAACGCATAGAAAAAATGTCCTGAAGATGACAAATATACCTTTGTCGAAATATTGATATAGTCAATATGCGTTTGAGTTACTTTGCTAATGCCTTATGGTAAATGTAAATTACTAACAATTATTTATTTGAGAAAAAAGTAAAGGGATGGCAAAATATATCCAGAGAAAGTGTTTATGCTACTTGACTTCAATGGATTCGTGCTAGATTGCAAGAATCTAGTTAAATTCCCACTAAATAAGACGAAAAGCAAGCTGTATGAACACACGGTACCATGAAACGGGGTAACTGTCATGAAGGGGTACGTCATGAAGGTTCAACCTGTTACATATGAACAAAATACCTTAGTCTAAATATAAATAAATTAAGTTTAATGTTTTCATTTTCTGGTGGCAAAGTAACCTGGCTCAAAACATCTTATTTACACTAAATAGCAGGGTATGGCCAACAAAAACGAACTTATAGCCCTTCAAAGCTATTGAAATAACCAAACATGATAATGCTGGAGATAAAGACAGCTAAGTCGTGAGCAGCAATGTCTGGCGACACTGGGGTAGTTGCAGCAAAATCAGCCCAGACTAACATGGATTGATGACCGTGAACTGGGTTGATCTGAAGACCTCACATCACAAACGCCACAAAGAATTTTAAGGACAACTGAACAATAACGGTGATATTAATTATCTAGCTGGCAGACTGCCCAGACTAATAAGGACCTGTAGATAGAGCGTAATGGATTTGAAACTTTCCTCACCGTGGTCATAATGTAGAAAGTAATGCGTAATTTCCGGACAATTACAACAGGCAGGAGAATATCCTCTCATCTACCCAGCAGTCCAAGTGTGAAAACGCACCTTACTGAAAACACTGTAATGCTACCTTTAATAATTCTGAACACTACCTTTAATACATGTAATACTTTCTATTTCCATTATGAATGGGTGGATTTTTCACTCGGTCGCCGTATGTGGAAGAGTTGCCAGGTACTCGCCGAAGATCAGGGTTTTCTTCCGGCAATGAGCTCGATTTCCTTCCCCACTAAACCTGGCATCGCCGCCATATAAGTGAAATAATATTGATTGCGGCGTAAAACATTAATCAATCAATACATAAAGGAAAAGTTTTGAGTTACCCCCTTGTTGTGCTCTCTACTTAGGAGGAATCATTGCACCGCTCTCGCGAGATTTCTGGGACAGGTTTAATGATTACTAATACTGAATGGGAAATCATACAGAAACTGTACCCCGGCCATTAGATCAAAAATTAATTTTGATTTTACATCAGGTATCAAAAACAAAAAGTTTAATTAATTCATTAAAAAAAATACAATTATAAAAGCTTTACTAAAGGAAATAGAAAATTAGCAAAAGGGAAAACTGTGAATCTCGCTCAGAAAACAGTACACTGACTTCCAACAGCCAATCAGATATATACCCCTAGATCATTAAAACTCTGATTGGCTTCACCATAAAATCAATCAGCTGTGCGCTCTTAACAAATTACGTTTTATTATCACCAGTTTTCCCACAGGTGATGAGTAATAAAAGTAATAATCTTCATAAAGACTGAGACTGAACCTTGAAAAGTTTGTTTTATGTTAACCTATGGCATTGATTTCGCCTTTTTTTAGAATACGGCCCAGTTATGCCTATAAAGGTTTGTTTTCTGCTAAGGCAGATGGCGGATTGGTGGGCCTTAAAAAAGTCTCAAATGATTTAAACATGTTGTTTATCCAAAAATTAAGTTCTTCAACCATTCAATATCCTAAAGTTTTAAGTAAAAAATGGTTTAGTAGAAGTATACATGTAATATAAGCAAAAGACACAAATTAATTGGTGAGTGACACATCTTCACCAAATATTGTCAAAGAAAACAATTAAAGAGCTATGAAAAGTGATGCAAATTTGATAAATACCTTCTCTAGCTTGAGGGCTTTTATCAGATTTTTATGAAAACTCATTTGTCATCCATTGAGTAGATTAACACAGAAAAAATCAGAAAAGGATAGAAATGTTGTAACACATCACAAGTGATTATTTAATATGGCAAACATAATGAATGACCCATTGCATGATATAAATGTCAACTGGCCTTATTCTTTCATGCATGATGTGCTTCAGGTTATGGACCTCAACATGATGTGAACCTGTGATGGTACATCAGGGACTGATCCAGGGAAAATTTGGGCATACCATTTTGATTCAAAATGTTCCAACAATAAAACAACATCTCTGCCCCAAACTTCAACATTAAATGCTATTTTGACATTAAAATCTGTTGGTTTTAAGAATTTGGGCGGATTTTTTGCTTGTGAGTTTGGGCGCCCATACCTGTATACAGGTATCAAAATGTCTCTGGATCAGTCTATGTACATGTATGACCCAGAGTGACCAATCACAGCCAATTTGGACACCAGGACACTACAAAGCCCAATTGTGATACTGAAAGGAAGGCCTTTTCAAGAATTAAGTATGGTACATGTAAGAAATGCTTGAAACTCTCTTTAAACATGGGTTCCCACTGAAACTGTCTTTTAGTGAGTGAGAGAAAAAATGTCAGTCCTATCACGACGATGGATCAGGCCCCATCAACCAACTAGGAGCCTCCAGATTTTCACTGAGTTCCTCACATGTACAATGTATGAATAGACTACAAATGCAAATAAAATCAACCAACATACTAACAGTACATGCCACCCAGAACATTAAGAGGCAGAGTGAAGTTTTTATAGGTGTTAAGGGAACAGTCCACTGGGGAATCCTTTGGTGTTAATGTGACCTGGATTAACACTAGAACTCAAATTGGAGACAACGTCTTACACCTCTCACATCAAAGTACTAACAGGACCTAGATGTATGTGGTTCAAAACTGTCCCCTCAAAGCATGTGTAAAACTAAGACAATCTTCTCCATGGTTAATTTAGACAAGAAGATTTTCCCTGTGCCCATGTGTTTTAGTGTTCATAAATTTATAGGGCATATATACATTTATCACCATTCAGATTAATATCTAGGCATTTCATTGGTTGAAATGCCCAGAATGTGAGCCTGTCTACGTGTGCTTTCCGTGTATATATTTGATTCTGCATCACCCCAGAGTTAAGGTCTCACGCGCTGTTATAACCACGGAGTGAAGGTCTTTGTGCGTCACAGAATTCTTCAGTCAAGATAAAATCCTATCGTGACGTCAGTTTAGAATGTTGTATCGTAAGCCCAGAACGCTGTGCTTTTCTCAAAGATAATGAAAACTGGTATAACTTTGCAACGTCACAATAGAATTTATTTGCTTCGCGACTCAATACATTCAACCCAGAGATTTCTGTGAACTTATCGAATAAAGAACAGCTAAGCCTTGGAAAAATCTTAATGCCAGACACCAAATACCCAAGCAAGTGCGTCATATAACTAATAGTTAAGTATGCACAATGTAGGTGGATCAAAACTCTCCAATGGACCATGTGCAATGCTAAAAGACAATGTTTTCAGGGCGCAGGATGGTGGACAAAAACTACAATATACAGCTGTACATGTCCTGTATGTGTTTCACGAGCAGCAGTATGTAAAGCTTAAAAATCATGATAAACACACAATGATTTGATGGTTGTCAACCTGTACAATCCCAAACTACAGTGTATGTGAATGATTGAGTGTAAGTTTGATGCTGGAAACAAATACTAATGTTGTCGTTACTGTAAAGGGAATTTCTGTTCCTCATTGATTATGATGTCTTCAATATGATCTTGCTCCATTTACTTATAAGTACATGAACAGTATATGAAGCTTCATCAACATGTGCTTAAAATCGCCAAAAATGGGTAAATTGTTCAGAAATATCATTTAAAAGAACAAATATGATAGTAAATGCGTAGTATACAATAACCCAGCTAAAACTAGTTGCATTGTTCGTGTTACATATTTTGTTTTTACAGCAATAATACATGTAGCTTGAAATTATGAAACATGAGGAAAAGCTTGAAAATCAACATCCATTGTGAGTAAAAAACCAGTTAACTTAGCCTTTAATAACACAGAAAACTGCACAATTACTTAACAGAGTGAAGCCAAATGTCAAACAAATGTATCGTATTGTGTAGGTTTTAGTATTAGGTAGAACCTAAAGCCGGCTGCAATTCTAAATGTATTGTACATGTAGTAGCGAGATTGGGTTTACCTTTTGCTTGCAAATCCTTGTTTTCAATTTACTTTTTTGTATTTTTTTTTTGTTCCAACCAGAAGAAAAATCCCACACATACAATGTAGCACATACGTCATCCTTTCTTATTGAGTTATAAGGGGATCATTTAGACCTTTACACCAAATCATAGTTGTTGTAATAATCCATAGAGTGACCAAATGAAAATGAAAATAAAAACTTTAATTTTGTGAAGGACTATGAACAAGATATGTGTACCAATGATCATGTGATCTAAGCAGCCACCAATGAATATGGACCAACAGACAGTTGAAAATAAGATTTTTTTCCTGTTATTAACCAGAAATTGACAATACGCTGAGACAATTTGGGAAGATCTGTTAAGTAAACAGTGCCACGTGAAAACAAGTACATGTACATGTATGCAATGAATATATCAACTCAACTGTGGGCTTCTGAATGTTTTCCTAAAGTGCTTGGAATAGACAAGTCTGGCATGATGTCACAAAAACACAGTAGAGCATTTGTCATAGTCTGCTTTGATATTGCAGTCTTAGTATCATTTGCTGCTAGTGTTGGATTGATGTCATAATTACATCCAACTATTGACGTATAGTAGAAAAATTCTTCCAGTGTAAACCGACACCTTGTAAACCGACAGTATACTCAATTTTGTTCTGTATTAAAATGCATGTTGAATAACCTTATTGAACCGACACCTGTCTAAACCAACATTTTTTCTTTACCAGAAGGATTTTGGTATTAATAGGTTTCAATGTACTATAAATTATAACAATCTAAAAATACATGTGATACATGAATAAAGAGGATTTCACTAACTAGTACTACACTGACATCCTGAAGTGATCATAGATTCAGCCTATTGTAACTAACCAAGACATTATCCTATTATAGTCATTACTAACAATTAACATTACAGGACACACCTGGCCCACCATAGGAAAACCAGAGCTAAAAATAACCCTAACTAACACTAAGATCTAAATTTAGCTATTTAAGTATGAACTGAACTATGAATATTGAGAGCATTTGAGTAAAATTGAAATGTTCAAAATCTATGGCTTGAAAATCATTTTTACGTACTGTTTAAATAAGTATTGTTTTGAACTAACTCAGGCATACATGTAAAAAATTAATGCCTGATAACCTTAATACATTTTTGTTTGTTTTTTTTACATTATTTAGGTTTGTACAGGTTACATCCTGAAAGGATTTTCCTGACTTCCGTGTAAAACTAAATCATTTAGTTTTTTTTTTCAAATTCAGGGACCTTGATGGCTTGGTCAGCAGAGTGATAGTCTCAGTTCGAATCCCACATATTCCAGGAAACCAAAGGCCAAGCGTTTCCATTCGGCAAAGATCCAAGTTTTGTTCCCCACTAAACCTGACAATGCCACCATACAAACTTAAAATAATTGTGAGTGCAACGTAAAACATCGCTCAATCAATCTGTTTGTCTTGACGTTGACATTGACAATAAGACCTTATCATAAAAATGTGAATTTTGACAGCTCATGTCACTTTAGAATACTAGTATATAGGACAGGAGGCCATAGGATTTCACGATAACGATCGGTTTCGGTAGCCTGTTGTTACTGTTGCTCTAAAACTTTTCAATGCTGATTTATATTTATGATCACTAAAACACACGGGCACAGGGAAAATCTTCTTGTCTAAAATAACCATGGAGACAAGTTTCCAATTGTGTTAAAAAGAGGTATATCATTTAGACCTTTATACCCCATCATATCTTTACTTTATTACAACAATTTATGATGGGGTATAAAGGTCTAAATAATATACCTCTTTTTAACACAATTAGAAACTTTGTCTCCATGGTTATTTTAGACAAGAAGATTTTCCCTGTGCCCGTGTGTTTTAGACAGTGTTCATAAATAAATTGTTGTAATAAACCAAACGATTTATACATCATCATGTACATGTAACAACGAACATTTTCATTCCACAGGCATGATATAAACCAATATCAATCAATGAAATGCATTTACAAGAGATCCAATTTAATTGCACCTGTATTCATTGCATGATGCTGTTGATTTTGAAGTGTGAGTCACTGCAAGAGAGGACTTGTCTGAAGATTGGTCCATTGATTAGGTAGTATTGTTTCGGACTGTATAGCAGACAGAATAGCCCAGGGCAAGACGCGAGTACATGCAGTTATGAGTGAGGTGCCTTGATATTCCACCAATCAGCTCTGTGACAATCCTGGCATTCCCCTATCAAGTCCTGTGATAGTTGTCAAACACTATTCAACACAGGTACATGGGACAGCACATCATTCTCTAGATACATGTATCATTCATTATATGAGTGAAAAGCACTTATCTCCTATGACATAATTCTAAACCAGTCACAAAAGTATGAAAGATCCTGTTATTATAAAGTCACTGCCAACAAAAATATGTACATTGTACAGGTCTTCACTTGAATATCAACTTGAACTAAGTTAGCAAAAACTTTAAAATATCTGCAAAATTTTCCATTTTTGATATATACCAACTGGTTACAGCCATTTAGTCAAACTGCATTTTTATTCACTATTGATATTCAATTAAATGTGAAGATTTTGGAAATTATATTTTTATGAATACTAAAATACAAGGGCATACGAAAAATCTTCTTGTCTAAAATAAAATTATATATAGATTGAATATTAAGTGTCTTACATCCCACTGATTATTTCTGAATATAAGTGCGGATAGTATCGTTAGATTATGGTTTACAAAAAGCCCAGTTCAATATATCTGCAGATAAAAATGTTCGTATTTAGAATTTCAGTTTTGTTTTTATTTGGGAAAACGGATAAGTTTAGTATAAATCAAGAAGGACAGCATCAAAGAAGAATCAAATTATTTCATATACAAGTTCAGGGAATTTAAATCAAAACAGTGGCAAAAGGTTTTGTCACCTTTCGGAGACGGGATCATCATGTGACACAACATCAATCAATAACACAACTAAAAAGTACACACAATAAAAGCTGGGAGAAACTTCAGAAAGGCATAATCCATTTGTCAAATTTGATTCAATATAGGGCTAGGATTTCCCCCACTCAAAAAATACTAGGTCTGATGGACCAACATCGTGTTAAAAGGACAAGGTTTGCATCTAAGCATTTAGTGGGGTTCAATTAGTGTTTAATAAACAATGTACTTTGTAGTTTGTTTGTTTTGTTTTGTTTTGTTTTTTTTTGGGGGGGGGGGGGGGTCTTTATTGTGCCCAAGTGAAAAATTAACCCCTGTTGGGCAATCAAATGAAAACGGTGGCTATTTAGATACCCTCATTCATTCTGCTTACCCCCTGTTAAGGACCATTGTAATTTGATGTAGTGAGGCACAGGGATTTTTTGCTGCAACTCGTTGTACAGATCTACTACGGAAAATTTGGCCTGTTAACAGAACAGGGTAAACCTGCCAGTTAATTCTTTCAAACAATTTTGACATTTTAAAGGAGTAACATAATGACTAGGTATGCATTGTACACTAGGCTGAACTAAAGTAAAACACAGCCATGCTTGAATAGGCCAGTTTGACCTACTAGTGCATGTATCAGTGTATGCTGTAAATGCACTCTATGGCTAGAGCTTTAATAGGGAGACTTGTATTCTTTAAAATAACAAAAATATCCCTCTAAGGATGTAAAATGAATATAAGAAAACAGATTTTTCAAAGACATCAGATGAAAATACAAAGGTTTTTGCGATTTCCTTATACAGTTATATTTATATTATAAGTAATATAACTTTCAATAGGAATCTTCAGAAGCAGCAGATGCAGAAGGCCTATTTCTGGATATGCTGCTATATTTGTAGGAGTGAATTATTGGATTTATTTAAATTCTAAGCTTATCAATGGAACTACTGGATTAAAGATATATTACAACTGGACACAACACCATATACTACACTTTGCAACAAAGGGGTTAAATTACGAGGGACTATAGTATACTATAGAGTATAGTAGTCAGAACAAGTGGGTCACTCTCAAGACGATAAGTTAAGTTTAGGCTTAATCCAGGAAAAGAAAATAAGTACTGATGAATAACGTTTGATAAAATATCCTCAAAGCTTAACAGCAATTAGGACAATTTTACTAGAAGAACTCTGAGGGCCTTTATGGGAGACAGTCGTGTTACTTTACATGGATAGCCTCTGACAGTGTCCCTGTCAAAGAGCCAACAACAGTCAGTAACAGTGAAACTAAAATTCGATAACGAAAGCGACGGCGAATGTGTTGTAGCGAGAATATATACGTTTCTAGAGACTGTGTGCATTGTATGAAGCAAAAAATCAACGATGATAACGATAAATCCCAAATCGTGACCCTTACCTGCGTTTGTATAAGTCAGAATGTAGAATAAAACTAGAATTATAGTAGTCCAAGAAGAGCAACCACCTGATTTCTCCGCCATCTTTCATTCACACATGGATTTGTTAATATTGCGCCCTCTGGTGGAGAAAGTTAGCATTAAGCTGTCAAATAGCTGTGGGCGTTTCCAAGAGCTTGACAAAACAAGTTAATTTATCCGCCCACCTTGTCCTAGATTCCGCGTAAGTAACACTATTTTTTTTATAAGACCACAAGGATTTCACCAGCCTCTTAAAAATGTAACCTATGTTGGCCCAAAAGAATATTTACCATATCAATTCGTATATCTACCAGACACGATTTACCTAGGCTATATGTAGTTGGAGATCTACAACTATGATTTACCAAACTCCAAAGATGGAGGTGGGCGTGTTTGTTTCACTTCGCGTGTGTAAATAATCCATAACCAATAGATGTAGTTTGGTAATCAATAATCGATAGGACGATTAATTTATCTATAGATTGATTTATCGACCTAAATGTCAGACTTCAATACAATAGAACGGGTGGTCAAAAACACCGAAGACACGTGCTCACAATTATATAAGTTCAACAATTTAAATGTGACCGGTAATAGTACTACTACTAGTACTAGAGCAGTAGAGGAAATAGTGAAGTAATATGTCATGCAACAGTCAAAACAACCATGCATACCCCCTTCAAGGCTGGGAAGAGGTATTATTTACTTTTAGTAAGCCCTTTATTTCCAACCAATGCATCCACAACAGAATGACTTTCATTACACAGGTTTCCAGCTTTGAGTACAGACTTCAATAACACTGGATCAACTTCAATGAATATATTGTCCTATACGTATGATTTAGAATTAAATTTAAATTAAGGATACCATTTATAGGAATTAGGAGGTTTTCAATTGAACACAATTAAGCATGGTAATTTACTTAGAAAATATTGAATGATAAGTGCCTTACTGATTAACTATATCTATATAATGATAAAAAATTAAAGACAACACCACGTCCTCAGTTGTTTTTAACAACACGAGCTTTCGGCACCTGTGCCGGTGCCTTCGTCAAGTGTAACTGAAGGCACCGGCACAGGTGCCGAAAGCTCGTGTTGTTAAAAACAACTGAGGACGTGGTGTTGTCTTTAATTTTTTATCATTAGTATGGAACCCACGTTTAAAGAGAGTTTCAAACATTTCTTATATCTATATAGTCAAACCATTAGAAACTTGTCTCCATGGTTATTTTAGACAAGAAGATTTTCTCTGTGCCCGTGTGTTTTAGTGTTCATAAATATATATAGTCAAACCAAAAGGTCTATAAGAAGCTTAAAACCACCAACATCAAATGTAATAAGGTGGATGAATCTGATGGATCACACAATATTAATCAGATATCACTCAGATAAGATGTGGGCAAAAACTTGACGATTTGCCGAAACAGGGGCAATAACTCATCACAGAGAAAAAGAAGTTTCACTGTACAACAACCTGGTAGAGAGTATAAACCAGCTAAATTTCAAACCATTTCCCCAAAATACTAACAGATATATTGCATGGACAAGAGAAATATGTAGAATTTAAGGATTTGATTTAATTTGATTTAACATCGTAGAGAAAAAAGTTACATCGAACAAATTGGGATTGAGTATATGTAAGCAAAGTTTCCGACCAATCCTCAAAATATTAGAGATATAATCCAGACAAAAGATCTAGGATATAGTTTGACGATTTGTAGATACTAAGGGCAATAACTCTTAGTATCAATAACATAGGGTAAGAAGGTAAGTAATGAACTCTAAACTTCATGGAGGCAAAAACATATCACTGCGCAACTACTTGTTAGTGAGCATGTACCAGGCAAGTTTTAAACCAATCCACAAAATATTCTCCAAGATATGGCCGAACAAGAATCCTGGTCCACCAAGACCGTGCTCATTACATTAAAGTAGATTACCGGTATTGATTGATGTTTTTTGCTTTACTCAAAATGTATTTCACTTACCGGTAGATGGTTGCCTGGATAATTGGGGGATAATAGAGGGCTCTATGCACAGAGGAAACTGCAGACCATCCTCTGGTACTTAGCCTTTCAAATTGAACAGTTGTGCTCGGGTCGATCAAATGAAAACTGTCAGAAAATTTTCTGTATTTTGTTTTTTTGGTACAAAAGTCAAATTAATAACTGACTACACTTTGTAAAGAAGTCAATCCAGTTTCCAATCAGCAATCCACAGTATTAATGAAAATTGCCATAAAAATGTAACACTCAAAGACTGCATTATTAAGAACCAAATTTATTACTAAATTTTCTAAGTTACACTTTCAATCACAAATTATGTAACGACCCTCCAAGTATTTTAATGATGCTGCATGGAGATCAAGTAAAATATATTTGATTGCATAATGATATCTACTCATAATAATAACAAAATACTTTTCTAAATTTACCCCATTGAACCCAATACTGTTTCTAAAAAAATCACAACACAAACCATTCCCAATAAAAACACCTGAAACCTGGGTTCCGGAGCTCAGTATGTCCTTAAAGTTTTACGTTCCTTGAGAATATACTGATTACTTAATGACGTTGGGGTACATATTGAGAGATAAACATGGATGAAGGAAAGTTGTATTGGTGTGCAGTCATGCAAATATGCACCAACATCCCACTTATATCCCATCATTGGTTCGAGTGATGTCATTAGACCCCAAGTCTATTGGCTCACCACCAAATCCCACAAGAGAGCACAATTTTCTGTTGATAACATGATAATGAAAATCTGTCTACATCGGTCTTCAAGAAAAATAACACAAGTAACAAATAAAATAGTAAAATAAAAAAATGAAGTAAAATATAATAAATCCCAAAACCAAAGTTATTTAAGCCAAAAATATATAAAAATTCTATTAGTATTTTGGCGCAGGTATGCTGGAGTAAAAAAAAAACAAAAACACAAGTGGCCATAAATTTTTTGCTACCTAAGTTTTGATAACAAATTGATATATCCGGTTTTAAAAATGTATAATCCAGACAAATAACGAGGAAACAGGTGTTTGATTTTGTATACAGCAGACATTTTTGTACCTAAAAGATGTCTATATCTAATCAAAATTGATGATTTTATACTGTTATTTGATTAAGAACACGACATTGTATCCATCGTCCCATTCCCTTTAATAAAGAGGTAGCATTATAGTTGTATTATAATAATTTAAGGGCGAGTTCGATAATGTATTCGGCGTACGTCGAGGGTAATGTCTGACGTAATCAAAATGTATTTGCCCTTCAGTGTTGAAATCAAATGTGCAGGCACTAATGGAAGTAAGCAAACATCATGGTTGCCATGGCTACTTTTTTTACTAGCATTTGAGTAATATGAGCGCCTTCTTAATAAAATCCGAGTGCACCCTGGCTTGTTGGGGATTACGTTGGGCGGATAAATCGGTCACGTGATACACAAATTCTACGCTCAAGAAAGTCAGTTTACATTTCCCAATGTTCGCCGAATGCATCATCGAACTTTACCTTTATGTAATCAATAAGCTTACAGCTATGTACATTCTGCAGCACATTTAAGATAAATTACCTCCCCTGATAAGCAAACCAGAAATAAAACAATTAATAAAATTTGATCCCCGTCTTCCTGTTAGTTTTGCTATATAAAAAGTTAAAATAATGCTTCTTTCTGCATAATTAATTAGCATGGATACAGCTATCCAGTCTTAACTACACTTCAATAATTCGGTGAGAGTATTTGCAGAATCAGAGTCACTATTCTCGTAAAAAAAAACAACAACTGGATTATTTTGATGTAGAGCAAGACAAAAGGCAATACAATGGAAAAAATCATTGATGCTGTATCACTTAATACAGTCTAAAATAATAATGTTGTATGAAATACTAAACAAAGCAATTATCATTTAAATACAGTCTTTGGAGCAAGCTTTAAATACATAAAACTAAAATACAGTAAACTTCTCATATGCAGTGAGCTAACAATGGAGTACTACTTCTGAGATGCTATCTGAGTAAATCGGCAGTTGTAAATTAAGTTACCTTTGATGCCAAGCTTAAAATAAAAATTAAAAAATTAATTGGGACCAAAATAAACATCTTTTTTTTATTCCATTTAACTCTATAAAGTGAAACTTTTTTATGTGGATTTATTTGGGGCAAAAATATTTCCTAATAAACAAAAGTATACACAAAAGATGACAATGGCTAAAATTAAAATATTTAATATTCAAATTTGATTTACTAAAAACCTAAATGGCATGATATGATGAATTACAGAAAGGTAAGTTCTTTTCGTACTTTGAGTAGCATTGTCAGAAATAATAGACAACTGCAGTGCTGATAAATAATATGGCATCCCTCAATTGATTGATGTTTTACACAGCGCTTATATGGTGCCGTTGCGAGGTTTGTTTGGAGGGGAAACAAGGCTCTTTGGTCACAAGAAAACCCGGACCTTCCGAGAGTACCTAACAACTCTCCAACATGTGGATCGAGTGAGATTTGAACCTGCAACCCATTGATGGAACGCCCGAGTTGGACAAGTACTATCACTGCCAACTCGGCCACTGACGAAGATTGTCAATATAACTGCTGTTGATAACGTATTCATGGTTTGTTGAGGGCAAGTGGAAATGTTTCAATATAATACCAAACAAGGTATTCATGGCTAATTCCTTCAACCAATTCAGGAACATTGGTTGCCGAAACAGGTATCAGCAAAACAGATTAGAACAAAATGATGTCACAGTTGGCTGCCCCAAAATGACTGCCATGCAAACTATCAAGTTGATTAAAAAAGAACATTCTTTATTTCAAGATAAAATAAACTCAATGAGCTGAATAGCTGTACTACCTTCAGGTCCAATGACATGGAATTTAAAGGGAAAGAAAATCTAAGCTTTAGACTAGTTAAGATGGAAAGAGTAGAGTTCATTTAGTCCAAAATAACTGTCCAATGTATGTTTTATCCCCTCGTAAGTGAATAATTGAAATTTGAAGGTGGCGTTACAATATAGAATAAGCTCCATAGGCCATTCACAAGGCCGCCACCATTTTTTCATTAGTTTTATCCAATTATTGTTGAATAAAAATTTAAGTGCGTTATAGAGTAGTCATGTGATGCAATTTAGCCAATGGCTGGCTAAGTAATGGCGCGCGGTTGCATACTGACCTATATTTTCGGAGACAATCTTCCCACTTCAAGTTTGTCGCCATGTTTTTTTGGACCTAAATCTACCCTTATACATTAGAGAGCGGTAAAAATACGTCATTCTTGATCTAAAAATAGCTATACCAACATCACGTCATCCTAAAACGGAAAAATGGCTACACAGATAAGCCACTGAAAGGACATACTTCTGTCTGTTTTTATTAGCTTGAGGGTCACTGGAGGTAATTGACGTGAAATGTTTTAAGTACTTTGAAGGTTGTTATCGACGATAATCCCTATGTATTTCTAGAGATTTCCTCTCCTTTAATGTGAACAAAAAAAATTTATACTAGCATAATTTTAAGTGGCATGAGCTGCCAAAGTTTGCACTTTTTTCATAATCTCTGATCGACAGTAACAGGCTTTGAAGGCCATCGCAAAACTAAATGATTGGCTTTGGAATGAGGAAAATCCATAAAGTTTGTGGCCTACACGAACCGAAATAGTGTTTAAAAAGTAAACAAAATCTAAATAACCGGGACGACCATTCATTCATTCTAAGCCTAAGTTAGTTCAAAACAATACTTTATCGTACATCCTCGAGACTAGAAGCACTAAAAAGCTTCTGAATTACACGTCTTGAGAAAAATAGGCAATAATTTCAGTATTCTGTTTTAAAAGCAAATATCAACATTTTGGCAGCTCATGCCACTTTAATTAACGTTTCCATAATTGCCAAAATTAATGTAAAATTGCAAAAGAAATTATAAAAAATCATAGAAGTCTTCAAGAAAGTCTTCATCGTTTGAAAATTCAATTTAGTCATTCACAGAGTCAAAGAATATATACCGCCGTTTACTTTCAGGATAAGAATCAAGAACCATACAAAAATAACCCATCAGGAGGCTGTTTCTCAAAACGTTTACGTCCGACGCAAGTCCAATGCAGGGCCTAAACGTCATGGTAACATATACCTTCAACACGTTAGGACCAGGCGTAAAGTTACGTTGGGCGTAAATATGTTGAGAAACGCCTCCTTAAATACTAATTTCAGTTCTAACTTAAACCAGTAACAATGGATAGAAGCGGGCAGTTATCAGTAATTAATGCCAGTGGTTAAAATACTCAAGATTTCTAATCTATTTACTTCTTGGAATGAGACATGGGAATCAAGCAATGGGAAAAAATATTCCAATAAATATATTATTAGGTCTAAAATTTGGCTTTAAAGATATTTAATGTATAAAAATGTATTACATTTGAGACGTTATAGATGCTGTTTGAGGGTAAAATTGTTGCTAAAAAGTTAACTTGCAATAATTTTTGTTTGGAATAAAAGCTACAATTTTTCGGTAGGAGTTTGAACAAAACCTTGTACGTATTGCTCAGTAATGTTGTACTACAAGAGTATTTGGTAGAAAGAGCACCGATTAGGAAGAACTGTGCCGATGCTTAAATAAAACATCTATGACACTCTCGTCAGCTAGTGTTGATACATCACCAAGGTCACGGTTACCCACTGCAATCTTACGAAGAATTCGCCTCATAATTTTGCCAGATCGTGTTTTTGGTAATCCAGGGGCATTCTGGATAAAGTCTGGCTGAGCAAAAGGACCAATCTTTGTTCTCACTGAAAAGGAAAAAGAAAACTAAGCATAAAGGACCTTACAGAAAACGTTTGACACAACATTAGGAGTAAAAGTTTGAATAAGGCAGTATTTCAGAAATGTGTTTTTGTTGGTTGATCGATTGATTGATGTTTTGCGCCAGACTCCAAATGATTTCACTTATGCGGCAGTTTGCCAGGTTTAGTGGGAGACAAAACCAGGCTCCTTGTCCAAAGGAAACCCCTGATCTTTGGCGAGCAACTCTTCCACACACGGAGATCAAGTGAAAAATCAAGTTTTTCAAGTTTTATTTGGCCTGAGTTGGATTTGATCCCGCGCTGCATTGATGGAAAGCCTGTGTTGAACTGAGGGACTATCACTCTAATCGTGTGAGACACAGAGGCATGTTGGTTGATAAATGTTTCATGCCACACTCAAGACTTAAGTGTGGGTGGGAACCAGGCAACCCTTCCATATAAGGTGAAGTGAAGAAGTGAAGGTATTCTCTGTGGCATGCTCTATGAACGGAGTCAACGGGGCCCTCAGTTTTAATGGATCGATTGCTCCGTGTTTTTTGTCACACTCAATATTATTTCACATATTAGAGACTTTACAGGTTTATCGAGGGGAGGAAACAGCCTTACAAAGAATTGGGCACACATGGAATCCTTTTACCAGGTTGGCAAAACCTAAACCTACACACAGGTGCTTTTAAAAACAAGCACTTTGCCATTCAAACAATGGATAATTATAAGGGAGCCTTACCTTTACACTTCAACTCTGAAGCCATATCATGAGTGAATGTTTTCCCCTGAAACAGACAACAAATTTGACATTAAAGCAACACATTGTTATGAAATTTAAAATGTACAAATATTTGAAAGTTTACATAGCTAGAAATGGGACCTGGTTAAAACTGGATTTCCACAAAGTACAGAACTTAAGTAGGTATGACTCAAAACTCACCAGCAGAAAAATGAAAAGTTCTGCTTTTTAATCCAATAAAATTAATTCCACTATACAAAAAGGGGGGCAAACTAGCTCCGCAAAAAAACAATTACAGTGAAACATATTTAAACCAACAAGCCTCACAGAAAGAAAGTATCACTTTCTACATGCATTTTCATACAGAAGAAAATCTGAAATTGGTCGAGTTAAGGCTAAACAAGATGTTCTTTTGCCCAGGGTTTACTGTACTTGATTGATTGTTAAAGATTATGTCACTTATATGGCAGCGTTGCCAGTTTTATTGTGGGAGGAAACTGGGCTCTATGCCCGTAGGAAACCCACAACCTTCCATTGGTAACTGGCAACCATCCCACATACTGTACTTGAAAGCAAGTCGTTGAAAAAACAATCTCCGAGAAGAAAAAGCTTTTTCCCTAAAGAGTACAGCTACAATCATCATCAGAGAATCCTAATAACCATATATTTACTAAAGAGTACACCTTTCAGCCAATGAGCCATATCTGGGCTTCACCAAGTGAAAATGGAATAATACCTGTTTAAGAGTTACAAAAGCATAGGTACACTCCCCCTTGACAGAGTGTGGGTGGGAGACGACAGCTGCCTCTGCCACGGCCTCATGTTCTATCAATGCAGACTCTATCTCAGCAGTACTCAGTAAGTGGCCAGATACATTCACCATGTCATCAATACGACCTGTGATCCATATATACCCATCTTCATCCCGTTTAGCACCTAGATAGAGGGTTGAAAGTTTTTTAGGATACCCAGTCATATATAGTATATAATTATGAGCTTAGTTCATTAATATTGAGATACAAACCATTCTTTTTGGTTTACTTAATTTGCTAGTTTCATATCAAATCCAAGGGTGATTTTATTTCAGAGTTGTCATATTTTGGGAGTGAGTGATTTGGGTTTTACGTCCTGCTTAACAGTATTTCAGTCATATGAAGACGTTGTCTCCTTGTGGCAGGGCAGATTTCCATTGCCCTTTTTTTTTTTGGTAATGCCTCACCAAGACGACTTGCCGAAGACACCCAGCAAGCCCCCTCACCCAGTCACAGTATACTGACACCGGGCCAACCAGTCGCTGCTCTAACTCCTATTGCTGAGCTCCAAGCGAAGCATCAGCAGCTCTCACTGTTAAAGTCTTTGGTCTGACTCAACCCAGGCTTGAACCTGGATCTCCCAGCCCTGAAGTATATTTTGGGACAGGTGAACTGAATGACACAGGGTTAGCCAGCTATTACACAGTGTATCGGTCAAGAAGGATGTACTGTTTATGTCACTTTGGGAAGTCTTCTCCCAGCAGTTGTAGATGGTGAAATAAAAAACTAAAAAGTTGATAACTCAATATAATCCATCAACCTACCATCCCCTGTTGTGTAGTATCCTGCAAACTTCTTGAAGTAAGTTGTTTCAAATCTCTCATGATTGTTATACACTGTCCTCATAATACCTGGCCAGGGCTGTTTAAATACCTGTGGGGAGAATACAGTTAGACATGATTGCTAAATATAATGAGCTGACGATGCCTTAAATGTCCATAGTATAAGCAGTGGGTATTTCTCCCTTCAATCAACACACCGTTGTTGATACAGCAACTCATCAATTAAGAGATCAGACAATCATATTCGAGAAATTCAGTTATCCATGACTTAAACACACTCAAAATAAACAAGATGCACTCTCTACAAGAAAAAAACTCACGTCCAGTAGTGTTGAAGTAAGACCAGCTTCACTTTATGAGGGTGGCTTTAACTTTATGCAACATGGATTTTAAAAGGCTTTCCCTGTCTGTCATTAATAGTAAAAGCTGAACAAAACAATAAGTTAGGCAATGACTTACTAGATAACCTTCTCCCGGAC
The DNA here is from genome assembly GCA_963971465.1 of Lepidochitona cinerea. Taxonomy (NCBI): domain Eukaryota; kingdom Metazoa; phylum Mollusca; class Polyplacophora; order Chitonida; family Tonicellidae; genus Lepidochitona; species Lepidochitona cinerea. The sequence goes on from OZ020556.1 coordinate 26,289,274, forward strand.
CTTCTATTTCTGTCCCATCATCCTTAAGGAGAGCTGGTACAATACCAAAAAATGGAAACGACTGAAAGGATTGAAAATAGCTATGGTTAAAGCAGAATGATTATTGAGGTTTTACTATGCACTGAAGATCACATCTAAAAATTTAAATGTACATATTCTAATGGATATAAGCTCTACCTGTATAAGAGAATCTAACCAGCAAACCGTTCCCAGCAGGGCCGGGTAGCTCAGTTGGTAGAGCGGTGGGACGGTAACCTTAAAGGAGGAGAAAACAAATAAAACTGGCATATACACTAAACGGACGGCGAATTTCCCTTTCCAATGGTACCATAGACATATTTTTACGATTTTTCCCCACCGCACAGTCCTAAAGTGAAGTTATATAAAACCGTTGGATTTCGACTGAGACCGACTTGCTTACTTGGCCGCCATCATCACAACAGTGCTTAGGGGTGTGTCTCCTTCGGCCAATCAGTAGACGCATACCCAGCAATTCAAAGCGCACGTGCGAGTGAAATTGGTCAACTTTCTTAGTCTGCCTTTTAAGCCTAGGTTAATTGCTAGGCACATCTGTTTCCGGTCAATTTCTCGCTTTACAAATGGCGGTCCCCATCGTTTTTGTGACCCAATTTAAACATGTGCAATTTTCTGCATCACCATAAAACGCAGGTAAGATTTACAGCTTAAAAATTGATTCTCTAAGGGTGATCGTTCGTTACAATTTCATGTTGTTTTTTTGTTTTCTCCTCCTTTAAGTCAAGGAGTTTGATTCTCACCCTGGCCCGGAATTTTTTTCCAGGTAAATCAGTGTCGGTTAATTTACTAATTCATTCATTTTCTTGTATTGCAAGTTAGCCATACGAGCGAGGAAATTGGGATCTGAGCCCTCAAGTTACCCCCTAGCTAACTTTTGACATTAGGCTCTACAGACCATGAACATCAAGAGTGGGTGAGAAAATTTAACGACACTTTCAACATTATTTCAATCATGAAAATAAATATAAAGAAGGCTATTCGGGATACTCGATGTTCCTCCTGGCTAGGTCAGCAAACATGGCTAAAACAAAGCCCCAATACCGGCATCCTGAGGTTCAAACTATAAAAACCAAGAGCAACTGGTGGATGTTGTAGGGAAGGGGCGTTGGGGATGGCCCACAAACATTGATCAGATAAACACCACCCACAAAACCTATTCTATTATATGGGTCCGAGTAAGAAATCAACGAGAGTTAAATGAAAGTTTTGTTTTCTTGAAAAGAAATCAGACAGACTTGTGACTTACAGCTGATCCTGGTTTGGTAGGAGTTGCCCCTGGCAGCGGTGTAATCACATGGCCACCCTTAAAAATAAATGACATAAAACGATGTTAAAAGATTTCAACAACAAAACCTAGAGAACATCTATCTTCTGGGTCTTTATATCATCATCTTTTTCCCCATCAACATTGCTCTCCCTCAAGTGTAATCTCATTCAGCCAAGTAACCAAATGACATCATTAAGTTAGAATCATCTGACGTGATGGAATACAGCTTTCACTCAGTGCATTAGCTCCAAGAGTATTCTACACAAACTCACCACAAATTTATAGCACAAAGTGGTATAAACCTGCAAGGGTACTTTGTCTCAGATAATGCGTCTTTGTTTTTCGTATCTCTATAATGTTAAACGAGACGAAGGTGTAGAAGAAAAAATTATAAAAAAAAATTCGTCAGCATTTAAATGTTTTTATAAACCTACTGTTTCTGTTTGCCAGAATGTGTCAACAATAGCACATTTTCCTTCTCCGACCACATTATAATACCATATCCAGGCTTCAGGGTTGATAGGCTCACCAACTGTTCCTAGCACTTTGAGTGACGCTCGACTACACCTACAATAATAACAATAAGTTACAAGTTTAGAATTACTCAAAAAAGTTCAAATTGGTTTGCTTGATTATTTTCCGGTGTGTTTTATGCTGAGCTTCAAGATTATTTCACTTGTATGGCGACAATGTCAGATTTATTTTGGAGGAAACCTGCTCTTTGTTAAACAGTACGTGCCAACTATTCTATAAAAAACAAATCAGGGAATTTTCAGCCTTTTTACTTATGGCAGAGAGTGATTAGATAGTCTAAGAGGGTATTTTGATTGAGCGACCAAGGCTTTACATACTTATACATGAAGGACCAAGTTCTTAGGGAAGATGTCTCAATTTCATTTCATTTTTTTAAATCTCCATAAATTATTACCATTAAACTGTAAATGTACATAAATTATTGCAAATACATTCAAAGAAAAAAAGAGATTTTTACAGGGATGTGGTGCAATGATACTGCCTTCTAATTATACCTATGGACAAATAAATCTGATGTTAATATTAAACTTACTTTTTGACAAAACTGTCCCCGAATTTCATGAGAGCTCTAATGGCTGTGGGAGCGGTGTAGAATTTAGAAACACTGTATTTATCAACAATCTCCCAGAAACGACTGGCATCAGGGTGGAATGGAACACCTTCAAACTAAAAAAAAGAAACAATATTAACAAAAAGCTTAAAATTTTCGACATTTGCATACATCAAAGCATTGCAATCCATAGTATGGATTGGCGAAGTGATTACGTATTTAAAGACAAACATCGTTTCGCTTTGAGAAACAGTCCTTTATTGGATGATTGATTGATTGTTTGGTGTTTTACGCCGCGCCCAAGATTATTTCGCTTATATGGCGGCGTTGCCATTTTAATTGTGGGAGGAAACCCGGCTCTATGCCCGGAGGAAACCCACGACCTTCCGGTGGTAACTGGCAACCATCCCACATAGGCCGTTCGAGTGAAAATCCAGTCAGAAAATTTTCCAATTTTTTGGGACTGAGTGAGATTCGAACCCGCGACCCATTGGTAGAAGGCTGTTCGGATTGACCGTCCAACGCTCTACCTACTGAGCCACGGAGGCCCCTCATCTATTGGTTGAAAGCCATGGCAGTTTAACAATTTAACTCACCACAATGCCAGTGGCTCCATTAGCCAGTGGACCATAACAGACATATGTGTGTCCCGTGATCCACCCTACATCTGCTGTACACCAATACACTTCCCCTGGTTGATAGTCAAACACATACTTAAACGTGGTGGCAGAGTACAGCATGTAGCCAGCCACTGTGTGAAGCACTCCTTTAGGTTTACCCGTAGAGCCACTGAAAACACCAATCAGAACATACATACATCAGAAAGTTTCATTAACTTACGATTATTCACCTGATAATATATGTTTAAAATTATGTTAACTGCAAATGGTTATATTTATCTAGAAGTTCTTAAACTAGCCTTTAGAAGTTGGGCAGCATATTGGAGTAAAGACATGATTTAGTTCCAGCGTAACTGATGCCAGCTTTGTCAGACAGGGCAGTGGGTTATGAGAATCCCTCATTTCTGTCAGACAGGGCAGTGGGTTATGAGAGTCCCTCATTCCTGTCAGACAGGGCAGTGGGTTATGAGAATCCCTTATTCCTGTCAGACAGGGCAGTGATTTATGAGAATCCCTCATTTCTGTCAGACAGGGCAGTGGGTTATGAGAGTCCCTCATTCCTGTCAGACAGGGCAGTGGGTTATGAGAATCCCTCATTCTTGTCAGACAGGGCAGTGATTTATGAGAATCCCTTATTCCTGTCAGACAGGGCAGTGGGTTATGAGAATCCCTTATTCCTGTCAGACAGGGCAGTGGGTTATGAGAATCCCTCATTCCTGTCAAACAGGGCAGTGGGTTATGATAATCCCTCATTCCTGTCAGACAGGGCAGTGGGTTATGATAATCCCTTATTCCTGTCAGACAGGGCAGTGGGTTATGAGAATCCCTCATTCCTGTCAAACAGGGCAGTGGGTTATGAGAATCCCTTATTCCTGTCAAACAGGGCAGTGGGTTATGAGAATCCCTTATTCCTGTCAGAAAGGGCAGTGGGTTATGAGAATCCCTTATTCCTCTCAGAAAGAGCAGTGGGTTATGAGAATCCCTTATTCCTGTCAGACAGGGCAGTGGGTTATGAGAATGCCTCATTCCTGTCGGACAGGGCAGTGGGTTATGAGAATCCCTCACTCCTGTCAGACAGGGCAGTGGGTTATGAGAACCCCTTATTCCTTACAGACAGGGCAGTGGGTCATGAGGATCCCTCATTCCTGTCAGACAGAGCAGTGGGTTATGAGAATAGCTTACTCCTGTCAGACAGGGCAGTGGGTTATGAGAATCCCTTATTCCTGTCAGACATGGCAGTGGGTCATGAGAATCCCTTATTCCTGTCAGACAGGGCAGTGGGTTATAAGAATCCCTTATTCCTGTCAGACAGGGCAGTGGGTTATGAGAATCCCTTATTCATGTCAGACAGGGCAGTGGGTTATGAGAATCCCTTATTCCTGTCAGAAAGGGCAGTGGGTTATGAGAATCCCTTATTCCTGTCAGACAGGGCAGTGGGTTATGAGAATCCCTTATTCCTGTCAGAAAGGGCAGTGGGTTATGAGAATCCCTTATTCCTGTCAGACAGGCAGTGGGTTATGAGAATCCCTTATTCCTGTCAAACAGGCAGTGGGTTATGAGAATCCCTTATTCCTGTCAGACAGGGCAGTGGATCATGAGAATCCCTCATTCCTATCAGAGGGCAGTGGGTTATGAGAATCCCTTATTCCTGTCAGACAGGGCAGTGGGTTATGAGAATCCCTTATTCCTGTCAGACAGGGCAGTGGGTTATGAGAATGTCTCATTCCTGTCGGACAGGGCAGTGGGTTATGAGAATCTCTCACTCCTGTCAGACAGGGCAGTGGGTTATGAGAATGTCTCATTCCTGTCGGACAGGGCAGTGGGTTATGAGAATGTCTCATTCCTGTCGGACAGGGCAGTGGGTTATGAGAATCTCTCACTCCTGTCAGACAGGGCAGTGGGTTATGAGAATGTCTCATTCCTGTCGGACAGGGCAGTGGGTTATGAGAATCTCTCACTCCTGTCAGACAGGGCAGTGGGTTATGAGAATCCCTCACTCCTGTCAGACAGGGTAGTGGGTTATGAGAATCCCTTATTCCTGTCAGACAGGGCAGTGGGTTATGAGAATCCCTTATTCCTGTCAGACAGGGCAGTGGGTTATGAGAATGTCTCATTCCTGTCGGACAGGGCAGTGGGTTATGAGAATCTCTCACTCCTGTCAGACAGGGCAGTGGGTTATGAGAATCCCTCATTCCTGTCAGCCAGGGCAGTGGGTTATGAGAATCCCTTATTCCTGTCAAACAGGGCAGTGGGTTATGAGAATCCCTTATTCCTGTCAGAAAGGGCAGTGGGTTATGAGAATCCCTCATTCCTGTCAGACAGGGCAGTGGGTTATGAGAATCCCTCATTCCTGTCAGACAGGGCAGTGGGTTATGAGAATCCCTTATTCCTGTCAGACAGGGCAGTGGGTTATGAGGATCCCTCATTCCTGTCAGACAGGGCAGTGGGTTATGAGGATCCCTCATTCCTGTCAGACAGGGCAGTGGGTTATGAGAATCCCTTATTCCTGTCAGACAGGGCATTGGGTTATGAGAATCCCTCATTTCTGTCAGACAGGGCAGTGGGTTATGAGAATCCATTATTCCTGTCAAACAGGGCAGTGGGTTATGAGAATCCCTTATTCCTGTCAGACAGGGCAGTGGGTTATGAGAATCCCTCATTCCTGTCAGACAGGGCAGTGGGTTATGAGAATCCCTTATTCCTGTCAGACAGGGCAGTGGGTTATGAGAATCCCTCATTCCTGTCAGACAGGGCAGTGGGTTATGAGAATCCCTTATTTCTGTCAGACAGGGCAGTGGGTTATGAGAATCCCTCATTTCTGTCAGACAGGGCAGTGGGTTATGAGAGTCCCTCATTCCTGTCAGACAGGGCATTGGGTTATGAGAATAGCTTATTCCTGTCAGAAAGGGCAGTGGGTTATGAGAATCCCTCATTCCTGTCAGACAGGGCAGTGGGTTATGAGAATCCCTTATTCCTGTCAGACAGGGCAGTGGGTTATGAGAATCCCTCATTTCTGTCAGACAGGGCAGTGGGTTATGAGAACCCCTTATTCCTGTCAGACAGGGCAGTGGGTTATGAGAATCCCTCATTTCTGTCAGACAGGGCAGTGGGTTATGAGAATCCCTCACTCCTGTCAGACAGGGCAGTGGGTTATGAGAATCCCTCATTCCTGTCAGACAGGGCAGCGGGTTATGAGAACCCCTTATTCCTTACAGACAGGGCAGTGGGTTATGAGAATCCCTCACTCCTGTCAGACAGGGCAGTGGGTTATGAGAACCCCTTATTCCTGTCAGACAGAGCAGTGGGTTATGAGAATAGCTTACTCCTTACAGACATACCTAGTGTACAACATAAACAGTGGATCTTCTGCATTCATCCATTCAGGTTCACAATTATCATCAGCATCTTCCATTAACTCATGCCACCATTTATCTCGACCTTCCATCCAGTTTATCTGGAAAAAAAAAATTTCAGCATTTTTGTTTTCCTCCATTTTTTTTCAAAAGGGCAGATAAATACCAAATCAATATGTACAATTTGATTACATTTTGATTGATTGATAGATTGGTGTTTTACACTCACGATTGTTTCACTTATATGGCAGCATTGCCAGTTCTATTGTGGGAGGTAACTGGCAACCATCCCACATAGGCCGTTCGAGTGAAAACCCAATCAGAAAATTTTCCAATTTTTCGGGCCTGAGTGGGATTCGAACCCGCGACCCATTGGTGGAAGACTGTTCGGATTGAGCGTCCAACGCTCTACCTACTGAGCAAAAAATAGTTTTGAGAGCTATTTACAAATCAAGCCTTAGAATTGACAAGTTATTGCTTTAGAACCATTTTACTGTGATAAAAGAAACTTTTTGAAAACTCCTCAGACTGCTTTAAAAAATTGTCTTTCCCATTTACCTTGAGTTTTCTATATGGTCGTTTAGCGGGAGGTTCATCTTCATGGTCACCATCTTCTCCCACGATCTGCTCGTCAGCAGGACTCAAGTGACGGACAACTATAGAGTGATCTATATGCAGACCCCTGAGGAAGGAGAAATGAAACACTACTTACTCGATAGATAGGGTCACATTAACAGGCACTGAAGAAATTAAGGTCAGATTTTAAAAAAAGAAAAGAAAGAAAAATTTAAATCTATTGATAAAGAACCATGATTTGATTGATTGATGTTTTACACCACACTTAAGAATACATTTATATGGTGCCATTACCAGGTTTAGTGGCAAAGGAAACTACATGTAGGCCTAGTGCCTGAAGAAAAACAACCCAACTCTTCCACATAGGGAGATCAAGTGACCCATGAAAGGAAGGTTTGTGTGTGACAGAGAGACTAGTGCTTTGCCGAATGAGCCACCTGAGTAAAATGAAAGTTAGATGAGTAAAAAATATACAAAATGATTATTCTTGAATAGCTAAATATTTGACTGACTGTTTTTCACATATATCCAGAGCCCCATCAGCTATTTCTTTAAGATTCAGTAATTTTGTTCCTCTCCATACACCATCTACAAGGAAATATTTAAATTCACTTAAAAGTAAAAACAGAGTACACATTTCAAGAAATACTTTTACTTTTATCCAATGGTTAATATTCAAAATGATAAAAACAGTTTATTGAAGTCAATTACAAAATAGACATAGAAAATGATTCAATCAGCTGTACCCTGAACCAGAAATATTTTCCATGTTTGATAATGGTAGAGAAGGGGAGGTAATATCCAGGGGGAAAAAGCAAGGGGGGATAAATGAGGGTTTAAGCCACTTTTCCCAGATCCTAACAGAAATACAAGAAAGCTTAGTGTAATGAGATGAAGAATCTGCAAATAAACATAAGTACATGTTCAAGGTCATGGTTTAACACCAAATTCACTGGGTTAATCAAAATCATTTTACAAAACAATTTTTTTTCAATATTTCACAGTTAAGAACAAGATTTCTGGGGAAGACAAATTTGCAAGAGAAATTCAGTTTTCACACATATAGACATTTCATGAAAAAGTCTTTCTGACCGGAGTAAGGTGAAAAGAAAAGAAATATATCACTGACACTAACTAATTAGAATTAGAATATTTTTAAAGTTTTTTTTATGTTAACTCATACATATTCATGAAAATTTCTAACAATAAAAGACTATTACAGTTATGTCTTTTGTCCTTTAAAAATTAACATCATAGAAAGGTGATAAGAAAGTCTATGGAAAAGGTGAAAGGTGTGTGGTGAAGAAACAAGCATACTGCAGATGTGCCCGTAACTTTTTTGAAACAAAATAAAATTTAAATTTAAGGAAAAATAAACAAGTTTCTTAATTAAAATAAAAACCTAAGGATTGATATTTAACGTAACAAATGAGAGGGAAGCAAGCAGCAAACCTGTAGTGATAATAGTGCTACATTTGGCATCTACAATACGGTCTGCTAACGCTTCGGAAGAATAACCACCAAACTAAAAACAGAAATGAGAACATTTTAACAGCATGCACTACACAGCCTGACACCAAAGTTCTACTGGGGTATCCGGCGTTCTATACATTAACCAATCTAGCATCAAATTCAAAGCTTCTTTTTTTTCTGCACAATTTTACTTTAAAGTAGCATGAGTTGCCAAAATTCATACTTTTTTCATTATTTCTGATCATCCCGACCGTGAGAGGCTTTTAAAGCCATCGAAAAACTAAATGATTAGCGTTGGAATGAGGTAAATCCATACAGTATGTGGCCTATACAAACCGAAATAGTGTTCGAAAAGTAAATAAAATTTAAATAACCGGGACGACCATTCATTCATTCTAAGCCAAAGTTAGTTCAAAACAATAATTTATCGTACATTCTCGAGACTACATGTAGCACTAAAAAGCTTCTGAATTATACGTCTCGAGAAAAATAGACGATAATTTCAACATTCTGTTTTACGTCAAAATATCAACATTTTGGCAGCTCATGCCACTTTAAGCAAACTTGGGCAACATCCAGCAGTCTCCAGTGGAAGTATAGTTGTTACTTTTTTTACTTTGACCAGAATTATGACCGCAATCTTTCTTATTTATTTTATGAGAGACATTCAAAAACAGCAAAACTCAGATTACATTACAAGTACATGTCACTGCAATGCAAACTGTTCTAAACTGAATAAAATAGTTTGCTTTTAGCCATTTTTGAAATAAAACATTTAATAAAAATCAAATTTGACATTCACATTTTAATAAAGCTGTGTTGGAGCACTGTGCATAACAAACATATAACAGATATTTTACCACAAGACAGTCTTTAAACTAATCATCTGCAACAAAAACAATTTCAACATCTGATAGAAAACAATACAAGGGAAATAGGTGAACCTTGCATTAATCCCCTACTGAGATCAAATAAATTAAACTCAGTTGGCACATAAATGTCTAAATATAACCTGAAAAAAATGTACAATATATAAGTTTATAATTTTGTTTGCCCCATGCATGACTGGCCAGAATATATGGTTTGGAATACCAGCACCAGAGAAATGTAAATAATCATAAAATAATTGTGATTTATGCAGAGCTTTATAGGATTAAATTCTGACATAACTTTTAAAATGAACAGATGACATATTCTTGCAGGTTAGTACATTTATGGCACAAATTCAATAATTATACTATGGTATTTATCTTATGTTACTCAGATAAACATATTTTTAATTTCAGTTTTAGATGACTCTTGACAGACCATGACCAGCATTGTGTACGGCATATAAAAACGGCCATAAATCATGCAATATTTCCCTCATCATGCACAGCAGGCAGAATCATTTACTATAAAAAGAATATGCAAATTATTCTAAAAATGACACTTTGAACATCTGAAATCTACTGATACTAGTTGATGGTTTTTATTCTTTTTTTTTAAATTAAACAATTTAAACAACACAGGTGCGTTCTATCATTTTTTTAACTAAAAATTTAAAACACTGTAGAAAGATAGCTAGAAGTTAGAGTGATTTCTAACCTGCTAGAATAAGATGGTCAGTCTGACATCCAAGTAATCGTTCAGCAAGGGAGCGTTTAGAGAAACCCCCAAACTACAGGAGAAAACCAAGGCTTGTCATAAGTCATAATACACGGTGCAAGGAAAAATGACAGAATTAGATCTAACGAAGTGTGGAAGTACTTTGTTGGCTTGCAAGATTCTCATGAGTTTTTAAAATAAGTAATTCATGCTTATTTAAATCTTTGTCAACAATTATTAAATCCATTTAACCAGTCAAGACAATAGTGCAACACAGCAACAGGGATAAGATCTTTTGGAATTTAGAAACACTTCACATTTAAAACAGAAACACTCAGCAAAATAAAGAGAGAGAAAAAGTAAAAAATATCATAAGAATTCCAAGTTCCTCCCACCTCATCTAAATTGACATTAGGTTTCAAATGCCATATAATGTCAGGAAGGCTAATGTATTTGGCATGTTCCTCCTTGCTAGGTCAGCATACATGGCTAAAGCAAAGTCACAGAGGTTTAGACACTCATAAAGTTCAAAGGGATGCCTCCCTGTAAACCTCAATTTCTCCTTAATGTGGCATGAGCTGTCAAATTTCAGGGTTTTTTTCTCATAAATTTAGGCCATCAGACTGGAGCAATGTATGCCAAATACATTAGCCTTCTTGACATTCTATGGTCTGCGGAGCCTAATGTCTAAATTTAGATGTGGGTGGGAAGGGTGATCTTTTGGTTGTTTGGTACGTTTGGCGCAACATGACCTTAACTGTTGAGTGCGATGCTAGGCCCCAATCAATCAATCAATCAATCAATCAATCAATTATAAAAGTTGGATTGTCAAGACAAATTGCGAGTTTGAAAGCACCTTGAAAAACTAAAGGATTGACGCTGAACGGCTGAAATAACAAATATAGGTAAAGCCAGTGACCCTTACTAAGACGTGTGCTAATAACAGACAAAATTCAAATAGCCGTACAATTTAAGATTAATCTTGCTAATAAGCCTAAACGTACATGCCTAAGATTGTCAGGATTTTTAAGGCTAAGATTTTGCACTTCTTGATATAAATGACTTACAATGTTTCAACAAAATTTTACATTTATTAGGCAGCTCATACCGTTTTAGTGGATTTTTTCTCTTTAACAAACACCGTTCGAGGTTATATGGAGACCAAATTTCCAAATGAGATAGATACATGTATGAGCACTGGCTTTTTCTGTTTAATGAGGCTTTTCTATAGCCTTAAGTAGATTGAGTCAGTGAGTGATTTGGGTTTTACATCCTGCTTAACAGTATTTCAGTCATATGAAGACGTTATCTCCTTGTGGCAGGGCAGATTTCCATTGCTCTTTTATTTGGTGCTGCCTCACCGAGACGACTTGCCGAAGACACCCAGCAAGCCCCCTAATCCAGTCACATTATACTGACACCTGGCCAACCAATCGGTGCGCTAACTCCTATTGCTGAGCGCCAAGGGAAGCAGCTCCTCCTGTTAAAGTCTATGGTCTGACTCTACCCAGGCTTGAACCTGGATCTCCCAGCCCTGAAGCGGACGCGGGGGGGGGGGGGGGGGGGGGGGGGGGGGGGGGGGGGGGGGGGGGATTGGGGGGGGGGGGGGGGGCAAAAAAATGTTAGTTGTCATTTTCTATCGTTAAGATATTTATCGTGCAATAAATATTTTTACAAGCTTACTACATGTATACTCATGGCAGGATACCGAAAGGTGCTTAACTTGATGGTGATGTCTTCACTTTAAATATGTGAATTGTACATGTTTCAGGTAAAAATGAAACAAGGCACAGTCCTTGCCCCAACACTGGCTTACATTTGTGGATAGGCTACAAGACGACCTAGTTTCTGTCAGTGAATGAAATATGAATTTAATTCTTTCCAAGGTTAGGATCACAGCAAAAAGATTACAGAAAATAGAATACATAATTGTTGGGTAGGTGGTCTTACCACAATGGAATGAACAGCTCCAATACGGGCACAGGCTAACAGAGCTATCGTTAACTCCAGGATCATGGGCATATAGATGCCAATACGATCTCCCCTTTTTACACCTAAACAGAACATAAAAATTATTAAAACAGTGTTTGTTTGCTGTAACAAATTTTTTCGGAAAATAATGAGTAGGTAGTTTGATTTTATATATTCTATTTAGAGCTGAGCAAATGGAGAAGGCTAATTCAGATAATAGAAACGGGTTTTGTTAAAGAAAGACAAGAATATTTTAGCTAATTACTTTTGATACTTATTACTATATTCGACCAAAAATGACTCATTGGTAGACTTCTGGGAAAAACTTCATCACCCCCTGAGAATCAATCATTTTTCGTATGAACTCACTCAACTCAGCTAGTAAATGGTTGGATTTCTGGACCAATTAGTAAAGTATAAAGCTATGACTGTAATATTGTACAGTGTCCAGCCCTTTGCAGGCTTATATTGTACAATAAACTTAGAATTGAACTCATTGCTGGACTTCGATAGCAAACCTAGACCAAGCCATATTGCTGGGCTAAATCTATGGCGGTTTGTTGTACTCAGTTATAAAGCGATTTTCTCTACAAGCTATTTGATTGGATTAACTGTATGATCTGTTTTGATTGACAGTAACAAGAAACCATATAAATATCAACAGGATAGAAAACAGTCGAGAGCCAAACTCGGTGGTAAGAGAGAACTACTAGCATTGGAAAGTTTACGAAATGACTCAAGAAAAGCTCGAAAATTAAATAGTATTGAGTAGCTGCAGTCTGCATACCAGAAGATAATTTTTTTAATATGTATGATACTAAAGGTTTAACAAGTTTTACAAATCTTTTTTATATTTTTTTCGAACACTTACCTAAATCTTTGAGTACATTAGCGAATTTGCAGACCTTCTTGAGAAGTTCTTCATAGGTGATTTGACCACAATCCCCAGGGTCATTTCCTTCCCTAAAGAACAAAAAACAAAAGTAAATAGTGATCAGTTCACATGGGTGGGTGGGGGAGGGGGGGGGGACTTGCAAATTTCTTATTTGTTACGATTGAATCCAATTTTCTTATCATCTGAGTATAAGTTGACTGATATGTGCTTTATTTCACATGTGGTGGAATTTCCAGGTTTATGGAGTAGGCAACCAGGCACTATGCCAAGAGGAAAGCTATGGTTTCCCAATGCTATCAGGCAACCATACTATACAAAGGGAGAGCAGCATACAAGGTCAAATTTAATGTTCGTAATAAATAGCTCTGGTACCCATAAGACTTGGAAATCAAAGAGATAAGTTCCACGTCCTAACATAACATAATTCTTATATTAAAAAGTGAATGCAGATTAATTAAGGTGGGAGTGCTTGTTTTATAAAGATGAGGACATATGTCCTAACATAGTTCATGAGTACTTAACAAATCAAAGTCAGATAGGAGATAACAGAAGGTTGACAGTCCTATACATAGTTATATGGGGTGATCCAACATTTTTGTCAATCAGAGTAAAGTCAGACTGAGAGTGAAAGGTGCTGAATAGTTTGTTTGCAGTTTATAGCTGTGCAGGGTTTATACTCAATTAGAAGCTAAAGTCACATTGCAATCTATTTAGGTCTAAATATGTTTCAATCAAACTAATTTTGATCAGTTGAGAAAACAGTTGATTTAAAGCGTGTTGCGGTTAGAGTGACAACTTTACTGAAACTAGTTCACAGTTCTGACAAACAATTTGGAGTGTGTCCGAGGCTTAAATGTGCAGAAATATGTTGTGTAAATATACTCTAACTTTTAAAAAATAACTGACTTCAGTAAATATTAAAGGTGGTGTTATTGTAGAAATTTTTTTTCGACAGCGCAAACAGTTGAGAAATGAGTCTATCCGGGGACGTCTATAACTTACACAGACAAACACTGAACAACTCCCTGTGTCTCTAAATAACCAGACAATCCATGTTTAAACAAATGGCCCTGGTACCAAATCCTTGAAAAGCATGTAAAAATGTGTAGCAAAAAAAAAGAGTCTGTTTTCTTCCACTTTGTTACAGCTAGGCAGCATTTGCTAGATGAGATCCAGGATTTTTCAACATTTTAAATATAATGAATAATTGTATACACATTTATGAAATTGTTGTAAAACCAGATTTCAGATTTGAGTACATGTGTAACGGACATATAATCAGATCATGAAGGTCTAAATGATATGCCTCTTTTTAACACAATAAGAAACTCGTCTCCATGGTTATTTTAGACAAGAAGATTTTCCCTGTGCCAGTGTGTTTTAGTGTTCAAAAAGATATATCAGATCAATCTATGATTGTATGTGGCCTCCCTCAGATCCTTATTTTCTTCCAATAATCTAAAACCCCATCTCCATCTTTAATAAAAGTATGAATTTGATAGTAGGAACAGGTCATGACATTAAAACTAGCAGATGAAAGGTTTGGGTAAATCACAGTAGGTAAGTACGTGAAACTTAGTCGACTCATTCATTAAATGGCCCTGCTGTGCTTGAAGCGCGGCTGCGATCAAATGAGTGTCCTGTTTCGGCACCATGCCAGTTTTCACTACGGTATATCCCAATCGTCAACAACTTTGGTGAGGTTTAGGCATGTTTTAATGACAGAACACCAAACAAACACCTATGGTTAGGGACGGGGTTCTTCGACAAAATAAAATTACGTTTAGCCAGGCAAAAACAGACTTTGCTTTAGCTTAAGAGGCAGGGTTTATTGACAGAAAAAGGTTAGGTTTAGCGATGTGTATTGACAAAACCGAAATATCGCCTTGGATTCGTCCCTAACCCGCATCAGATAAACTACTTGCATTTGATTGAACGTCATCGATCACGTGGAGACGTGATATTTTTCAGTATCAGGCAGACCAGTTGGTATCAGGTTACCTGGAGTAAGTTGCCCCTGAATACACACCGTGACACGATGTAAACAATATGTCGCCTGCTGAAGTGAGTCAACATAATCAACAATACAAACCAAGCCTGTCATTAAGAATAGACTGGGAGAGTTACAATATGCTCTCCCAAAACTGTAAGGGTGACCTGTTTCACTCTCCCCAAAAATGGTCTCCCAAAATTCAATGGGAGTGCACTTCCTCTCCCATGTTTTTCAGAGAGAGAACATGATCGTGATGAAATAAAAGCATCTGAAGTTACAGAAAAGGAAATTTTATTTTGTTGTACTTATATATGTCAGAATTGTCGTGCAAATTCTGAAGAAAAAAATGTTATCCTAGTTTTTCATAATATCATACAGTTAATTCTATTTTAATGGACATGAAAGGGTTGGAGAATAGTTTCATCAAGGGAGAGTGAAAAACAAAAACAAGGGGCCTGAAACCGGTAGGGAGAGTTAGGGGGAGTAATAAACAGGTCTCCTCAGACCCCTCTGGGTGTGTGTGGAGGGGAAGGAGAGCATTCACTCTCCCTATCAATGTGCATGGCTATAATTTGGGGCGCCAAAGATAGGTTAACTGGTTAGTGTGTCAGAAGAGTTGTACAGTAGTTGTCACTTTGACTAAGTAAAAAGACTATCAACCATGCAACCGTCTGCTAAAAGAAAGGGTCTTCCGCCTCACCCAATATGGATTTTACTGACCCCATAAATTTTCGTATTGGGTTAATAACAGACTGTGTAACTAATAATAAACGTCATCTCAGGTCAAATGGTGTGTGAATCGAAAGTGTGCATGTGTGTATCAAATTTCAGAATCCGGTAACACATAGAAAGTTAACACTTAGATGTATAACTCTGTGTTGGAAGTAAGTATAGTGGTAAGATGGTGGTTCTGTGCAGCTTAAATTGAGTATAGGGATTGAAGACCGCACTGCAAGTTGAGTGCGGATGTAAATTAGGAAAAAGGTTTTCACCTTGTATTCTTTACCATCCCCAGATGAAATTGACCTCTCCGCCAGCAACGTGTTTGAGCCAAACGTTCCAAAAGGTTAGACAAACCCAGAGAGTTGGCTTTGTGGAGTTAAAAAATTAGGACGTCACATAGCTCATTTGTAGTGTGTGTAACATTTTTTCGGCTGTTTTATCTGTGATTTTCAGCTTACAATCCAAATACTTTTTACCAAGACTTTTTCAAAGACATATCAATATATATACAAAGCTATTAAATACTTTTTTGGACCAACAAAAAAAAATTCTAGCACAAAAATAAGACATAGTAGTTTAGTCTTTCACAGCTGATTTCTGACATCAAAGCGTATCTACATATCAATATTTTCATGGACTGTCAACAGACAAAATAGCAATTGATTGCTTCCGATATATTTGGTGTGTTTCGCATAATTGGGAATAAAGAAATGATTTAGAAATAAAGACAAAACAACAAGGTAACCACCGATCCCGATAAACGCTAATTCTAAATGAACAGCTAGTCAGTGAAAGTTATACCCCTTAACTTCTATCTCACATGATTTAGCCAAACTCAAAAGGGGCTTATGGACAGTAATCAAAATCAAACACTTGATGGGAAAAACAAATAAGTACTTGTCAGGTGAACACTAAATTTGATTTACTTTGCCTGCTTTATACGAAGTTTTAACTGTTGATATACTTTTGACAATCATAAGTGCTTGTGAACCACCGCCAGGAGAAACAAATATGCTTTGTCCGTGTCCACAAAAACTGGTGACCCAAGTGTAAAACAAGGAGTGATGTTATATTGTTAGTTGTTGTTGTAAGAAATTTACTGTTGGTGAATGATAAATATAACTAATGGTATAAGTACGTTTAGTTAGATATCCTTACACACATAGTGTTTCTGACTCCAAAATGACTATTTTTCTATACTAACAGCCATGTTTTGGAGTCAGGTTTGATTGTAGACTGCCCGCTTCTTGGTGGGCAGTATGTGGTCCGATTAAGACAGTGAAATAACAATAAAACCTACTCAAAACGGCCATAATCGGGTGAATGAACAATTTGGTAACCTACCAGTGTCTGACATGGATAAGCAGTAAATATTAATTGTCCCCTGAATTCACAAGAAAGTTGATCTTGCAAACATGAGGAGTTTGAACTTCATGAAGTTGTAAATCATCAAGATCGAATCGAAGTTTTCCTTCATCAAATTCTTGCATACAACTCTAGTTCAGGTGGCAAGCCACTTCATTCTACATATGGGTTGTTCCAGGATATGTTACGAATGGAATGGTCTAAAAATTCTTATGCAGGTTGGAAAGGCTGGTTTTCTAACTAAAACCCTTACATTTTTTTAACTGAAATTAAATTAATTTACATATGATAGCCCCCTATGCATTAGAACAGAAATAAATGACGTCATGGTGAGTTGTGTGTTACTGAATAAAGGTTTAGTGGCGGAAATGCCACTATTTTAGGGCAAAAGGTGAAGCGTGAGTCTTCAAATAATAGTGGTATCTTCCGTAACTGAGTGACCCTTTATTCAACGAAACACAGCTCACCAAGACGGCAATTTCTTTGATACTGTTTTTAAGTTTTTTTCAATGAATTCCCTTTAAACAAAGCTAAATTACATGTACCCATAAAAGTCGTTTTGACACTATTAAACAAAATAGTTATTTTACTGACTAAATCTGACCACAAACTGTCCACTTAGAAACGGGGGTTCGGTGGCGGCCAGTCTAGTACTGGTACATGTACTTTCATTTCTGACATTTATGGTCATCGACCTTTACTCGATGTTACATCCTGTGCGCATACCTCCGGTGACGATCGGGAAAGAAAATATTGTGTGCAAGGAGGACTGCCAATCAAACCGCACAGCTTACACTGACTGATAGGGCCTATCCACTACAAATCAAGTAAGCGCGTTGCGAAATGCCGTGGTTCGCCGTAAACGGTCTAAAAAACATGTATCACACTTAAATTTGAAACATGCATTGGTCTAGCATGATGCTATAACTAACGCATTCTAATCTGATGCCAAGAATTTTGTTCATGCGAGGGCTTGTGTTTTGAAAGGTTTGGAACGGTCGACTGCAAAGCCAATCACACTGAATGCAGCAATGAGCTACACACAGTACAAGTAAGCTGGAGACCGAAAGTTTTATCCTACTGTACCTCTCTTTGCCACCGTGTTCCTCACAGTTTTGAATAAATGTTAGAATTTAACTTTTGACAACAGACTTGATGTGTTAGACAACCGGTACCGTAGGCTTACGTCCCAATTTAAATTTAAATGTTTGCGATGTCTGTTGCTGGAGTGAAGCTAGTGTTGAAAAATGCCAAATTTTTCTGTAGGCCTATAATATGCATAATTCGGCTTACTACGACTAAAATCTATATATTTGTGGAATTGAATAACCACCATAGTATTCTCGGATTTAAACGCTTACAAAAAGTCAAATTATTTACTAGAAATATAACTCCTGAATTCTAAATTATCCCCCTTTGTGCCCTCTTCTGTGAATATGGCAGGTTTCGTCGAGATCACGGCAGTTAGGTCTTTTAAGAAACAGCCAAATCAAACACAATTATGAATCGGTTAACAAGAGTTTCGGGAAACCCAAAATACGCCCGGAAAGGCACAGTAACTGCAGCCATACCAAAACAAATCCTTCCATATTTATTTGAATTTAATTTTCAAAATTCAGAGGGAAGAGGTTGAAGCTTGGTAAATGATTGATTGATTAATTGTTTGGTGTTTTACGCTGCGCTTAAGATTATTTCACTTACATGTATATGGCGGCGTTGCCAGTTTTATTATGTGAAGCTTGGTAAAAGGTGATGTTATGTCAACAAAATGAAATTTTACCACTAAAACCTTTAAAATCCATCTGTATCAAATTTAAAATGGGCTATTTGGATCAACAATTATTAACAAGATTTGTACACGGTACAAGTCATCAATTCTTGCTGCTGTTAAAACACGATGTTAAACATTGTTTGTTGTCAATAAAGGTTGCACTAAAATGTTTCAATTTTTTAGAATAGCAGTTTATAATTTACTAATCATACTTAAACAAATGTAATTAATTGGTAATTTCGCAGCTCACACCAATTCAAGTAGATTTGACAATTTTTCTCATAATATTTTTTATCTACATTATTTGGCCATAGACATCTTGACAATATTCTAAATCTCCCCATATACCTACAGGTTATTACTTCTAATTTTATCATAGACCAAATGTTTACAATAGATTTGGCTATGGGTTCATTGCTAATGTCACCCACTGTTTTATGGGGCCATGTGGTACACAAAGCCTGGTTTAGCCATATATCTCTCAAGAGAGCTAACTGTAAGTTGACAAGGTAAATAGACCAAAGCTGGGATACTTATCTCTTGGTCTGTAGATAAAACTTTAATCCTTATATGTATTTTTCATTTGATTAAAACGTTATATATTGATTTAAGAATAGTCTTAATCAATTTAGAAACATTATTGCAATTTGAAAAAATCTTTTTTTGATGAGAATCGGAAAAGTAGAAGCCATTTTATAATTTAAAGGTTATTTTCATGAAAATGAAAGTAAGAATAGAAGGGAATGTACATAATCCAATAATTTGCAATAGTTGATATCATAAACAATTTTTTTACACACTGTCTGTTAATATGGTATGTAACATGAAAGAATTGAAAACATCGGATCATATTCGTTAAAGTTATGGAGAGAAAAAGTAAATATTACATAACCCAATATGGCTGCCATATTACGCAATGTATGATGTCAAAAATAGTTCGCGACACACCTTCCACCCATAAGGTATATACTCAGAAAAAATTGTGCAGATGGAATCAAAACATTGGAAGTTATGGAGCGGAAGGGAATATTACATAATCCAATATAACTCCCATATTATGTAACCAGTGATGTTAAAAATAGTTTGCGACACACCTCTACCCATAAGGTATATACTTAGAAAAAATTGTGCAGATGGAATCAAAACTTTAGAAGTTATGGAGCGGAAGGGAAAGCGGACGCCCGGACTGCCGGACTTCCGGACTGCCATCCTACCGGACAGACGGAGATGATACCATAATACAGCCCGCTTTTCAAGCCGGGCGTATAAAAAAGGCAAATATTTTCTTACACAGATGACAAATTAATAGTTATTCCTTTTAAAAGACTGTTTTGAAGCAGCTGGGACGCAGAACAAACATTAATTAAGACTGAAAAGTTGGTATATATTTAGATTTTGCTCTGCGCTTGTCGACGTGGGTAAGCAGTAAGGGCGATTAAATTACTACGTGGTACCGACCATAGTCATAGATATCCAAACATAAATAACGAGGTACCTGTAGAAATTTAATAATTTTATTGTACCCCAGCTCTTTGATTGCAATGAACTGGTCAGTCACTAAGTCAGTTGGTCCGGGCTTCTGACTGCAAAATTACTATTTTTTGTATACTGACAGCCGTATTTTGGAGTCAGGGATCATTGCAATCAAAAAGTCGGAGTTGGCTGCACGCTTCTGATCAGGCAGTTTGCGGTCAGATTTAGAAAGTAAATAACAACATAACTAACTCAGATAGTGTCAGCCCGACATTCATTAATAATTTAACCTTTTGTAAAGTGAATTTAACGTTTAAAACTGAAAAAAACGCTAAATAGTATTACGTCATCAATGGCGGAGAGTTTGAGACTGGAGAAGGCAGAAGTGAATTCAGGGGAAGAATAATGTTTACTGGCAGATCCTGCTCGTCCATATCACACACTGGTAGGTAGCGAAATTATCAATGAACGTGATAATGAGCGTTTAGACACGATCTGAGTTGGTTATATTGCCATTTCTTTGTCCAAATCGGACCACATACTGCCCGCTTCTAAGCGGGCAGCCAACTCCAGCTTTTTGATTGCAGTGAACCCTGACTCCAAAATACGACCGTCAGTATAAAAAAAATAGTAATTTTGGAGTCAGAACTCGGACTATGAGTCAGTATTACAAAATAGTCCTTTTCGAGTCAAACACCCGGACTAACGGACAGTAGGGCCTCCAAACTTACCAGTAGAAAGCTATACGATCCCCTAAACCCTTTTCTATATGACGATCTAGAGCATTGTAGCAGATGTTAGTCGTTGCGCCTTCCATCCATTTGACGAAAATTGGACCCTTTGTGTAGTCAAAATTGTAATCAAAAAACTTCTGACCGTCTGAAGCCGGTTGCGTTTTCCAGTAAAATTCCTCAGCGATCTTGCCCCAAAATGCTTCGGGATCTTCCACAGACTGTTTGTAAAGCGTTCTATACTGCTCCATGGATGAGACGTACGCTCCATCTTGAATATGCTTTGGGGGTTGAAAGACCTCAACATTCACCTCTTCACCGTCTGCCGCCATGGCTTTGAAATGCCGCCCGGTTTGATAAGGTTGCTTATGATATGGTTACCTCCCTTTGAAAAGAATAAATCATTTTGTCGAACAGGGAAGCGGACATTTATCGGATACAATACATACAAAAACATGTAGCCTGGTCTCCCCGTTTTATCCAATCTCGTCGGGATGATAAAATTAAAGATTCGTTGTTTCCGGAAATTTGGCAAAATGAACTTCCAGAAAATAATTGAAATGATTATTACGCTTCGTAGCGCATAAGTTAATATTATCAGAAGTCTATGAATAGACTTCTGATATTATTAATTACATGGAAAAAAGATTTTGAAGTGTTGTTTCAAAGGAAATTAAGATCTAATTCTGAACTATGAACTATGTTTTTATTTTATTCCCTTTTTTTTTTTTTTTTTTGCCTTTGTCTAAACATCTTAAAGTCCTGATTAAATGGTCGAGGTGATGCGCAAGCCAATTTACTGTTATATTCCACAGGGAATCTACTACTCCATCGATCACTGTAGTTTGTACCACAAGACGTAGACCCACTGGATTAGATCGCCAGTCTATTTGCTTGACAAAGAGCTGAAGCCAATCTTAATGCGTGAATGTCTCGAATGGCTTCGTGGAAGTCATTAGCGCCGAGCTCAGATAGAGGTCGATAAACTTGTTTTATAGCCTACTTGACGTTGGCTCAATCGATCATTTGTTCCGTTTCCTGGTTAACAGGCTTTCTTTAAGATCGATGTAAAATAACAGTAGTCTTCGAATGAAGCTGAGGACTGAATTTTAAGATCGATGAGATCAAAGCTAATGGATTTGCAACTAAATTGTGGCATTCTCATACACGTTTTCTTACGTTTTGGTAAAAATGGCACATGGCCAAATTAAAGAGGCCTGTATTACAATTGAGGGATTGTCGAAAAAGTTCCCTGGTGTAAGAAGCCTAGAGTAACCTTTTTAATGGACAGTTGGCGTCTATAAACTCAGGCTTCGCTCAAGAAGATTGAGGTTTTACGCTACTGTACACTCAAGATTAAATTTCACGTAGGCCTATATGGCGGCGTTTCGAGATTTAGCAGGGGGGGGGGGGGGGGGGGACCGGGCCCCTTTCCCAGAGGAAAGTCCCGACCTTCGGCGGATACATGGCAACCCTTTCACATGTGCCAATCGAGTGAAAAATCATTTGGTCAATTTATTTGGTCTACCGTCATTATCTATGGAAGGTCTGTGAGGGACGATAGCTCTAGCCCACTGCGTGGAGCAGCGAGGCCCCATGCAGCCTGGTAAGCCTTGAGTAGGATAGTTTGCGTCCATAAACTCAGACTTCGCCCAAGAAATTAAGATGGGTGTTTGACGCTTCCCTCAAGATTATATTTCACTTCTGTGCCCAGAGGAAAGTCCCGACCTTCGGTGGACACCTGGCAACTCTTCCACATATGGCGATCGAGTGAAAACCCAATTTGTCAATTTTATTTGGCCTGAATGGGTTTCGAACCCACTGCCCATTGATAGAAGGCCTAGTCGAGTGGCTATCAGACTCAATAAACTTTGAGCGTTCAGTTTGGTTAATTGATGTTTTACGCCGCTCTCAAGATTATTTCACTTATATGGCGGCATTACAAGGTTTATAGTGCATGGGGATGAAATCGGGTAAGGTTCTTTGCCCAGAGGAAATCCCTGCCCTTCAGCGAGTACCTTGTAACTCTTCCACATCCGGCGATCGAGAGAAAAATCAACTCAGAATTTTTTGTATATTTATTTGGTCTGAGTGGGATTCGATGCCACGAGGAAGCCAGTGTAGGGTGTGGGACTATCACCAATGCACCATGAGTTTGGTTGATATTGGTGTTTTACGCCGCTCTCGAGATTATTTCACTTATATGGTGGCATTGCCAGGTTTAGTGGGAGTGGGGGGGGGGGGCTCATTGACCTTCGGCGATTACCTGGCAACTCTCCCGCATACGCGACCGAGTGAAAATCCAATCTGAATTTTTTGTAATTTTATTTGGTATGAATGGAATTCGATGCAGACAGGAATCGATGAAAGGTCAATGTCGGATGTGCGATTATCACTAACCTGCTGAACCACCGATGCACCAGAGTTTGGATATTTTCCACTGAGACAGCGTTTACCGGTTTAATTCATTGAAGTTTACGCTGCACTCCCAGTAATAATTCAAAGCTTATACAATACATAATGCCAGCATTTTCATGTGGTGCATTTCTAATAGCTGTTCGCCCTGAAACTAACTAGATCAAGCAATGGGGTTTATTTTTAGACTAACTTACGTTCCTATATCTTAGTAACGCCAAAGTCAAATGACAGACATCAATGCATTTATGTATAGGATCTCGTTCAGAATTACCACGTGACTTGTAATTGCTAGTACTCGTAAACATAGAGGCGTTTCAAATACACGGAAGTTTGTTAACTATAAATTTTGTTTTCTCGTTGAGCTGCCAAAATTAACTTTTTTCATAATTTCTGATCATATCAAAATATCAACATTTCGGCAGCTCACGCCAAAATATTGATATTTTGAGGTTGAAACAGAATGTTGAAATTATTGGCTATTTTTCTCAAGACGTACAATTCAGGAGCATTTTAGTGCTTCTAGTCTCGAAACCTTTCAACAGATCCGACGTCCCACTGTAAGGAGGATACGCAGGATGGGAGCAAATGGCGGTTATACGCGCTATTGACCTTCTGCGCTAGGGATGTGTTATACACACCCAAAGCGACATTTTTACTTCAATATGTTCGCCCTCAGCTGCGTCGCTTACTGAAACAACCCCATGGCGTCATCACTCATTAGCATAAGCGTTGACAGAACAATTTTGACGGCTGGAATAGGCTTTGTACAGATTGCTCTACTTATAAAATTGTTCAAAGTGGATCCCCACCATCGGTGTTACAAACCTGTCAACTATTTGATTTTACCAATCATTTGTTCTATTTTTTATTGGATTGAGTACGATTTTAACACACAACCCAGAGTTTCTTTTACAAAACACACAACATAAAAATATTGGTTTCTTCATCGCACTTTAATATCACAGAACATTTTGGCATTTGAAATGTCCAGTACAGTATTAAATCGACAAGAGAAAAGTAATGTGAAATATGAAGGGAAAAAAGGTAAACAGTTGTAATCACGAGCTAAATCAGGAGTCCTTAGAAAACAGTGTTCCTCTTGTCCTTAGAATGGAGTATTTAATACTGTTAAATGTAAAACCAAAAACGGTTCTCAGAAGATATGCTACTGACCAAAGTCGAATGCAGGGCTTAACTAAACCTTCAACTTCGCATTTTATTGAAGCAAGCAACCAATTTTCTGAAGGCTGAAGGCGGGTTTCTATTTTGAGGCATTTTTCCTTTCCTGGGAATCATACGTTCATACCTGCACTAGAACAGAGATTCTGAAAAATCAGTTTTCAAACGTTGCCATTTCAGTATCTGTATATGCCATAACCAATCTTCGTTGACTTCCGAGAGCCGTTAGAAGCCATCAAACAGTGCCTAATGGTAACATTCCTGCGAATCAAAGGACTAGACAAGAGCGCGTTCAAAAGGCTTACATTTAGATACACAAATGGCAAATGAGGTTGTATACACATCTACATTACACTTCGACAGTTTCCGTTGTACTGTCGGACGTAAATGTTTTAAGAAAGAGTGGGCAGATTTCAAATATTTCCTTCCTTTCAGACCATTTGCTAACCAATTGTGTTTCCACGGAGATGGAATTTCAGCTCGCAAGGCACATGGTTGATGGACGTTTTACAACGCATATAAATCAGTTCTAGGGCTATCTTGCCAGGTTTATTAGAAGGATCGATATAAAATAATATCCAAATTTTGCAGCTTGGACGAAATTCGGTCAGAGGCAGATAGATTTTTTTACTGTAACGTAGCGAAAAGCTCGCCGACCTTGTTAATTATGCAACATTCACGGCTTGTTAATTGGATTATCGATTGTTTACCGTTTCTCACCACACTTAAAACTCCAGGAGCGCCATACCCTGATGAAACGCTCACAGGCATATAATTATACAAAGAACCAAACTGCCAATTTTCATCCATTTTTACTTTGTCTTAAATCGGAGATTCAAACCCAAAATGTCGGGACATTGTTCAAAAACAATTTCTGCAGCCTTAATCTATACAAAATCATACTACATATGACTAGATAAGAAAGTAACATTCCCCATTTCTCCTACACCATATTTACAGAAAATACCATAGGTTCAATCTGAAGGTGATTGTCGTGTAGTAATTTAGTTACAGCTTTTAAATGAATTATTTGGAAGGACTTCGGAGTCTTAACCATCCTTAATCTCAACTACCTTTCAGCTATTACCGCTATTATATCTTTGAAACATTCCTCTTTTCACTGAAGCAGTTGATTTCTTCAAAATCCGTTGTTAAACTGCTCTTTGTAAAGCATAGCATAAAAATTGGCCTAATGAGGTTACATGAGTTATCTCACCCTTATAATGGCGGTTTAATGTGTGGCTCTACTTGACCGGCAAAGTAAGTAAACCAGGATAGAGACACACAAGTGCGGCTAGTAGTAACTATGAGAAGTCTGCACTAATGCATTTCAAAATAGGAAATGGCAACTATAAGGAAGGTCTTCTCGTATTTGCTTCTCTTTTAAAGGACGTAGACATTTTTTTTAGCACTATCACAGGATCTATTTTTCTATGCAGCACTCAAGATCATTTCACTTATACAACAGGTTTTCTAGCGGAGGAACCGACCTTTTTGACCAAAAGAAACCCCCGCATTGGGAGAGAGAACAATCAATCCAAATCGCTCAATTTTTCCTTGGACTGGGACACGCAGACATGACATATATGAGAGACTATTACTATGCCAACTGAGCCTGATCATACCATGGGAGATTGGAAACCTAATGACACAAAATTCCTTTTGCTCATTAACTGAAATTTACATTTAGAGTTGCTATTTTAAAATGTGAGGAAAATAGTACACTGGTTCAGTGTGGTCTCATTTTTTGCATTTTGAGGAGGCAGCTTTTCTTCGTTATTCTGAAGAGATATGGTACTACCACTTCTATCAAAATGGTGCCCTTTTCTCAGTGGGCCGACCAAATTTCTTGTTCTCTCAGAAACTATACATGCCTGGAGAAAGTGATTGATTGTTTGGTGTTTTACGCCGCGCTCAAGATTATTTCACTTTTATGGCAGCGTTGCCAGTTTTATTGTGGGAGGAAACCGGGCTCTATGCCCGGAGAAAAACCACAACCTTCCGGAGGTAACTGGCAACCATCCCACATTGGTCATTCGAGTGAAAACCCAGTCAGAAAATTTTCCTTTTTTTTTTGGACTGAATGAGATTCGAACCCGCGACCCATTGGATGAAAGCGTTTCGAATTGAACGTCCAATGCTCTACCTACTGAGGCCCCCTGGAGAAAGTGACATCAAGCCATTGCCAACATATCCGAGGAAGTTTTAATGGTATAACACTGAGTAAAGAAACACTATAAGTAGAATGACATGACTATACACCACTCAAACTAAGTCCTTTGGCAAATCATCAGTAAGATCAGATCACTAAAATCATTTTGGGCCTGTAAAATGTCATGAAAACGTCTTATAACAAAATTTGAAAAGTAGAACATGGAAAATAAAAACAAATCAGCAAACAATATGTTTTTTTTATGATAACAAGTGACTATAGTAAAAAAGTTTGCAAAATATAGTAAAATAAAATATTTTTTGGATATGGGTAAACGAATATCATACGTTGTTTGAGAACTTTCCGAAGCACAAAACTTAACATAACGTCCATAACATCTTCCTTTACACCAGTCTGTTGTGCCAAAAAACAAAACACCTAACTCAGGTGGTAAAACATTGCAACTGTAAAACATATAACCAGCCTTGGTTAGCGTAGTGAACATATTTACAAGTCTGTGGACAAAGAACTATGTCCATAATGTCCAAAGCACTGTCAAAGTTGGGACAGCTCAGGTCCGTTCCCAAGTACTTGAAACACTGTAATGCCAAAGACTGAGGAGTCATGAGTAACAGATAGGAGTGATTTATAGTTTGTGTTAATCCCAAGCCTCTTCATCACCGCCGCCACCACCCCCGCCAAAGTTATCTGCCCCTGAATCTCCAAACCAATCAGCATCACCAGGTTGATTTCCAAACTGAAAAGTTGAATGCAAATGTTAATATAAACAAACATATTTTAACAAAAAGATAATTTTTTTTTTTTAAATTACATTACCCTGGGTGAAGGGTAGAATTTTAGTTTGTATAGCCTCCAAGGAACCAAAAGTTCATTAGCATGAAAAAAAAAATCCAACAATATTACCATGAAAAAAAATAAGGCCTAAAAATCTCGCAATTTCCCATGGTCACGACACAAAAGTCAATATAAACACCCTTTTGCCCTTTATATATACCAGACATGTTTTATACACCCAAACTACACACCCTGCATGAAGCTCTGTTCATTTCAATCACATCTAAGCCAGTCTTTCCAAATAGAATGCAAACTTGACTAAAAACGACACAGAAGGTGCAATACTCACTCGTTTTCCTCGGACATCCCTTGAGGCAAATTTGCCCCCAGCTCCTCCAAAACCACTTCCCATTGAACCTTGGGCACATTCGTCTAACCATTGGGGAACCTCTTGTTGAGCCTAAAAACAATGAATTCATGAAGCATATCAATAAATCTGACTGTGGCAGAAGATTTTCTTGAGTTCAAAAATACGGGAGCTGAAAAACTAATAATGAAACCAGGTGACAATTTTTTTTAAAGCTATTTGACTGCAAGTTTAAGTTAATCAAACGTAGCCGAGAAATCTTGGCTCTGCCGAATTTTTTTTTTCCGTGTTCGTCATAGCCAAGATCACTTCCATAGTAAAAAAAGGATATATGTTAATGAGACCCGCCGCAAAAATCGGCGGCGCAAATTTCACAACAAATAAGCAAAGAATAACATATTTACCACTGCATTCCGATAGTATAGACCACGAAGAAGGAGTTTGTCAAACTTACGCCGCTGTAAAGTGGTAAACTTTCCCTTATGCAGTCAATATTTGTGTCGAAGTCCACTGGCTTTCAACCTGACGTAACCTCCATAGTAAAACATTTAAACGACCCGTTAAACTGTGCGGGGCGTCGTAGAAACACTTCAATCATATATCTTTAGTCACTTTACAGAGGCATAAGTTTGACAAACTCCTTCTTCGTGGTCTATGTTATCGGAATGCAGTGGTAAATATTTTATTCTTTGCTTATTTGTTGTGAAATTTGCGCCGCCGATTTTTTCGGCGGGTCTCCTGAACATATATCCTTTTTTTACTATGGAAGTGATCTTGGCTATGACGAACACGGAAAAAAAAAAAATTCGGCAGAGCCAAGATTTCTCGGCTAAATCAAACGTAACAGGTTGCAATGTGATAAATAAACTCATGATTGGGTAAAACAGAAAGACATGTATGGGCAACCAAATGTTACAAACACGCTGCTCAGTAGATCACTATGTCTTGCTTATATTTCAACTAGACAATAATGCTTACATCTCCTAATACTCTGACTAGATCTCGGGCAAGGTCTCCATCAAAACTTCTGTCGTAGAAAGAGGTAGCTTTTCCCAGGTTACCACATCTTCCTGTTCTTCCAATACGATGGACGTATTCATCAACACTTTTTGGCAGATCATGGTTAACGACGTGTTTTACATTAGGTATATCAAGTCCTCGTGCAGCAACTGAAGTAGCTATTAATACTGATGCAGTGCCTCGCTTGAAATGATCCAGAGCCTCTTCCCTTTCCCGCTGTAAACGATCTCTGAAAGAGGTGAAAAAAGTCAGCGAGTTTGTTTATGTGACTGCTGAGAACAAATCTGAACTGTAACTGGCAACCATCCCACATAGGTTTGTTCGAGTGAAAACCAAAATTTTTTTTTTGGTACTGAGTGGGATTCGAACCCGCGACCCATTGGTGGAAGGCTGTTCGGATTGAGCGCCCAACGCTCTACATACTGAGCCAGGAAGGTCACCAAACTTCAACTTAAGAAGGCCTAGAATACTTAACAAAATAGAGATGCTTCAAGTGGAAAGAAGATAATTTGAGCGAACGGAGAGACCTGAACGATAATCAGAAAGTTTATGCAATCAAGTGATATTGCTCTAGCTAATGAGCTACTAAAACTTACCCATGAATACTTGTGGTTGGGAACCCTGTTTGAGACAAGTATGAGGCTAAGAAATCGGCACTTCTTTTTGACTCGACAAACACCAGTGTTCTGTCAGAGCCTACAACAACAGATACACATTTGTTGCAAAATTTAAGACTAGGGAATTGAAATAAAAGCAAAAATCCAGATAACTGTTTACATAATGAACAGTGGGCGGTTTTGGCATCGTTTAGTATTTTTAATTTGAAATTGAAAATTAAATTTATCAGTACCTGCAATGTAAACAATGTCTAAACTTAACCATGCGCACAAGTGCCCTAATGTATTCTCTCGTGTTTATCTCAGAAATACAAACTAAAGGATTGGTTAACAGGGACCAGCATAGCCTTTTTTTTAGTGTAAACCACAGACAAAAAGACCTGAAATGAGGGTAATCCAACACTAAAGTTAATTGAAACTGAACGTTGTTGTAACCTGGCTTTGATTCTTTGATAAAGGCACTTCGATAAACCGAAACCTTGTCCAAACCGGCAATAAAACAATATAAAGATACATGATAAACTGTCACCTCTCTATAAATCAGGATTTTTTCTCTCCCTAGAAGTAGATATATAGAACTTTAACTGTATAACATAGAATCTAACCAAAAATCGATTGGTCTTCTGAGCACATTTAACAATAAACCAATGTTTGTGGGCTACGGGGCTGTCCAATGAAAGGGTATCACTGTCAGCACGAAAAAATAGTTTGCTGTACCTGCCTGTATCATGGTAGTTTGACAGAGTCAAGTCAAATACTCAAGTGTCTGGTCAGGATTCCTTACATGTTTTAACCAAACATTTTTTCTAAGGTGAATGATGCAATAATTATTTGAACGGTATTGATGAAAAGACTTGGACGATTAAAAGAACAAGACAGTACCACAGGCTGCATGGGGAGAGTGGAGTTATTTTTTTTGTGCAAACAAAGAGTTTCTGCAACCTATCTGGACAGGTTTTATGTGTCCTATGTTGAATTTAACTCGTTTTAGTGAAAGAAAGCTCATGTAAATTGGGTTTCTTGAGAAATGTCAAACTGCCTATGGTACAAGTGGGCAAGTTGTCCAAACTGACCATTTGAAAGAAATTTTCTTTGAAAAGTTTGTTCAAATTTTGTATTTACCTATCACCTACACATTAAAAATGGCAAGAGCGAACATGGCGAATCCCCTATTTCAGACATCTAAGAATAAAACATAACCGATACAGTGCATGACATTAATACCGTCATATAACCTCCATTGTTTTTATTTTAATACATACATTGACAATGATGAACCAGAACCTTGTCTTAACCGACAATATACCAATATAAAAATACATGATAAACTGTCACCTCTACAAATCAAGATTTTCTTTCTCTCCTCGAGACGTCTATATATAGAAATTTTACTGTATAACATAGACTAACCAAAAATCGATTCGTCTTCTGAACACGTTTAATAATACAGGCCATATAAATTTGGTGTCAGTCAGAAACATTTAATCAGTTCCATATATTGAAATGCTGGGTACCAACTGGTACAGATGCTAGTTTCGTTATAAATCATACCATATACTGGCTTTCTGTTTCCGTAGTTTTAAAACAGTAACAACAGGCTATCGGAACGGATTGTTACCGTGAAATCCTATGGCCTGATAATAGATAAATGTTTGTGGGCTACGGGGCTGTCCAATGAAAGTGTATCACTGTCAGCACGAAATACCCACACGTTTTCTGTACCTGCCTGTATCATGGTAGTTTGACAGAGTTAAGTCAAATACTCAAGTGTCTGGACAGGATTCCTTACATGTTTTAACCAAACAATTTTTCTAAGGTGAATGATACAATAATAATTTGAACGGTATTGATGAATAGTCTTGGGATCTTAACGCCCGCTGTCATTAAAGATTGTTACAGCAATAGCTGGATATAGGAATTGGGGACGACAGTTCTTTTAATGTATATATTATGTGATATTGGGCCTACATAAGAAAATCTTGTTCCAGGGCCCCGTCTTACAAAGCTGGCGTAAGTTACGTTAGACGTAAATCAGTGTTATAGCTATATGAACTTACGCCCTAGTCGCAACTGATCCATGTTGTAGGCCTATGCGCAACTTTACGCCAGCTTCGTAAGACAGGGCCCAGGGAGATAACTATTGTTGGGGAAAATTAAATTGTGAATTGCAAAGTAAGCTCCCCTTGAAATCTTGGTTAAAAACAGCTTTGCCACCTGGTGGTCATCTTGAATATGCTAATGAGATGCAAATGTACGGGGCACAGCTAGAACTTAGGGGGATGCGTGTTAAGTTTGAATAAAATTGGACTGGTACTTTTCTTGGAATAAAGGTAACAAACGAAAAGTTAACGGACGGACCACGGAAAAGCGATTTGAATATGCATATTTTCTGTTTTTTTTGTGACTACTCGCCATAATACACTGCCTTTTGAGGTGTAAAAATTTCCACGAAGACGAGCTGACACTTACCAATCATTTACTAGCCAAAATTAATCTATTGACTCCATGTAACATACACGATCACGATTTTTTTTAATCAGAAGAACCTGGAAACTGACCAATGCCATCGAATTCAGACTTCCTTGGTTGATTGACTGATTGTTTGGTGTTTTACGCCGCGCTCAAGATTATTTCACTTATATGGCGGCGTTGCCAGTTTTATTGTGAGGAAACCGGGCTCTGTGCCTGGAGGAAACCCACGACCTTCCGCTGGTAACTGGCAACCATCCCACATAAGTCGTTTGAGTGAAAACCGTCAGAAGACTTCCTTGGAGAATGCAGTCTAGTGCAGAGGATTTATCTACGGCAAACTTGATAGTCAGCAGCATTTGTGTACGAATATCAATTCCACACTTAAGATTACCTAAAATGTTATTTTGGCGAAGCAAATATGATATTATGGGAAATTATTTTGAGATATAAATTTAAGGGAAATTATTTTGTCCAAGCCAAATGATTTTGTCATCAAGAAATAGTAAACAGTATTGTCCCAACCAACAGATAAAAATATGAATAAAACTGTTTACGTACCCGAGTCAGATAAAATATCACAGAGTTTTTGTCTTTTTTCTTTCTTCTCTACATCAAAGACAACTTGTTCTACATCAGTGTTAGCTCCGCCAACACGACCAACAGTCACAAACAAATAGTTGTTCAAAAAGTCAGATGCTAATTTTTGAATATCCTCAGGGAATGTAGCACTAAACATAAGAGTTTGTCGCTCGGTTTTAGGAGGTGCACCATATGTCTCTACGATTTTACGTACTTCTGGTTCGAACCCCATGTCTAACATTCTGTCCGCCTCATCTAGAATCAAGTACTTTAATTTCGCCAAGCTTATCTGCAAAGGGAAAATAAGACATTAATCAACACTAATGATTTTCCAAATTCTTTGAATGTCGATAAAAGTAGCATTGTTAAACTTTTTTTTTGTTATTGACACCTTTTGAAGCACGGAGACCAATCCCACAGAGTGGTCTTACTGGTAATACAAGTTATCTCAATTATGACCTTATCACCCTCAAACTAAGGACGTCGATTAATTGATTGATTGGTGTTTTACGCCGCGCTCAAGATTATTTCACTTATCTGGCGGCGTTGCTAGTTTTCTTGTGGGAGGAAACCGGGCTCTATGCCCAAAGGAAACCCACAGCCTTCCATTGGTAACTGGCAACCATCCCACATAGGCGGTTCGAGTGAAAACCCAGTCGGAAAATTTTTTAATTTTTTTTTTGGGGAATGAGAGATTCGAACCCGCGACCCATAGGAGGTCTTGAAAAGATTGATTGATTGATGTTTTACAATACACTCAAGATAATTTGACGACATTACAAGGTTTAGTAGAGGATGAAACCGGGCTCATTGACCGGAGGAGCCCCCGGCTGATAAGAGAACCAAGTTTTAATTCACTAGCTGGCTTGCAAGGACACTCACCTTTCCTTTAGAAATGAAGTCGTTAAGTCTACCAGGTGTTCCTATGACAATATGAGCTCCCTTTTCTATCTGCCTCGTCTGATGCATTGTACTAGTGCCTCCGTAACATACAACTGGTCGTAACATACTGCCGTGTGAAAATTTTCGAGCCTGTTCATAAATTTGAATGGCTAATTCTCTGGTTGGTGTAATAACTAAAGCCTGGATTTCTTGGGACTCTGAAAACGCACTGCCAGTCAAACCATTTTTAAACATACCTGTTAAGACAGGTAACAAAAATGCAGCCTGAAAAAAATACAATGAAAAGTGATATTAGTCCAACTGTATTAGGTCAGGTTTTCTACTAAGGCAACTGTTAAGTGGCTATTTGACTTTGTTAATACAAACTTCTAATGGGTTTCCTTTAGATCTTCAGTAAGTTTAAATCCATATATCTGACTGTAATTCCAATGCATTACAGGTCCTATGCTTCCATGGTCACTATTAGATCTGGTAGCCTATCACAGCACTACTGTTTTTACATACACCAAAACTACCCTCAGTACCAGTTTGATCCCAGAATTACGATCTACTGAACCGAACAACGTTTCCAACTGCCAGTAAAATATCGGAGAAACATCAGTTTAAGTTAGCTAGTATTCTAAGAAGAATGTTCAGAATTCCTTTGTTTCATAAATCTCGTAAAGGTGACTAAACAGCTACCAAGAACAAAATGACCATAGTACACATAAGCGTCACTGTAGTAATTTATTTGTCATGAAATAGCCAAAAAACAGACAGCCGAGTAAGATATTTTGTGAAAATACTAACGGTTTTTCCTGATCCTGTCTGAGCACATCCCATTAAATCTCGGCCAGCAAGGACAGCAGGAATTGCATGCTTCTGAATGGGAGTTGGCTTTTCATATTTAGATTTCTGCACGTTCTCCATAACTTTAGGATACAAGTTAGCTTCAGCAAAAGTTCTAATGGCTGGAATAACATCATGACCAGTTGATTCCACAGGAATGGCGTCATACTTGTCAAAGTTGATACCCTTTTCTATCGTCTGGAAGATTTCGCTCTCATCCTCTGTTGGGTCGGGGGGGATATAGTTTTCTGAAAATGTTGTGGTTAAAGATGACTTTAAACATGACAAATCAAACTTTAAATTGTAAATACAACCTATGCCAGGGCACATACTTTCCCAAAATCCAGTTAAATTCAATTTTTAGATAAAAAAAATCAATTCAACTGTCAGATGTACGTAACAATCATCAATGGCATTCAAGAGCTGATGTTTGTAGTTCACGGGGTTGACAGATCAAGGGAGATAACCACCAACACGAAAAACCCACAAGTTTTCTGTACCTGCCTGTATCAATGGTAGTTTGACGAAGTTAAGTCAAATACTCAAGTGTCTGCACAGGAAAATACATACCTTATATGGTCCTAATTGGAATAGGACAAACAATCACGTTCTAAGCCAAAATATTATATATTTCATTGATTGATGTTTTACGCCGCACCCGAGATTATTTCACTTATATGGCACTGTCAGGTCAAGTCGGGGAGGAAACCCAGCCAGTTGCACGGAGGAAACCGACCACCTTCCTCGAGTACCTGGCAATTCTCCCACTCCATTCAGAAATATTCAATTTTTATTTGGTCTGAGTCGATTTGAACTTGTACCGCATCGATGGGAGGCCTGTGTTTTACCGAGTTACTATCACTAACCGACTGACCTATAGCGACCCCCCTTCCTATTTCATGGGACTTCAAAAAAGAGCAAGATATAATGGTGTTGAAGGATTGACTTCCAACGTTATTTCGAATCATTCAGTTATGAACAAACTTGCTCTTGTGCAAAATGAATAAATCTGCAAGGCAATTTATGCTCAAAGAAGCTACATTTCATTTTCAAGAATCAAAACAAACGCGTTGAAAGCCGTATAGGACTCATGGCAAGGCTGTCTGTGAAGTGACATCACAATTACAAACAAAGACTGTACAACGTGATGAGGTCATCTCGCGTCATAGCGTTGTCAGTCAACAAATTGAGCGGAGAGAAGAAAAGTTTTCCTAGTCTTTGAAATCTTCGAGAATCAGAAATAAATATGTGCAGGATTAAACAGGTCAAGCTTCAACACAAAAAATACAGTCAATGTCTGTACAACCTATGCCAGGGGACATACTTTCCAAAAATCAATTCAACTTTCAGATGTACGTAACAATCAATGGCATTCAAGAGCTGATGTTTGTAGGTCACGGGGTTGACAGATCAAGGGAGATAACCACCAACACGAAAAACCCAAAAGTTTGCTGTACCTGCCTGTATCAATGGTAGTTTGACAGTGTTAAGTCAAATACTCAAGTGTCTGGACAGGATAATACGTAACTTATATGGCCCTAATTGGAATAGGACAAACAAGCACGTCCTAAGCCAAGATATTACATATTTCATTGATTGAGGTTTTACGCTGCACCCGTGATTGTTTCACTTATATGCCATCGTCAGGTTAAGTGGGCGAGGAAACTGGGCCACTTGCCCAGAGGAAACCGACCACCTTCCACAAGTACCTGGTAATTCTCCCAATTATGGTGATTAAGTTGAAACATTTCCATTTTTATTTGGTCCGAGTCGGATTTGAATTTGCACCGCATCGATAGTAGGCATGTGTTGTACTGAGTTACTATCACTAACCGACTGAGCTATAGAGGTCCCCTACCTATTTCCTCGAGATTTCAAAAAAGAGCAACACATACTGGTGTAAAAGGATTGACTTCAATGTTATTTCGGCTCATTCAGTTATGGACTTGCTCTTGTGCAAAATGAATAAATCTGCAAAGCGGTTTATGCTCAAAGGAGCTATATTTCATTTTCAAGAATCAAAACAAACGCGTTGAAAGCCATATTTGTCATGACAAGGCTGTCCGTCAAGTGAAGTCACAAATACAAACAAAGACTACAAAGTGAGAGGTGATCTCGCCTCATAGCGCAGAGTCCGTCAACAAATTGTGCGGAGATAAGAAGAGTCTTTGTAGTCCTATGGCCAAATACTTGTCCTTTGTTTCTTAGAAGTCTTAGAAGTTGAGAATCAGAAATGAATATGTGTAGGATTTAACAGGTCAAGCCTGAACACAAAAAATACATTTAATTCCTGTACAACCTATGCCAGGATACATACTTTCCAAAAATCAATTCAACTTTCAGATGTACATAACAACCATCAATGGCATTCAAGAGCTGATGTTTGTAGGTCACGGGGTTGACAGATCAAGGGAGATAACCACCAACACGAAAAACCCACAAGTTTTCTGTACCTGCCTGTATCAATGGTAGTTTGACAGTGTTAAATCAAATACTCAAGTGTCTGGACAGGAAAATACTTAAATTATATGGCCCTAATTGGAATAGGACAAACAAGCAAGTTCTAAGCCTAAATATTACATATTTCAAGAGACTTTAAAAAAAGAGCGCCATGTATTCATGGGACATACATGGATTGACTTCAGTATTTCATCGGTTAACCAAGTTACTAACTTGCCCCTTTTCAGACAAAATAAATCTACAAACCAGTTTATGAAAAGTTTGCACAGGGGCCAGTTAGGTAGTTCACAACTCAATGAAACCCATCCTTATAAATTCCTATTACATATACTACATATACTAACAAAAAATAATTAAAGGGAGAACATCTTATTTTCAAGAATCAAAACAAACGTGTATAAAACCACATACACTGGGACAACAGCTGTCGATCACATTCACAAGCAGAAGACTGTAATTTTGTAAATACATCGTGCGGACATGAATGTAAATACATCGTGCGGACATGAATGCAAATACCTTTAAATTAATTACATTCTCCGTTTCGATAAATAACATGCATTTTTGTTTTGTCAGTGCGTCACATGTCCTAAAAAACAGTCGGTAGTAGTGTGCGCCGCTGGGCTGTTCAGACTATGAACGAGAGCAGATTAACCAATTAAATTGCAGTATTTGTCGTAAACACACTGAACATTAAATTATACTCAAATGCCATGCATCAAGTGACTACCAACCCATTTGTAACTCGAACAACGTGTTGAAATGAATCCCTGCTTACCTCTTTTGGGCTGGTCGCCATCTTGGTTGTTTGGACAATCCCTAGCCATATGCCCAGGCTCGTCACATTTGAAACAGTTGCCTCCTTCAAACAAACAAAAACTTATTCAGACTGATGTTAAAAATCTACAGATAATATATTTATTTTCTACGAATGGCTATTTTTTTTTGTATTTTATAAAAAAGAACAAATGTTTGCCCACTTGTTGAAAGGGTATTTGGTATATTTCAAAATTTTGTCTTGGGACATTTTGGCAGCTCTTGCCACCCTAAGCTGATCAAAATGGCAAAGCAATAAGAACGGTTCATATCCTGAATTCAAATGTTCAGAAAAAGATTTCAAAAAGCTCTTACCTCCTCCACCCCCTCCTTGGGGACATTCTCTGGCAAAATGTCCGGTTTCTTGGCACTTGTGACAGGTTCGATCTGAATAAAGAAACAGAGCTCTTTGAAACGGTATGCTGACTTGGTGATGGTCAAAGGATTGATTGACAGATTATGTTTTCATGCCACACTCAAGATAATTATGGAACTCTCACATTGGCAGAAATCTGGAAACCCATCCATATAAGCTTTAACAAATGAAAACATGTCTTTCAGCTAAGCAAAAAAACGTCTTTAAAGATATTATGATATAAACCACTTACCCCCACCGCCTCCTCCACCACTCTCCGAGTTGGGACATTCTCGAGCAAAATGACCTACTTCCTTGCACTTATGACAAGCCCGATCTGAAAACACAACCGGGTTGTGAACTATGCTATAATCAATTTTATAGTTAATTTTTTCAACAAATAAAACTAGAGTCATCAGAGAATGACGTATCCCCCCCAGCCCCACATAAGATTGTGGAAGTGGAAACATACTAAGAACAGACAAAAGTTCATTTCCATACAGGATATCCACATCCTCACTTGATAACAACCCTCCTCACTTGATAACATCCATCCTCACCAAGTTTCAACAATATTCAATGCAATATGTAGGAGGAAATGCAATTAGAAACCCATATCAGGTGGAATCAAGAAAAAACAACAGGCACAGCTTTCTGGAAGGTAACAATGCCCTGAAACACTGTACATGTATGTCATCAGAAACAAGCACCTATTGTTTATGTCTTCCTGTACAGTCGGAAAAGGGCAGTAACTCGGAAAAATAGCAAAACCAGCTTAGAATGCATGATATCCAGAATGTCCACTGAGACAAAAATTCGATACCAAACGTGGGAAAATGTGATGACAAGCACCTATTGTCTATGTCTTTGTATACTGCCGGAAAGGGCAGTAACTCTAAATTAATGAAAGCAGCGTGATCAAAATAGGAGGTGCACATCCTCGCATGATATCCAACATTTCCACCAAGTTTCGAAGAAATTTGATGAAAACCGTGGGAGCAGATGCGATGATAAATACTAATTGTCTATGTCTTCGTATACTGTCGTAAAAAGGGCAGTAACTCTAAAAATAATTAAACCAGAGCAACCAGAATAGGAGGTGCACATCCTCGTATGATATCCAAATGTCCACCAAGTTTCTAAAAAATTTGTTGAAAACTGTGGGAGGAGATGCGATGACAAGCAATAATTGTCTATGTCTTCATATACTGTCTGAAAAGGACAATAACTGTGAAAATAATGAAACCAGCGTAACCAGCATAGATGCACATCCTCGCATAATATCCGTCTTGTCCACCAAATTTCGAAAAAAAATTATGAAAACTATGGGAGGAGATGTGATGACAAGCAATAATTGTCTATGTCTTCATATACTGTCGGAACAGGGTAATAGCTCTAAAAATAATTAAACCAGCGCAACCAGAATAGAAGGTGCACATCCTCGCATGATATCATAATGTCCACCAAGTTTCTAAAACATTTGTTGAAAACTGTGGGAGGAGATGCGATGACAAGCAATAATTGTCTATGTCTTCGTATATTGTCGGAAAAGGGTAATGAAACCAGCGCAAGCAGAATAGGAGGTGCACATCCTTGCATAATATCCAACATGTCCACCAAGTTTCGAAAAAAATTGATAAAAACCCTGGGAGGAGATGCGATGACAAGAAATGATTATGAACAGATTGACAGACAAGCTGATCGCTTTATCCCCCCGCATTATATGCCGGGGGGATAAAAAAAATCCATATTTTAACTTATCCTCCGTTGATTTG
This sequence comes from Lepidochitona cinerea, assembly GCA_963971465.1. NCBI lineage: Eukaryota > Metazoa > Mollusca > Polyplacophora > Chitonida > Tonicellidae > Lepidochitona > Lepidochitona cinerea. The sequence goes on from OZ020556.1 coordinate 26,328,928, forward strand.
ATTGGTTGGGTTTAATCTGAATAAAGAAACAGAGCTCTTTGAAACAGTATGCTGAGTTGGTGATGGTCAAAGGATTGATTGACAGATTATGTTTTCATGCCACACTCAAGATAATTATGGAACTCTCATATTGGCAGAAATCTGGAAACCCATCCATATAAGCTTTAACAAAAGAAAACAAGTCTTTCAGCTAAGCAAAAAAACCGTCTTTGAAGATATTATGATATAAACCACTTACCCCCACCGCCTCCTCCACTACTCTCCGAGTTTGGACATTCTCGAGCAAAATGACCTACTTCCTTGCACTTATGACAAGCCCGATCTGAAAACACAACCGGGTTGTGAACTATGCTATAATCAATTTTATAGTTAATTTTTTCAACAAATAAAATAAAATCAATATTTTAACTTATCCTCCATTTTTAATAAGCTGATTGAACAAAGTTGACCAACAGATGCCTGAAAAGGAACGAAGTGGTATTAAGATGCAAGGAGGGATCACTGGATGGAGGGGCATAACATTATCTTTTTATTGGTGTTTTACGCCACAAGATTATTTTACTTTAAGGCCATGGTTGACAAGTGTATTGGGAAGAAAACATATATTTTTAAAAAATAGTTCATTAAACTTGTGACAAATCTGAATTAAAATGATTATATGTATAACCCAGGAAACATACAAAGCAGGGACAGATGAAATGATTTTTTAATTTATATTCAAGACAAATTTTGAATCCAAAATATAGAGAAACAATTTAGGTATATGGGTCACGGGATTGACAAATCAATGGAAATAAACGCCAAAACCAACGCCAAATCTAACCAAAAATTGATTGGTCTTCTGAGCACGTTTAATAATAAACCAATGTTTGTGGGCTACGGGGCTGTCCAATGAAAGTGTATCACTATCAGCACGAAATACCCACAAGTTTTCTGTACTGTCTGTATCATGGTAGTTTGACATAGTTCAGTCAAATACTCAAGTGTCTGGACAGGATTTGGTGCATTTTTATAAAGTATTATGTGACTAATTAAAGATCAGAAGACATTGAAAAGGGTCAGTTGCATAGTGGGTGCCGCTTTGGGGTATACAGGGGCTCTTTTGTTGGATATACTGGCATATTTTTACCCTTAAAATAATAAAAACACCAATTACTTAACCGTTAGGATGTACACTAGTTAGTACCACTAAAAGCTTAGAAATTGTACATAGATAAAAACTTGATAAAATAAAATATAGTTTTCATGCAAGAGATCTACATTTTGACAGCTCGTGCCCCTTTAAAAAGGAGGAGAACGGCACAAGCAATATTCTGGACGATTGCAAAATCCTGCTATACCCACATGTTGCGCCTTGAAGTGAATTGCATTACTACACCATCAGTCTATTAACGCTAAGCAATATTAGGTTTTGAGGGTTTAAAAGGAAACCATGTCACAAATATCTATGGTTTCTTAAGAATTAAGGTTGTTAATTAATATAATCACCTCCACCACCGCCACCACTTCCAGCATTGGGACAATCACGAGCAATATGTCCGGCTTCGTTACATTTGTGACAGGTACGATCTGTATTAAGCACACGTCATATACAAGAATAATATTGGGAAAGGGTCGTGCAAGTATGGAAAGTAATATGTCAAATATTAGAGGATTTGATTAGGAAAACCATTTCACTAGTTGATCAGACAGAAAAATGATAGATGGAAGGAGTTAAAAGCAGGAAGAATTAAGGTTTGATTTGTTAGCTTAGAGGAGTTGGACATACAAGATTGAATAAAAGTTGAATCAAGCACTTTCACATACATAAAGTGGTAAAGTTAGATATCATAAAAGGACAATAAGGCAACAAACTAAAAAAAAACAAGCCAAGTAGCTAGCAGGTCCCCCGTCATAAATGTTGTTTGGAAACTAGTTGCTCATTATACATTGGATATAATCACCATATATCTGATGTTCAATGATTGTGGGATTATTGCAGCATTGGATGATGTCATGAAGCTATACACAAAGGTAAAGCCACTTCTAAAGTTGTTGTTGATCGGTTGCCATCTTTAATCCCGCAGTTTGTTGGCCGAAATCCCCGAAAATGAAACTTAAGTTATCGCGTTCACATTTTTTTTTTACTGTTTGCTCTCTTAGACTAACACTGATTTCAAAATATTTGTCCCTCAGTAAGAAAATGTGAAGCAAATTAATAGGTGCGAATACAGAGATTTATTCGTAATTCATACATACCTCCTCCACCCCCACCCCTTGAGCTGCTATCAGAGTTAGGGCACTCCCTTGCCATATGACCAGCTTCATGACACTTGTGGCAAGTGCGATCTGAAAACCAAACATTGGAAATGAAATAAAATAGACATCGTATGTGCAATTAATAATTCTAAAAGGTTCACTGTAATATAACTGTCAATGTTTGTGGGCTACGGGGCCGTCCAATGAAAGCGTATCACTGTCAGCACGAAATACCCACAAGTTTTCTGTACCTGCCTGTATCATGGTAGTTTGACAGAGTTAAGTCAAATACTCAAGTGTCTGGACAGGATTGTAACATCAATGATAGATAGGATTTTGAATTGATTGATGTGTTATGCAGCACTCAAGTTTATTTCACTTATATGGCGGCGTTGCCAGGTTTAGCACGTCAGGAAACCAGCCTCAGTTTTATTGTGGGAGGAAACCCACGACCTTCTGCTGGCAACCATCCCACATAGGTCGTTCGACGCATCAATGGAAGGCCTATGTGGGACGATCACTCCAACCCACTGGACCACCGAGGCCTATATTTTGAATTGAATAATGTCCTAAGAGACAGGCAGAAAACTCTTTTCTATAACATTTTTTTCTTCGAATTCACCCTAATAGGAAACCCTTTTCACACAAGGTGATTTTCAAGCAGAGCAATAATGTCTAAGTACAAAATAGGCCTTGATCGATGGGTAGTGGGTTCAAAGCTCAATCAGACCAAAACAGTTTTCTGGGCGAGTTTTTCACTTGAAGAAGGTCTAGGGTTTCCTCTCCACTAAACCTGGCAAACAGCTATTCAAGTGAATAATCTCAAGTGTGACGTACATCAATCAATCCAGTCCAGAGCTGTTTCAGAGAATGTGACTTTATAAAAGGACTGGCGTCACAAGCTATTTTTTTTAAAGACTAGAATTCAACTGAAGTAGAAGTGTCGCCTGGCAGGATAAATATACAAGGAGAAGGTACATCACCTTTCACAAAAAAATTCACTGTTGTACTTTATTTGTGAATATATGTATATCATGCTGTGTAAGATGTTACCTGAATATGAGATATTAAATAATAATCTGCGTCAGATAAAAATCGAACTTGAGCGGGGTATTAAGGTATTAAACTTTCCATTTACATTTGAAAAAAATTAAGCCAGTGGTTTTCAAGATATTGCAGGGAAACCAAGTTATTTGTATCAGCCAATCAAAAACAATAATTAAATATGCGCGGATTTAAGCGAAAGTCGAACTTGAGCGGGGTATTAAGGTAATAAACTTCCCATTTAAATTTGAAAAAAATTAAGCCAGTGGTTTTCAAGATATTGCACGGAAACCAAGTTATTTGTATCAGCCAATCAAAAGCCTGTACAATAATTAAATATGCGCGGATGCGAAAGTCAAACTTGAGCGGGGTATTAAGGTAATAAACTTCCCATTTAAATTTGAAAAAAATTAAGCGAGTGGTTTTCAAGATATTGCACGGAAACCAAGTTATTTGTATCAGCCAATCAAAAGCCTGTACAATAATTAAATATGCGCGGATTTTAGCGAAAGTCGAACTTGAACGGGGTATTAAGGTATTAAACTTCTCATTTAAATTTGAAAAAAATTAAGCCAGTGGTTTTCAAGATATTGCACGCAAACCAAGTTATTTGTATCAGCCAATCAAAAGCCTGTACAATAATTAAATATGCGCGGATTTTAGCGAAAGTCGAACTTGAGCGGGGTATTAAGGTATTAAACTTCTCATTTAAATTTGAAAAAAATTAAGCCAGTGGTTTTCAAGATATTGCACGGAAACCAAGTTATTTGTATCAGCCAATCAAAAGCCTGTACAATAATTAAATATGCGCGGATTTTAGCGAAAGTCGAACTTGAGCGGGGTATTAAGGTATTAAACTTCCCATTTAAATTTGAAAAAAATAAAGCCAGTGGTTTTCAAGATATTGCACGGAAACCAATCCGGACGCCGACGTCGACGCTGACGTCGACGCCAGACTACGCCGTCAAAGTGATCCCTAAGTTCCCCCTTTCAGGCGACACAAAAACTCACCTCCTCCTCCACCACCGCCACCTAAAATATAAATCAAAATACTGATAAAGACAATTTACTTTTCTGAGTAAATGAAAACTTTCAAGAAAAATGTACAGAATTTCCCTTTAATGTATTTAAAGTGGTAAACTTTCCATTATGCAGTCAATATTTGTTTGTTAAGTCCACTGGCTTTCAGCCTGACGTAACTGCCATGGTAAAATTTTAACCGACCAGCTTAACTGGGCAGGCCGTCAAATACAGGTCACTTAAAGGATTTATGAACAGCTTTTGGAAATATTCTCTAATTTGCGTTAGTTGTGTTGTAGAACATGTACTTTAAAAGTCTGACCAAAAAGAAACTTAAATTTCGGACGCAGCACATACAAAATTCAAGCTATGTTTACCGATCTACAATGCTTACGAAAGTTAATTATCTCAGAGACTTATGACGTCAAACACGACCTCCGTTGTGTACGTACCCTCACAGCGATGACGTAATAAACGATTTATGTTGTCTCAGTACGTCTTCGTGGCAGTTTGTACACAACGAAGGTCGTGTATGACTTCATTTTACGGGCAGTTACAAAAAATACGGAAAATATGCATATTTCCTCCCCGTTCGTTTTTTGACTGCCAGGGAACTAACGCGAAGGTTGTTTCGTTTCAACTGATAATTTTCAAATATATATTTAGTCAATAAACAAGCACAAACCAGCTTTAAATCTTGTTCATATCTCTTTTAAGTCTTCCGTCATGACCTACTTTTGAATGAAGATCTCCATGTTTACAAAAGTCACGGGCAGAAAGGTAACACGATTGACAAGTTTACTATGCATTTTTTGAGACTTGCTTTACATTAGTTATGGTCTGGAGCCTTTGTTTCTTTCCTTTACTCTAGTATATGCAGTATTTATATAATCTCGATCCATAGTGTTTGAAGTAAAACAGCTGAGCGTTTGAAAATGGGCCGGACCGGTGTCTTAACGGCGCCTGACGTCAGAATCTGTCAGGGAACAGTGAGAGACATGCGCAATTTATAAATCAGGTCGGTTTTTGTTGAAGATAGCAAATCTTTTAGGAGGAATCGGCCCAAAAACAGTTATGTGCAGTGTGCATGAGAACGTAGTTTAAGGTCTTAGATTAAAAGGTAAATTTCCAGCTATTGGCATCACTTAAATTATTATGTGCAGTCATGTTCTAGCGTGTGTCATTTAACTGTAGAGTTATTTTGAATGAGCGATTTGGGTCAAGGGCTACAGGACACATTACCAGCAGTATAATAACAAGTCGCAATTAGACCGATAATCCAGACTGGAGGTAACAATAACAAAACTTGACAGAACTTACCTCTTGAGCCAAATCCACCACCTCTGTAAAATTAAAAATGTATAATTAAATCTGATGGATGCTCCCCAAATGCCCGTTCCAGATATACAATCAATAAATTTTAAGACGAGAAAAAGGCAAGTTTTCTAAAAAAAAACATCATTATGATGGAAAACTAATTGTTACTTTTCTGTTATTAATCCCGTTTTCTAAGAGTTGGAATTTGCTTCAGGCATCAGGTCTATCTAAATTCTTTTCTTCAATAATTCAAGTATATTTTTCTTTATTTTCTAGGCAAACTTAGACATTGTTCTATGCAACCTCCAATCACAAAATTGAGCCAACTTTTAAGTCCAGTGTTTGTTTCCTATTAATAGCACATAGAGTACAGAAGCCTAAAAGAAAGTTTCAGATTTCAGACTAACTTACCTTGGGGCAGAATCTCCATCAGAGCCTGGGGAAGAAAAACAAATTGATCATAATTATGGCTTTGTTTGAAACAATTATTTTGGATGAAATTAAGCAAGTTAACTCAGTATTGCTGGATATGAAAGTTTAGGTTGTATGGACTTACTTCCGAAGCCCCCGGATTTGCCCCCACGACCTCCGCCACCAAATCCACTCCGACTGCCAAACCCTCCTCCAGAACTCGATGAGCTTTCTCCCCAACCATCATCTGCCGCAGGCTTACTTCCGAAGCCACCGCCTGAGCTGCCACCGTCATCTCCACCCCCACCACGGTTGTTGCCAAAGCCTCCACGGTTACCAAACCCTCCTCTCCCAGATCCAAATGAACTGCCATTTTCTGAAGAGCCATTAGACGCCCCATGACCAAAACCGTTCACCTGACCATTTGTGTTAGTTTGGAGGGAGGATAAACCGCGACCAAATCTAAAACGGAAAAAAAGTTTTCAGCAAATCCTTAAAATAATTCATATACAGTCAGGAGTATTTTCCTTAAATGACAACACCATAGGGATGCAAAATCTCATTATCAAAGAAAACTAACAACTTACCCTTTTCCAAATTTGCTTCCACCTGAACCAAACCCAAACTGCAATGAAAAATGGAACAAAAACAGTATCAGTAAGAACCGTTTCCCTTAAAAAAAAAACATGTACATAAATTTTGTTTACCTTGCAGGCCTGTGCTGTTGGGACGAACGGACCGAACGCGTTCGTCTCGCGCTCGTCTGAACACAATTTAAGACGACCGGTTTATCGGTTATCCAAAATCCTGCGACCGCTCGTCTAAAAATTTTACCTTCCGAATTTTTTTTTATGATCAGCTCAAAAAAGTAAAAGAAAATAAATAAATTAATCGAAAATGCATCAAAAAAGCGATCCGAAACCAAGAAAACTTTAATCTCGCTGTACCTCTAGCCTTCAGGTTTCACCTTGGCTCATCTGCCGCGAATGTGACGTTAATTGATATTTGGCTCGACTGTAGCCCAATGGACGACTTCGTTTCGTTATCGCGGCATTCAACTTCAGGCCATTTGAGTTTTTTTTTTAAATCAAAATTTAACCTTCAACGAAGGAGTATTAATCCTTTTTATTAATATCACTGACAGCTGTAAGCTTTCTTGATAGTTCCAATTCGAAATAGGTTTACGGACATTGTCTCGCTTTCCCACGTGGTGCGTCGTAGACTGAACAGGGCGCTGGACTCCATGTCTGTTGCATGCAAACTGAAAGAAACTGCCACGGAATAAAACGTTAAAGAGTTGGCCGTTTTGGAGTTAGTTTTCCCGCGAAACAAACGACGATGGCAAAGTCGTGAACGTAATTTGCATGGCGTGTAGTCAAAACTGGGAATATGTGGAACAGGAGGCTAAAAGACGTAAACTTTGTGACATCAGTTGAGGCAGTTAACTACCGACACCGGTCAAATCACGAACAGCATTTGTCCGGCGCGTGTCGAATTCCCAGTCAGAGATAGAAATTTTAATCTTCATAAGTTGTTAGTGTCTACCCGAAAAACGAATTGACAGAGTGATCATTGATAAAAGTGTTGATATTTTCACACGGTAACCGTAAGCCGTGGCTACAAAATTTGTATTTAGGCATAACCAAAAAATTATTTGTTTCAGGTAACACTGTTTCGAAAAATTTATAGGTAGCTTGTTAAAGATTTTTTAAAAAATTTTCCTTTATTTTTTTGAAAGTGTGGAACTAAACTAGTCATAGTATTTTTTCTTGTACCACACTATTCACATTTAAGAAAAATAGAATTATTTGCTTTGACATTTTGGGTCTTACTTGGGTTTTATCAAAGTGCTTCTGGTTTTATGCATTTCTCATTCAGAGTAACCATTTTAAGCAACTTACAAAAGTGAAAATTATTTTTAAAATGGCAAGAAGTTTACAGGTTATCCTAGGAGGAACACAGGCTATCTAAATTGCGCGACAGCATAACCCGTCTTCAGGTTATCTAAAGTAAATTAGGAGGACCTCTTTTCAGGTTATCCCGGAAAATCTTACAGTACAGGCCTGCCTTGACAGCGACACCGGGCAAAAACGAAAGTACAATGCATTCGGCGGTTACAAGTCACACAGAGACGCAGCCCCCTTTAAAAGATGCATTTTCTCACAGCACAGCAATCTTGGATGTCCTGTGACCAGGTTGATCGTTTAATCTTTCTTACAAAAATGTGGCCATTTCCCAATGAGTTAATGATTTTTGCTATTAAGACTGGTTATTGTTGACTGAACATTCAAGCAACAGCGTTTCTTTTTATATTATTTGTGTGCAAATCAAGCAAGGTCTAAACTTAAATGCTCACAATTTTTTGCTGAAGCTTAAGGAGTTATTTTTGTGATAAATTATCTTTGATAATTGGTTTGCCAAAGTCTTCTGTTGTCCAAAAGTATATTCTATTTGGAATTGTGACTTAAATGCTTCTTTCTGTTGATTGAATCTATAATATCACAATTTGACAACTATGTTCATTTACTTTCTTAAAGCTACCAGACTAAGTCCATCTACTACAGTAAACCTAGTAAAAATTGCAAAACACAAACCGAAAAGAGGAATCATTGAACCGTGGCAGCCCTAGCTGAAATCCTGTAAAAAAATAGCCCACAGCCTTCTCCAAAAGCCCCCACTTTTTTTTGTACATGGGCTAAAAAAGCCCACCCTTTTTCAAGGCTGGATTTATCCCTGCTGTAATCAACCGAGCCATCAAGGTACAATCCTCTTTTTAGTAGAAAATTTCTCCAAACTTTTGTGTCCCAAAATTAAGAAATATGAAGTGGCGTTTTTCAAGCCAATCTATTTCCACCGTTTTCAGAATAGCTTCCAATTTTAAGATTTAGTTTGATTATTTCTAAATCAGTCAATAAGTTACCGATTATTAAGCGCATGCGTGTATCGAAGATGTTCATGGGTTGAAAATGGCCAGTTATCAACGGTCGCTAAACCGATAGTGGTTGAAGACAATTGGCAAGCGGTACATAAAGCTCGTTTGGCATAATTTTGATTGAACGGGAGCAATTTACATATGTGATAGTTTATACTTTATGACGTGAAAGGCAGTAGGTTTACATCAGCAACATTTTGCGAGAACAATCAAAATTTGAAATTTATTTTTTAAAAGTCTAAAACAAATTGCGCCATTTTAAGCAAGTGTTTTAAAATAAACTGATATATCTACTCACATGCTTCACCTATCCATGTGTAGTGCACGCTCTGTAGTTTCCAAAAATGACCACGAGGCGTAAATCCATGCCCAAGTTAGGCGGAAATTGTCGGAAGAACTAGGAACGACATCTACCAAAAATGGTACGGCAAAGGTCAACTGAGGTCAATCAGAAGAGTGACAGGAAGTTCCATATTAGTGCTGCACTCCTCCAGTTCTTCAACAATTTCCGCCTAACGTGGGCATGGATTTACGCCTCGTGGTAATTTTTGGAAACTACAGAGCGTGCACTACACGTGGAGGCATGTGAGTAGATATATCAGTTTATTTTAAAACACTTGCTTAAAATGGCGCAATTTGTTTTAGACTTTTAAGAAATAAATTTCACCGGCTGTGGTGCACGCGGCGAGTTGACTTTGAAGTTCGAACTAGCCATTAACAACAAGCTTGGGACATGCACTGTTGTCGTAGAACTCGATAGTTCGGCGAAAACGCATATGATGGCAGATAGAGAGGAAATTGTCATTTTTGTCCAAACTGAACCCACCGATCGACGGGCTCTATTGTCCGTCGTTCGACGGTTTGTCCGTCAATCGATGGACAACCCGTCCATCGGCGACTTTACGCAACCTGATAAAATGCCATTTTTAATTGGGTGTAAGCTGGTTGTAGAATAACTGGCATGTTTTATCTGAAGAATTACCCTGCATGCCATTCAGAGCAGAATGCATAGAGTCTCAAAGGCTAGACCCCGGCTGGAGTGAGTGTTGTTCGGCGGACATAGTGGAACTGAAAGTGAAACCACTCACTTAAGATTCGGTGGGAATGGTAAAGAATACATGGTGAGCCAATGTGGGCGGAGCAACCGTGGGAAAGTTTTTAATGGACTGAACGGTCTATAATGACAGGAGCTTGGATATTTAACGAGTATACAAAAGTAGTATTCGGGGACGTCTGGAAGCGTGAACTGTTTCTTTCATCCTATCTTCTTGCTGTATACAACAGCGCCACCTAACGTCTTACGGTAGACAACACCCTTCACTGCAACACACCCAAGTTAATAGATTATTTTTTTTCTATTTAAATCCGCACTCAACGGGTCTCGAACCCCTACCTTTCCAATCTACAGCTGCGCAGAACCACATGCGCACTCAATTAGACCGTAGCATCTTTCCACTAGACTGACTTCCAACACAGCGTTAGAGGTATTAAATTTCTATGTCTTACCTGAACTGCGATACACGCATGCGCACTTCATATTTATATAGGGATTCCACAATTCGAATAAAAATTGTCAAACTGTGATCAAAAAACTCATTTAATCGAAGCATTAGCATCCTAGGAAATAACAGACCCTATTAATTGAAACCTTAATATCAAAATTAGCATTTAAACTCACTTTTTCAAAGTCAATCGAGATGATTTCCGGTACATGAAATCAGTGTATTTTGTGTCCATAGCTCTAGCCACATATCTGAGCTTGTCAATGGGAAACCTCTAATTTGAAACGCCACCTAGCACGGGAAACTATGCATGCACACAGGGGGAGATAATAATATAAACAGGTATATTTTGACTTTACAAAGCAAAGCTATGATGGAAATAGGTTTCGTTTCTATAATCAGGGGTGTGAGAGCCGGCCCGAAAAAAAAGAGGAAAATTTGTTTGTCAAGAATACCCCCAAAGGATTTGTTTAAGAGTTAAATCAAATCATGATCCAGATCAGTTTGAGAAAAAAAAAAAAAAAAAATTAAAAATAAAAAATTCTAATTTTTGTTTAATTACTGGACCAAAAGTAAATTCTACTTAAAAAGGTGCCATTTAAGTTGTCCCTAGTAGATGGCGAACTGAGTTCTTCGAGTTTTGAAACTTTCCATTTGTTTCATTTAATACCGTCTGTTCCGCAACGGCCGAAACGTGCGTCACCAGCGAAGACGTATTTTTGGGTTTGTATCGGCGAGGGTCCAATTATCGTGACTTGTCATCACTGCAGAAAAAGAGCAGAGGCCGTGCATTCCAGACTAAATTCAATATTATGGCAGTATGTTTGAAAAACAACGCTTAATTGTGGTCTTTGGATTGCTTTTGGTATCTAGTAGACAAAACGACACGTTCATTTCAAACACGCATTAAACTTAAACTTGGTCTTGAATTTTATGTTTGGATGCGCTTATGGGCTTTCACATCGTAGTCAGCGTTTATAGAATTCGGTAAATCGCTGGAAAAACAACCTACGCGGACCAATGTTGTAATACCAGAAGTCTATGATTCAAAGACTTCTGGTAATACTAATAGGCCTATTAAAAGTATTACAAATAAGCTACCACGCAGCGGCGTTACGGCTAAGCCCTCGAACAAACATTCACCAGTCCGAACTCTAGGCCCTACGGCAGATTATTACATAGGCCTACGTACACCTCCAATCACTATCAGTTAAATACTAATACTACATGTACATAAATAAAATTGACACTTCACCCTTGAACAAATACGCGGAATTCAGAAAAATGACGCGGACAGCCATTTTAAAAAACGCGATTTTCCGCGTTTCCGCGGAAGTCTCACACCCCTGTTTAATGACTGTGTTTTTGATACTCTCCCTTTTAAGCACTTCCGGTAAATGTACGAGTCTCCTTTACATTGAAAACAAAATGCAAATGGCGGAGACGGTAGTGTGTTGTAAGTAGATGGCTTTTATTACTAAATTTAACACCTAAATCAGTTTCTTTTTCGATTCTGAAAAGCGGAAACGCTAATTCGTCTTTTTGGTAACCAATTTTAAGTCATGATTTCTCAAATTAGAAGACAGAAACACGGAGAAACTTTACAGAATGTGAACTGCTAAGACAAGTTTGACAACATCGCGCGAAAATCGGGGAGTTTCAAACCCTTGTTTGCGTGTTTATCGAATTCCATTTTGGCAATCGGGGGTAAGATTTCGTTACCGGAAGTTAGGCCAGTGTCCGGATAAATCCATTTGAAATCAGTCTGACAATTAGAGGTGCGCAGAACAGACGTGGAATCCCTAATTTATATACCCTTTGGCCTGTGATGACGTATTTAGACGAATCCAAGAAGATCCTTCGGTTTTGTAAATAAACATGGCTCACCTAACCCTTTTCTGCCAATAAACCCCGTCCCTAACCCTAAGTCCGTCTTTAGTGTTGTCAATAAAAGATTCCAAAACCTAACCTTACGTGGTACAGATGGACCCCAAATTCCGCTCCCAGCTGGTTAGACCATTGTTTTCTACAATTGTAACTTAACGAGACAGGTTGATCAGCACTATTTCGTCTACTAGCTTCCACTTTCGTTATCACTTAATCATACTTACTCCACTTGGCTTGGCAGTAGTTGTCCCTTCGTCATCCCAGGCTTCTGACATACTTGTAGATGATAGAAGTAAAACCAATTAGACTATCTTAGACCCTCAATTGTCAAAAACGTCTGACAAATAATGACCTCGTGGTATAAAATGGCCGATAGCTGGACTGTGAAAAAAAAAGTGACGCGAATGAGAAAAAGTCGTCAACCAGAGAGGGACAAAGAAGATGACAAATACATTTATTTTTCCCAGAAAGGAAACTGTCTGGAAATCTCGAATGCACGTCTGACAATTCATACAGTGGCCTAAATAAAAAGTTAAAAACACTACATTGTCAAACTTCACACCATAAACCACTTACCCAGTGTCAATCACCACGCTGAACAAACTCCCGCCAACTTGTTCACTGTCAACCACTGTAGCCGCTTCACTTCCTTGGTCAATTTATACGCCGACTAAAGCTCTCGAATTGCATTGATAGAAATATTTATCTCACTTTTCAGAAAGGAAAAAAAATGAACTAAAAGTAAACATAAAATCCAAAACACCAAGATGGATTTTCTTTTTTATACCGTGAATTAATTATCAATGAACTATATTTGTGATGCGCACTCAGACAAACACACACTTTCTGCCATCGTTGTTTTGAAGCGCCCTCTTGTGTTTGCTGACGACGTAGACAACAAAACTATATGCGTGGATAGAGGTCACGTGGTGTTTGATGTGGATCGAATGCCGCCATTACTAAAAGATGATGCAATATCGACCCAGATCTGTTATACACGCGCGCTTCAGCTATCAATGGCGGCACATTTTACAAAGTTAGATCCAGACCAGCCAATGAGACGTGTCCATTACTAATATGACTAATAGATTCTTCTATGGAGCGGTTTTACTAAAACCAAAACACATAGGACAACTTGTACTACTTTGTACATGGTGATGTTTGAATTAATTCAATAACATTAAATGTCTACAGGTACCTCGTTATTTATGTTTGGATATTTATTGGTCGGTACCAGGTCGACGACCAATAAATGTCAGAAATTATAAATAACGGAGTAAGACCTTTACTAAAGTGAAGTAATGTTTGAATATGAGCTTTCGAGAGAAACTACTCTCATCATCAGAAATTACAGCAACACAACGTCGGCATGGTAACCAGGCATTATATACACAGCAAGAATGAACAAAACAAATACAAAAGTTATAATCACTGATAAGTTGTGATTCCTACACTGTAGTTGAAATCACCACAATCTAAGGTAAGGGAGGGCGGGGGGGAGGGGGGGGGGGGGCAATCCTATTACAGGTCAAGAGTTAACTACATGTATTAAGATATGGATGACATGAAATAAGCAGGTGTGCTGTAACATCAGGATATAACACAGACGATAAGACAGCCTTATCTTTAGAATGGAGACAGTTGGTTACATCCGTTCCTCTCCGCTTATTCAATGTGTAACCAACTGTCTCCATTCTAAAGATAAGGTTGTCTTATCGTCTTACTCACTGTCGTGACGATCAGAAATTATGAAAAAGATGTTAATTTCGGCAGCTCATGCCACTTTAAGCAATGACTGGCCTTTGGGTCAGATGTACTTTGAAGTAGTAGTTTGTAGGCCTATTCTTCTACTAAATAATCTTGGCCATAGCGATGCTGGCCTTGTTATACGGAAACACAATTGTATTATAGTTTTTTCACGACATCTTCCCGGGTCCAAGTTCAAACTCAAAGGATAAATTAAGAAATAATGGATGGATTCTCTGCGTATACGCTGTGATAACTGCAAGAAAAATGGAAGTGTCCATTGTTTTTGGACGAGGGCCGGAGGCCCGAGTTCAAAAAGTGTGGACACTTCCTTTTTTCTTGCAGTTATCACAGCGTATACGCAGAGAATCAATGAATCCGTTATTTCTATTCTAACACATTAACTTTAGTGTAAAGAAAAACTTAATTTTAGTAGTTTGTTTTATTTTCTACTTCAAATTAAAAAAAATGGCAACCCCTACGTTAATAGATGAATAGATTTACCCTGATTGGCGCATGGACGAATCTATATCTAAAAAATGATAGGGGTGCTAGCTTCAAACAACTGTTTTATGTATTACCATTTTTTAGTCTACTAACAGACCTGATAACTTTTTAAAGATGTAATTATACTTTTAGCTTATGTAAGTTCCTTTTCAAGTCTTGCCATCGCTTATTAGCATCCTCCGGCGCTCATGATTTAGTTTTAAAGGCGAAATGCCTGGCATACACAACAGTCTGGCATCCCCACTCGCGTTTAGGTGAGGACGTCATCCATTGACGTCGTGTTCCATCACGTCACCAAAAAGTTAAAAACGATGACGTCGTTCAGTGTCAGGGCGTTTGACGTCACAACGGAAACGTTCTCTGCGTATATGCTAGTTTATACGCCAGCTTTGTCCTATCTCACAACATGTAGGGAAATCCCGCATGTGTTAGAATTGTGTATATTCGTGAAACTCGATATAAACTACCGTCTTCAGGATAATCGAGATATCAATCTAGCGTATATAGATCTATACTATCAGTTATCATGCAGATACTGGAAAAAAGGATACCATATGCATGCATGCACTGACTGATGCATAACAAACTTTCTCATCAACAGTAACAGTGCTCGCGTATTTCTGTTGTGTTTTGTTCCACAACTCAGGAAATACCGAAAAGCTCTGGTGGCTGTAGGCTACAGCATATTCAGAATAACTGCATGCTTCTACTCCACGGAGTAGGCCTACAACTATCCTAAGCCTATATCTATACCGGTAGGCCTACCTCCTCCCTTGTCACCCATCGATATACTTCTCTGTTGACAGGGCAGAAGGTATTTGTCGCTCCTGCTGCTATTGTCAGCTCACCCAGAGACATCAACCACCGAATGGTGCTCAGTCAAGTCGATACGTAGGCTATAAATTCACTGGTGTGGGTTCCAGTCAGGATTATATATGTCCTAACTCGACACCGACCAAAACAATATAGCAATATTGAGTTTTTGTCAGAGAAAACTGTTGTCCCAACTATAAGGAGAAAACTTTTTATATTCAATACTATAGTAAATGAGATCTATAGGCTTAACACTGAAGATTTACAAATACATGTGCTTGAACAATGTCTTTACGCCGCACTCAAGATTGTTTCGCTTATATATGGCAGTGTTGCCAGGTTTAGTGGGGAGGAAACCGGGCTCATTGCCCGGAGGAAACCCCGACCTTCGGCCAGTACCTCGCAACTCTTCCACATGCATACTCCACTTTTACATTTTTTATTTGGTCTGAGTGGGATTCGAACCAACGCCGCAACGCCGCCTTTGTGGGGAACGAGGGACGGTCGCTCTAACCCTCTGGACCACCGAGGTCCCTCAATTTATTTGATCCATCGTCCTTATCGAAGAATCTCGTAGGCCTTTTGTTGTTAATGCGCTAGTATCCATCAAATAGCAAATACGTCACCATCGCCTACTATAATTGAATGTGCAATTTTACTACATTCGCACGGCAGGACAATATCAGCATTGGGATCAACCTCGTCCGAGTTCCAATTGATACATTTACATTTGTATCGACCGAATCAAAGTCGCATTTGCCTAATTCAAACTGTTCGGGTCACAAATACTGGTAGCCAGGCTAGCTGACCTCGACCGCTAACGAAGGATTTCAACAATGACGCTGCTATGTGCCATGCAGTTAATCCTTGGTTCCGCTTACTATACACTGGGACTAATATATATTAGTCCCAGCTATACACAAAAGTTATATAAGCCCCCCCCCCCCCCCCCCCCCCCCGCCCCCTGGAAAGTATGCACCGACCGACAAAATCATTGGTGTAGGGAGGTTGTTGGCAAACTGATGATGCAGAAACGATTGTGATCATAAAGGACAACATTCTGACGGTAAGAAATCGCCATTTATGGCAATAAGGTATACAATTTATTCAGGATATCGTTAGCCAAATCAAAAGTGTATTTTAACAACATAAATAGATGCTTGTAAGTATGAAACTTCAGATCGAGTTAATCTGGCTTCACAGGGTGAACATGTAGAAGTAAAAATGTCACTTTGAGTGTGCAGAACACATCCCTTGAGCAGAAGGTCAATACCGCGTATAACCTCCATTAGCTTCCAACCTGTGTCTCATCGCTCCAGTGAGACGTATACGTCGGGTCTGTTGAAGGGGTAACTGCCTCCAATACCGATGTAATGTGGCTTCCAATTCCTGCAGATTTTGTACAGGAGGGCTTGAATGTCTCTGCCCATCCTATACGAAATGTGATAAAGGATTCAAATCCGCGCAGTTACCCTTCAACAGATTCGACGTCTCACCGGAGGGATGAGACACAGGTTGGAAACTAATGGAGGCTATCCACGCTATTGACCTTCTGCTCTATGGATGTGTTCTACACACTCAAAGTGAAATTTTACTTCAATATTTTCGCCCTGTGAAGCCAGATGGAAGTTTCATACTTACAAGCATCTTTTTATTTTGTTAAAATACGCTTTTGATTTGGCTAACGATATCCTGGATAAATTGTGTAACTTAATGGTGATGATTTCTTATCGCCATAATGTTGCCCTTTATGATCACAATCGTTTCTGCACCATCAGTTTGCCAACAATCTCCCTCCACCAATGATTTTATCGGTCGGTGCAGACTTTCCAAGGGGGGGGGGGGGGGGCTTAACTTTTTTCTTTGTGTTGGCCTATATATTTTCAAGTTTTAATAATCCAGTCGCAACCCCGAAAAACTTACATTGAAAGACAAATAGAATCAATAACATTTATTAATTGACTGCAAGTTATTACCTGAATACTACCTTCGCGGCCGGGTTATATCAGAAGACGGTGCAATTAGGCTTTGGGCGTTGTATTGGCTGGCCGAGTTCAGGTCGTATGGCCGAGTTGATCCTGTATTGGACGTGTTCAGCTGAATGGCGTTTGTAGACGAAACGGTCACAACTCTATGTTATCTCGCTCACAAAAGTAGTTCAGCAGTGATGCTGCAAAGATAAGCTTCAATCTTCATCCCAGGCTAAATCCCGGTTCAGCTTGACATACTTTTGACAACCCATCTGCAGCCCTGGAGAATTTACATTGGAACCAAAATGTAATGTCAGTAACATGCTGTGTAGTTTCATTTCCGAAAATAACTTGCACAGTCAACTAATAACAATATTATGATTGAGTTTTCGCATTGTCGTGGTATTGGCCTTCGGGTGGTCGTATTGGCTGACCTTGGGCCAATTAATATGGCCACCCTGAGGTAATACCAAGCCAATAACTCTCTATTACTAACATATAATATGACAGAAGTGTTAACACGGTTATAACATGTAAATCCAGAAAGAGTTTGTTTAATGATATATAGCAATGAAATTGATATCTTAACAACACGTAGGCCTAATTAGTTATTTTGAATGGGCGAAAGTTAGCGAATAAAAATATATATTAAAACCAGCATTTAGGCCTACATGCGTTACGGACAGAGGAAATGAAACCTGATTGAATACAGGTGCTTAAGCTCTCGACAGAATTGAACGTTAAACGCTGGTAACGTGTTGGTTGGTCACAATGGGCCTATTTGATTAATATAATAGACAAGATAGCTGATTGGACAACAGCCAAGGATCCCAATATATTATAGGCATTCACGTAAAAGTTTACTGAAAAATTGGTTTATTTCAATTGCGCAAATGATGAGAACATGGTAACGTGTCTGTTAGTATTCGAATTCTCAATGATAAGTCTAATGTAATATAATTCTATCTCATTCCATCTAGTAGACTAGTATACCAGTATATATGTCATCATGTACATGTACCTCGAAGAATAGGGCAATGCATACTTACTGTAAAATGACTTTTCTGGATACGACATCGGAGCGTTTCGTGAGACTGCTATATAACCTACGATATAAAATATGCTGTCCTTACCTTTCATCCACTCAAAATTATTTCACGCATATTTATCGGCATTGTCAGGTTTAGTGGGGAGGAAACTCTTTGCCCGGAGGAAACCCTAAGTGGGATCAATGGAAGGCTTGTGATGTCGGACTGAGGGAATATCACTATAACCGATTGCACCACCGAGGCGTTTGCTTCAAAGAATCTATAAATCTTGAAACCACCAGAAGTATTGAGGTGCAATCCACATGTTACAACTTACATATATATTTATAGTTACTAAAACACATCGGCACAGGGAAAATCTTTTTGACTAAAATAACCATTGAGACAAGTTTTTGTTGTGTTAAAAGAGGGTATGTCATTTATACGCAGTCATAGGTTGTTGTAATAAACCAAAAAAAATGGGAATGGTGAATGGGAAAAGAAAGGGAAAATGTGTAATTTGGTTCCTGGGTAGAGGACAGACAAGGCATTTGAGCGCGGACTAATATATCTTTTAAACTCGATCTTGTTGTTTTCATGAGCATTGACTGGCCGTTTGAATTCAAAAGCTTTCCCTTTCCAAAAGTTTGTGTTTGGTATCTTCTGCGGAAGTGAGAAGAGGGATTTTCTCAATAGGCATGATTTCGAAATAGCCCTTAAGTCCTGCTGGGGTCATGGAAATTAAGAGTGTCAAGAAAATATGAAGGTCTTCCAATGAATCCTGCAATATGATAAAAAGATATCTAAAACCTAGCGCACACGAGAGGCACCGGTTGAGTTGCCAGCCACGCGTGGCCGAGGGCGCAGCTATAAGTTAATTCAGCGCAGACGATGAGCTCTCGGCTGAGGCAAGTTCTTGGTCACCCAAGTTCACTGACCTGCACAAGTGTCACTACCCGTGTTACGTAATATTATAAGTGGTCACATTATTTAATAGGCACACGTGATTGGACTATCCCTCCTCTCAGCTCAGCTGGCAGCTCACGTAGTGCGCACACGGTGAGATTCTTGCCACGAGAGGCAGAAGATATTAAACATGCTAGATGATTTCCTCACAGCCTCGAGAGGCGAAACTCTCACCAAAATTTACGCGCACACGGGGGAAACAGCTTAGCTCCCAGCTATAGCCTACGCGTGGCCTCTTGTGTGCGCTAGGCTGAAGGTAAATGCGAAGTATGCCACCCTCTCATTTAGCCATAAAAATGGAGGCAAAGTTAAGCCTAGCGCACACGAGAGACGCCGACTGAGCTGCCGGCCAGTCGTGGGTGAGATTTTCGCCTCTCGAGGCGGTGAGGAAAGTATAAAGCCTAGCGCACACGAGAGGCGCCGGCTGAGTTACAAGGCACGCGTGGCCCAGGGAGCAGCTACAGATTTCAGCGCAGACGATGAGCTCTCGACTGAGGCCACCCAAGTTCACTAAGCTGCATAAATATCACTACTTGTGTTACGTAATATTCTAAGTGGTCACATGTTAACAAGCCAACGCGATTGGACTATCCCTCGTCTCAGCTCAGCTGGCAGCTAGCTCACGTTGCGCGCACACGGTGAGATTCTTGCCACGAGAGGCAGACAATATCAAACAAGCTGGATAGTTTCCTAAAGCCTAGCGCACACGAGAGGCGCCGACTGAGCTGCCGGCTACGCGTGGCTAAGGGCTAAGCTGTTTCCCCCGTGTGCATTTTGGTGAGATTTTCGCCTCTCGAGGCGGTGAGGAAAGTATCTAGCATGTTTGATATTTTCTTCCTCTCGTGGCAAGAATGGCACCGTGTGCGCACAACATGAGCTGCCAGCTGAGCTGAGAGGAGGGATAGTCCAATCGCGTGTGCCTGTTAAATCATATGACCACTTAGAATACCACGTAACACAAATAGTGATATTTATGTAGCTTAGTGAACCTGGGTGACCAGGAACTTGCCCCAAGCTAGAGCTCATCGTCTGCGCTGAAATATGTGCTCTACTCCCTGGGCCAGGCGTGCCTTGTAGCTCAACCGGCGCCTCTCGTGTGCGCTAGGCTTCACAGTCGAGAGGCGAAAATCTCACCAAAAGTTACGCAGGGGAAACAGCTCAGCTCTCAGCCGGCGCCTCAAGTGTGCGTTAGGCTTATAGCTTATTGCCTGTTAAATCATATGACCACTTAGAATATTACGTAACACAGATAGTGATATTTATGTAGCTTAGTGAACCTGGGTGACCAGGAACTTGCCCCAGGCTAGAGCTTATCGTCTGCGCTGAAATGTGTAGCTGCTCCCTTGGTCACGCGTGCCTTATAGCTCAGCCGGTGCCTCTCGTGTGCGCTAGGCGTTAGGACTAAAACGTTTCCCATAGAACACCTTTTAATTTGCTGGAAGATCTCCCCATTGAATTCAAGATCATTACCTTTTAAGCTAAGTTCCAACAATTCTAAAATATCCTTTTCCAGACGACGGTGGTCAGGATATTTTTGGAATGCTGATTTTATGGAATTTGTACCCAAGTCTATCTCATTGTTCGTATACATAGACTCCACATCCAGAGTAACCAAAATCACATCCCTTTCACATATAATTTGCCCCACAGATAATCAGTGTTTTTGATAAAGCTAGGGTGCAGATTCGCTATAGGTTTTAGATATTAATCAATTAGCTTTGATATTCTATAACTTTCACTACCACAATCCGAGATAATAAGACCCCCTGGGGGCATTGAAGGCTTGTGCAATTTTTTATTCGGTTTGTGAATTTTCGGAAACATAGAAGACCCCGTTTTTAGAGCTATGATCAGATTCCAAATAGCGACACTGTTTTTCATTACGGTAACATTTTTTCTTCAAGAGAAAGAAAAACTTTATTGGAATTTCCAACATTTCCAGGCCAAATTTCTCTATCAAGTTTCATTTCAAAATGAATTGACCCAAAGGGAGCTAAGTTATCAAAAATATCAGGTCAATTAGAGTGACTTCCCTTTATAGTTTGTTGTGGCGCGCCTGCTAAACACTCACCACTTTGATTTAGCAACAAACATGTCAGTTTGTAATCTGACAGAGGAAACTGATCAATACATGTGTATTATTAAGAAGAACTGCCATTCTTGGGCGTTGGCATGCTGTAGCTTGTACTGCAAGGGGATTTTACACTGATCAATTCCATGACACCCTCAGGTTAGTTAATATAATATTAACTTCGTGTATTTATAATGAATTTATCTTATCTCAAAGTCACAGACTCAGTGTTACAATCTACATCCATGTATGATGTAGTTATAATGTCTTAGACAGACGGAGCTGGAATACGGTTATCACTGCCCAGATGCTAGTGTCAGTCCATACAAGGTAAGTATAGTATTAGGTGTACAGCAAATGTGTCTATCAGTTTAACATGAGTTTGAGCTGCTGTGTTGTCTGTAGCAGTGAGTGTAGGCCTAATTGTAGAATATCTGATGATTATCAGTCATCAGTGTCACTGTTTTGGAGAAGATCATTTTTTAGAAATACTAGTATCCCTAGCACATATCTGTCTATGGCCAAACTTAGCTGCGGTAAATACTGTTCATTTTTACTGTGAGGTACGAAGGGTGGAACACTGGTACCGTAACAAGTCATTTGAAAACATGAGAAATTCTTCTCCTGTGAAAAATCTTTTAAACCACCTGGATTCAAAGATGAAGGCAGCCACATTTAAGTTTGTGATAGGGATGTAAACTGCTTCACTTGTCACCTTATTGTGTTCCTAAATGTAAGCCCTTTGAACATGCCCTTGTCTAGTGGTTAACTCGTTATCTGATTGGCTAAGAGGTCAACATTACTGGCTTAGCATTGTTTGATTGGTTCTAACAGCTCTCAACTTTTCATATGGAATACAGCTACAGAAAAGGTAAAGTTTGAAGGCTGATTTTTCAGGATCTTGATGTCCTGGTGTAGGGTTGAAACTTTTATTTGAACAAATCTATTGCATAAACTTTAAAGAGCCTCTAAGCTCAAAGATTTAAAATTTGACACTACATATCTATTTGTGGTTAATCTTATTGTACACTCCCTGGCTACCTATTTTGTGTATTTCTGATCTCACTCAGGTTAACATGGGAAAAGAAAACAAAGGCAGTAACACTATTCGTCGACGAAGAACTAAACCTACTCCGGAGGAACTTGGTCGAGCCAGAGAAAACTGTCCGTCTCCTCCTCTTATCACTTCATCCTCAGAGGATGAAAGCAGCCATATGTTTGACGAGGATATTTTAGGTCCATCACCAATACAGCAAATTTTATCCTCGGGAAAGAAACTGTTTCTTGGTTTGTTTGCACTCAGGCTGGTGAATGCACTTCTCATCCAAACCTATTTTGTGCCTGATGAGTTTTGGCAATCACAAGAAGTAGCTCATCATATGGTTTTTGGGTAACTTTTTTAACAGTTTCTTTTTTATGTTACTGCAACAATGGGTTTGGTGAATTAAAAAAACAATGGATTTGATATTTTTTAACATTTAGCATGCTATATAAACTATATGTGAAAGACGAGAGTTAATTTTACAGCCTCAGGATAGCGGATCAAAAGAAAACATTTAACCCATTAATACCATCTTCAGGAGTGATATTAACTGTGAGGAAACTCGCCAGAAAGAACCTTGTTGGATATTGAGAAAATCTAAATCAAACCACTCTTTGCAAATTAAAATACTGAATTTCTTATTATGACCTGATTTCATTTATTTATTCCAGGTATGGCTACAAGACTTGGGAATGGCGCCGTGGTATCCGTGGTTACCTCTACCCAAGCATGTTTGCTGTGTTATTCAAATTTTTAGCTCTCCTTGGTCTGGATAACAGAATTTTGCTGGTAAGCGTTTGTCTAAAAAATAATTTTTTGTCTTGATTGATTGATTGTTTGGTGTTTTACGCTGCGCTCAAGATTATTTCACTTATATGGCGGAGTTGCCAGTTTTTTTGTGGGAGGAAACCGACCTTCCGATGGTAAATTGCAACCATCCCACATATGGCGTTCAAGGGAAAATCCAGTCAGAAAATTTCCCAATTTTTGGGGGGACTGAGTGGGATAAGAAACCGCGACCTATTGGTGGAAGGCTGTTCGGATTGAGCGTCCAATGCTCTACCTACTGAGCCACTTTTTGTCGTGAAGAAGACATTCACAAGCACTTCAGATTTCGTTCAATCCACTCCACACGTGGCAGATGACTGGGCTAATGTAGACCTACATGTATGTTCATTTCATAATGACTGCCAAAAAATAACCGCTGTCTGTATCATTTTGTGTGGATATGTTTGCTGACTGGTATTGACTTCCTTCAATACATGTACATGTATGTGTTGACT
Source organism: Lepidochitona cinerea (assembly GCA_963971465.1). Classification (NCBI taxonomy): domain Eukaryota; kingdom Metazoa; phylum Mollusca; class Polyplacophora; order Chitonida; family Tonicellidae; genus Lepidochitona; species Lepidochitona cinerea. Next base: position 26,352,705 of record OZ020556.1, read on the forward strand.
AGTTCCCAAGGACCAAGTTTTTCACCTAATCTTTCACATTTTAATTGATATGAGCTGCCAAAATTTGTATGTTTTGTAAGTTTGAACAAAATTTGGAAATTTAATTGCCGTTTTGTCCTCCCAAAAAGTACAAATTAGAAAGCTTTTGGTAAGATTAAACCCGAAATGTACGTTGACACAGTGTGTTGAATTAACTTACATCTAGAAAGAATGGTTATGCACCAGTTGTTTATGGTCACAGAATAGTCGTGATGAAATTCAAACACTTGAATTTGTAAATTATCTGTGGTTTGTATTTACTCTGCATCAATAAATCTGGGAAGCGTAACATCGACCCACCAACAAGGGTCTATTTTGATCTTCTTACTGGGTAAGCAACCAATGAACATCAAAGAAGACTATATAACTACATCTTTATAAACTTGAACTACGTTTCAACACAAATAGACCTTCTATTGTCTTTTTGAAGTAATGGCAAGGAATGCATTGGAGCTGTGTTAGAGGAAATTATAAGCACACAAATCTACCTTATTGCTTCTTTATTATTTCAGATCAAATCTCCTAGAATTCTACAAGGGTTTTGGGCAGCGTTAGGTGACCTGTATCTGTACAAGTTGTCATGGCGATTGACTGATAAGCCAACGGCTCAATGGACGTTACTATGTCAAAGTTTATCTTGGGTGACTATTTACTGTTGTACAAGAACTCTGACAAACTCAATGGAGTCGGTTCTAACAGTGATGGCTCTATACTACTACCCATGGCCGGGAAAACACAGGTATTTGTAAATACTAGTTGAAGAACTTTATACCGTGTTTGACCTATGTGGGATGGTTGCCAGTTACCATCGGAAGGTCTTGGGTTTCCTCCCACAATAAAACTGGCAATGCCGCCATATAAGTGAAATAATCTTGAGTGCGGCGTACACCAAACAACCAATCAATATAACGTGTTTAAATGTCTTCAACATACCATTTCAAGACTTGGAGGAAACTTCAAAGAGTACATGTTACTAGATCATTCACACAGACTCAAAAAGGCAAAATATATGAGTTTACAAATATCAGACTGACCTATCAAAAACAATTTTTTCCTCCATTTTTTGAAAATATTTAAAAAAAAAACCCATCAATTAGATGAGAGCCAAATTAATTTTTTTACTGTCCCTATCTTTACTAGTGTTAATAAAGAATTTGAAGTGTATGTTTTTTTTTTTTTAATGCAGCCTCTACAGATGTTTTCTTGTTGTTTATTTGTCTGAACTGTTGACCTTACTTCCTATTGTTTTCAGCAAGGGTTTGTAACAGTAAGCAAACTATTTTTTATAATTTTTGAATAAGCATGAGTCTGGGTGAAAATGAAAATGGACTCACATGGCAGATATAATTTGAATGATTTTTTTATTTAATGTTTGATTTTGTATTGTTTTAGATTTGGTTCCTGGAAATTCCTGACTATGGCTGCCATTTCTATCCTATTCCGTCCCACTGCAGCCATTATTTGGGTTTTATTATGTGCCTGGCATCTACAAAATCACACGAATAATTTATGGAGACTATTCAGGGTATATATTATTGTCGGGTAAGAGAAATGATATCAAAATATATTTGCTAAATGATCACCTTCCTTATTGTCGGGTAAGACCAAACGAGAAATGATATCGAAATATATTTGCTAAATGATCACATTCCTTATTGTCGGGTAAGACCAAACGAGAAATGATATCAAAATATATTTGCTAAATGATCACATTCCTTATTGTCGGGTAAGACCAAACGAGAAATGATATCAAAATATATTTGCTAAATGATCACATTCCTTATTGTCAGGTAAGACCAAACGAGAAATGATATCAAAATATATTTGCTAAATGATCACATTCCTAATTGTCAGGTAAGACCAAACGAGAAATGATATCAAAATATATTTGCTAAATGATCACATTCCTTATTGTCGGGTAAGACCAAACGAGAAATGATATCAAAATATATTTGCTAAATGATCACATTCCTTATTGTCGGGTAAGACCAAACGAGAAATGATATCAAAATATATTTGCTAAATGATCACATTCCTTATTGTCGGGTAAGACCGAACGAGAAATGATATCAAAATATATTTGCTAAATGATCACATTCCTTATTGTCGGGTAAGACCAAACGAGAAATGATATCAAAATATATTTGCTAAATGATCACATTACTTATTGTCAGGTAAGACCAAACGAGAAATGATATCAAAATATATTTGCTAAATGATCACATTCCTTATTGTCGGGTAAGACCAAACGAGAAATGATATCAAAATATATTTGCTAAATGATCACTTTCCTTATTGTCGGGTAAGACCAAACGAGAAATGATATCAAAATATATTTGCTAAATGATCACATTCCTTATTGTCGGGTAAGACCAAACGAGAAATGATATCAAAATATATTTGCTAAATGATCACATTCCTTATTGTCGGGTAAGACCAAACGAGAAATGATATCAAAATATATTTGCTAAATGATCACATTCCTTATTGTCGGGTAAGACCAAACGAGAAATGATATCAAAATATATTTGCTAAATGATCACATTCGTTATTGTCGAATAAGACCAAACGAGAAATGATATCAAAATATATTTGCTAAATGATCACTTTCGTTATTGTCGGATAAGACCAAACGAGAAATGATATCAAAATATATTTGCTAAATGGACACATTCCCAGGGCCGACTGCATAGCCATTTTAAATTTACAGGTTGACTTGCTGTTAGACAATCAATAACAAAGATTATTTGGTGAGGAAATGTAGTGCTTCCAAACCCTAACCCACTATCATCTACAGTTATCATCAAGTTTTGAAGAACAGATATGTGAAATGAAGAATTGCTATTTTCTTCAGTTATCTTTGTCATGCTGCTGCAGAGAAAAAAAACTGGTTCTGTTTTGCTGAACTTTAACTTCATTTTATTTCAATTGATTTTTTGCATTACAATTTTCAATTTTTCTTCTAAACCATTTCAGTTGTCTCACACTGGGTGTATCTGCTACCATTGATCGGTATGGCTATGGGAAATGGGTTAATGTCCAGTACAACTTTCTACAGTTCAATGTTTTTGCTGGGTTGGGTTCATTTTATGGAGTTCATCCCTGGCATTGGTACATTACTCAGGGAGTACCTATTCTTCTTACAAGCCACCTCATTCCATGTGCCTTGGGGATGTGGAAAGCTAGGAATAAGGTCCTGCTGTGGGTCAGCCTTTGGACCATTTTTATATACAGGTAATTTTTGATAAATCAACCACCTGAAACTTTTGTATGTACTAGTTACATATAAGTGTTATTTAGAAAGTCAAGAGAGATGACACTGAGCATTTACTCTGTCTGTTGTGAAATAAGTAGAAATTATATTGAAAAAAATAAATTATCCATTAAAAGCACACTCAGCGCTGTAGCCTTTCTGACAATTGTTAAAAAAAGTCAGTTCACAACCGCATACTACAAGTGAAACCACTAATATTTAACAGTGAGCATGTAATGGACATATTTGGATTACGTTTAAGATTTCTAATAAGCCCCTTTCGGGTTTGGCGGAAGTCCCACGAGATCACGCGAGACCCGTGTTTAGGGGTATAACTTTCACCGATCGCCTGTCCGATTAACATTAGGACTTATGGAGATCGGCTGTAACCCTGTTGTTCTATCTGTGAATCCCAGCTTAAAATCTATACTTTTTACAAAAGTCTTTTTGTGAGACATATCAAGATTTATACAAAGCTATTAGATACTTCTTTTTGAGGGACAAAAATATAATATTATTTCTAACACAAAAATAACACGTCGTACATGTAGTTGTGTTTTTACCGTTGGTTTTTGACAACTTTGAATCGTATCCACGCGATATAAATATTTGTATTGACAGTCAACTGGCAAAAACGCCACTGATAGCTTCTGGTGTGTTTCACAAAAAAATCTGGATTAAAGAAATGATTTAGAAATAAAGAATCAAAGACAAAACAACACGATAACCGCCGATCACCATAGACGCTAATGTTAAATGAACGGCTAGTCAGTGAAAGTTATACCCCTAAACTCATTTCTCGCGTGACCTCGCGGGGTTTTAGCCAAACTCGAAAGAGGCTTATTGTGGATGTTGAAGCATACAAAAAATCGTAACCTGTCAGAAAGAGATACATTGTAAATTTTTATTCGTAATTGTTGTCCTTTTTCAGTTTTCTTGGTCACAAAGAGTTTCGATTTCTCTATCCATTAGTGCCTATAGCCATGCATTACAGTGGAGTTTATTACCAGTCTCTTTGCTCTAAGCCAAGGGTGCCTAAGAAAAAGTTAAAGAAAGAGAAGAACTCCACAGAAGGGGAGATAAACCATGCTGAAGAAAATCCTCTCCCTGTTGAACTGCAGATGCAAAAGAAACACAAGGCCAACCTTTTAAAGGCAAAAGTTCTAACAATATTTCTGGCCTTGACTAACATTCCAATGGCGTTATATTTTTGTTTGATTCATCAACGAGGGACAATTGAGGTCATGAGGCATCTTCATCATCAAGGCCAGCAACAAAAAATGAATGTCATGTTTTTGATGCCGTGTCATTCTACGCCTTATTACAGGTTAGTCTTTAAGGGTGGAATGTGTTTATATTTGTCGTATGTTTTTAGGAAAGTTCCTAAATGTTTCACCTTGGTAGATAGAGGAGGGACATACATCTATGAACAGACTTTCACCAATTTATTCTCAACTTAACCAGTCATCTGAGAATGGTGTCACTGTCTCCCTTGTTATTTCCTGTGAATGACTCTGTCAGACTTTTAATCTCCCTCAATGGCACTATTACATTTATTATCTCCCTTAAATGGTCATATCTCCCTTAAATGGCATTGTCACACTTATTATTTCCCTTAAAAGGCACTGTCACACTTATTATTTCCCTTAAAAGGCACTGTCACACTTATTATCTCCCTTAAATGGTCATATTTCCCTTAAATGGCATTGTCACACTTATTATTTCCCTTAAAAGGCATTGTCACACTTATTATCTCCCTTAAATGGTCATATCTCCCTTAAATGGCATTGTCACACTTACAATTTCCCTTAAAAGGCACTGTCACACTTATTATTTCCCTTAAAAGGCACTGTCACACTTATTATTTCCCTTAAAAGGCATTGTCACACTTATTATCTCCCTTAAATGGTCATATTTCCCTTAAATGGCATTGTCACACTTATTATTTCCCTTAAAAGGCACTGTCACACTTATTATTTCCCTTAAAAGGCACTGTCACACTTATTATCTCCCTTGAATGGCACTGTCACACTTATTATCTCCCTTGAATGGCACTGTCACACTTATTATCTCCCTTGAATGGCACTGTCACACTTATTATCTCCCTTGAATGGCACTGTCACACTTATTACCTCCCTTGAATGGCACTGTCACCATAGAGATCTAAAAATAACTAGAGGGAGCATCGCCCAATCAGAGCAATGTAAAGGTCTGACACCACAGTGGAGGGTGAGCTAGTCCATCTATACTCCTTGGCTAGGGTAGATCAAAATGGCGCGCTCGCCCGTCAGACCTTTACATTGCTCTGATTGGGCGATGCTTTAGGTTACAAAATTTAATTAGTCACAAAAAGCGAAGTGGGAAGCATCCGAAAGGAAGGTTACTCGATCTACTTCATTACTCTGTGCTGGCGATTACGGCTAACTGGGGTAGTTGAGTTGGTGAGGCCAATGAGCTCTCTAGTTATTTTTAGATCTCGATGACTGTCACACTTATAACCTCCCTTGAATGGCACTGTCACACTTATTACCTCCCTTGAATGGCACTGTCACACTTATTACCTCCCTTGAATGGCTCTGTCACACTTATTACCTCCCTTGAATAACACCATCACACGTACCACCTCCCTTGAATGGCACTGTCACACTTATTACCTCCCTTATATGGCACTGTCACACTTATTACCTCCCTTGAATGGCACTGTCACATTTATTACCTCCCTTGAATGGCACTGTCACACTTATTACCTCCCTTGAATGGCTCTGTCACACTTATTACCTCCCTTGAATAACACTGTCACACGTACCACCTCCCTTGAATGGCACTGTCACACTTATTATCTCCCTTGAATAACACTTCCTGACATTATTTTAATTGAATGGCACTGTCATACTTATTATCTCCCTTGAATCGTACTGGCACACTTGTTATTTCCCTTGAATAGTCTTGAATTTCTACTGTGCAGCGCGTTGCCAATCTAGTTAATGTAAGGTATCTAAGCACTGTTACTTACTATTTCCCTTGAATGGTACTGTCACACTTGTTATTTCCCTTGAATGGGACTGTCACGCTTACAATCTCCCTTGAATGGCACTGTCATACATATTGTCTCCTTTGAATAGCACTCTCACAGTGGCATAAATCAGACCTGCAGGGGTTTGGAAAACGCCAAAAAATCAAACAAACAAGCACTCTCACACCCTTTTATGATAATATCAGACTATTTCCCTTCAAAGATACTTTCACACTTTTTTTGCTGGAATGACACTCTCACATTTATTATCTCCCTTGAGTAACATCGTCTCACTTAGGAACATATAACTAACATGGTTTCTGGTCGAGGGTTGATATTTGGAATTGTAGACATTGAAATCTAAATGAACCTTTTTATCTGTCCTATGTTTAATTTCAGTGATTTAACTTGTAGTAAGCTCATATAAATTGGCTTTCTTCACAAAATAAAGCCTATACGGAAACAAGTGTGCCATTAAAACAACTTTATATCCAATAATAAATTGATTTGTTCACTGACTGAACATAATGATTATATTTGTTGTCTTGATCTTTTGAAAATGTGTATTTTTTGTGTTTTCAGCTACTTACACAGAAATGATACGCTCCAATTCCTCACGTGTGAACCAAATTTAGCCCAAGTTCAAAATTACACAGATGAAGCGGAGATATTTTATCAGAACCCTCAAGAGTGGTTGACAAAAGAGTATATCCAAGGGACATCACCCTTACCTACACATTTTGTTTACTTTGATAGCTTATTGCCACACATACACATATTTTTAACAAAGAATAATTACACAGAGAGAGTTGAGTTATTTCATTCACATTTACCAGAAGGACGAGTAGGTTCTCGTGTTATTGTTAGCTCCAAACGATTGAAATTATTCCCAAAAAGGTGACAACACTGAACAGAAGACACCCATCATAATATGGACGCTGCACATGGGCAATATACACTAAATCATAATAATAATCATAATTCTTATCTGTGTATTGGTTTCTTGAATCCACCAGCACTGTGCTGTTGTATACTGCAGGGTCTTTTAATCAATGTGTTAATGGTTTTTACCCCTCGGGCAAATTTTTCCCGAAGGTTATTGTCGTTGCCTCCGTCGTCCGTCTGTCTGTCTGTCCATTGGTCCTTGTAAACACATTATCTAAAAAAGTCTTTAACTTACAATTTTGAAACTTCACACATTCTTTTAATACAGCAAGTACAAGAAGCCTATTTAAAATCAACGCGCTCAGATGTTTTTTACAAGAGGTATGCCCCTTACATGACCTCTGCTATAAAAAGTCTTTCAATCACATTTTTAAAACTTCCTACATTTGTTCAGTACAGCAAGTACAAGAAGTCTATTTAAAATCGACGCGCTTGGACGTGTTTTTCAAGAGTTATGCTCCTTACATGACTGTTCGCCAAAAACCTCCTTGTAAATGTGATGCATGTATGTAGAGTAGTTTTTCACTCGCAACAAATTGTCTGGAAAATAAATATGTCTTGGGTTTCTTTGGCCCAGACCCGAGGGGTCCTGATGGCGATAGCCACTTATTTATGTTGTGAGGAAAGACTTTAACCTAGATCAATACATATTGATGACATACATGTATAAGTTGTTTGAGTGGCATTCTAGAAGTTGATGAAGACATGATAAGTAACGCAAATTTATGGGAAAACAAACTTCTATTTATTAACACAGCAACGTTTCGGTGTCGATACTAACACCGTTTTCAAGCCAATGTAACAAGAAACAAGTATAGTTATATATATACAGAAAGGGTTTGTAAAAAAGCAAAAAATTAGGTCTGCGGAAGTTAGTAGACCTTTTAGAACCCTTTAATTTCATTCGCAGATCTAATTTTTGTTACTTTTTTACAAACCCTTTCTTGTTTCTTGTTACAGTAGCTTGAAAACGGTGTTAGTATCGACACAGAAACGTTTCTGTGTTAATAAATAGATGTTTGTTTTCCAATAAATTTGTGTTACTTATAGATCAATCCAGAAACCTTATTGGTGAAATAACATTAAGTATGGAGAAACATGGACCTGTCATTATGTGAACATTTTGTAAAACCGGACACTCTCACACTCATTTGATTTTCCCTCAGTCACATTCACACTGTATGATACAGTAATTGTTTCATATTTTACAAAAGTGTTATAGTTTACTTTACAAGTATATAGATTTAGTTAAAGCACCTCTGTTGTTATATAGAAAACTGTAAGAAGAACGGGTTTACAAAAATGATGTGATCCTTTTCATACTTCATTAAGCATTTTCCACTTTTGTATGCATAGTTTTTAAATTGTTTGTTTTCATGTTCATAGTAATTTTTGTAAAGATATAATTTTATGAGTAATACTTTAACAAGCTCACATCATGTAATAGTAAATAGATTTATGCAAGTCATTGAGCAAAAAACAATATTAGGCTTAAGTCATTCAAACAAAAATCAATAAACATTTTCTAATAAAGAATTGATCTGCCATTATCATTCTTAGAGATTTCCACTGCACTTATTTATCGGCTGAGTTATGGCTCAACAACATGAATTTGTTATACCAAGAAAATTTCAATGAACTTCTATCAATCAAAACACTCTCATTAAGAATAAGTTTTTGTTTATCTCATAATCTGTTAAAACTGCTTTGCCTGCAGATTCTAAACTAGAAGCGGGTTGCGTAGACTAATTTAGGTATTGCGTTTGTACTGGTTAATTTATCATAAATCATTCTGTTATCAATGTAAACCTGTATACTTCATCAGTATTGCTTAAATAAAATGTCAGCACATTGGTACTCCAGCTTTTCTCGCCTTTGTAAGGATGTCAGATAGACAAAAACCCTATTCTTATTCAATAGGATTGATTGATAGAACTTTACTGTGAGCGTGTGACTTGTGTGACGACGTTGCTAGGTTTGTTGGCGGAGGATTGGAGAATGTATTATGTTGTCTGATTGGTAAGGCCTTCAACCTCGATAGGGCCTCAGTGGCCTTCCATTGATAGGTAGCGTGTTCATCCCACTCAGTTCAAAGATAAACAATTTCTGACTGGATTTTCATTTGATCACCCTGCTGTATGATTGATTGATTGATAGTTTGGTGTTTTACGCTGCGCTCAAGATTATTTCAGGTATACGTTGCCAGTTTATTATGGGAGGAAACCGGGCACTATTCCCGGAGGAAGCCCACGACCTTCCGATTTTCCGATTTTTGGGGGACAGAGGGATTTGAACCCGCGACCCATTGGTGGAAGGCTGTTTGGATTGAGCGTCCAACGCTCTACCTACTGAGCCACGGAGGCCCCTCCCCTGCTGTATGAAAGGGTTGCCTCTTAAAGGAGAACTCCAACGGATTCAGACGACCTTTCATTGTTTTTAATGGCTATATTTAAATCTATTTGCACCCCAGATGCTAGAAATGGGTTAATTATAATCAATATATTAATTAAAACCTAAACCGGAAGTGACGTACATTGTTCATCGCTCTCGTACAACAACAACAAAACAAGCTGTGAAAAAGGTACAGTTCAACTCTCACTCAGTAAAACATGCCTGCCTGTCAGGTACCGGGGTGTGCAGATTACGAGGCTGCTCGATCGATAGGAGTGCCATTTCATGGTTTTCCGAGAAACAATGAAATTCGTCGCCAGTGGCTTGTGAAAATTAAAAATAATTCACTGCCAGTAAATTCGTCATTCCAACGAGTGAAAAACCTCCGTGTGTGTGGGAAGCACTTTCGGCCATCAGACTATGCTCGAGATCTACAGCACGAACTCACAGGCTCTAGACGGAAAAATATTCTGAAAAAAGATGCTGTTCCCAGTTTATTTCCATTTGCAGCTGAAGTTAACGTGCCACAGAGGAGAGCTTTTACTAAGCGTGAATCGCTGCGACAGGCAGCCGAGACACGCCAGCCTTCATTTGCCTTCGGTTCCAGCGAACAACAACAACAGTTCGAAGTTGCCACTCAGATGAGTAGGTCTCCTTTTGGACAACTTGTAGTTTCAGAAGAATTTAGCTCCCCATTTAAGGACAGTACACCCAGCAAGAGTTCACCTTTCAAGCCTTGGAGTGGAGCTAGTACAAGTACAGAAACGGAGACAACAACAACAACAACTGATTCAGACAGTGATTCTATATCTACTGGTCCAGCTGACAGAGTAACAATACTTGTCACCAAAAATAAGCTGCTTGAGTTATTTAAAAGATGTGTCACATGCGGAGAAGGAATTGTATCTAAAACAAGTTTTAACATAGGTGCTAAAGTTGTGGTGTTATGGGAGTGTGTGGCAGGTCACGAGGGCAGGTGGGACAGTTGTGAGGACATCCGTGGACTACCAGCTCGTCCAGCTGTTAATCTCCTTTTGACCTCCGGTATTTTTCTTTCGGGAAATACATTCAAATCATTCCAAAACTTTGCAGAACTTTTTAAATTACAGTTTTTCAGCGAGTCAACATTCCATAATATCCAAAACACATATATATTGCCTGTTATTAATAATTATTATACAAGAGATCATTTCAACAACCTGGCCTATCTCATTGCTAATAGTCTTGACAGTGTTGGTATATCTATTCTGGGAGATGGAAGATCCGATTCCCCTGGCTTCTCTGCCAAATATACCACCTACACTGTTATGGATGAGGCAACCCAAAAAATTGTGGATATGCAACTTCTTCAGGTATCTGAAAGCTCATCATCAGTAGCTATGGAGAAAGATGGATTTGTTAGAAGTATGGAAAATTTATTGCATCATGGTGTAAAAATTGACACAGTCACTACTGACAGATCCCCATCAATACGGAAAACCATGAGAGAGGAATATGGATGGATAAACCACCAGTTTGACTGCTGGCACATCTGTAAAGGTAAATATGTGAACTTAAATAAACATCCATCATCGTTAATTTATATGGGGGCATCGGTGGTCAAGTCGGTTAGAGTGATAGTCCGACACAGGCCTGACACATCGATGCAGTGGTGGTTCAAATCCTTATCCGACGAATTAAAATTTAAAAATTTCTGAGTGCATTTTTTATTTAATTGTCGTATGTGGCAGAGCTGCCGAGTACACACCGAAGGCCCCCACTAAACCTGGCAAAGCCACCATATATAAGTGTAATTATCTTGAATGCTTTTTAAGACATCAATCAATCACTAATTTATACTTTTGCAAGATATAAATCTTCACCTTTTAATGGGGATCATTACTCGAGGTCTGGGTTTTTGGCTTCTAATAAACCTGACTAATTCACAATACAAGTGAAATAATCTTGAGTAAATAAAAAATGAGCAACCAGTCTATTTTAATGGGATCATCTCAGCATACATTTTTTCAATTTATGTTTTGGTTAAGTTCATTTATCTATGGACTAAATAAATACTTACATTGATATTAAATTATAGGTATTAAGAAAAAGTGCTTTGCTGGTGGAAAGAAGAAAGGTCAAGACATATTATTGAAATGGACCAAAAGCATAACTAACCACCTGTGGTACAGCTGTTCTGCCTGTGGAGGAGATGCACTGGTATGTATCAAACACAGGAAAGTCTATTTTTGGATTCATTGATTTAATTTTTACACTTCACCAAAGATCGTTTAACTTATATGAGAGTTTTGGCAGGTTAGGATGTTTTTTCTTATTTTTATGTATAGACAGATAGATATATTTATGAACACTAAAACATGCGGTCACAGGGAAAATCTTCTTGTCTAAAATAACCATGGAGACCTGTTTCTAAAAAGAGGTATATCATTTAGACCTGTCACCTTTATACTATATATATATATCTTCAGATAGATATATTTATGAACACTAAACACACAGGCACAGAGAAAACCTTCTTGTCTAAAATAACCATGGAGACTAGTTTTTGACACAGTTATATCCATGAATGTTGAAAATATGTATTGTTTCCCATATTATGTGGTATTATGTTTTGTAAATTTTTGATATTTTTTTTGTTAGGAATTGAAGCGCTTGTGGCAGTCCATTCTAGAACATGTTACAGGTGTTCATAGATGGGAAGATGAAGATGGAACTGTACATTCCTGCCAGCATCCTGAGCTTACTCAAGAGGAGCAGGAGTGTCGAATGTGGTTTGACAGGAACTCCCCTGCCTACAGACATCTCACCAACATTGTGATGGATCCAAAGCTTAGTAAAGATTTAGAACAGTTGACACTGTTTAAACATACTAGTATGTATAGTTTATATTTACAAATGAATCAATTTCAAGTGGTTAAACTTTTTCTCTTCAGACAGTAATAATGAGTCAGCTGATCATTGAAAATAGTTGACTTTGACAAGTGATAATGAAATAAAATGCCCCACAAAACCATCCTACTAGAAGATAAGTGAGATGGCTTTAATGTCTAACCAGTGTGTTAGACTTTCAATTTCAATTAAAACTTTTACTTTCAGGTAGCTTAGAGGCCTATCATTCCACAATGCTGAAGTTTGCACCAAAGAGGCTACATTTCCATTATCCATCAATGAAAGGGCGGATGCAGCTGGCAGTACTTGACCATAATTACAACACTGGCAGAGAACAGGCATCAACAAAAGGTAGGATTTTCAGAGTAACATTATCATGAAATTAATGTTTGTGTGAAAAACGTTGAGAATGCTTATGAAAGCAAACTCCTTTGAGATAGTAGTCAACAGTATTTTCTGAACATAATCAGTTCTTCCCCTGTAATCCTTGGAATGCTAAAAGTAAACAGTGCTACAGAAAACATAACCAAAACATTGCAAGCTATAAAAAATCTTTCAGGTATAATGTTTTACTTTGACATTCTTTTACCTACTTTTTTCTTTTTTTTCGGAGTGCAATGAATGAAAACAAATGTATTTTTAAATATTGACTTGCAGGAGAAAAGAAGTACAGTTTTGTTTCATCCAAAGTGTTGGGTGGGGAATGGACTGCTAAGAGAGTTATGGAGAGGAAGTCACACGCTTATGCCCTGGACATGATGGCAGATGTAGTGAGGAGGCGTGAAGACCCGTCAGTGAAATATCACGACAAAGACTCTCAGGTTACAATACCAGAAATCCCAAAAAACATTGCAAAACGTCCGCGCCCTCAAACTGAAGAATTAATTCGCAAGAAAGCTCGCAAATGAAATATTTGACCAATTATTTTTAACAGCGATAGATGTAAAACATCAATCATTCAAATTTGAATGTACGTAAAACTTCCTAATTTTTTTTTAGTTGGTGGGGGATTAGGTTCTTTTGCTGTCAAATTAGGTGGCCTTTTGTGGATAGAACAGTGAGATGAGGACAAGTTAATGGTACCTGTCTAGGCATCTCATCTCACTGCTTTTTAGTTTTTTTCTGTATGGTTTCAAAAGTTATTGCCCTTGCTCTGAACTGAATTCAAAGATCAAAGGGTTTGTTGTCAACCATCGAAGGATATGCATCTTATATTTTGGTTGGGTTTATACAATGAATAGAAAAGCCTTTTTTCTTATAACCAATATGTACAAAATCATTTGTAAGTTTCATGCAATTCTTGATTTTTTGGATATTTTACATTTGTGTCGATTGTTTAAAGTGGCATGAGCTGTCGAAATACACACTTTTTAAATAATTTTTGATCGTCACGACAGTAAGAGGCTTTGAAGGAAATCGAAAAAATGAATGATTGTCGTTGGACTGAGGACAATCCATGCAATATGTGGCCTGTACGAAGCAAAACGTGTTCGAAAAGTAAATAAAATTTAAATAACCGGGACGACCATTCATTCATTCTAAGCCACAGTTAGTTCAAAACAATACTTTATTGACATTTTCGAGACTAGAAGCACCAAAAAGTTTCTGAATTATACGTCTTGAGAAAAATAGTCAATAATTTCAACATTCTGTTTTATCGTCAAAATATCAACATTTTGGCAGCTCATGCCACTTTAATAACATCAGTAAATTTTGTATCAAGCGCAACTTTAACATGTAGTGTGCAGGTGGAAATGCAATTTTAGTATACATGTAGTGTCAAATGCTAATCATTTTTGCCTTCTAGTGAAATCAAATTGGCTGATTGTTTGGTGTTTTACGCAGCGCACAAACTTATTTCACTTATATGGCGGCATTGCCAGTTTTATTGTGGGAGGAACCGGGCTCTATGCCCGGAGGGAACCCACGACTTTCAGGTGCTCACTGGTAACCATCCCACACATGTCGTTCAAGTGAAAACCCAGTCACAAAATTTTTCAATTTGTTTTATAATCAAGTGGGATTTGAATCTGCGACCCATTGGTGGTGAAATCAAAGACATATTAGTTTAACATGTTCTTATTTTAACCCATTTTTGTCTCTCACTAAAATTCTTTGCTTGTTTATTAAAGATTATTTCATTTCATATTTTTGTGTGTGTTTTTTTGGTGGAGGAAACATTTTATTGGTACCTACATATGTAGCAACAATTCAGCAATATCTGCCGAGGGGGCCTCCATGGCTCAGTTGCTAGATCAATTGGTCGCTGGTTCAGATGCCATGTCGCCCCAAAAAAAAGAATAATCTTCTGACTGGTTTTCATACGATTGACCTATGTGTGATGGCTGCAGGTACCACTGAGGGTCACGGGTTTCGCCCGGTTTCCTCACACATTTCGCACCAAGCAATCTTTGCTGATAGCAGATAATTTGGATGGCCCTTAAACTGAACTGGCGGAAATGCTCGAATACTCATTAAAACATACTTCTGAAGCATGTAAATTCGGAAATTAATCAATTTATTTAAAGATGCCTAAAATGAGAATTTGTATGCCAAATAACTGAATTTTGTCTGTAAATGAATAACAGCTTTAGTTCCTCGATCATGGGACTATCTGTGATATTTATTTCCCTTCATCAAGTGGTCAGGTAATATAAGAACAAAGGATGAAAGGCAGACATGAATCATATTGAGTTATTGACCTATTTACAAATCTTAGGGCAAAACAATTTACCATTGACAAACAAGCAAAAGTTATGAGCTTATTTTTACAGTACATGTACGGTCTTAACTTTTACATTATATAGGAAACTACAAATCTAGTTTGAATATAGCTTCACTCATGTGGCTATCCTGTGTTACTTACTTGTCAATCCACACATAAAGCCCTCGTTATAAGGGTGAGCTAACTATTGAAATCTGACAAGCCAAATTTTACACTGTTTTTCGAAGAGGAATTTACAACGAGATCCTAGCAAATTATTGAGTAAAATGAAAAGAGGAATATTTCAAACGTGCATTGGAGGTAGAATCTAAAAGACATGTGGGATAAATGGATATTTAAAACAGGGTTGAAATCTTAAAGTGAAGTCCTTCCAAATAATTTATTTGAACGCCATAACTAGTTCTTATAATGTTGGTAATTCAGCATACTTGAATCCGACATATGCATTGTCATCTGCTGGGAAGATAGTCCTAATGGCACCAACAACACATGCAGGAAGAGGTATTCTTTTCTTTTTCCCCAGTCGTTCACCTTTCAGAAGCCAGTCCAAGATGAATCGGTAACTTACGAGTCTATATTGCCTGAAAATGTATGAGGAAATTTGTTTTTTTTGCAGAATGATCTAAGGAAGATTTGAAAGATAAACTTCAGGTTATCGATTTATTATTCAGTCATTGAGCAAGTCATTTTGTTGTAGAATTTATGTAAACCGGTCTCCTGATGTGTGTAAATAACAATTAAATAATCTAAGCCATTCTAAGGTGATGTTTTGTCAATTTATTTTGTGGAGAAGATAAAAAAAAAACATTGGATTTTTTCACAAACTGAAAGAACTACGTTCTTAATGATATAAATAAATTCAGACTGTTTAAGTTTAACATTGTCTTTCAAATCTGGAAGTTTCAGTGTGACTGTGTCAAGAATAAATTATTGAATGATGTACTTACGCATTAGTGAGGGTTCCCCCCTAAGGCCTTCGGGTTTAGGAAATTTTCGCCAGTTATATTGATGGCTCCTAAAGTAGGTATCCAGCACAGCTTTATTCAAGTGGGCGACGAAATCTGGGTGCAGTGTAACACATTTCTGTTGGTATAGTGCACATGTATTCGGCAAGTCTGTGTCAATGTCTTCAGGCTCGGGATCAAATTCATCCACAATTTTTTGGGCTGCACCTACTTCGTGGCAGCAAATACACTCTAGTTCTGTAGGCATAATTGGACATTTTGTGCAAGTGCACCAGAAATTATCCCCGCTACGTCTCGAAGAACTTTCCCCCGGTTCACTACTGGCAGTTCTTTGGACAGCTTCTCCTTTGTTTCGCCTCCTTTCTACCTCTTCCTTTGAATAACTTGGCTCGAATTGGTACGGTAAAATGATGTGCGAAGTCTCGAGAAAAGAATCATCATCTCCTGAAGAACTTTGCTCTTTAGATGCCATAGCTATAACTTCAGTAAGTGAGTACAGCGAATGTTGACAGGGATTTACAAGTGTGCTTTGTTGTTGTTGTACGAGAGCGATGAACAATGTACGTCACTTCCGGTTTAGGTTTTAATTAATATATTGATTATAATTAACCCATTTCTAGCATCTGGGGTGCAAATAGATTTAAATATAGCCATTAAAAACAATGTAAGGTGGTCTGAATCCGTTGGAGTTCTCCTTTAATCCAGGCTGATTTTGAACCCCATATGCGGGATTTGGGTGCTCAAACCAATGAAAGAAAAAAAAATGTTGATTGTTGGTTCAAATATTGAATATAAGTAAAAGAAAGCGAAGTATTGAAAACATAAATATTAGAAAGAAATTGTTATTTAAAGCACGAGTTCTCTCCATGTAACGCTCTGGAGCCCTGGGGCGTTATTGCCTTGATTAGTCAAACCCAACTAGGGATGCCCAAACTTTTGCCCAAGATTATGCCCGGTCGCCATATTAGTAACACAATTCTAAATGTGGCATAAAACATTAATCAAGCAACTCTCTTTAGTTTCAAGTCCATGAAATATAAAAGAATATATTCGATCTGTGACAATTTCCAGGCCGAAATTTGCACTTCTTTGGAAAAACAGTGAAGTATTTCCTGATTTTGCTTTGACAAGAAAAATCTCAACTTTGGCAGCTCATGCCAATGGTAACCAGGATGCTCCAAGCCTAACCTGGATTCACCTCGACTGCTTGAGGAATTTCTTGTAAATGTAATGAATTATTCAATGTAAATATTGAAGATCAGCCGTCTATGCCTAAGACATGTATGGATCACATAAACACCAGTGTATAATAATAATGAAAAGCATTCAATTGATTCTCTGAACAGCACTGTATAATTGTGCATTTTATTTTAAAAAAAACAACAACAACAAAAAGGTCAATTCATGTATATGATAACAAATTGAAATTGAATCGATCATTTAAAAAAAACAACATCCCATGTCTTGATTATTAATACCGATAACAATATTTCTTCATTATAAATAAATTTGTCAAATAAATATTTCATACTTATACAAAATGTTTTCTGCATGTATGAAAATTACATATATACCATTTTTGAATATTACATTATCTATTCAGTCATAACATTTTTTTAGAATTATTATTAAGTAGCAAAAACTTGCAAGGAAAGAGGCTTTGTAGGTCATCGAAAACTAATTGGAATGAGGAAAATCCATCCAGTCTGTGGCCTATAATGTTCGAAAAGTAAACAAAAATTTAAATAACCGGGAGGAACATTCATTCCTCGATTCTAAGCCGAAGACAGTTCTTGAGACTAGATGCACTATAAAACTGTAGGTCTTGAGAAAAACAGTCAATAATTTCAACAATACCAGGTATATGTTAACAGCAAAAAAACAAAATTTTGTAGCTCATGCCGCTTGAAGCATTAGTTTGATTTATGTTTGGTGTTATAGACAACACCCAAGACTGTTTCACATTCTAATGGCTTTTCTATTTCCATAGCTGCATGTTGTGAGACAGGACAAACTGGAAAAAGCTAGTATATATATACTAGAACAGATACAGAGAATGTTTGTAACTCAACATATAACCCTCTGCACTGAAAGATTTCATCATTTTCAAATATTTGGTTGTGAGAGAACTCCTCACTGAATGACATCACCCAAAAGCTAGTGGGGATTTCAGGCTGTTCTGTATGCCATGTATTGTATCACTGTTGGACAGAACAAGGTTTATTTAGACTTTATTCTCGCCCATTAACTTCATTTATATCGTTTACGTACCTCTATAAGTATTTTCAGATTTATATGGTTAATAAACAATCTGTCTTCAAAAAAGACACTGGAATTAGGATAATGTCAATAGATGGTGAAATTTACAGATTCGTCCATCATGTCCATGGGGAGATCGCGAAAACATAAAGGTGTCAAATTGACGGTTTCAATTGAGAATAATGTAAACCACTAAAATTCACCTTTTAAATAATTAATGTTTTGGAATAGAAATAAAGATTGATTCTGTGTGTATAACCTGTAATAACTGAAAGATTGATTGATTGATTGGGGCTTAACGTCGCACTCAACAGCTAAGGTTACATGTATATGGCGACAAAAGTACCAACCGACTACCGACCAAAAGATCTAACCCACCTCCCATCTCACCTAAATTTTTACATTAAAACCTCCACAGACCAATGATCTGAACGTCACGAAGGCTAATGTATTTGGTATACTTAATTTTCCTCAATGCTAGGTAGGCGAAAATGGCTATGGCAAAAACCACAATGCCCCCACTGGCCCAGGGTATAACTGAAAGAAGACATCCTTTTTTTCTTCAAGTTATCATAGCAAATAACAGATAATTGTCCATTATTTCTTAAACATACAGCCAGTAGAATAAAGAAGTTTTTCTGGAGAAGAAACTTCCTACATATGATGAAAATCAAGTCAGAACTTTTCCACAAAGGGAGGCTGTAAATGGATACAGCACATTGAATTTTTCCCTTGATCCGCGTATGCGGCACATTGATAACTTAGTTGCCTGGTAATCCCCGAAGGGCAGGGTTTTCTTACCCACTAAACCTGGAAATGTCAACATACATGTTAATATTCTTGAGTGCAGCGTAAAACAACTAACTTGAGGGAATCAACTTTACTCTTAACATCAATCATGCGATCAAACCTTTTTTGATCACTTAAGAAAACAAGTGGATTTGAGCCAATTAGATTCTATGAGTCACTCATATTTAGAGAAACAAGTTATAAGTAATCAATAACAACTTGTAGACTAGTGCGTCTTTACCTGTGGCGATACATTGGGCAATTATTGGTCACCGGCAAGCCACAGTAAGGGACTGACTAGTTTAATTTTGTTCATTTAGCCAAAAAATCTTTATAACTCTAGAAATGGTAATGTGATGTAATCTTTGAGCATGTCCGGGACATCTAATAAGCGAACCTTCGTAACACAATGTTTACCAATCAATCTACGAACAGTCAAAACACAATTCTGCTTAAGAGTTTTGGGATTGGTACAGAAGCTAACCAGCCATTGGCAAAGAGCTGGTTTAGCTTTAAGTGCATTTGGATAGTTTTTTGTTCGAAGCCACATTTCTTTGCGAACATCAAACCCCATGGCTAAAATGAGACTCATGAAGTCCTCTTGAGCTCTGATAGCTGCCAGGTAAAATGGGGAACATCCAGAGTTACTGACAGTGTTTACATCCGCATTTACAGACATTAGGAATGTAGCTGTTGAATACTGGTTTTGAAAGACTGCCAAGTGAAAAGGAGTATATCCTGCATTATTTCGCACATCAATGTAAGCACCGGAATCCAATAAAGTCTGAACAATATTCACATGTCCACAGCTTGCTGCTATATGTAATGGAGTTTCTAGTTTTTTGGTAATTTGGTTAACAAGAGCTCCGTGTACAAGCAGGTATCTCACTAAACTCTCATGTCCATAACAGGAGGCAGAATGCAGTGCTGCCCAGCCATCTTCATCCGTCGTGTTAATTTCAGCACCGTTTTCCAACAGCACTTGACACAATAGTTCATAGCCCAGACAACAGGCAGCATGCAGCGGTGTAAAGCCATCAGGCTGGGAGGTATTAACAGTACAACCTGAGTTAATTAAATACCTAACCACATCTACAAATCCATAAGTTGATGCCCAGTGAAGGGGAGTCCTGTGTTCAGTATCAGTTACATCCACATCCACGCCGGCCAAAACTAACAACTTTACACAGTCCACATATCCACCACAACAAGCTAGATGGATAGGCAATCGTTGCCATAATGGTCCACTTTGATCTGGCTCATTTGGATTGGCCCCAGCATTTAGGAGAAGGCTCAAGGCCTCAGATCGGCCTAGCTCAGCAGATAAACACACAGGTATTTGGTGGTTTAAAACAAAGTTGACATCCGTGTCACTCGTTAGTAAATCCTCTAATTTGTCAATCTCATCATTTTCTATTGCTTCCAATACAGCTTGCTGTTTGCTCATCTCCTCCATTCTACAAATAGAATACACATATATATACGATTCTTCATAGTAGGCCAAATAGATCAAACTTTCTAGCTGAAAGGGGGTGGTGATATATTATCTATATATTCTATCGAGCAGCTTATGCCCCCTTACATCATGCATTGATAATGCCCCCCCCCCCCATCCCTTAACACCATTGCTTTAAGTGACTCATGACAGTAAGTAACCAGGCACACATCATCAATATACTTTGGACATCTCCAGCTAAGTCACACGTAGCTCCGGTATGTCATGTAGCGTTAATGTGAGGCCCAAACGCTACAGAAGCCATGTTTAAAATATGAAGATTCCTAAATGGCTGGGAATACAAAACATGTGACCGTGGGAAAGTGTTCCAACCAGTTCTAGATATGGATGTAATGCAATGACTCTCGTACAACTAGCCCCAGGTGACTATCCTGCCATTCTGGGGGTTGTTTCTCAACAAAGTTACGATCGACGTAAGTCCAATGCAAGGCGTAACTACCATGGCAACATATACCCTTAACATTACGTTACGACCAGGCGCAAAGTTACGCGGCGTAAGTGTGTTGAGAAACAGCCCCCAGTTGTATATACAACAGAATGGCAGGATAGTCACTTGTGGCTATCGTCAGAAGTCTATGAACGTTCATAGATTTCTGCTATCGTACAACTAAGTTTCATGTTTACTAGTTGAGAGCTTCTATTTTCGGGTATGTATGGTAAAGTATAGCCGCACACATGTGTCTCTATCCTGGTTTACTTACTTTGACGGTCAGGTAGAGCCACACATTAGACCACCATTATATCCGTTGGCTCGATCGACAGGCTGTTCAAAAGCAAGGAGTCACGGGATGCGAGGATTCGTGTCGTGTGCAAAGGCCAGTTATTTTAAGATCTCGATGGGGAAGCCCCAATGAACTATATGCGGGGAATGGACACGTCTCATTGGCTGGTTTGATCTGACTTAGTAAAATGTGCCGCCATTGATAGTTGAAGCGCGCGTGCATAACAGACCTGTATAGAAGTCGCATCATTTCCTAGTAATGGCGGTATTCGATGCATATCAAATACCACGTGACCTCCATTCCACGCATACAATTCATTGGGAAGCCCTCCGAAAAAAGGTCACGTTACTTGGAAAAGTACCGGGAAAACCCGAATCATGTGATATGTTGTCGTTGTTCGAGGAGAGTTTGAAATCTGACGGACAAATTTTTGACACCGGTTTTTAAATTGAGGGATTTAACAGTTTAACAACGGAATTCGAAGAAATCAGCGGGTTCAATGAAAAGAGGAATGTTTCAAAGGTATAACAGGAGGTAATTGCTGAAAGGTAAGTGAGATTAAGGATAGTTAAGACTTAGCTCGAATGTGTAATGCGAATAACCTCGACATATTTCATTTAAAAGCTGTAACTAGGTAAAGTATTGCTATGTATGGTAAAGTATGGTTTTGGACTAACTTCTAAGGCTAAGAATGAATGAACGTTTATCCCGGTTATTTAAATTTTGTTTACTTGTCAAAGAAATCTCGGTTCGTATACACGGTACGGGGCCGTATGGCGTATGGTTAGTATATAGCCGGCCCCAGGTAAAACCTGACCGGCAAAGTAAGTAAAACCAGGATAGAGTCACACAAGTAGACAAGTGCAGCTAGCCTCAGGCTGTTGTTTGGACTTTTCTTATTCCAACGCCCACCTTTTATTTTTGGATGACCTTCAAGCCCTCTTACTTTCGAGGCAGATTTCGGCAGCTCATGCCACTTTAAACAACACAAAATACCTGATTAAAAATTTGCCGAAAACACTATAAAAAGCTCACTGTGAAAACTTCGTTAGTATCAGATAACAGACATGAAGCAAGCAAATGTGATCTAGAAAAGATACGGACAATTTGATAAAAAAGGTTCAAATATGTGTGTTAAAAGATGTTTTATTTTGATATCATACCTCATTTGCACGAAATAAAAAATAATTGACCAGTAAAATAATGTCTAAAGGATAACAATTATTAATCAGAACGTTGTTTTTGTTTCTTAGTGCCGCTTAAAATGTCAGTTTTTGTTTTGACCAGCTTCGGTGAGGCGAGAAGACGTGATTTGATTGGCTGGAGAAATCCAATAGCAGACGACGAAAGGGGGTTGTCAACACAGCTGCGACTACGTAACTTTAACCTGTAACCTAACTGGTTTCTAGGGGTGGGAGGTTTTCTCTTTGAGATTGATCTTTGCAAGGAACCAATCTGTTGAACACAAGAATCACAATGGCATACAAAGGATCAACGTGAGTTATTTGTATTATTTATTTTTTCTGGAGGGGGGAGGCGGGGTATGATAATTATTTCCAGTTTACTATTTCATCAATTCATGTTCATCGTGTGCAAGTTATAATTCAGTACAATACGAACGAAATTTCTAACCTGACTGAGTAACCTCTCTGACCACTCCTTGTTTTATAATTTTGAAGGGTACCGTATCCCAAATTTTCTGCAATCTTGCACTATAATTCCATTAAAGAGAACTTTTTCTGGTCTTTAAATTAATTACATACGAAGTTTATTTGCATGCCGCGCATTAAATGTAGAAAACAATGGTCTAACGAGCTGGGAGCGGGCTTCACAATAACGCTATATACCGGAGCTAGCCGCGCATGGTTATGCAGATATAGGTCCCCACTGAGTTCACTAAAAGTAGCAGAGTTATGCCCTTTTGCAAATCAGAGGCGGTGAATATTAACATGGGAGTAGATGTACACAAAGCAAACTTTCGACTGTACGATAAAACTTTCTCCGAGATTAGGAGTGGAACTTTTGTAACTCATCAGAAACGCTATTTTCTGGAACAAATTAAAGTTTGAAGATTTTGTGTGAACAAAGTTTGAAGCTTCACTAAAAAAACTGAATATCCTCCATTTACTCCCACTAAAAGTCCAGGCTTACTGAGTGGAAATGGAAGTTAACTTTGTATGGAACGACGTCACTTTGCGGAGCCCTATTGCATTTGTAGCCTGAAGTCAACACCATTTCAAAAAATTTCCTCAAGCCTCACGTCATTGGGGGAAGACAGCCGACAGCAGCAACGTTATTCTCATTTGATTCTTTAACTGTTATCAACATCATTTGCTTGAGGGGACCAGTTACCGAGGCCAGGGTAAATGTGACATTCATCGATCGTCTAATAAAAATGGCTCGGGTGATAGTAATCTAACTTTGGAAGTGCCAATATGTGGTCGATCAACGATGCTGGAGATGTAGGCTCAATATGGGGTATCCTAATACGTTCTATTTCCATTCGTAGAACTCTTCAAAGTGGAGGTGCATTTGGTGGTAGGAGTGGGACAGCCTCCTCCTTGTTATATTGCAAAGCAATGCAAACAATAAAAGAGTTCTATTTGCAGATAATTTCGTTAGGTTTTTATGAAATATTTATATCTTTATATTTTTAATTTTACCATCTGAGGTAAAATCCATAGAAATATTTTGATCTTATAGCCTGTCAACAGTTTTTTGTACAATTCCCCATTCATTTAACACAAGGCCCGTCCCAAAAATCTCGCGAGAGTGGAGAAATGCTTCCTCCTTTCAATGGAGAGCACAGCAAGGGGAATAACTTTTTCTTGATGGAAATATAACGTATTGTCAACATTTTTGGCTTGGTTTAGGTATGTTTTAGAGACACAAAAACCCAAAGACTGGTTTATTGACAGAATTAGGCTAGTTTTAGCCATGTTTTATTGACAAAGCACCAAAGACAGACTAAGGGATACGGTTTATTAACAGGAAAAGGTTAGGTTGTGCTAGGAGTTCAACACCTGCTAAGTGCGAGGGAAAAGAGTTGTCCATAGAGGTTGTCTGTAAATGACCGTTCCGAAAACATGTAATACTAAACGAATCGTTTTATTTTCTGATACAAAATGAATTAGACAAACTGCATGGCAAATTAACAGAAATTACATAATGTAATGTTAAATTAGTTACATTTCACGTTGTTTAAATTAGAAAACTTTTTTTCAGGTTCTTAAAATTCTGAAAAGTCCTAAAAAAAAGTACATTTCCAGGTCCTGGCCAAGACTTGTTTTCAAAATATTTTCAGTTTGCAAATTGTTAGCAGTTAATATCAAGATATCAGTTAACAGATTTTACTGTACTAATTTGAATTGATTGAATTTCTCCCCTTTTGGGAATGTACAATGCAACTAGCTGATGCAGATAATCCTTTGTTGTAAATTTATATAATAAACTGTTCATTACTGTTTTTATTTATTCTTAAGGTTTACCCCTGACGAAGAGTTGTCTCAAATGCTTACAAAGCTATGGGAACTGGACACCAACAAATGTGAGCCTGGCACAGATTATCAAGTAAATCTACAAGGTACATGTATATATTTTCCGTAACTTCTCAGAAAAACTCCTACATGAGCTTTGTGTGCAAACTGCCATGAAGACATGGGGGGCCGTTTCACAAAGCCTTCGCAAAGTGCGATCAATTGCAGTACCAGTTGAGTTGCCATGGCGTTGTATCTCTTTACTATGGTATCCAGTGGCAACTAGGCTTCGTTTGGGATGCAACTGCTTTGTGAAACGAGCCCATGGTGTATTGTCACCACTCTGATGCTACATACACAACTGAGGTCTTCTTTGACATCATATATCCCTGAGCTTATAAACTTAAACTTGTCCATTGTAGAGTGGTATATGTAGCATTGAATTTTGTCTGTGATTTGCCTGAAATTTAATTTTCTTTTTGGTTAGACTTGTGAAGTACATGTTCTTAATGCAAATTAGCAAATATTCCTAAATTCTTAAACATTTGGCATTAATTTCACACAGCTGGTGGTTGTTTCTCTAAACATTTACAACAGTTGTAACTTGGCTGGCCACAAAACAATGTTTATGGCATGTCAGTGCTGGAACCTAACTCTTTAGGGCAGTTGCCATCAGGGCAAGCTGAATGACAAAACTGGTTGCCAAGATTTGTCATAAATGTTTGTAATCATTTTCGTTGAGGCAGAATAATGATAGTTGACCATTGTTTGTTTGGACCAACCGAACTACATTTAAACGCTGCAGCTGTATATGTTTTCATAAAAGTTTTGCCTTACATCATATATAAATCTTTTGATAAATATGGTTACTTGTTTTCTTCCATTGCCACAGGTTATGTAACTAACGCCAGGACTGTAGGAAGAGATTACGCCCATTACACACTGTTTGATTGGGTAGAGGATGGCGTCTTTGAAAGGCCCACATTTAAAGGTATCAGCTTATCTCATGTCTATAGTTAACCCAGAGTACTCTGAAGGTTACAGGGCCCAATTCGAACATATCTGATCTTAAAATGTCATTAGATGCCAAAATTTTGACTTTTTATACGCCCGCTCTTAAAGTGGGCGTATATTGATATACCGTCTGTCCGTCCCGAATCCGTGTCCGCTCCATAACTTAAAAGCTATTGCCTGAATTTATTTTTTTTCCTTCTGATATATGTAGCTTATGGGTAGAGGGTGTGTCGCATACCAAAATTAAATTGGAGTCTCAATATTTTTGGCGACCAAAACAGCCACCAAGGCGTTTGGCATTAAATAACTCAAAAACTATTGAATGGATTTACATTTTTTTCAGATGTATCTAGCTTATGAGTAGATAGTGTGTCCTGTACCAAAATTGAATTCGGATCCCGCTATTTGTGGTGACCAAAACAGTCACCTAGCCTTTTAGCATTCAATAACCCGGAACTATTGCATGCATTTTAAAAAAAATTTCAGTTATAACTGGCTTATGAGTAGATGATGTGTCCTGTACCAAAATAAAATTGGGGTCTTGAAATTTGTGGCGACCAAAACAGTCACCAGCCTTTTGGCATTGAGTTACTCTGTAATTATTTCATGGATTATAAATTTTTTTCTTCTGATATATGAAGCTTATGCTTAGACGATGTGTCATGTACCAACATTAAATTGGGGTCTCAATATTTGTGGCAACCAGAACAGTCACCAGCCTTTTTGCATTGAATAACTCTGTACTTATTACATGGATTTTCAATTTGTTTCAGTTATAACTAGCTTATGAGTAAATGGTGTGTCCCGTACCAAAATTAAATTTAGTGCTTGATATTTGTGGCAACCAGAACAGTCACCAGCCTTTTTGCATTGAATAACTCTGTACTTATTACATGGATTTTCAATTTGTTTCAGTTATAACTAGCTTATGAGTAAATGGTGTGTCCCGTACCAAAATTAAATTTAGTGCTTGATATTTGTGGCGACAAAAACAGTCACTTAGCCTTTTGGCAGTCCGTAACCTTAACTATTGCATGGATTAAAAAAAAAATTCAGAGGGTGTATCCGTACCAAAATTAAATTGAGGCCTGGATATTTGTGTTGACCTAAACAGTCGCGCAGCCTTTTGGCATTCAATAACTGGGGAACTATTGCTTGGATTTAAATATTTTTTCAGCTTACAAATAGACGATGTATTCCGTACTAAAAGTAAATTGGGGTCTGGCTATATGTGTCGACCAAAAACAGTCACCCAGCCTTTTGGCATTCAGTAAATGAAGAAATGGCTATTAATTTCACAGTAGAGCTTAATTGTATCCAAACATCTTTTTGATAACCATGATTTTATCTGTAATTAAATGAAATTACTGTTGAATGCCTATATGTAGTGAAGACACATTTGCAAGTAGCTTTGGCAGCTGATAGGTAGGTGATGTGTCAAATTATAATACTATAAATTAATTCCCCAGTCCTTTTTAGGTGACTGAAAGATTCTACCAGTCAAAATTCTGTTTAAAGTATGTCTTTAATATTGAATATGAAGATAGTGTGCTATAATGCATTTACCCTTGCGGGTGTATTATGAGTTTCTTAAACTCTTGTTTCAATTTGAGATTATGACAAACGTCTGAAAACTAATGTGTTGATGTTGATATATAGTAAATCCATTGAGTCTGTGGCCTAAACTAACTACGGTTCTTAACAAAAATGAAAGCACAAATTGATTTTACTGGCTGATAATTTCCAAAATTGCATTGTAATAAAAGATATGAGCATTTTTTGTAGCTATGAGCATATATATGAGTGCGGCGTAAAACATCAATCAATCAATCAATTTTTAAAATAATCGGTTTTCTGTATTACAAGATTTTTAATATCACATCTATTTCCAGCCTTTGTAGCTCTACTAGATAACTATGAGAGTGAATTAGGACTGGATGAAGAAATCACTGTCTTTGAAAGACGAGAAAATTGGGCATTTCTTGATGCTATTATGGAGACCGATGTTATGAAGGAAACTCATAGTATTCTGGTGGATAGGGGTGTTGCACCTGGCGATTTGGAAAAGTTTAAAGAACTTCTCGATGACATTTGGTTCAAACCCATCAGACGAACTAAAGGTGACCGGTAAGTATCCACATAGATTATTATATATTGTTTGGGTTTTGTTAGGACCAGCTGTCCTCAATCTTTCCAAATTGGAAAATTTTCTGACTGGGTTTTCACTCAAACGACCTATGTGGGATGGTTGCCAGTTACCAACGGAAGGTCGTGGGTTTCCTCTTGGCATAGAGCCTGGTTTCCTCCCACAATAAAACTGGCAATGCCGCCATATAAGTGAAATAATCCTGAGCGCGGCGTAAAACACCAAACACTCAATCAATCAATCTTTCCATAGACCTGCATGCCAAAGGTGGTAAAAGCAGTAGACCCTCACAAGTACACACACATTGCATCGATGGGTCGCAGGTTCTCACTCACTCAGTGAAAAAAAATTATAAAACCGGATTGGGTTTTCACTCGATGCATGTAGTATGTGGAAGGGTTGCCTCCAGAAAGTCAAGCTGAGGGACAGGGTGTTTCCTCTGGACACAGACCCCAGCTTTCTCCCCACTTAACCTGGCGTATAATATGAACTATTCGATGTTTGCAAAATAATTGCTGAGAAACAAGGCCTTTCTTCATGAAATGACCTTTATAGTTTCATATACAGCTAAAGCAAATTGTATCAAAAGTTCTCTGGAACTATATGTTATTGTTTGATGATTGCTCTTGAAAGGTTACAGTATGTAAAAGAGTTGCCAGGTACTCGCCAAAGGTTGGGGGTTTCCTCTTGGCAATGAGCCCAGTTTCCTTCCCCACTAAACCTGGCAAAGCCGCCATATAGGTCAAATAATCTTGAGTGTGACGTAAAACATCAATGAATCAATCAATCAATTCACATCATGGTGTGCCATGTTAGCAAGAATGCCATTGTCCAATGCTATGTTGCTTATCATCAAATGATCAACCGACACTGAAAGATAAATCAATGTTCAAACATGCTCTATTATAAACACTACGTTTTGTTTTGTTCTTTAGAGATTTGGATTCTAGTGGCTTTGAACATGTGTTTGTGGGAGAATGTCGAGGTACAAAATTATATGGCCTTCACAATTGGATACAGTTCTACCTTCAAGAAAAGAAAGGCTTGATTGATTACCATGGCTACTTCAGACGAGATACCGTAAGTTTTGTCATCAATAAATTTTTTATGAATAGAAAAAGGGCTTACTACTTTTGTTTAATTAATATGCAGGAATGTTCCAGATGATGAGTGCATGAAATAGTGTCACTTAACCATGGATTCAATAAATTCATGGTATGATGGTGTTGCCTGAAGAGGAAATTACTTTTATTTGCTCTGAATCTTGAGTGTGGTGTAAAAAAAATCTATCAATTCTGGTTGCAGAAAAAAACGTAATCTATATTCATAAAACATCTGAAACTCAAGTTCTGATTAAATTAGACTTGAATCTTCAGACTGATTGGGGGTAGGCCTAAATCTCCTCAAAAGACTTAAGGCATGGCGACTACCCAATTAATACAGCACAAGCAACCGTTCTCAAAGCAAAAGCAAGAAATTATAATACAAGGAATTCATATTTTAAAAAAGGTAGATATCAGACGGGGGTGTAGTTTATAGCAGAATTTGTAAGGAATCTTATTTCATCTTCTACCTCCAGATATTAAGCCCCAATGAAGTTAATCTTTTAGAGAAATTATGAAAATCCTTCATATTCTACCAACGGGTAAATTCCAATCGAGCAATGGTGACCATCATTTAATAAAACAGCCATGTGAATTTAAGGGTGTTAATGCTCTCTAGCATGAATTCCCAAAAGCATAAATAGTTTACCTACTTATGTGTTCAAAATGCTGGATAAATTCAGATTTATTTGGTAACTGTCTGGTTTCCATGATTTGATGAAATTGCCAATCAGATCCATGTTTTCGCCCCACAGCTACGTGACGATGAAGTGCCTCGACTAATGGCCTTACAGTTTACATGGAAGAAGGAGGACGGAGATGGCGAGAGTGAAAAACCCATAACCAGTATGTTCCTTGGTTCTAGCCCCGAGTTTGAAATTGCTGCTTTCACTCTATGTTTTCTTTTGGAGAAAACCAACAAGTTTGACGTGCAGCTTGGAGAGTATGAGGTTGAAATAGTGGTCTATAAAATTGGTAAAGGTCTGGGAACCGCTTACATTGGTGGGGCAAAAGTCTGAAGATTGTCTCCTGATCTTTATGATTGAAGATCTAAGTCTTCATCAACTCCAAAGTAACTAGGGTGAAATTTAATAAACACATATTGAGAATCAGTCTATTTTCTAAAGATCACCCCTTTACCCACTGGTTGAATTTTAAGAATATGCTTTGACTTTTCTATCAGCCCTTTAACCTGGGATTACAATTGAAAGGGTTGGAAACATTTTTGTATTACATCCAGTCTGCTTGCAGCAATTTGACTCGCTATTGTTTGTCTCAGACCCGTGGTGATGGCATTCCGATCTACTGTGAGAATAGACGAACCCAGTGTTGTGTTTTCTAATTCAGTTCGAGTCTTACCGATATCGCAAATATATAGACGCACTTGCCTATTTGTAAGTTAGCAACACAAAACAATCACCACTTTGACTGGTTGAACTCTTACAGATAGGCATGCGCAGTACTTATATCGGAAGACACAACATTGGTTTCGGCTGTTCTCGGGGCAGATTGGAATACCCTCTTGGGGTATCTGAGAAACAATAGAGAGCCAAACTGCTGTGAGCAGACTGACTTCAATACAAAGGCGTTTCCAATCCATTCAATTGTAATCCCAGCTTGAAGATGCCATTAATAAATCTAAATAGAATGGAGTCATTAATAAGAGTTTAGGAAACAAGTGTGAATTTTGGCAGCTCATACCACTTTAAGAATTTATTTGATAACATTATTTAAATATCAAAAGGCTTACCCCAAATATTTTTATTTTACATTTTTCCAAAGTGTGTCACTTAACTTCGCTTTGTAAGGCAGCTTTTTATCTTTACAATATTCTGAAACCTTACGGTTTGTACTAGATTGAACTACATGTATGAGAATTTTTATCAAAGCTGTGTCTTGGTGAAAAAATATTTGTATTTCTTCAAATCTATCCCACCAACAATTCCTTTTTTTTAATAAACGTATTATCTAAAGCAGGCCTATATTGAATGGTATTTATCTATAGCCCTTGTCTAGTCATGCTGTATTGTAGATTGGGCCAAATAGTTTTGTGAGTAGATAAATGATTCTGTGCGGATTACTAAGCCGCCATAGACCACATCTTAGTTTGAAACTATTTGTGTAGAATTGTTTACATTTTTGCTAAAACGTGTGCTAGATAAGATTTGATTGACTTCAGATGAGAGGTGGTAGGTCAATTTTCAATTAACGAGCAATTCGTGGGAATTCTGTGGTACATTGTTTACTATCTCACAGATGCTTTCGGGTTAGCGCAAACAGAGGTCCTACAGGGTGAACCCTACTGTATTGAGTTGTGAAAGTGTTACTAATATTCACCTATCTGATAAACTGTAAAGAGCCGACATTCTTTAGTTTATTTCTACAATATGTAATCAGGACAATAAAACAATCGGCCAGACTGTAAGCGTGCAGCGGCTCACTCTGGAGCCTCTGTGAGAATATATACAGTGAAATAATCTGGAGTGTGTCGCCTGTTATAACCATTCTGAATGTATATTTTTACCACACTGATATTAAAGATAATGGCATATATGTATTTTGGATTTTTGTTACTTCTGCTCATGGTACAACCCTCTAATAATCATGGATGGGAAGGATATATAGATCTTTATGGTCAAAACTGTTTAAAAATTGCTAAGATTTATTCTACTAAGTATTCGATTTATTGTTGTTTTTTTTTCTATTGGATCTGCAATAATCTACATGTGAATTTACCATTTTGATATTCTTAGTGTATTTTTCTCTCTCTTTTTCGTGTAATTGTATTAGTACATGTAATTATAATTTACATACAAATAGAAATGATTGTAGTATTTTAATGATTTATATTATTGTATGCTTGCTCATTAGATTAGATTTTTGCTGTTTTCATTCTTTTCTGGCAGAAATAATTGTTGACATTCTCACAAATTTTTCAGGGTTTGAGGTTCTTGAAATTGAGTATAGGGTCTATATTATTACATTTTCCACCATGGTATTTGGTCTACCAAAAATGAATCTCTTTTTGCACTAACTTGGCAACAAATTCTCTCGTAATAATTTATAATATTAACCATATTAAAGTTGGTGAAGTTGTGGTGTGTTAAATTTACAATCAACTTGGTTTTGGTATTTACATATATTTTTTTTGAGGAGTTGTTTGATGTGTGTTTGGAAGAAACTGTTATATATAGTATATTCTCTACCTCATCTGTTGAACTGTCACTTCATTAACTATAGTATCTATGTCTATAATATCTATGTTCTATATATATAATATACAAAAAAAATCATTTTCTCATACTTTTTTCTGGCTGTTGCTTTTACATTTATGTAAAAATAAAGAAAAAAAACATACTTGGTCTTGATTTGTTGCCTTTAGAACTTTAGTATTATGTTAACAGAATGGACACTTAAACATGTCTATGCACAGAAAAAATGAAAGACACATGTATATTGCATAATGTATGTAATAGTGTTCGTTAAAATGGCATGAGCTGACTGAATGGATTTTCCTCATCTCATCTTCAATTATAAATTTTTTTCAATGATTTTTAAAGCCTTTTCCTGACGGGGCAATCAAAATTTCTGAAAATAGTTTGAACATTGGCAGCTCATGTCTCTGAACTTATTGATGGATTTTACACGCTGCACAATTGATTATTTGACTTTATTAGCAACGTTTTTGAAGGGGACAAAAACCGTGATTGATGTTTATGTTGCACCCAAGATTATTTCACATATTACAGTGAAAGAGGAAACCTACATCTTTGTCCGTAAGCCCCTGACCTTTGGCGGGGACCTGGAAACTTTTCTGCATGGGGCAATCAAGGGAAAAACCAACAAATTTTGTGAGACTATGATCATCTGACAAACTTTACTATTGCCGAGACCTAGTTCACTTAAATTTGAGATAAAATACTATATCTTTCATTCGTGAAGAACATTCTCTCGCTTTTTAAATAGGCTTTAATTAATTATTCAGAGGTCAAATTTGAGGATATCACACAACAGGATCTTGCATGAAGGATTATGATTGGTTTGTGGATACACCAATAAGAGTGCAGTGTTCTAGTTATACACAGGTTTTTGTGACGTTACGTGATCATACTTAATCATAATTCCTTATAAGAAATAGTCTAAACAGGTTCTAAAACCAGGCAAAAAGGGTCTTCAAAATGAAGCATGATACAGTTTAGCTTTAAGTGTTTGCTTTAATATTGATGTCTGGATATGGTTATTTTTTTTAAAGTCCTTGCCCACCAATATTTCACCAGTGATCTTAGTTTGTTGATAGTATAAGGTTTTATGCCATACTCATTTCTCTTAATCCTTGGATTGTGAGGATTTGTGGGAGGAGAAAACCCTTTTCCTTTGGCAGGTACACAGCAATCATTTCATGTAGTGCGATTCCAGGATTTTCTTTGGACTGAGAGGGATTTTGAACGAACACCCTGTAGGCGTTGATAGAAGGGATATTTGTTGGAGCTAGGTTTGTTAAGCCAGGTGGCCTCCCCCAATAAACCTGTCAATGCCACCATATAAATGAAATAATATTGAGTGTGGCGTAAAAGTTCTAAAACATCAATGAACCTATGTGGAAGGGATAATCAGGGTAAACAACTCATTGATTTTCTTAGAGAAATTGACTTCCAGGAGATCCATTTTTATGAAAAACACACAGGCACTGGGAAAATCTTCTTATCTAAAATAACCATGGAGACAAAATTCTAATTGTGTTATAGAGGGGGCATATCATTTAGACCTTTATACCCAATCATAGGTTGTTGTAATAAACTGACATCCATGATATTTCATTAGGTTGACGAGATAGACAGGAGCTTGAACTTAGTCGGTAGAATTTGATTGATAACAGGAAACAAAATGTTCATGTCTAAAGTATTTATTAAAATTAATTTAAAATAGCATTCAATACAGAAAATCCTTCACCGATATAAAGGTGAAAGCCTTTTAAATAAAGCTGTGCCTTTAAAAACAACAAAATGCAGACAGAATTTTAATCTAGTGTTTTTAACGAGAGTAACAAGTTCATGTTATATGAATTTTCAACAAAGCATACAGAAGTTTACAGCACTCCAGATGAACAAAAACCCTCACTCTATTTTTTCAAGATTGAGTGGCGTTTAATGCTGCACTTCGGATACTTTCAGTTATGTGGCAGTGTTGCCAGGTTTAGTGCCGGAGGAAATCGGGTTCATTGCCAGGAGGAAACCCCTGATCTTCGGAGAATACCTATAATATTTACAAGAAATGTAAAAAACACAGCAAGAATATAAGTCTAATGGCTGCGTGGAAAACACAGGTCTTGATTCTGATTTACTGTGTTACTCCTCGTCAATTAATCTCTAATTGAACTACAAGTCAACCCCTTTGTTGGTGTCCACCCAATATACATCATTCATTTGATGATGTAAAACTCAAGAACTTAGATTAAAAACATAAACAATTCAAAAATGACATTTATATTCTTTAGCGATTTACATTACTGCTCAGATCAGAGACAATTGGGTTTTTCGGATTATTAATAATAAATAAATTAAATGTAGAGATTCTACTTAAATTCCTTGATAAACAGTTTGGACAGTATGCTTCTTTGATATTATGCCTACAGCATAGAATTTAACAGGCTGTTACCAAATATAAGCAGAGTTGCCGTAATCAAAGACGTTTACTATGGGTGGTGACATCTTAATCATGAAGAGGAAAATTATGATGAGATTCTAATCGACCTTTTTAAATTTAACATTGCTTACATATAAGAGGGAGCGCAGGTAATCAGGTTTCAAACACCTCCAATGTCTTATTTACAATGATCACTCCTTAAATGACAACATTAGATTATCAGTTATCTTTTCACAGTGATTCTAAATGCAATTGAGAAAAGAACATTACATAAAGTGCATATTTTTAGTCATACAAACATTAGTGATAAAATCAAAAGTAAATGAATGACAAAGTATGAAACGGTGTCTTAGATATCGTTGACAGCTTTGTTTCCTTCACCCATTGTGTGAGACCATATGTCAAGTTTTGCGTTGATCAGAAAACTTTGTATATCTTCGAATTGAATCTGTTCATAAAGTTACGCACTGGACTATGGGTAACCGATAAGCTATATGTAAAATTGATACCAAAATTATCCATAAGCGCGGACTGAATCAATATATTTCTAATTTAATTTCACTGGCCTTATAAACCAAAAAAAATTTAAATTGAAAAGAAAAATAATTGTAAATAAATCATACAACTTAAACTGCTATTTTCGTTTTCATTTTTTTTAAACATGTTTGTTCGCTTTATTATTTGGTTACATATTATACTATAAAGGTTTATTGGGTTTGAACAATGAATGCGATAATGCCAGCGAAGTATTACTTATCTTAAAAAAATATGAATCAGTAAGTCAAGTAAAGTGATACTCTTTTCATCTATCAAAATCATTCTACGAGAAAAATAAGGTTTGAGTAATAAAACATGATTTAAAATACAATGACAATATACTATTGAAATTAACACGGTGTGTTGAAATAAAAAACTCAAATTAATTACCACATGTTTGCTATAAATGCCAAGAAGAAATCTGTAATCAGATATTGGGTTATAAACCTCGCAAAGAAAGATTTTGATCTGCTACAATCAGAAAGAAAATGCATTGAATTTTCAGAAGGAAATAGTTACAAATTATCCTTCCAATCAGAATTTGAAACTGTTTAACTGTTTATAAGCATCTAAGAGTCGGAAAATGCAAACAACTAGGATGGTCTTAGAACTGCCTGAATAGAGCTTCTAGTATTCAATATTTATTCCCTGTTTGAGTTATTCCCCGACATGCTCCATTCTATTTAACTGTTTATAAGCATCTAAGAGTCGGAAAATGCAAACAACTAAGATGGTCTTAGAATTACCGGAATAGAGCTTCTAGTATTCAATATTTATTCCCTGTTTGAGTTATTCCTTGACATGCTCCATTCGAGTATAGTCCTTATATGATGACGCTGCCTGGTGTATTGAGGCAGGAAACATTATTTTCCAACCTTCCAGATAGATTGAAAGCAAACACACTGTTCACATGATCTTGCTCATGATAAAGATAGTGGGGTAGAGAAAGGAAACTCAACTGTCTTTTAGAGAACATAAATGGTCAAAGCAGTAGTTCTTGATAACTCTTGTATGACAAAGTAATTGTAAGTTTGATAAAACATCTGCCCTCTCTGCAAATTCTTCTTCTTGCATTTCATCTTCAGAATATATACAATAAAATATTGTGGCCGTGTTATCCTGAAAATGTAAAAAAAAATCCCTCTTATTTACATGACAAAATAAACAGTTATTGATATTTTGCTTTTAGTGGCTGCCAAAATTCAAGATTTTGAAATTATTGAAGTGTTAACTTCAGTAAAGCCTCTAACGTGTACAAAACAAAGATGGGTGCTAAAAACTAACAAAATTCAAATAGCCTGAATATATGAGCTCTTGTTTTTCAATTTTTATTTGGTCTGGAAGGGATTCAAACCCGTGCCGCATCGATTGGAGGCCTGCACCGAACTGAAGAACTATCACTCTAACCGACTGAGGCCCCCTAAGTTGATGTAATATGGTTTAGAAATCAATACTTATTGAACAACAATAGATTGGCTAGATACCTTGGCCTGTTGCAGCATCAGCTTTCTCCTCTGTCATATCAGCAGATCTACAGGTGTTATAAGAACCACAGTGTTGACATTTTAACCCCAACACATGGAACAAAACTTGACTGTTCTGGAAAATACAGAAATATTGTTCCTATGTTAACCAAAGGACAGAACAAAACTGGGCAAAGTAGGCTAAAGTCATAACTCAAAGAAAAGACAAGCCAGGTATATTTTAAGGTTTAATAAACCATCATCCTTCCAAAAGATAAATAAGTGGCTGTCCCCATCAGGACCCCTCGGGTCTGGGCCAAAGAAACCGAAGATATATTTATTTTCCAGACAATTTGTTGCAAGTGAAAAACTACTCCACATACATGTATTACATTTACAAGGAGCTTTTGGCTGACGGTCCTGTAAGGGGCATAACTCTTGAAAAACATGTCCGAGCGGGTCGATTTTAAATAGGCTTCTTTTACTTGCTGTATTAAACAAATGTGTGAAGTTGTAAGTTAAATACTTTTTTAGATAATGTGTTTACAAGGCTTTTTATAGCAGCTGTAAAGTAAGGGGCATAACTCTTGAAAAAAAAATCTGAGCGCGTTGATTTTAAATAAGCTTCTTGTACTTGCTGTATTTAACAAATGTGTGAAGTTTCAAAGTTGTAAGTTAAATGCTTTTTTAGATAATGTGTTTACAAGGCTTTTTACCGCAGCGGTAATGTAAGGGTCATAACTCTTGAAAAAAACATCCGAGCGCGTTGATTTTCAATAGGCTTCTTGTACTTGCTGTAATAAACAAATGTGTGAAGTTTCAAAGTTGTAAGTTAAAGACTTTTTTAGATCATGTGTTTACAAGGCTTTTTACCGCAGCAGTAATGTAAGGGGCATAACTCTTGAAAAAAACATCTGAGCGCGTTGATTTTTAATAGGCTTCTTGTACTCGCTGTAATAAACAAATGTGTGAAGTTTCAAAGTTGTAAATTAAATACTTTTTTAGATAATGTGTTTACAAGGCTTTTTACCCCTCGGGCAAATTTTGCCCGAAGGGTATTGTCGTTGCGTCCGTCGTCCGTCTGTCCATTGGTCCTTGTCAACACATTATCTAAAAAGTCTTTAACTTATAACTTTGAAACTTCACACATTTGTTCAATACAGCAAGTACAAGAAGCCTATTTAAAATCAACGCGCTGGGATTTTTTTTCAAGAGTTATGCCCCTTTTATTACCGCTGCTATAAAAAGCCTCGTAAACACATTATCTAAAAAAGTTTTTAACTTACAACTTTAAAACTTCACACATTTGTTTAATACAGCAAGTACAAGAAGCCTATTGAAAATCAACGCGCTCGGATATTTTTTCAAGAGTTATGCCCCTTTTATTACCGCTGCTATAAAAAGCCTCGTAAACACATTATCTAAATAAGTGGCTGTCGCCATCAGGACCCCTCGGGTCTGGGCCAAAGAAACCGAAGATATATTTATTTTCCAGACAATTTGTTGTGAGTGAAAAACTACTCCACATACATGCATCACATTTACAAGGAGGTTTTTGGCTGATAGTCATGTAAGGGGCATAACTCTTGAAAAACATGTCCGAGCACATCGATTTTAAATAGGCTTCTTGTACTTGCTGTATTGAACAAATGTAGGAAGTTTCAAAGTTGTAAGTTAAAGACTTTTTTAAATAATGTGTTTACAAGGCTTTTTATAGCAGCGGTAATGTAAGGGGCATAACTTTTGAAAAAAACATCCGAGCGCGTTGATTTTCAATAGGCTTCTTGTACTTGCTGTATTAAAAAAACGTGTGAAGTTTCAAAGTTGTAAGTTAAAGACTTTTTAGATAATGTGTTTACAGGGCTTTTTATAGCAGCGGTAATGTAAGGGGCATAACTCTTGAAAAAAACATCCGAGCGTGTTGATTTTCAATAGGCTTCTTGTACTTGCTGTATTAAACAAACGTGTGAAGTTTCAAAGTTGTAAGTTCAAGACTTTTTTAAATAATGTGTTTACAAGGCTTTTTACAGCAGCGGTAATGTAAGGGGCACAACTCTTGAAAAAAAAACATCCGAGCGCGTTGATTTTAAATAGGCTTTTTGTACTTGCTGTATTGAACAAATGTGTAAAGTTTTAAAGTTGTAAATTAAAGACTTTTTTAGATAATGTGTTTACGAGGCTTTTTATAGCAGCGGTAATAAAAGGGGCATAACTCTTGAAAAAAACATCCGAGCGCGTTGATTTTCAATAGGCTTCTTGTACTTGCTGTATTGAACAAATGTGTGAAGTTTTAATGTTGTAAGTTAAAGACTTTTTTAGATAATGTGTTTACAAGGCTTTTTACAGCAGCGGTAATAAAAGGGGCATAACTCTTGAAAAAAACATCCGAGCGCGTTGATTTTCAATAGGCTTCTTGTACTTGCTGTATTGAACAAATGTGTGAAGTTTCAAAGTTGTAAGTTAAAGACTTTTTTAGATAATGTGTTTACAAGGACCAATGGACAGACGGACAGACGGACAGACGGACAGACGGACGACGGAGGCAACGACAATACCCTTCGGGCAAAATTTGCCCGAGGGGTAAAAAGTTTTTAACTTACAACTTTAAAACTTCACACATTTGTTTAATACAGCAAGTACAAGAAGCCTATTGAAAATCAACGCGCTCGGATGTTTTTTTCATGAGTTATGCCCCTTTTATTAGCGCTGCTATAAAAAGCCTTGTAAACACATTATCTAAAAAAGTCTTTAACTTACAACTTTAAAACTTCACACATTTGTTTAATACAGCAAGTACAAGAAGCCTATTGAAAATCAACGCGCTCGGATGTTTTTTTCAAGAGTTATGTCCCTTTTATTACCGCTGCTATAAAAAGCCTTGTAAACACATTATCTAAAAAAGTCTTTAACTTACAACTTTAAAACTTCACACATTTGTTTAATACAGCAAGTATAAGAAGCCTATTGAAAATCAACGCGCTTGGATGTTTTTTTCAAGAGTTATGCCCCTTTTATTACCGCTGCTATTAAAAGCCTTGTAAACACATTATCTAAAAAAGTCTTTAACTTACAAGTTTGAAACTTCCTACATTTGTTCAATACAGCAAGTACAAGAAGCCTATTTAAAATCCTTGTAAATGTGATGCATGTATGTGGAGTAGTTTTTCACTCACAACAAATTGTCTGGAAAATAAATATATCTTCGGTTTCTTTGGCCCAGACCCGAGGGGTCCTGATGGCGACAGCCACTTATTATAGCAGCGGTAATGTAAGGGGCATAACTCTTGAAAAAAACATTCGAGCGCATTGATTTTCAATAGGCTTCTTGTACTTGCTGTATTAAGCAAATGTGTGAAGTTTCAAAATTGTAAGTGAAAAACTTTTTTAGATAATGTGTTTACAAGGCTTTTTATAGCAGCGGTAAAGTAAGGGGCATAACTCTTGAAAAAAACATCCGAGCGCGTTGATTTTAAATAGGCTTCTTGTACTTGCTGTAATAAACAAATGTGTGAAGTTTCAAAGTTGTAAGTTAAAGACTTTTTTAGATAATGTGTTTACAAGGACCAATGGACAGACGGACAAACGGACGACGGAGGCAACGACAATACTCTTCGGGCAAAATTTGCCTGAGGGGTAAAAATTAAATATGCCTCGCTTGTCTTTTCTGAGAGGAATGACTTTTGATGTACTTATCAAACTATTCTGTGGGAACCATTGCAGAAAACTGGGTAACCTGTGGTCATTTGTTATACATGGGAATTTATTAGATCAATTTGTGATCACAACAAGCGATTTGTCAATCAAATAAAAATATTTGCATAAAAAAAAAACTAAATATGTGAATTGCTTATTTTGATTATCCATTGCATTGAAGGAAGGATTTTATTATTAGAGACATTATTAAAGGTCATGCACCCCTGTCAGACAGTAAGACTATCACTCTGCCGACTGAGCCACCAAGCACCCCTGTCAGACAGTAAGACTATCACTCTGCCGACTGAGCCACCAAGCACCCCTGTCAGACAATAAGACTATCACTCTGCCGACTGGGCAACCAAGCACCCGTCAGACAGTAAGACTATCACTCTGCCGACTGAGCCACCAAGCACCCCTGTCAGACAGTAAGACTATCACTCTGCCGACTGAGCCACCAAGCACCCGTCAGACAGTAAGACTATCACTCTGCCGACTGAGCCACCAAGCACCCCTGTCAGACAGTAAGACTATCACTCTGCCGACTGAGCCACCAAGCACCCCTGTCAGACAGTAAGACTATCACTCTGCCGACTGAGCCACCAAGCACCCCTGTCAGACAGTAAGACTATCACTCTGCCGACTGAGCCACCAAGCGCCACTGTCAGACAGTAAGACTATCACTCTGCTGACTGAGCCAGCAAGCGCCACTGTCAGACAGTAAGACTATCACTCTGCCGACTGGGCAACCAAGCACCCCTGTCAGACAGTAAGACTATCACTCTGCCGACTGAGCCACCAAGCACCCCTGTCAGACAGTAAGACTATCACTCTGCCGACTGGGCAACCAAGCACCCCCGTCAGACAATAAGACTATCACTCTGCCGACTGAGCCAGCAAGCACCCCTGTCAGACAGTAAGACTATCACTCTGCCGACTGAGCCACCAAGCACCCCTGTCAGACAGTAAGACTATCACTCTGCCGACTGGGCAACCAAGCACCCCCGTCAGACAATAAGACTATCACTCTGCCGACTGAGCCACCAAGCGCCACTGTCAGACAGTAAGACTATCACTCTGGTGACTGAGCCAGCAAGCGCCACTGTCAGACAGTAAGACTATCACTCTGCTGACTGAGCCAGCAAGCACCCCTGTCAGACAGTAAGACTATCACTCTGCCGACTGGGCAACCAAGCACCCCCGTCAGACAGTAAGACTATCACTCTGCCGACTGAGCCACCAAGCACCCCTGTCAGACAGTAAGACTATCACTCTGCCGACTGGGCAACCAAGCACCCCCGTCAGACAATAAGACTATCACTCTGCCGACTGAGCCACCAAGCGCCACTGTCAGACAGTAAGACTATCACTCTGCTGACTGAGCCAGCAAGCGCCACTGTCAGACAGTAAGACTATCACTCTGCCGACTGGGCAACCAAGCACCCCTGTCAGACAGTAAGACTATCACTCTGCCGACTGAGCCACCAAGCGCCACTGTCAGACAGTAAGACTATCACTCTGCCGACTGGGCAACCAAGCACCCCTGTCAGACAGTAAGACTATCACTCTGCCGACTGGGCAACCAAGCACCCCTGTCAGACAGTAAGACTATCACTCTGCCGACTGGGCAACCAAGCACCCCTGTCAGACAGTAAGACTATAACTCTGCCGACTGAGCCACCAAGCACCCCTGTCAGACAGTAAGACTATCACTCTGCCGACTGGGCAACCAAGCACCCGTCAGACAGTAAGACTATAACTCTGCCGACTGGGCAACCAAGCACCCCCGTCAGACAATAAGACTATCACTCTGCCGACTGAGCCAGCAAGCGCCACTGTCAGACAGTAAGACTATCACTCTGCTGACTGAGCCAGCAAGCACCCCCGTCCGACAATAAGACTATCACTCTGCCGACTGAGCCAGCAAGCACCCCCGTCCGACAAAAAGACTATCACTCTGCCGACTGAGCCAGCAAGCACCCCCGTCCGACAATAAGACTATAACTCTGCCGACTGAGCCAGCAAGCACCCATGTCAGACAGTAAGACTATCACTCTGATGACTGAGCCAGCAAGCGCCCCCCTCAGACAGTAAGACTATCACTCTGCTGACTGAGCCAGCAAGCGCCACTGCCAGACAGTAAGACTATCACTCTGCCGACTGGGCAACCAAGCACCCCCGTCAGACAATAAGACTATCACTCTGCCGACTGAGCCAGCAAGCGCCCCTGTCAGAAAGTAAGACTATCACTCTGCCGACTGAGCCAGCAAGCACCCCTGTCAGACAATAAGACTATAACTCTGCCGACTGGGCAACCAAGCACCCCCGTCAGACAATAAGACTATCACTCTGCCGACTGAGCCAGCAAGCGCCACTGTCAGACAGTAAGACTATCACTCTGCCGACTG
This sequence comes from Lepidochitona cinerea, assembly GCA_963971465.1. NCBI lineage: Eukaryota > Metazoa > Mollusca > Polyplacophora > Chitonida > Tonicellidae > Lepidochitona > Lepidochitona cinerea. The sequence continues at coordinate 26,395,694 of OZ020556.1, forward strand.
AGCCAGCAAGCGCACCTGTCCGACAGTAAGACTATCACTCTGCCTACTGAGCCAGCAAGCACCCCTGTCAGACAGTAAGACTATAACTCTGCCGACTGAGCCACAAAAGCCCCTATAAATAAGTACTTTGGTTCTCCCATCCTGGATAGAACGCATGTGTCGGGCTGAGAAACTATCCCTCTGCTGACTGACATGATAAATTGTAAACTTACCAGATGACAATCTCTACACAAAGCTGTGACTTGAAAATTCTTATACTCTTCAGGCATGGGGGTGTTTTTGATTTCTTCATCTAAACAATCCCAAGCCCCCTTCATATCTACCATAGACTCTCCACACAGTGGACATGCATAGTTCCTGCAATCAAACACAGTTATAACTGAGTGGTCTTACCATATTACCATGATTGACTGATTGAGTGTTATGTTTGAAAGAACTGCTAAAGTTATATGGCATGGCAATAAATTCACTGGCCTCAAGCTTTTAGGTTCTTAAATAGAAAACTAAATTTAAAGTTGTAGCACATCATTCCCGCTACTATTTTATTCATTAATTGATGGCTGTTTTACACACACAAGATTATTTCACTTATATGGTCACATTGCCAGGTTTAGCGGGGGGAATAAACCAGGCTCTTTAACTGCAGAAAACCTTGATCTTTGATGGGCTTCTGGCAACCCTTCCAAATTGGGCGATCAAGTTAGATATTTGAGGAAAGTGTATAAGTGCAGTCAGAAATATTTTCAAAAACGAAACACTGTTTATCTCTTTTCCATTTCATCAAACACCAGGTATGAGGTTCTTATGGGATTGGAGGAAGGGAGAGGTGATGGAAGTGACATACAGTAACAATTACTAATCAACTAAAATAATTAAAATCTTAAAAGCAATTTGAAAATGTTCTACTTACCCAGTTTTCAGCATTTCTCTAAAACAATGCCTGCAAAGAAAAAAAAATCATATTTGTTACATATTCAGTGGTAAGAAATCTCATTAAAAAAAAACAAACATTAGCATTATAACAAATAATATCTATTAATAAAATACAATACATTTATATAAACTTTTAAGAGTTCAGACATTTGTATATCCCAAAATAAATTCTGTAGTGTAAATTGAAATGGCCACAGCCTCAACAGATTGCCCTAGATATAGGGTCTATTAATGATTATATAGAAGGTGTTTCCAGACCTGTGTAATAGATGACCACATGGGGGTATATGAGCTGCTATCCTTGATGTATGTAAGTTCTCCAAACAAACTGGACAATTATTGTGAGATACTTTCTCTATGCACTGAAACAAAACAAAATTAGGGCCATTAAACAGAATTCTAAAAATCATTACCCCAAAATACATTTATTTACAACTATTTGTATGTTTTCATATATCATATTCAACTTCACATTTAAACTATATTGTAATATTTTCCATTTTCCTGTCAAAGAGACAGTGTTAAGTAAAGTTGAATAGTTTTATTTACTGTACAAAATTGTATACAAAAATAAAAAGTCAAAAGTAACCTTGAGTCATCTTAGGATACATGGCGCCTGTTTTACTAAGGGTACATGTATCTCTACTGTATTCGTTGTCATGACAATGAAAACCTTATGTTGGGCCTTGTTGTGAAACAAGCCACTCACGTATCTAAAATTATCATGTGATACAACACCCAACATATATTACCTTATGAGCATTTTTCAATTCATTGTGAAGACATACATCACACTTTGTACAATGAAAATAATTCTCCCTTCCTCCAACTCTAAGAAAATGAAACAAGAAATTCTTTAATCAATCAATCATAAAAGACATTGATTTGAACATGCAGTGTTTCAAAAATATGTGAATATGTGAAATATGTATGAAATATTCTAATTTTACAGCTTATGTCTAAAAGTAAGCAGAAAATGGACATGATGATACAAACTGTTTTTACCTGCAAATACCACACCCATCACAATGAAACTGTTCTTTGTCAATGTCATCAAACAGATTACAAACAGAACAAAAATAACGAGCAAACTCTTCTTCGCAACTCTCACAATTTTTAGCAACCTAATAAAGAAGTATGAGTAAGCCATTTATAGCAAGATTAAAAATAAATCCTTATACAAAAGAAAGGTTATTTTCTCTCTAAAAAACACTTCGTAACCGATCAATATCTGTTTAATTCTATAATATGATCTCCCCACTAGTAAAATAACAACCCATTCTGGCATACATTTTTAAAGCATATCTTTTTTTTAACCAGTGTTTAAACTTGTTTAAAGCGGGGGTTTTCTTAGCAGTAAATTTGGAATACAATTTACAATTAGATTTTCTTGAATGAAATTAAGTGATTGTCCTACCGGTTGTTGTTTTCCACAAACGAGACATTTGATTTCTTTCACAGCATGTCGGTCCATGGAATGATTTTCTACTTCATCATGACATACCCGACATGTGTATTCCTTCTGACAACATGCTGACTGTTAAAAAATTCATTGTTACTGTGAAATATTAATAGTGGAACTGACAACTGAAAAAAGGTCATTGTTAACGCACAGCATTAATTTATCAGTAGAACTATTAACTTAAATGAATTTGGGTTTAATTGCAGACAATTTTCCATACAACTACATGTAGTCATCGGAACTATATTAGTTGATAGAAGGAAACCTTAATCTTTGGCAATTCAGAAAGTGTACAGTAGATAGGTTATGTATACAGCACACTATGAAATTTACCTTGGAAGTAAGTTCTTAGAATAAACAAATATTCAAAAACAATGTGATAAAGTTGGGGTACCCAGGTTACAATTACTATTAGTTTCTCACAACTAAAAAAAAAAGTCTTATTTTACAATGAATAAGTAGGTTTTCACTTGAACATCTAAATTCTTAACAAAAATATTAAGGGAGGACAATAGGCTCAGTACCGATAATTGCCAATAGTTAAATAACTCACAATAAGTGCACACTTCCTCTTATAATGAGAACAACCAAGTTTAGTTCCGTCTTGTGAGTCGTATTGATCACAATCATCATTGTCTGTGGAGCTCTCATTGGAAGTCATTTCAGTCTCATCTGTGTTATTCTCCATTGTCAATGTTTAAAACCTTAAAAAAGAAGAATATAGCTAGCCATTGGTCATCAAAAAGTTATATAATTACAAACAAAAAAGCTGGGCTGTTCAAAAGTGAATTAGCTATGAGTTGACTCCAGTGTACATTTTGCTTTGCAAATAAATTCAACCGTTAATATTGTAATGAATTTTAAGTGAACTGATCAGAACCTTTATACATTCTGCAACAACGGCCTGCGTCAGGAGGATGGAAGGAGCAATATAATTGTCTAAAATTCTATTAAACAAATGAGTATTTTTGTTTTACAGCTGACCGGCATAGCGATTGATTGATTGATGGTTTATGGTGGTGTTGCCAGATTTGATGGGGGAGAAAACCGAACCCAATGCCCGCCGGAAACCGCTGACCTTCGGCGAGTACCTCGCAACTCTTCTAGATATGATGACAGAGTGAAAAATCCACTCAGAATTTATTCAATTTTTGGTGCATTCCAATGGCACTCGTCTTGACTGCATGTAACTTAAACATCATGTAACAATCAGTTACAAAAATCTTTTGGAAAACAGCACACAAGTTGTTTCATTGAGATTTAATCTATATGACGCCAGTGCCACGCTAGGCTTACTAAATGAATTGAAACATTATAGCAGAGCAGCATTCCAGCAGGCTAGGAAAGGTCTAATTAGAGTATAACTATTAGGCATCTAAATAAACAGATTCATTATACAAATATTGTAAGCCAATTCGTTCAAAGCAGTCATATGGAGACCCTGTATTAGTATATTCCATATTACGTTTAAGTGCTGACTTAAAGAGTGTGACTAACGATATCGCTCTAGACACTTTTCAGTGGTGTCTGCCTGTGTCATGCATCATACATTCAGGCAGGATCTGAAAAAGTCTAAAATAGGTATTTTCTACATTCTCCACAGAAGTGCGTCTGTGCGACCTACTTTTGTATCTTGAGCATGTTAAATTGTTGGATTATTGTGTGTCCAAATAGGATGAATTTTGACAACAGGGAGTCCAAAAGATGCATGGACACCCCTCTGCATGAACCGCTGTCATGCATATTAGAAATTAGCTTAGGAGTTCACTTTCTACGTTTTATGAAACAGTTGATTTTGAGAAAGAAGACCTAAATATAAAAAAGAATTACGTCTTCGGTGGGATAAATTGGTTACATGGTTTGTTCGAGGGCGGATATTGCCTTTACTGACGTGATATATTTCCCTATCTCCCAATGAACAAACACAGGTGACTAATATTACTATACCCTGAGTATCCTCATGACTGATACTTGATCCCTGAGCTAAAGATTCTAAAAAGGTTGAAACACAAAAAAAATCTGCATATTTATAGAAGTTTCAAGATGTGTTAGGGATCTAAACTTTTATATAACAAACGGTAGTTTTGGTTTTGCTTAAACTTTTGCAGTGGTGGCAGCCACGTCATAACAACTCAAGTTACTTGTCACTGTATTGTTTATCTGAATGTGAGCTCTTTGAACTTGAACATGTCTAGCCTTGATGTGATTGGCTTAGAAGTTACACCAGTCATAAATTCCAGATAAAACCTCTAAGACAAAAACTTGCCATTTGTATCAGAAAAATCCATCGGAATGAGGTTCGAGAGTTCCCGTCGGAGGTCAATAGTCATGAAATTAAACCTGATATTTGCTCACATTTACCCACTTTTCTATTACTCCTATATGAATAAGTAAGGGCAGATCTTTAATTTAAACTTTTAATAAATGAACATTTAATATGAAGATTTAAAATTAGACCCTTTTTATGTGATTCAGGTAATAGAATCCCGATTAATCAAAATTTAGCATTGGGCACTTCTGTTTTAATGTGGGTGATATTTGTGCTTTTACTCGACTTTGATTTATTTTCCCTTATTCCCTAGTTCTCTCTCCCGTTCATCGTAATGTACATGTATCTTCAACAAGGGTAAAGAATAGCAGGTATCACGTGGGTCGCTCATTGATGGCCTATCTGATTCTCTTCAACAATGTGACCCCCGAGGAGCTTTGGGTCAGCTTAATCAGTTTGCCAAATGACTTGTTTCAGTTACCTGCTATTCTTTACCATTCTCATATCTTCACCCACTGATCTCTAGCCCTGCCCAATCAATCTTCATAAGTTCTGACTGATCAAGACCGAGAGCTCTTGAATTCATGACGAATGACGTTCAAGGGTCATGTCTGCGAAGTATATCGTTAAAATGATGCTATTTGACTGTTGTTTATATAAACATGGCTTCCAAATGGCCATTGGTAGCTTTTTTAAATTACAATTTCCTAGCTCCCACAGACCGCTGGATAGAGAGTTTTATTTGGGTATCGCTTTGTCTGCTTTGTTTACTGACCGAGAATCAAGCTGGGTAAGCTCACAGTTGTATCTTGCGATTTGTGGCTTGGATTCATTTTAGGCCGTACGCCGAACTCTGAAAGACGCTTATAAAGCATGTTTCGTTCCGAAATTTGAGATTCTACAATCCTTCGACATAATTATATAAGATATTACCTGCACATATCTGAAAAAAATTATTAACCTCGAAATTCCCGGCGTTTTCTAGATACAGAGGACGAAAAAAGTAATTATTTACTTAAGCGCAGGCAAGATTTGTTTGTCTAAATGTGTGATTTGGCCAATAACCTTGCGCGCAAAAGATCGTGTTTTTTTTTTAATCCTGTAAAAACAGCCAGATTTTCGAGTAAATTAATCAGCACCCACCTTCTAGAAAGTAATAATTACTTTGATTCGTTATAATAATGAAGATTGAAGATTTTACAAGCGGTTTTTGACGACTTTTAATGATGACCTACTTATTGCTCAAAGACATCGCTTATACGGAGGCCAGTTAAGGTCACAATTTAAACCATCCGTCAAAATGTGGTACATAGTTTTGACAGATAGTATTATTAAAATTATAATATTATTCCTTACAAAAATGCAACTTTAATATTAGATTTTAGCTCATCACATTCTATGGACTTACAGGCCTCGAAGGCTCACTCTTTTGACATTGTTTCACATACTGACACAAACCTTCTCACCCATGTGTTGATGGTTCGATTCTCACTTGATACTCAAAATTTAAGAAAAAAAATCTGAGTCGGTTCTCAGAAGTATGTGGAACTGCCAGCAGGTACTCAGGGGTTGTCTTTGAGCAATGAGTCTGTCATACCCCTTCCCCCTTCAAGACCCCTAATATCTGGAAAATTGCCATGTAAGTGATTTAATCTTGATTGAAAGTGAAAAACATCACACAATGTACATGTATAGTACATAAATTTCAAAACAAACAAAGCACTATCTGTCAAACCTATTGTTCATCATTTTTGGTCATAAAGAAAGAAACATGTAATGGGATGACAGCCTCGTTATTTAGCCAATGAGAGTTCGAACATCAGAACATAGATTAAATTATAATAGTACATTTATATATACCGGTATTCTGTTTTATGTTCTCAATCGCTCTATAATAATTTTAAGATCGAAACAATCAAGTTGCCATCCATATTACATATAATTTTCTTAACATATTTTCCGTGGTATCTACACCATTTAATTAATTAGACAAAAGACCCAATATTATGATCACAAAAAGAGATATATATTTGATGAGATTTTTTCCACATATTGAAATGCCCTAGCTGGCAAAAGGAGACAAATATTAATGTTGATATCAACATTTCAATAATAGCATAGCTAAGTATGTAAATATTTATCCTAGGTTGTCGTAAAGTTTATTTATATCAATAGGTGAAAATAAATAATATTCAGCTTGTATGTAGTGAATAAGCAAAACAAAATACTAGCAAATTAATTACAAGAGTTAATGTTGTCTCAAAGTCTGTAAGTTAGTACATGTATTGAGTATCTTAATGTCTTAGGCATAAATAATACTTCAATTTAAAGTCACATGTATATTGAGAGTCCAGGTGCCCTTCAAACACATGAAGATTAAATTTCAAACATATCCAACAAAGTTAATCACTGTCAATATCACTGTCACCATCCTCTTCGATATTTTCTTCCTCGGTTTGTTTAGTGTTTTCACAGTTTAAAGTGAAACACTTGCAAAGTTCTGTACATGATATATTTGCTGCTGTGCAAGAACATCTCTTTGTTGAGCACCCCTTTCGACAACTACAGTTAATAGTTTTCAACAAGTGGTCTGGGGCAAGAGGCTTTGTCATCCGAGTAATTTTTAATTCAGTGCCTTCCATATAATTCTTTACCTTATAATAGAGTCATATAAAATGTCATAGGACTTCTTGTGTTCCTTCTTGTCATTTCTGCAAAAAATAAATGAAAAATTCAATCAACAAGATCCTTACTTCAATATATAAAGATCAGCTGGACAAGATTGTTTTGACCTACAAATTCTTCAACAATCAAACAGGAGATTTGATCCCATTCAAGGCAAGAAATGCCTACATGTAGCTATATTTTTTTTTATTTTCAGCTGGGATGGTCATTCAAATCCAGCAAAACTTTTATCAAATATTATTTTATACATTAAACAAGAGTAATTGGATAAATATTCAATTATTTGTTTAATCAACATCATTCATTCTTTCTAGGCCTATAATACTACATTAACATACATTTTCGAGACTTGTAAGATACTTATAGTGCTAACAAGTTTATGAATTGTACTTCTTGATAAGAAAAGCAGATAACAGCCGAATTTTGTTTTCATTAAAAAGTATCAACATTTTGGCAGCTTATGCCCCTTTAGAGGGATGTGAGCTGCCAAAACTCATGTATTGTGGTAAAATTACTGAGATTGAACATATGGGATGACATTTATTCTTTATTAAGGTTTTACTAAAACTAAGATTAGTTGCTTACTGCTTTTCGTCATGTTCTTCTCTCCGAAACTTTAGACATCGATGATCGAGTATAATTGTAATAACATGTAGAGTGGTATTTCACTTCAATCGCAACACAATCTTTACCACGAATATCAAGCAATATGGACTCATCAGCCTTTAGTTCAGCTGCTTCCAAAAGTTTACCTGAAATTGCAAAGAAGTACATGTGTACTACGAAAATCCAAAAATATGTCACATGTATTGTCGAAATTTACCCCCCCAAAAAATAATTAAAGACCCATATTACTGTTAACTGATAAGGTGGGTGCATTCCTGTTGTTCGAGTTAGGCCTACATGTAAAGTTACACTGTAAGTTGTAGGCATTCTACAGTATACAAAGATAGACTAAATAACAACAGGGTACACTAAGGCTGACGGAAAGTATTCTGCCCAGAACTGCATAAAGGCATGTAGTCATGTAGCTACAAGGCCTTGTAACGAAGCAATTACATCAAACAATATCCCTGAATGGTACAGCATTCAGCTTACGACCTATATTATAGGCATGCAGTCATGTACATTTTTATGAACACTAAAACACATGGGCACAGGGAAAATCTTCTTTTCTAAAATAACCATGGAGACAATTGAAAATTTTGTCCCCCATACCAAAGCAGGAAAAAACCCCTAGGTAGAAGATAGACAGGGTAGTTTAGACCTGACCAGTATATCTTTCAAACACTTGTTCTTTTTGTAAATGTAAGCAATGACTGGCCTTTGGGTCAGATGTCGAGCAATTTTACTTCGAAGTAGTTTGCATTCTTCTACTATAAATTATAATTTTGGCCTTAGCGACCTACATGTACATGTAACATTATGATTATCGTTGTGCTGTTAAAAATATTGGAGTATTACTAACCTGCTGTCAAAGTTTGAGCTTGTCGTTCACTCTGTGGTGTTTTTTCCTTTCGAAATTCCTTGCACATAATGCAGACATTTGGAAGACATTGGGAAGTACATCTGATCATGTACTAGTCCTGTTCGGTTGCCCCTTTCTTGACCTCTTGTTACCCGTGTTTTTTTTTGGGCGAAAGTCCTGCAAACTGACCAGCTTCGACATCGCGAATGTCCAGGAGTCCTTTCTTCTCTTTTTTTTCGGATTGCTTTAGTCTCCTTTTATTTGTGAAACGATGGTACATGTAGCAGGCATTATGGATAGGATGTCAACAACGTCAACGGGTTCAAAATCAGAATCCAATAAATCTCGAAAAGCTGAAGCACATGCTCGTTCAGGACTATCTAGCTCTAGCCACTGTTGACCCGTAGACAGAAATGTTTTCCACCTTCTTTCGGTAAACGGGAGAATCTCATCTGAATCGTCAATATGGGGTAAATGCGGATAGCAAACTAGTTTTTCTCCTCCGGAGTCTACGTCGCCGGCCATCTTTATCAATAATAATATTGACATCACGTGACGACCTAATGCCCATTTATGGTAAACACGCAGTGATATTATCCCTTACCCCCAGCAAACAAAGGAGTGCTCAGACAAGAAAAATGTTCGGTAATTAAACCAATATTTTAAAAAATCGCCTGTAAAATTTTAGTTAATAATTTTTTTGGAAGTGCTTCTCCAATCGATTTAACAATGTCAACGGTTATTGCTTAGAATCTCAAAAGTGGGAACGAACTTGAACGATACAGAGCTCAGCGTACGGCCTATTTGCTTAGTTTAGTCAAGATTACAGTTTATAGTCGATGATCATCCTTATTAAGTTATCAGTGTATATCTTCTAACATGATTAGTGTATCTATGCCAAATACAACATGTTCATAAGACAACAACAGATCAATGATGTGAATATGATTATTAATATTAGACTAGTATTACTAGTATGAAGGCCTACTCCCAAACTTGCAAACGGCAGAGATAAAGTTTGTCAGTGACTGAGTGAATGTATCTAACTTGGTAAATAAGCCAATCGTTCCAAACACTGTTTATCAAAAACATTATATAAGTTTCGTCCATTGGATTTGAGAAGTATTTTTCACATATATTACGGACTATTTTTCAACTGGTGCCCTAAAAAGTTAGTTTTTGTTGTCTTAATTCTGAGTGCTTACCTGCCGAATGACAACCATTGACTTCTCTAAGCATGCGCAGAAATTTAACGACTATTGGCACGGTTTACGGCACAAGTCATTGCGGGAAATGTTTTGGTTTCGAAATGTTTGTTCAGTCATCGTCTTTTAGCCTATTTTTAATTTCTAGTACCATACGGTACGTAGCTACTTCTTACTTACACATATTTGAAGTCCAGATTTATGGACACACAGATTAACTTCAATCGGCTCGATAATAATGCTTAGACTAGTAAAAGTAGATTTACATTTATGTTGAGACCATCAAAGTAAGTAAACCAGGATAGAGACACATGTGTGCGGCTAAGACGAGTGTAGCCCATAGAGATCTAAAAATAACTCGATGGTGTAGCCCCACTGCCAGGCACAGTCACGCGTAGCCGCACTTGTGTGACTCTATCCTAGTTTTACTTACTTTTGCCAGTCACGCGTATTTGTATACTGTAGTGTACGGCAGCAGGTCACAATTTCATTTCCCATTTGCGGTAATGACATCTAATGTTAATGCCCGCACTTACAACACCTTCCAAATCGTTCGGCGGGGGCCTTGGCTTAAGCAGTCAATTGGCAGTAGCTTAAGTACAATTTTTTCATAGGTTGAAGGTAGAAATTTTTCACTATCACTTATCACTGTATATCAGTACAACAAACAACTGATAGTGATAGCGTATTAGCAGAAGTCCCTTATTAGTCATAGGGGTCACTTTGCACTTAGTTCGCCTGATGTAAACACGGCTACAGACCAAAGCACGCCTATTACTACCAGATCTCCATCCACCTCAACTGATCGACTTCTAAAATCGTTTCCAGACAATAACTCAACCCCTGTTCTTTCATAAAAACTACAAAAATGCCCAGAAAAAAAATGCAGGGGGCCAGGAAAAATAATCGCCCCCCCCCCCCCCCCCCCCCCCCCCCCGCAAAAAAAAAACTGTGACCTGTAGGCTGTATCAATATATGTTGTAGTTACTAAGAGCTACGGCACCGGTTTTAAAAATTATTCTGATGATGGGGTGATTCTTCAACTGAGATTGAGAATAGCAATTGTATTAGTATTACGCTTTAGAAAAGAAGGGCGGTTATAAATTCATGGTACTGATGGTTAATTTTTTTATAAACTTTGCAGTCAAAGTACGGCGTAGCTGGAGATATCCAAACTCTGTGGCCAAAAAATATTGATGATATGTGGCCAATATCATCAGCATACTTTTGCCACAGAGTTTTGATATCTCCAGCTACAGTTAAAGTAATTCAACAAGTTAAATCCCACTCCATTCTGATATTTGATGGTCGTCGGCCTGAGGACATAATGAAAATCAGATTAAAGGGAGTACCGTGAGAATTCCACTAATGTCCTATCACCGGCGCTGTCATGGCACATGTGGGAAGCCTTTATCGTTCGAATGTGACGCACGTTTTAAAACAAAACATGTCAATCGAAGTAACATTGTGATAATAAAATAAACGTCATCTAGCTGTTACTGGATATCGTGAAAACTCCCAGGCCCTATTAAACAAGGAGGCAGGTAAGGAATTCACTGTTGGTGAATTACAGTCGAAGCAGTTGCAGACTAACGCTTTTAAAGTGCCATTCCTTTCTTTTTTGTGATGATGGCTCGCTTTACGCCTTTATGTGTTGGATTGTAAAGCTGGATAGTTGACATGAAAACATCACAAGCATGATTTTTTTTCATGGAATTTTTTGGTGTGGCTGGCAAACTTAGGGATCAATTGGTGTGCTTAAAGACTTCAAAGAATTATTATATTGCATCATGGAAGGTGACAGCATCCCAAAAAACTTGATGCTTAAATTGATAGATAGCTTATTATGGATGATTATGTTTGAATTTGGATGAGAGCAGTCAGAAAAATATTATCACGGACAGAGATTTACATTTATGTGGTAAAATAGTGATTTTGTATCAGCTGCAAAAGTTTTGCGTTTTACTTGCTCATGCAACTATAATATCATTATTAGCTTTATGTTTAAACAGGATTGATTTCTCGAGTATGATGAAGACAGTAATGACCATGATGGGCTAATCCAAGGGATACTAGTGACTTTGTCTAAAATGGCCAAGCCAGGTCAACCCTCCAGAAAACTGTTCATAAAAGACTTGAAGACCTTCGAACCATTGCCTGTTTCAGCAGAAGGTGTGGGAAAAGAATGGATAAATCCCATGTCAGAAAAAGGAATGCAGCCTGTGAAGTTTGTATGGTTGCAAGGTGTTGTCATACAGGTGGGGAACTCAAATTTATACATCCCGTGGAGTATTCGCCTGTTCCAATCCTTCTCAATCTAAAAGAAAAAATGAGTTGGTTTTCACTTCGCTGTCACATTTTCCGGGATTAGTTGTAACTTGTACCCTACAGCTGGCAAAGAGTTTGGTTTCCTACCTCGTCTAATTTGACAAAGCCACCATATAAATGAAGCACGCTTGAGTGTGGCGTAAAACATTGATCAATAATTATCACATTTATAATACTACATAGTATCTTTATGTCTTTATTAGTAGTTAAAGCAATACATTTTTACATCAACATAATGACAAGTATTCAAATTCCCACTGATTAGTCTAGCGTAATAGAGCAACGTAAGCACTCAGAGGAATGACAAAGATTTCATGTTTAAACATGAAGTCTTTGTCATCCCTTGCAGTGCTTACGATGCTCTATAATGACAAGCCTTCCATGGAAAATTTTAAATAATCTGACTGGGTTTTCACTTTATGGTCTCATATGGAATGGCACATGTAGCCAGTCATAGCTGAAACTAGTGCAGTGTTAAATCAGTCATGTTCATTTACTTCTGATTTTCATTTGGAGAACATTCATGTGTGGTCCATGAATCCTAGACACTGATTGTGCCATATCCAACAGTTTCACTTAATCACTATATTCATGTACCATCCTAAACTAGAGCAAGATCATTTGTTAGAAGAAACCTCAGTATTTTGGCAAATAGTTGGACTTTGTCATTATTTTGTGTTTTTTTAGCATGATTTATTTACTGTTGAATAGAACAATGGCTTTAAAAAATTGAATTTCCTAGAAAGCTGCTATTTACAAGGTTTCTGAACATCTCTTGAAATGATAACAGGTAACAATTGAAAAACATTTATTCTAGTTTCCTGTTCGGTTGATTTGTCATGACTCTTTAGGTCTGATAACCTTATTCTCACCGTTGTCTTTTCGTCTCTAGTGTGATTCTCCTGATATATTTATGTTAGATGATGGTTCAGGGATTGCCCTAGTGGGAGGATGTACTAAAATACCAGCAGCTTGTCCTAAACCAAAGCTAGGTGAGAAAAATTAAAAATAAATCTTAAATATATTTTGTAAACAACTTAATAGGACAACTTAATTCTGCCATACAACGAGGCTTTTCCGCAGTGGCAAGCGGCAATCCTTAAGCCGAAAGGGTCTATTGCAGAATCTTGAGTCACAATGATCTTGTGATGTTCTTTATTGCTTTCTTTATCTGATTAATCTGTAATTTTTCATCATTGATCAACAAGTTCTAGATCGGTTCTATGATCACTTGATTTAAGATACTTTAAAGCTAAAAAAACTCTTATCTTTGAACTTGTGATCAAAATCTTTTGAATTAAATTTCTCCTGCAATGTACATTTGTTTATTGTAGGGGGTTATTTCATGGTTATTGGGGAACTGAAAGCAAATGTGGATATGCCAGCAGTGAAAGCTTTTAAGATCCAGGATTTAAGTGACTGTGAAACATTGAGACAAATGTGGCCTCTTGAAGTGATGGATATGGAATGTCATTAAGATGTTTGTTCAACTTTTGTTATTGGACTTGAGATTGATATCAACACTACAGTTGTCATACTTCAGCTACAGCATTGCATAAGATTGTAATTTGAGTATACATAGCTTATGTGTTTATGAAGTGTCTCTCCCTCAGTGAAACCAAAACACTTAGGCAGAATGCAGATATAGACTTAACTGAGCCTTTATCAGTTATACAAGCTGTTTTTAGCTCACCAGAGCATCAAATAACCACAAAATCAAACAATGATATACTCAAGGCCCCCTGACGAAATTAAAAAAAAAAGGTAATTCTGAGTTACCTAATTCCATGATATTAAGATGATCTCTTGATAGCATACCTCCTCAAAACATGTGTCTCTATCCTGAATAATAATTGCAGACATTCCTGACTAGATTGGCTTGAAAGGACATTCCTGCCCAGATTGGCTTAAAGGGACATTCCTGACTAGATTGGCTTAAAGTGACATTCCTGACTAGATTGGCTTGAAGGGACACTCCTGACTAGATTAGCTTGAAAGGACATTCCTGACTAGATTGGCTTGAAAGGACACTCCTGACTAGATTGGCTTGAAATGACACTCCTGACTAGATTGGCTTGAAGGGACATTCCTGACTAGATTGGCTTGAAGGGACACTCCTGACTAGATTGGCTTGAAAGGACACTCCTGACTGGATTGGCTTGAAATGACACTCCTGACTAGATTGGCTTGAAGGGACATTCCTGACTAGATTGGCTTGAAGGGACACCTGCCTAGATTGGCTTGAAAGGACACTCCTGACTGGATTGGCTTGAAATGACACTCCTGACTAGATTGGCTTGAAGGGACACTCCTGACTAGACTGGCTTAAAGGGACATTCCTGACTAGATTGGCTTGAAAGGACACTCCTGACTAGATTGGCTTGAAAGGACACTCCTGACTGGGTTGGCTTGAAATGACACTCCTGACTAGATTGGCTTGAAGGGACACTCCTGACTAGATTAGCTTGAAAGGACATTCCTGAAAGGACATTCCTGACTAGATTGGCTTAAAAAGACATTATGCACAGCATTTTTCATTCTTAACAGTTTTGCTATTACCTAATTCCATGATATTAAGATCTATTGATAGCATACCTCCACAAAACATGTGTTTCTATCCTGAATAATAATTACAGACACTCCTGGCTAGATTGGTTTAAAAGGACATTCATTGGCTTGAAAGGACATTCCTGACTAGATTGGCTTAAAGTGACATTCTTGCCCAGATTGCATTGAAGGGACACTCCTGACTAGATTGGCTTAAAGGGACATTCCTGACTAGATTGGCTTAAAGGGACATTCCTGACTAGATTGGCTTGAAGGGACACTCCTGACTAGATTGGCTTAAAAGGACACTCCTGACTAGATTGGCTTAAAAGGACACTCCTGACTAGATTGGCTTAAAGGTACACTCCAGACTAGATTGGCTTAAAGTGACATTCTTGCCCAGATTGGATTGAAGGGACACTCCTGACTAGATTGGCTTGAAAGGACACTCCTGACTAGATTGGCTTGAAAGGACGTTCCTGACTAGATTGGCTTGAAGGGACACTCCTGACTAGATTGGCTTGAAGGGACAGTCACACTCCTGACTAGATTGGCTTGAAGGGACACTCCTGACTAGATTGGCTTGAAGGGCCACTCCTGACTAGATTGGCTTGAAAGGACATTTTTGACTAGATTGGCTTAAAGGGACATGCCTGACTAGATTGGCTTAAAGGGACACTCCTGACTAGATTGGCTTGAAAGGACACTCCTGACTGGATTGGCTTGAAAGGACATTCCTGACTAGATTGGCTTGAAGGGACACTCCTGACTAGATTGGCTTGAAGGGACACTCCTGACTAGATTGGCTTAAAGGGACACTCCTAGATTGGCTTGAAGGGACACTCCTGACTAGATTCGCTTGAAAGGACACTCCTGACTAGATTGGCTTGAAAGGACACTCCTGACTAGATTGGCTTGAAAGGACATTCCTGACTAGATTGGCTTGAAGGGGCACTCCTGACTAGATTGGCTTGAAAGGACACTCCTGCCCAGATTGGCTTTTAGGGACACTCCTGACTAGATTGGCTTGAAAGGACACTCCTGACTGGATTGGCTTGAAAGGACATTCCTGACTGGATTGGCTTGAAAGGACACTCCTGACTAGATTGGCTTGAAGGGACATTCCTGCCCAGATTGGCTTGAAGGGACATTCCTGCCCAAATTGGTTTAAAAGGACATTCTGCACAGCATTGTTCGTTCTTGACAATTCTGCTGAATAAAAAAATAGGATAAATTTATTTTGAATGAAAGGTCACAAGACAACAAAATATGACATTAAACTGTTAACATTCATACTACCGAAATAATTGTTAAGAAGTGTCCAATAAACTGTGTAAATATTTGTACATATATTGTACATTCTATGGTGCTGCCTTAATTGTTTCTCATTAGTATGGAACCAACATTAAAAGAGAGTTTCAAACATTTCTTGATAGCATTTATACTCTGGCTCTGTTAAAACTATAATCACCTTGCTAAACCGGTACTCACATCTTGTTAACCTCTTTTCACCATATACTTCTGAAAAGCATCATGAGAAAAGTCTATCTTTATATGCTAGAAAATGGCTTAAAATGCATATCTAGTTGTCCAGGACAAAGAGCTTCTGTGGCCTTTGCAACACCGGCCCCCACGGTTTAAACTGCATCCACCTCCCAACACCTACCTTGGCATTGTTTTCTTTAATATGGCTGGACACGTAATGACTCGTGTAGATTTCTACCTTGGCTCGAAAAGATGCTTCGTTGGCAGTTTCCTGGAGACCCTCCATTTACTGAATGCACCCCCCCCCTCCCCGCCCCATCTCCCGCCACACGTGGCTAACCTCTTGCATTGTAAGCTGGCTGGTTTTATCTCCAGGATAGGACTAATAAGACATCTCCTTGCATGCCCGCCCTCTCCTCCACCCTCTTCTACTTTCAATACCACTCTGAATCTTGTTTTTTTCACTCGGTCGTCGTATGTGGAAGAGTTGACAGGTACTCGCCGAAGGCCAGGGGTTTCCTCCGGACAATGCGCCTGGTTTCCTCCCCCACTAAACCTGGCAACGCCGGCATATAAGTGAAATAATCTTGAGTGAGATGTAAAACATATATCAATCAATCAAGTTCGGAAAGAATCCGATTGCAATATGATTCAGTGTTGTCACCTTTCCCGAGAGCCCCAGAAAATAACTCGGCGATCTACTACCCTCGTTGTTTATTTGGAAGTGGAACAAGATTAAATGTTGTTTTTTTTGTATATATTATGAAACCGGACAGGACAACAAACAGTCTTCTTGGTTTTCTTTTTTAACAATGTAAAACTCAAAAAAATTTATTTCCAGGGAAGGAATAAGACATTACACCGTTTGGGATTTACTGTGAAAGACTAGTCCCAAATACTGTATTTGGCTTTTTCTGTGGCTTAAAATCACTCCTCTACAACTATTGATTTCTGACTGGGTTTTCACTCGAACGACATATGTGGGATGGTTTGCCAGTTACCAACGGAAGGTCGTGGGTTTCCTCCGGGCATAGAGCCCGGTTTCCTCCCACAATAAAACTGACAACGCCGCCATATAAGTGAAATAATCTTGAGCGCGGCGTAAAACACCAAACAATCAATCAATCTACAACTATTGAATAGTTCCTACAAGGAAAATTGTACGACTTTTGCCCACTGTTGCATAATCTTACTAGTACAATCACTTACGCGTTGAGCTAATTGATAAAAAGGATGGCACGCGAATTAAAAGGAGAATTAAAAAACGATTGGTCATTTTAAGGTGTGTGTCAACCTTGATAATAAAAATAAGGTCAACAAGAGATAAGAGTTTATAAAAATATGGATTGTTCTGAGATAAAGTAGACAAGCCGCAGTGGCGTGTCCCGTAAGGAAGAATGGCAATGGTTTTGGTTCTCTTGGTTTCAATTGTTTGCTTTGCGTGTCTGGATGCACGAACAGTTATCACGAACAACAACTCAAGCCTTGATGTCACACGACAAGAAAGTAAGGAATATGTCAAGCAGTTTTGATTTTAATAATTATTTTTCGAAAATGTAGCCGTTGCTCATTAGTTGGAATTTTACATTACAAAACGCGGGGAGGCATTGGGCATTGTTCTTGGTTTTTTGGCAAGATACTGCTTCTCGTATACTGCATGAAGTTCTATCTTTACGGCCATACTATTGTTTCCAGTTATACACAGTTTTATTTTTATTTATTTATTGGTCAATACTTAAATTCCTTTCCCAAAGAATCAACGGAAATCAGAGGAGAAAAGGTTGGACATGAATGTTTTACACGTGGTTTAGCTGACAGATTTCTCGCGTGAAAACTAAATTGTAATTATCAGCTATTTTTTCCGAAGAAATATAATTTATAGGCTATTTAGCGTGACAAGTCTCGAGAATGTACGTTATTTTAGTATTTTGAACTAACTTTGGTCTATAATAAACAAACTGTCGTATATAATATGCCTTAAAGGGACAGTCCTGCCCAGATTGGGATGTTGGGACAACTTGACTGGGAGGAGTAACAGTAACCCTTAGTTTCATACTTTAAAGACCTCCAAGACATCACTGACTTGTATAGACACATGGTAAAATTAAAAGCTAAAGATTTACGATAATAGAGCCAAAGACGTTTTAAATTTCATGAGAGCATCAATCTTGAGCTTCTTGAAGGTAAAATCTTGTGGTGATCTTTGTACATTATATTCTTATATTTTTAAACACACGGGCACAGGAAGAAAACTTCTTGCCTAAAATAACCATAGAGACAAGTTTCTAAAATTGCGTCGAAACAGGGGTGGTATATCATTTAGCCATTTTACTCTGAAGCGGTTTGTATTCTTTTGTTATATAATCTGGGACATATTCATGCCTATGTGGGATGGTTGCCAGTTACCACCGGAAGGTCGTGGCTTTCCTCCGGGCATAGAGCCGGGTTTCCTCCCACAATAAAACTGGCAACGCCGCCATATAAGTGAAATAATCTTGAGCGCGGCGTAAAACACCAAACAATCAATCAATCATATTCATGCTGGGCTTATGGTATAATGCTTTTTTTCATGACACCTTCCCAAGTTCAAACCCAAATGGTAAACAGTTTTAATCCAAGACTTTCCCGTTCCAAACGTTTGTTATTGATATCTGCAGCAGAAGTAAGAAGAGCAGACAGCATGAGTCTTATGACAGATAAATGGTTGGCGGCTTTTTGTTGTACAGAATTATGAGTTTTTCTACGTATTGCTTGCGACATTTTCTTCACAATAAAGGGAATTTGATATTTGTTCTCCGAAAAAAAAAGTTGCTTGTTCTAGCACGTACATCGCGTCTTAAGGTCTTCTGTGATGTACTGGAGAGAAAGGATGGGGGGGGGGGGGGGGGGGGGGTAATGATACACTCGTGAAGGAGAAGCAAGAGTGTCTGGAGGTTAAGCGGTTGAGGAGGAGGGGGGGGGGATTGTCTTAATACTTCAGATTTGATCCGAGTAACCTAACTGAATACCTTCTGGTGATAAGTAGTGCTGTAAATAAAAACAGAACAAGTTTGAATAAGAAAAATGTAAAGAACTACAGTTTCTATATCGAGTCTAAAAAACGGAGACCTAATTAGGGGGCCTACTCCCTTGAAAGTGTGGGGAGGATGGTATGACCCAGCATGTAGCAGCGTGTCGGTAGGTTTGAAGAACCCAATCGTTTGATATTTATGACTCTTATAAACTGTTACATCCCTAAAATCAATAGTAGCTTGTAGTTTAATGCTGGGATCATGGGAATTAAAAGCATCAATGAAAGCCTTCCAACGCATGCTGCCATATGATAAGAACGTCATCCAGATACCGAAGGTAAATATGCAAGATTTTCATCTAGAAGTATAGGCCTACAGATATTTCTGAGTTTGGGAAAAGTAATAAGTTGGAGCCAAACCATGCTTGTCTCTAAAGAATTGTTCTAGTATACTACGGGGCTTACAATGGCCATTTAGATCTCGAGGGGGTTTAAAAAATGGAAATGCTTTTTCTCCAGATTTGCTTTCTTTTTTAAAAGAGTGGCCAGAACTTTTTCGTAAAAACGTTTTTGTCAATGTGTAAAAAGAAACCGTGGTGGAATTATATCAAGTTTGCAGGGGTTATCGGATTTCATGGAAATCTCGTGTAAAGTGTGGGAATGTCGGCACGAGCGCGGCTTGTTTATTGTCAACCTGACCGGGTTCTTTTATCAATTACTACGTGACCGATTACATGGCACACTCCCTTATCTTTTATCAATTTTGAAAGAAGAAAAAAAAAAACCTTTTTCAACCTTGTTTTTTTTTTCATAATGTAATTTTCTTTTGTTCTGTTCCCAACAACTTAAAAATAGCAAAGGTAATTCCGATATTAAATCTGGGACCTCTTCAATAATGGGAAATTATCATCAGATATATATCCTACACGTCTTTAGTAAAATACACGTAAAACTTGCTGCAAATATGATCACCGAATATTTATACAATAATGACACAGCCAATGCAGACCAATATGGCAGGCCTCCGTTAGCTTCAAAAATAGTATAATTATTTCAATTGGTAATATAAAGTTTCCCCTAATATCAAAATCATATTAGAAAACATAGGCTACTCCTCTCATTCTTTATTGCACTCTTAGTTTTCCTTATCTTATTCTGTGGAGTAACACCTGTAAATCTCACCTATCATAACTCAACATTTTTCTATCCTTTTATCCGTTATCATTGTATATTTCACTTTTATTAGGTTGTAAATTTATGTACTTGCCTCATAATACTCTGCCAATAACTTTCATGCACCTTTTTGAACGCACAAAAGGAAGTATAATAACACTGATCATTATAGTTTACGCATTGTTATTCCAAAGGAATGGAACAAATTGCATCTTTCGTTAAAGTCAAAATTCTTCATTATGTAAAGCAAACTTAAAGAAATACATTCTGGAATTATCCATTTAACATCTTGATTGTTGTACAATAGTCTTGTTCTGTGTTTTATTTGTTGTATGTTTATGACGGGTTAAGCACAAGTATTGTTTTATTGATGTGTGTAAAAAAACTAAAATCTGGGATATACCCATTCCCTTGCTGACTTTATTCCCGCCATCTCTCAACTAAAACGGTATATTAGATCAAAAATATTTAATTCATAAAACAAATCCACAAATCAGTTAAATCCGGTAGCCTATACCATCTTATAATATAATAAACATCCGGGTATCAAAAGTTGATTCTTTTAAATTAATGAACGTGTTTTGCCTTTTGCAGGGAGCTCACAGTGCTATGGCGTTTTGGGTTGTTTTGACACGGGTGGGCCATTCTTCAGCATTTATCGCCCGGTGAACTTTTTGCCATTTGTTCGCTCTGCAGTTAACACACAATTTTATCTGTTCACACGTGAGAATCGCCATAACTTACAGAACATTAAAGCATTGGACTCAAAATCTATTCAATCTTCAAACTTCAAACCGTCGAGGCCCACAAAGATTATTGTTCACGGATTTATAGAAAACGGAAAGGTTCAATGGATGGTGGTAAGTATAATAAGATAGATCTAACTCATTTATTACAAGTATGTCTCCAACACCATGTGGTCCGTCCAGCTTTCTTGCGGGTTCGAATCACACTGGCACTGAGTCCAAGAGGATGAAATGGGTGAAGAATCACTTAGTTTTCAATTGATCCCCCAACAATGCGGAATGGATGTCAGATATACCTTCCGAAGATTACTCAGAACACCGGTTTCTTCCGTGAATAAACTTGGTGCCATCAACATTGAAGTGAAATAATCTTGAGTGCGGTACAAAACGTCATTCAATCAATCTACGTTTTAAGTAAATGAAAAAAACTGGTAAATTGGTGCTCAATCTACACCGTTTCTTTCCTGCTGGAAAAGGGCTTTCAATGTGTAAACCACGAAAATCTGGCACATGATAAACGTGTAGTTATGCTGGGTGTGGATCTCAAAATAATCGTTGGTTAATATCAACAAACCCCATTCATCAAAGTCCCAAAATTTATTGTTATTTGTATTTTTTAAATGAAATAAGGAAATGTTAATTGTCGATGTTTTTTTTTTCTCTGTAAAACTTGGGTTCTAGGAGCTAGACTAGATGTGGTAATCGATCCATCATTCATTGAGTAATTGGTTTGCCTTTTGTAGCAACTTTCATTTTACATTGTAGGATATGAAAGATGCCTTCTTGAAACATGGAGACTATAACGTAATCAATGTAGACTGGGGCGGCGGTTCTCTGCCTCCTTACACCCAAGCCACTGCTAACACCCGACTTGTGGGGGCCGAGATAGCCCTTCTCATCAATTACCTCAAAGTAAGGTCTTAATGGTTTATTTTTATTTTTGTTAACATTAATAACAGTTTTTTTTATGGTATAGTATCCTCGTTTTCTTTATATTATAGGCCTACTATTGTTTCTATCTCAATGGGAAAAACAGAGAAATTGTTTCTGAAAAAACATTCTTGGACCATAGTTGAACTTGGTCGAGTTTGTTTGGGCCCTCTTAGTTGTACTATTACTAGAAAATATAATTTGTTTCTAATGTTACTTTCTTTTGTAGGATCATTTCCAAGCTAAACCCGAAGAATTTCACTTAATGGGTCACAGTTTGGGGGCACATATTATGGGGTATGCCGGAGAAAGAGTGCAATATGTTGGACGAATCACAGGTGAAATCTGCTATAATACATTTATCTATGCCTACATTTATCCATGCATCTATGCCTAGATTTTGCTCATAAACTTGAATCATTACTGATATAAAATTAATAGCTGTTTTCCGTTTGTCCATATCTAATGGTCTTCTGTTGAACACTAAACTTAACGTTGTTGACGATATTCTGTCAAGGGTAACGCGGGCTTGTGTTCATGCCAGTTGCCATAACGGTATATTCGACACTGTATTTACAGGTCACTTGATGGCCATTTTCAACAAATAGTTATGGTTCTAATTGCAACACTAACCTATCTATTATGTCTCACAGGATTGGATCCGGCTGGGCCGTATTATGAGAACACAGATCCCGTGGTGCGATTGGATCCGTCTGATGCTCTCTTTGTTGACAACTTGCACACCAATGGACTGAACCTTCTTCATTTAGGTTTGAACTTGGAATATAAGTTTTTTTTATGTTTTTTAAAGTTTTTTTTATATATTTTTTTCACTCGTTCGCTGGGACTAAAGCACGAAGAAATGATCTGGATACCTTTTTAATTATGTTGTACAGGGATGAATATTATTGGAACAGTGGTTAGATAAGAAAGTTCAAATTTTCACTGGGATGCAGGGGCGCCTCAGCCGGCCCTTTGTTGGAGACCTGGATTACATAAACCATAGCATGTCACACTTAAATTCAGTCTATCAAAATTAAACTATACCGAATCCAGTGGGCCTATTTGAAAGCAGATACTGCCATGCAAAATATGTTTTCTGGTAGATAATTCCTTTAAGAAAAAAAAAATGATTCATAAGTAGGCACATCAGATCGTACGCTTAAATATATGTTTCTTGTGTCGAAATGGAAGATCTTTGTTTTCAATCTCAGGTTATGGTATGAAAGAACCCTGTGGGCACGTGGATTATTATCCCAATGGAGGCCAAAAACAACCCGGATGTGCGCAGGGTCCAGTGACATCCATCATAGACATGGGTCTTGTAGAAGGTATACATGAAGTAATATACCCTTTTGTTTGCAGCCATAAAATGGTCGACTTTGGGACAGCCCTGTCTGCCTAATTGTGTCTCTGCAAGTTAGGGCGAACGATCTTTAAAGAGACTAACGGACTAACCAAATCCACCCAGCGATATCTTATACACTTAGAGAAGTTCAGATATTCTAACAGGTTTCCTAGATGGTAGAATCCATTGATACAATCTCTGGCTAGCTTAGTTTGGGTTGCCGGCGTCAGCAATCAATGGAGAACGTCAAACAAATGTAGAACAATAACTGCAGCATCCGTAACCAGGCTACTGTTTCTCAATATATTTACAACCGCCGTAACTCGCATGCAAAGACAAATTGCCATGGAAGCATATATCTTCAATATTTCGTTACGGCCATGCAGTCGCAGAGATACGTTGCGTGTAAATGTATTGAGAAACAGCCCCATGTAAGTCACCTTCGTTTGGTCGATATTGGCCCTATACATTTGGTCGCTTTATTGTCTGGTTAAGCCAATTTAGAATAATTCGATTGCCCAATGCATTCTTTAGAACAAAGAAAAACAAAGTAAACGTTTAATACCATTTAAGCATTACTAAGTTTTGTCTGAGGGCATATAGCCTATATATTCAAGGAACCTTTTTCTCTTAATGGTTTTATGAACAACCTTTGGCAAGTTCGCTGTAGAACATGTACTTTACAAGTCTGACCAAAAACAAATAATTAAATTTCTGGCGTCGAGCATACACAATTCAATTCTAAATTTGCGATGTTTGCGAAAGTGACATTTGACGTTAACCCAAGACCTCCGTTTTATATGTACACTCAGATTGCTGAATTAATACACGATCTCAGTGTGTCAGTCCGTCTCCATGGCAGTTTGTACACATCTAAGGTCGAGCATGAGTTTTTCCCAGTAGTTAAAGGCACACTTGCCGCCGTAGCCTGTTTAAATTTGCTAAGAAAACCAATTTACATGAGCTTACTACGACTAATACCACTAAACTTAAACATAGGACACATAAAACATGTCTAGTTAGCTTTAGACTGTAAAAATGGGGTGAAAAACAAACGAAGAATCGAAGCCTGATTACAACAACAACGATCAGTGTCGGTCAACTTTCGTGTTGGTTTACCCTCCTTTCAGGCCTTTGTATCTGTGGTTTACACTCAAACAATTACCAGCAGGCTTTTCCAGTCGCTGTTAACCGATCGTCAGTCTGTATTTCTCAGATAAATAGGCCTACGTAAAATTACACTGTGCCGTTAGTTCACTCACTCGACTGAAACATAAAATCGCCAATAGGGGGCAGATCGGTTTGTTTACGTTCCGGGAACGTAACAATTCAAATTTTCAAATTCAAATTAAAAATACAAAGTGACGTCCAAACTTTTCAATTTTGGTAAAAATCGAAAGTTCCTAACTTATATTGTCTGGGAAAAATACAGAATACGGTCTTTCTTTTTTAATGTAAACAATATTCCTGATTTTCGCGGCAAGTGTGCCTTTAAGAAAAATGTGCATATTTACTACTCACTCATTTTTTACAACTAGGGAACTAACGCGAAGGTTGTTTTGTTTCAACTTCAATGTTTTTTTTTTTTTTGTTTTTTTTTAAATATACACATTGTCCATAAACACAGACCAGCTTTTATGCCTGTTCATAAACCCTTTAATGAAATTGTTCTAGTTCGACAGTTTATTAAGAACAAAAACCTGTGGCGTTTGACGGCTGCGGAGCGGAACATTTATATATATATTTTTTTCATTTTTACAAAGGTGCCAAACAAGCTGTGGCATGTAATCATCTGAGAGCATATGCCCTGTTTACGGAAACCATCAACAGTCCATGTCCCTTTGAAGGCTACAGATGTGACAGCTATGAGAGTTTTGAGGTTCGTTTGGAATAATATCATTTGGAAAAGCCCCCCTCCCCCCCCCCCCCTCCCCCAATTGATTGAATGTCTGCTTGTACATGTATTTTTATTCTTTATTTGGCACCATCATTTCTGAGCTCCTTGCTCCCGGAAAAACTCCAGACTTTCTATCTAGTCTATACCTGATCGTCAATCCACTGGATAATAAAACTGAATAAAACTATATATTTATGAGCACTAAAACACACGGAAAATCTTCTTGTCTAAAATAACCATGGAGACAAGTTTCTAATTGTGTTAAAAAGAGGTATATCATTTAGACCTTTATACCCCATAAAACTATATAACACGTTGCACTATTTTACACTTACGTCTCTCTTCAGCACGGTCACTGCATTCCCTGCAAAGGTAACCAATGTGGCTATATGGGTTTCCACGCAGATAAAGTCAAACCTACCAGGGGTCAGTCCCATGTCACATACTATCTGGACACATTCGACAAAGCACCTTTCTGTGGTAAACAAACCTTTTTTTTACATGTTCGTATTTGTAATATTGTCTGTTTGGCGTTTTACTGATACGGGTATTATCCTATAGCCATCAACCATTTGTAAGCAATAAGTTTGATGTAGACTACTCACAATTCCAAAGTTCCTTGGTTCTGTCCGACTTTAGCGAATATTAGACATTTCCTGACATGTTTTTTTTTTTATTGCAGGCTTCCACCATCAAATCCAGATGTCCTTTGGCTCCGGTCGAGTGGAGAGAGGTATAATTTACCTCAAGTTGATAGGACAAAAGGGTCAGAGTGAAGAATACCCTATTACAGACGAGTATGTTCTTGCTTATGTTTCAAATATTATTCTGATCTGGCCTTCAATTGCTGATGTAGGTACTATTGCATCACCAGAGTCACGAAACTTGATTTTCAAAAGAATGTGAAGGTGTGGAGTCTTCTAGCATTTAGATTTTGAGAAGGACGTTTTATCAATGGGGTGAAACGGAGATAGCCGACACCGCCTTTACCAGCGTCTGGAAGCGTCTTCGATGCAGTATTGTCAAAATGAATTAATACACCAAGCAACTGGCATTACAGTTGTTAAATCGCTTTCCGAAAGTATACGATATTTCTAAAGCATGTGCAAGTGTTTGGGCATGGGACCACGCCTCTCGAAATATATTTTATCATCGATGGAGCAAATCAACAACGTGCTTGTATCATTGAATCAGTGACTGAGGTTGTCAATCAAACACGTGTGATCTTGTTTGCCTCTGACATCTTTCGTCTAGACACGTCTCTGATATTCGGCAAAAGTGTGACACAATACTATAGAATAAATGATAAAATCCGGTAATCTAGCGCGCAGATACCATACTACTTGTATTTTTTTGGCCTCCATTGGGATAATAATCCACGTGCCCACAGGGTTCTTTCATACCATAGCCTGAAATTGAAAACAAAGATCTTCAATTTCGACACAAGAAACATAAATGTAGGCGTACGATACTACATGTTTGAGATAGTCATTTGAGAAAGTTATTATCAATAAATTTTAATGATACATTATTTTTGTATATATCAGTGAGACTGACATCACCCCACAGACAAGCCTTACCCACATGGCACTGACCAGAGATGATATCGGCAATATTCGGGATGTACAAGTCCGCTGGAAACACAACTCACATTGGTATAAACCTTTTGACTGGAACTTGTTGGGATTACGACATCCATCAATCAATATCCCTAAAATAACTGTCATCAGTGGAGAAGAATCAACCAAGTAAGTAGAACATTTCTGACCTCAATAGCCACAAATATTATTTAGTGAATTCGGTCCATGGTTAGAAACAATAAGCGTTAAGCTCTTGGCCAACATTTTCGTCTTCCAATCCTGGGTCCTGTTTTACATAGCTGGCGTAAAGATGCGCACATAAGCCTACAACATGGTGTTAACACAGATTTACGTCTGAGTAACATACGCCAGGGCCCTGTCTTACAAAGCTGGCGTAAGTTACGTCGGACGTAAATCAGTGTTAAAGCTATAGGAACTTACGCCCTAGTCGCAACTGTTCCATGTTGTAGGCCTATGCGCAACTTTACACCAGCTTCGTAAGACAGGGCCCAGGTTTGTAAGACAGGCCCCTTATCCCTATTCTGAATGGTTGTAGGCCTATGCGCAACTTTACACCAGCTTCGTAAGACAGGGCCCAGGTTTGTAAGACAGGCCCCTTATCCCTATTCTGAATAATTGATTATGTGTTTAACCACTTGATTATTTCCCTGATTCGGTGACGCTGCTGGTTTTATTGAGAAAGGAGAGTCCGCCAATATGCTGTAATTGCTGCAATTGACCAAACAAAAATGCAAATTTAATGTTGGCTTACTATTTTTTCTCACAAATAATTTCTGATAATTTGTTTAAAATATTTCCAGAAATACGTTCTGTGATACCACGGGAGCCCTGGAAACTGACAAAGTGAGGTTACTCTATGCGGGGACGTCCTGCTAAACTACAACCTTGTCACAACTAAAGAGCCACAAACAATTCAATGGAGATAACATAGGAGAGTGTCAATTCTGAAATGTATAAAGCAATCAATAAACAATTATTTCCTAGTAGTCAGCTGAGTAGACTTTTGGCTTGTGTTTCCAAACCGATGCCGGGGCCTCGGTGGTCCAGTGGGTTTGTGTAATCGTCCCTCGGTTCCACACAGGCCTTCCATCGACGCGGCGCGGGGCGAATCACACTCAGACCAAATACAAAATTAAAAAATTTCTGTGTGGATTTTTCACTCGCTCGCCCCATGTGGAAGAGTTGCCAGGTCGGGGGTTTCCTCTGGATAAAGAACCCGGTTTCCTCCGCCACTAAACCTGGCAACGCCGCCATATAAGTGAAATAATATTGAGTGCGGCGATGCTTGATGCTTAATGTTTTCTTTATTTCATCTTTTGCCTTTGACATAGTCAGTGTGATGGTTTAATAACATGAATCAAGATATATCATTATACTCGTAAATGAATTATGCGTCTATATCGCTTCGTATAGAGTGTTTAGGTGTAGAATAGTGGACAATTTAACTCCTAGTTAGGTGATCAGTCCATTAACTACAATGTACCATATTTCAAATATGGTTCCTCAGGGTTTTTTGGTTTATATGTACTATTGTGAAAAAAAATCAAATATATTTATTTTCCTTCGCGATAGAAGAAGGGAAATTTTGTGCTAATTCATATTCTACGAAAACACACGCCACGTCCTCGCGTGATTGTAATGCTAATTACAACAAAATCAAATCTTTATTTCGCATGATCAACAAAGTATATATCTTGCCATGGCGCCCACTTATCCTTTGTTTCTCTATATCCGAAGTAAGAATTTGTTCAACTCATCTCAACAATGAACATAGTGTGTCTAAACTCTAACGCCAGGATAACTAATTGTTAGCTTTATGCTGCCCTTTTATTTTAACCTAAATAAATGCCAAAGTGTCAAAACTTGAGATCAATAATTCACAACAAAACTATTGAACAGAGAGAAAAAAATAACCAAACATTGTGGTGATGCATTAATCATCTCTCATTATCATTGAACAGAGGTCAAATCTGCCCTAGCGGTGGTCGTATTTGAGGTCAATCCTCACCCAGTGCATATTACAAATTTCCCCTAGCCGGATGCCATGTTTCGAAAACAATAACGTTTAATTGTCACAGATGATGGTGCCATAGCTGGTGCAGCGTTTGGTACATAAGATAGTGTACGTGGTCGATGTTTAACCCACTTGAAGCGGATGATCTGATACTAAATGGGATACCAGATAATTCCTTGAAAGGCATAATCTGCAATAAAGATCCTAGTGAGTTAAAACAGTGTCAGTCGAAACGTACCCCATACCATACTTTGAAGTGCCATGCTCTCACTATCAAAATTTAAAGTTTTTCGAAAATCATACTGGGGTTTAAACAGTTTCAGTCGTAAGGAGTTCTTTATTTTTTAAAAGCTTTATCAGATGATATGTTGGAGTCTCACACCCACGTGGGATTTGTTTGCAGCAATCTATCCAAAGGAATTATGAGAGGTTAGGTTTAAAAATACATATGGTGGTAATTGATAAGACGCAAGGGTGGTCAAACTCGTTGGATACTTTCAGGTGTCGGTCTCTTAAACACTTATCAGAATTTTTCGAAGGTTTTTCGTAGGCATCATTTTTCTTGAAAAATTAACATTTGACTAATCTAAAGATTATGAACTGGGAGGCGTTTCGACACCTTTTTACGTTTTCCGGAAGCTCCTCATCGGTGACACCATGCAGTAATAATCATGTCGTCACTCAGATATTGTGTTTTGGGATAGGCCTACCTGACATTACTTAGTTCATGGCTCGTTGCTGTATGGCTGATTATTATATCGGTCATTTATGAGTGTTAATTGTTAATGTTTACAAGAATAAACTGATTTTGTGTAATGCTTACCACCATGGTGCTGGGTTGGTTATTAGTGTGTAAGTTTTATAAAATAGTATTAAAGGCCAACAGGTGGGGGTCTATGTATACAATAAAATAGCGACCCGTCACCCTGCTGATGTAAAATACCTATATAAGATCAATAGTCTTTCTAAGGAATGGATTGTACACAGCCTCCTATTTAATAGGATTCTATTCCAAGCCACCACTAGTTTGGTACCAGATATAAGATCGTATTCTCTTGGAGGCCGGTTGGCTGAATGGATCAGACTGCCAGCATTTGGGCGAATTTTTACTCGATTAATTCCGTAGATATTTTCACATTGCAAGTCTATCAGACACTCGTTTACTATAAACGCAAAATGATATACGCTAAAGCTGCAAAGTTGGATTTTTTTTGTCAGAGAAGTCGAGCGTTTAAAGTAGGCCTACATTGAAAAACTAAAGGATAGACATTAAATAAAACTATTGGTAAAGTCTCTTTCCCGTACGAACCGAAAATGTAAGTCTGGGTTTCGGACTCCAAAACTCATTGCAATCAAAAAGTCGGAATAGACCGTCCGCTTCTGAGAGGGCAGTAGGCCTACAGTTGTATGTGGTCAGCTTTAGACAGTAAAAAACAATATATTCTCAAATAGTGTCAAAACGACATTCTTGAATAATTTAGCTGACTGAAAGTAAATATAACCTTTAAAACCTGAAAAGCAGCAAAACAGTGTGATGTCATCAATGTGGGGAAGTTTGAGACTGGGGGGTAAAAGTGAATTCAGGGGATGAATAATATTTACTGAGCGACTCTGTACTTCCATATTAGATACTGATAGATAGCTGATTTATGGAAAAACGCGATTATGGCCGTATTAAAACCATTTCAGTAGGTTATATTGTTGTTTCACTGTCTAAATCTAACGACATACTGCCCAGTTTCTGAGCGGGGAGTCAACTCCGGCTTTTTGATTGCAATGGACTCCAAAATACGGCAGTAAAAAAAAGTCATTTTGGAGTCATAAACCCGGACTATGAACATGTGCGCTAAGTTCAAATAGCCGGGATGTATAAGTACATTTAATTGTCTTTCTTGCTTATAAAAACTACCCTACCGTACATCCTCGAGATAGTTATCAATAGAAAGTTCTTATTTTTTTTACTTCTTAATAAAATCGGAGAACAATTATAGCTTAAAGTCTGCCTTTACGAAATGGTCCCTATATTTTGCAGCCCATGCCACTTTTATTTTCAGTTGAAAATTTTTGTTAAAGGGAAATATTAAAAAAAAGATACTTGGTCAAAATGTTCCATGTTTCGGGCAGTTGAACTATAGGTTTAATACTTATATTTATAGACACTAAAACACACGGGCACAAGGATTATCTTCTTGACTAAAATAACCATGGAGACAAGTTTCCTGTGGAAAAGAGGGGAATGTCATTTAGACCTTTATAACCAGTAATTGGTTGTTGCGCTGAATCAAAACCTATGTCATTCCATTAGGTTGACAAGAGTTTGGCTTTAGTCAGTAATTCCTATTCATACTGGCTTTATTATACTGAAAAACAAATGGTATACTTTTTTCCAAGTTCTGCAGCGGAATTGAGGAGAGGGATTTCGAAATGATCCTTAAAGGCCCACTTGCCGCCGTAGCCTGTTTAAATTTACTAAGAAAACCAATTTACATGAGCTTACTACGACTAATACCACTAAACTTAAACATAGGACACATACAACATGTCTAGTTAGCTTTAGAATGTAGAAATGGGGTGAAAAACAAACGAAGAATCGAAGCCTGATTACAACAACAACGATCAGTGTCGGTCAACTTTCGTGTTGGATTACCCTCATTTCAGGCCTTTTTATCTGTGGTTTACACTCAAACAATTATCAGCAGGCTTTTCCAGTCGCTGTTAACCGATCGTCAGTCTGTATTTCTCAGATAAATAGGCCTACGTAAAATTACACTGTGCCGTTAGTTCACTCACTCGACTGAAACATAAATGCGCCCCAGCGAGCAGTTTGGTTGGTTTACGTTCCGGGTACCTAACAATTCAAATTTTCAAATTCAAATTAAAAATACAAAGTGACTTCCAAACTTTTAAATTTTGGTAGAAATAGAAAGTTCCTTACTTATATTGTCTGGGAAAAATACAGAAAACGGTCTTTCTTTTTAATGCAAACAATATTCCTGATTTTCGCGGCAAGTGTGCCTTTAAGCAAATAACCTGGGATATTGAATGCTGTTTGTCGGGAGCTGAATGGTGGTCGTGGTGGGAGGAGGGGGGGGGGGGGGGGTAAATTTGTATTAATGTGTCAGATTCGATCCTTTGGAGTAACTTTACCGAATACCCGATGCGGAGAAGAGCCGTACAAAGAACAGAACCAGCCTGGTTAAAAACTTTCTAAAGAACTACAGTTTCTATCTTGCAAGTTTAGAGAGGATAGTACCGGGTATACGACTTAGCATGTAGCCGCACTCGTGTGTCTCTATCCTGGTTTACTTACTTTGCCGGTCAGGTAGAGCCACACATTAAACCGCCATTATAAGGGTGAGATTACTCATGTAACCTCATTAGGCCAATTTTTATGCAGTTTAACAACGGATTTCGAAGAAATCAACTGGTTCAGTGAAAAGAGGAATGTTTCGAAGATATAATAGGCGGTAATAGATGAAAGGTAGTTGAGATTAAGGATAGTTAAGACTTAGCTTAAATCAATCGTGCCCACATGCTTAACTTCCCTTTCGCGTCTCGCATGCGAAGATTAACTTCTCTGTTTAGATTGAGCTTAAATGTGAAATCCGAAGTCCTTCCAAATAATTCATTTAAAAGCCGTAACTACCGGTAGGCCTACTTAGCATGTAGCTGACCTGTTGCTGATGATTGTCAGTAGGTTTGGAGATAGTCCGCAATATGTTGAGTGGATTGAAGGATACATTCTGATACGCCCGCACGGGCTTCTCCAATACCAATTGAAGAAGCCCGTGCGGGCGTATCAGAATTTATCCTTCAATCCACTCAACATATTGCGGACTAGTGCGGGCGTATCAGAATTTATCCTTCGATCCACTCAACACATTGCGGACTAGTTTGGAGAATACTTTGTAATTTAGATAACCCTTGTAAATTGCTTCATCCAATATATATATATATATAAAATATGTAAATAAGTGTCAATTAAATTATGTAAATTTTCGATAGGCCCGACATATTTTTGCTATGTGATCCTACCGCTTATAAATTAATTCCAAGCAACATCCCAAATCGTGATTATTTACCCTCTTGTCCAGAACTAATTCTCGCTTTCTCTGTTCGGATTGAGGATAGCCATAAAACGAGAGCTATTGAGTATGGTCAAAGTTTTGGCTAGATTGAGGACATCTCTTGAGGTTTCGTCCGAATGCTTTTACGCTAGTTCATAGTTTTTACGTTGGAGTTGTCTCCCTGTTGCCGCGAGTAGTTCCGGTAAGATATCCTAAACTTTTCGGAAACCAGTCAGATCATATTTAAAGTAACTATACTAAAGGTTTCCGATTTCTCAAAATCACATAGCTTCGTCAACCGCGAAAGTGAACGTTTGACAAGTCGTGTCTTGTCAAAACATTTTATATTTCATACAAGCACCGTTTCATCATGGATTTGCTCACCGAACATCTCCCGTTTATATCTTTCTATTGAAGCCTAACAACGTTCTTACAGTAAAATTGGACCTTCTACCGTTGAGTATAATTTAATTATAGTTGCGTACCGCCTTAACGGATGCTATCCCAATCCATCAGGCTACATGTACAACAACAACGCCTATTTAACTGAACTGTGAACTAAGTAGTGACATTTCTTCTTCTGATCACTTAATTTAAGTCGAAATAGTTAAAGTACATCTTGAATACTTATAGAGTTGCCTTACTACTTAAAAGCAACGCCGTTCAGTCTCAGTTACTCGGTAGAAATTAGAATGAACATACATGTAGGCTATATTTAAAGAAATTAAACGATCTGTCAGTGTCACTAGTGTCAGTGTCAGATTAAAAATAGCACTTAATAGATTCCTTACAGAAACAAGTAGGCCTTTCTAATAAAGTAATATCGCAACTAAGCCCTTTTCGAGTTTTGCAGAAGTCTCACGACATCAAGTGAGACCAGTGTTCAGAGGTATAACTTTCACTGATTGGCTGTCACTGTCAGAGTAGCATATCTCAGATTACCATCCACACCGTTTATTAGTTTTTTTGTGAGATGTATAAAGATATATACAAAGCCATTAAATACTTTCTTTTTTTGACCGACAATACATAATATTATCTCTAGCACAAAAGTAAGACTTCAAATGTAGTTGTGTTTTTCGCCATTGGTTTTTGACATCTAAGGGTATCTACGCGATATAAATATTTTTATTGTCTGTCAATTGGCAAAGTCTCAACCGATATCTTCCAATATACCTACGTGTGGTTAAAAAAAAAGAAGTTAATGAAAGAAATGAATTAGAAGAAAAATCAAAGACATAGCGACACGTAACTGCCGATCCTCATAAACTCAAATTTTTGTTTTTAGATAGCATTTTTCAATTTTTAAAAATATTGTTGTCTTTTTTATAGTGTGGAAAACAATGTCTTCATTTCTTTCTTTTTTTTCTTCTAAAGGTAACGTGATTGATAGGATTGAAATAAACAAAGATGTCTGAAGACAAAGGTCTAATTAATCCAGCTATGGTGAGTTTAGTTTTTTCTTTTGTGAATCCTTATCTAAAAACTAGTCCAAATATGTACACATGTATGGGAATGCCTGACTAACTAACAAATGTTTTTGAAGAAAAATAGACATCATAACCCCAAGGTTTCAAACCCAGGCAATTCGTTCAAGTACCACAGATCTCATTCCAAATTTGACCATTTTGATCAATAAGTGGAGGTTGGAAGGAGTTGAGTTCTCAACAACTTTAGGTTCAGACTTTAGACTTATTATCATCACTAGCATGCAGAGACTAAACGTTTCCCTTGTAAAAAGAATACTAGTCACCTGGACGTAGCCTTTCATAGAAACATTTTCTGTTTGTTATACAGTAGTTTTCTTCTCAAATAATTCTGGCAATGCAGCGATAGGAATAAATGATTGGGATCGCTCTTAAGCCACTAGACAACCAAACCAATCTCAACAACTTATTCTCATTTTTTGTTAAGGATGACTGGGATGAGGATGAAGTCAGGGCTCTCAGTGGGGGGTCTTTATCAGAAGCTGAGGTGAGTAATCTCCCCTTTTCTATGTATCAAAACAAAAGCGAGAACCAATACCTTTATTTTCTTTCAATAGGTTGAAATCTGTATTGGTTTTTAAGAATTTTTATGAGAATTCATGAAAATAAAAATGTCTGATATTGAATTGAAAATCACAATCAGCTTTGTTGTCAGAACCATATCAGTGTTACTGTGAAATATAGCTAGTTAATTATTATATAGCTGGGATATTATTATTTTGATTGCCTCTATTGAGATGTTATATGTATCTTTACCTAGTTAATGGAAGAAATGAATAATGCTCGGCACCTCAAGAAAAATCTCACTAAGAAGAGACGTCAAAGACAAAAAGAGGTAAGTTGATAATTGAAGTATGATTTGTTTAAATATCATATATATATTTATGAACACTAATTCTAAAACACATGGGCACAGGGAAAATCTTCTTGTATAAAATCACCATGGAGACAAGCTTCTCATTGTGTTAAAAATATGTATATGAGTATATGCCTGGTGAAAAAAAGAATGATATGAATTACGTTTACCCACCATCTTTTTGTCTTAGCTTTCAGAAGAACTAATTTCACCAAAAGACAACCTCGCTGCAGAGCTACGAACGGCTAAAAAGAGGAGTAAAAAACGACTGGATGAAACAGCGGAAGTAGGACAAGAAGCTGTTGAAGAAACACCAGTGGTTGCTGGAAGTTCTGCACAAGATGACGGGACAGTGCCGATGTCAGAGGAGGATGAGGGCCTGGACACGGTTGATGCACCACTTTCTATGTCCTCAACAAGTGATCGTCTCAAGAAATTCCGAAGGCGTATATCGCAGAAAGAAACCACAGAAGAGGCCATTGAACAAGGTACCTACTTATGGCAAATTTTCAGAGCGTTTGTAATTTTATTTTTGTGTGAATAGTTGTTAGAAACTTGAAAAAAATATATTTGATTTGGTTTGGTTTATTCACCAGATAAAGTATTACACATGGTATATACAAATTATATTTTTCGTCTGGCGGGAATAAAACCCCAAGGGGCTTGTTCTATCCCGTTCGAGTTTAAGTTATTAATTTATGGCGAATACATCATATACATTAAATTGGATGTAAGAGCATATAACCAATATTTTAATCAATATTTACAATACATTATTACCATTTATATCATCGTCAGGAATTACGGAACTGTCATTTGAACATTTAGCAGTGATTTAACTTTGGATTTGAAAAGTGATTTGGAGTTGGTTTGTTTTACGTTGATCGGCAGTTTGTTCCACTCTTTGGCTCCTTTTAATTTAAGAGAATAGAAAGACAGGTTAGTTCTGCAGACGGGTATATTTAAGTTATAATTATGATTTCGGGTTGGATAGAGATGAATATCCGATTGCTTGGTGAATATGTTTTTGAATACGGATGGGAGTTCTTGTAGGTGATACATGAATTTGTGGGATAGAAGAAGACTGGTGTAGACATTTAGATTAGAAAGAGTAAGTATATTTAGCTTAGCAAAGAGGGGTGCGGAATGGTCCATTTTTTTAGAAAGTGTGATTACTCGGACAGATTTTTTTTGCAGAATGAAGAGTGAGTTGAGATGTGTTTGATAAGTATTTCCCCATATGGCATTGCCATAGAGAAAGTAGGGGTAGATTAAGGAGTAATACAGTATATATAAAGTCTTTTTGTTAAGGACATGTCTGAAGTGATTTAGGATACCAATGTTTCTGGCAACTTTTTTGCAGGTGTTAGAGATGTGGTTTTTCCAATTTAGCTTATCATTAAAAGTAAGACCTAGGAATTTGTAGTGGTGGACTACAGTGTAGCTCTATTTCTGTTTCGGAAATTGACATGTTATTACGGCAAATTTGGGCATTTGATTTTTAGCCCGCCATCATTCTGATGGAGGGCTATTCAAATCGCTTTTCCGTGGTCCGTCGTCAGTCGTCCGTCGTCCGTCGTCCGTCGTCCGTCGTCAGTCGTCCGTCGTCCGTCCGTTAACTTTTTGCTTGTTACCTTTATTCCAAGAAAACTACCTGTCCAATCTTAATCAAACTTAACATACAACATCACCCTATGGTCTAGTTGTGCACCGTACGTTTTCATCTCATTTGCATATTCAATGTGGCCACCAGGGGGCGATATTGTTTTTTTTTGTTACCTTTATTCCAAGAAAACTACCTGTCCGATTTTCACCAAACTTGACTGACATTATCTCCATATAGTCTAGTTGTGCATCCTACATTTTCATCTCATTTGCATATTCAATATGGCCGCCAGGGGGCGATGTTGTTTTTTCTTTGTTACCTTTATTTCAAGAAAACTACCTGTCCAATCTTAATCAAACTTAACATACATCATCACCCTATGGTCTAGTTGTGCACCGTACATTTTCATCTCATTTGCATAAACAATATGGCCGCCAGGGGGAGATGTTGTTTTCCTGTGTTACGTTTATTGCAAGAAAACTTTCGGTAGTTACCTTTATTCCAAGAAAACTATTAGTCCAATCTTAATCAAACTCAACATGCATCATCACCCTACGGTCTAGTTGTACACCGTACATTTTCATCTCATTTGCATATTCAATATGGCCACCAGGGGGCGATATTGTTTTTTTTTAGTTACCTTTATTCCAAGGAAACTACTAGTCCGATTTTCATCAAACTTGGCTGACATTATCTCCATATAGTCTAGTTGTGCATCGTACAGTTTCATCTCATTTGCATATTCAATATGGCCACCAGGGGGCGATGTTGTTTTTCTTAGTTACCTTTATTCCAAGAAAACTACATGTCCAATCTTAATCAAACTTAACATACATCATCACCCTATGGTCTAGTTGTGCATCGTACATTTTCATCTCATTTGCATAATCAATATGGCCGCCAGGGGGAGATGTTGTTTTTCTTTGTTACGTTTATTGCAAGAAAACTTTCGCTTGTTACCTTTATTCCAAGAAAACTATTAGTCCAATCTTAATCAAACTTAACATACATCATCTCACCCTATGGTCTAGTGGTGCACCACATTTTCATCTCATTTGCATATTCAATATGGCCGCCAGGGGGAGATGTTTTTTTTTGTTACTTTTTTCCAAGAAAACTACCAATCCGATTATCTCCCTATAGCCATGTTGTGTACTGTACATTTTCATCTCATTTGCATATTCAATATGGCCGCCAGGGGGCGATGTTTTTTTTCTTTATCTTTGTTCCAAGAAAACTACCTGTCCAATCTTAATCAAACTTAACATACATCATCACACCCTATGGTCTAGTTGTGCACCGTACATTTTCATCTCATTTGCATATTCAATATGGCCGCCAGGGGGAGATATTTTTTTTTTCGTTTATTGCAAGAAAACTTTTGCTTGTTACCTTTATTCCAATAAAACTATCAGTCCAATCTTAATCAAACTGAACATATATCACCCTATGGTCTAGTTGTGCACCATACATTTTCATCTCATTTGCATATTCAATATGGCTGTCAGGGGCGATATATTTTTTTTGTTACTTTTTTCCAAGAAAACTACTAATCCGATTTTCACCAAACTTGGCTAACATTATCTCCCTATAGCCATGTTGTGTACTGTACATTTTCATCTCATTTGCATATTCAATATGGCCGCCAGGGGGCGATGTTTTTTTTCTTTATCTTTGTTCCAAGAAAACTACCTGACATTAATCAAAATCAACATACATTATCACCCTATGGTCTAGTTATGCACCGTTCATTTTGATCTCATTTGCATATTCAATATGGCCGCTAGGAGGGCGATATTGTTTTTTCGTTACTTCTATTCCAAGAAAATACTGGTCTGATTTTGACCAAACTTGGCCGACATTATCTCCCTCTGATCTAGTTGTGCACCCTACATTTTCGTCTCATTTGCTTATTAAATATGGCCGCCAGGAAGCAATGTTGTTTTTTAACCAAATTTGAAAATGAAACTTATTATCATTATTCCAAGAAAACTACTGACCTGATCTTAACCAAACATGACACACATCATCCCTCTAAGTTCTAGCTGTGCACCGTACATTATCATTTCATTAGCATATTGAAGATGGCTACCAGGTGGCAATGTTGTTTTCAACCAAAATTTCTAGGGGAGCTTAATTTTGCAATTCACAATTTAATTTTCCTTAACAATAGTTATCTCCCTGGAATAAGATTTTTTATGTAGGCCCCAATTCCTATATCCAGTTATTGCTGTAAGTGAAATAATCTTGAGCGCAGCGTAAAACACCAAACAATCAATCAATCAATTTAATATGAATAGATGAACGCGGGCGTTAAGATCCCTTTAAGGGATCTCTTGTTTCATATTTTTTTTTACAACCATGTATTTGGTTTTTGTAATATTTAGAGAAAGTCTGTTAGAAATAAACCATTTTTGAAGCTTTTCTAATTCTTTTTGCATTATATTAAGGGCTGTTGCTAAGTCATCATGTGAGCACATAACACTGGTGTCATCTGCAAATAGGATGGATTTCAATATGTCCGAGACCCTGTCGATGTCGTTTATATATATCAGAAAAAGAAGTGGTCCGAGAACGGATCCTTGTGGGACACCACATGTTATCGTGGCACTTGATGAAAGTGTGCCATTGTATGTCACACAGTGTGTCCGACTTGACAAATAGCTGCAGAGCCACTTATTAGAGATTTCTGTGAATCCATAATGCTCTAGTTTTAAACATAATATTTTATGGTTCACGGTATCGAAGGCTTTAGATAAATCTAAAAAGGTGACTACACTGTGTTGTTGATTTTCTTTAGCAGATATTAAGGAGTCATAAAGAGAATAGGCAGCTGCTGTGGTAGAGTGATTTTTTCTGAAGCCAAACTGACTGTCGCTGATAATATTGTTGTCTTCAATATGTTCCAAAAACAACTGTGTGGCATTTTTTTCAAAAACTTTACTAATACATGGTAAAACAGAAATTGGTCGGTAATTTTTAACTATATTTTTATCACCAGATTTAAAGATTGGGCTGATTCTCGCAGATTTTAAGCATGTAGGGAATATCCCAGTTTTGAAAGATAAATCGATTATATGACTCAGGGGGTTTGATATTGGACCAGCAACGAGTTTAAGGAGACTAGGTCTGATGCCATCAAGGCCTGGTGATGATGATTTTAGATTTTGTATAACTGTCTTAACATCGTTTGGAGAAACGGTTGAAAATATAAATTTGTTTTCGATAGAGGGGCCTAAGTAATCAATGGGATTCTGAGTATTAGTTGGGATTGCTGCGTCGAGTTTTTCGGAAACTGAACTAAAATAATTGTTAAATCCATTAGCTATTGTTTGTGGATCGACTGTATCAGATCCATTTATGCTAAAACAAGACGGAAGATTCGTATCTTTTTTGCGGTTAAGTAATTTGTTTATTATTTTCCATGTATTTTTTATGTCCTGATTATATTCATTGAATTTTACTTCAAAATAGTGTTTCTTTGCTGTACGTATCAAATTGTTGAGTTTATTTCGGTAGCGTCTGTATATCGACCTATCCGTATTATCTGTGCTACTAAGTTGGATCCGATACAGCCGATTTTTCTCGTGAATTGAAATAAGAATCGATGACGTAATCCAGGGTTTGATAATTTTTACTTTATTTTGTGTGATTTCTATGAGAGGAAAACACTCATTGTGTATTGCACAGATTTGTTCGTTGAATAATTGTAGTGCAGCAGACACGTCAGCAGTTTCGTTGAAAACATCACTCCAGTCACATTCAGCTATATCGGTTACAAATTTTTGTTTTTGTTCATCGTTATATCTACGAAACGATATATTTTTCCGAGACGGTGGTGAATGAGTGGAAGTTTTAATTAAGTGGAATATGGGAAAATGGTCGGTAATGTCAGTCAACAGATTACCAGAGCGGAGTGTTGAGTCATGTATGTTAGTAAATATGTTGTCTATGAGTGTTGCTTCAAGAGCCTGAACACGAGTAGGTTTAGTGATTTTCGGATAAAAAAAATTAGATTTGAAGGATTCGAGAAATTCTTTAGAAGGGGCATGTGTGTCAGTTTTGAGCAGGTCTATATTATAATCTCCCATTATTATGCATTGTTTGTTACCCGATATGTGATTAAGTATTTTGGAAGAGAATATTTTGTTAAATTCATTGACACTCTTTCCTGGAGGATGATAAACGACACCGACAAGGTAACTGACCGATTGAAAATCGAATTCAATGAAAAGACATTCACATTCCCCATTGATGTCAATAAAAGACAAGTCGTCCCTGACCTTACAGTTGTCGATGTAATCATTGACGTATAGAGCCAGTCCACCACCACGTCTAGAATGCCTGGATGAGAAATATGACCTATAACCAGGAATATCGAGCAGAGTTTCAGTCAGTGGATTTGACCAACTTTCAGAAAATCCTAGAACAGAAAAGGGGTAGTTGAGATTTTGAATGAATCCTGTAATTTCAGTAAAATGTTTAGATAAGCTTCTAGCGTTCAGGTGGAGAAAAGATAATGCGTTTTGTTTATTGGAGGATAGACTATGATCAGAGTTAAATGAAGATTCAGTGTAGTAGTTTGATTGGTGAGAATTTATATCAGACCAGTGAGATATTTCATAACAGTTATCGTCAGTTGGAGTAGAAGTTTTTTCAACATCATTGAGCTCAAGTGGATTGAAGCAGATATTCTGAAGCTCGTCGAGGTTGAAGTGTGTATGGGATGGCACTGAATTGTTATGATATGATGGAATTTTTTCTTGGGAGGCAAACGGAAGTAATAAGATTTGGTCTGTAGTTGGAACATTCTGCTGATTGTGTGTGTTTACATTATTAGCCATATTTTTTATGGTAATATAGGCTAAATGACAGTCTCGTGGGTTAAAGAATACAATATATTGTATTGCTCTTTCCAGAAGCCTGAAATTTATATTCCTGTATTATTGCATTTCGATTATATAAATTTAAATGGGCATGGACATCTAAATACTGTCTGAAACTGTGGTGGGAAGAGTTTTAAACGCCAACACATTTCAACACAAGCATTCCACCAATGGGTGGTGGGGTTTGAATCCGACTTGAATTTGACAGGGTTTTCAGTTGATGGGAGTTTTCTTAGACACCGGGTTTTCCCCTCTACTAAAAGCTCATGCAAGAAGTTAGATTATCTTAAGTGCAGCATAAAATATAATCTATTTTATGAAATATGTTTATAGGGCTCTTCTTCATAGAACTTTGACTTAAACGTAAAAATAAATTTGTTGGTTGATTTGTTTTATCCAGCTGAAGAAGCGTCAACTGAAAATGAAAAGAAAACTTCTTCACGGCTAAGCAAGATGAGAAGCCGTTTACAGAAAGCCAAGGTAAGTAACCCATGTTTAAAATGTCTCATTACATTATCATGTTGTACCACACCCAAGCAAATTAAATTTATCTTACGTACGTATGTTCACCCTTTGTCAGCGCTCTAGCGACTTCGTTTTTGAACGGATTCTGACCAAACTTCCTATATGGGTCCAGCATGGGAATACCTCGAACAAGTTCGTATTTCAGGGTGCCAAGGTCAAGGTCAAGGTCACCGTTACTATTTATAGAAAATCTTTGTCAGCGCTCTGGCGACTTCATTTTTGAACGGATTCTGACCAAACTTCCTATATGGGTCCAGCATAGGAATACCTCGAACAAGTTCGTATTTCAGGGTGCCAAGGTCAAGGTCAAGGTCACCGTTACTATTTATAGAAAATCTTTGTCAGCGCTCTAGCTACTTCATTTTTTATACGCCCGGCTTGAAAAGCGGGCTGTATTATGGTATCATCTCCATCCGTCCGGCTGTCCGGCAGACTATTTTTAACATCACTGGTTACATAATATGGGAATTATATTGGATAATGTAATATTCCCTTCTGCTCCATAACTTCTAAAGTTTTGATTCCATCTGCACAATTTTTTCTGAGTATATACCTTATGGGTAGAAGGTGTGTCACGAACTATTTTAAACATCACTGGTTACATAATATGGGAGTTATATTGGATTATGTAATATTCCCTTCCGCTCCATAACTTTCAAAGTTTTGATTCCATCTGGACAAATTTTTCTGAGGATATAGCTTATGGGTAGAAAGTGTGTCAGCTTCCTTGGATAATTTAGTGATAGCTATGGTGGCCAAAACCTAA
Source organism: Lepidochitona cinerea (assembly GCA_963971465.1). Classification (NCBI taxonomy): domain Eukaryota; kingdom Metazoa; phylum Mollusca; class Polyplacophora; order Chitonida; family Tonicellidae; genus Lepidochitona; species Lepidochitona cinerea. The sequence goes on from OZ020556.1 coordinate 26,438,988, forward strand.
AAAGTTTAGAATTAGAATTATTCTCTGTTTTAAAGGCTCTTCAATTCAGTTTTATTACCCATATGGTCCAGCAAATATAGCTGCTTAAAGATATGTTTGACAAGGTTGTAAGTGTAAACAGATAAGACTTGTATATTTACACACCATTGACCATCTCAGAGATTAGGCTCTGTTCAAATATACCTATATAAAATGTGGCAAACATCCTGGTCAGAATTAGCTGGACTCCAAGCTGAAGACCTGGACATTTAACACCAGATGAGATTTCATATTTGAAGGACCCTTTGCATATATTCAAAAATATGGAAGGATTAGTTTTGGTATGGCTACAGTGACTCTGCCTTTCCGGGCGTATTTCGAGTTTCCCGAAACTTGTTAACGGATTGTGACCAAACTTCATATATGGGTCCAGCATGGGAAAACCTTGAACGTGTCACGGATTCGAACGGATTATAAATTTCACCGTAAGTTAGTTTTATAGGTTTTGCCATACATATTTCCCTTTATCATAAATATTCCCTATTTTCGCTTTCGTGGCACCAATGAAAATTTGCATCTACATTTCAGGAAATCAAGCTGCTGGTGTGATGCGTAACCAGATACTGTTGAATGAATAATAATATATACCATATTTATCAGGCAATTAGCCTATGCCTGATAACATGTCTATTGCAGTTCAGTGCAAATGACAACTGATGTTATTTCAATGTCCTGCAAATGGCTGCAATAACCCCAGGCCCCATTTTGCATCAGAGTTATTGTGTTTGCAGCGAGGGGATTTGTATCGTTTGCGATGCCTTGTTACATTTTCTGTGCTTATGTTGCAATTATAGGAGATGGGTGAAACTGAGGCCCAAGAAGAGGAAAAGCTGATTCCAAGAGAAAAGAAACAGAAAAGTTTTGCTCACAGGACACGGTTTGAAACAGAGGTACGTTCCACAAATTTGTTTTTCCAGCTAGGATTTTAATCAGCTGATATAAATATGATGGTAATCCCTGAGTTAAATCAAGCACTCGAGGAGAATCTTTAAATGGGTCAATTGATACTACTTAAATTTATACAGTTTTTGTCAATCATATTACCCCTCTGTTCTCTGTGCTTGCTGTTTTGCATATTTTTTTGTTCAGCTTTTGAACTTTTGAAAGTGGCAAAACTGTTAAACAGAAATAATTCTGTGGAATGAGGTCTTCATTTATTCTTTGATACAGGATTTGGATCCAGCTGAAGTTGAGAGACGGAATGAAGAAAAAGCTCGCAAAGTTCGTAGTCGGTGGAAAAAAATGGAGGAGACAATCTCGGAAAAGGTAACCGCCTGTTCTACTTATCTTGAATAAATTAATTTCCAAAAAAGTTTCTACGACAAATAATTTCACGCAACCTTAAAGCTGTTACAAAGTGGAAAAATAACTTTGGAGCTCGCGAAATTGTAGAATATATTTTTATTGTTTCCTTGACCTTTCTTTTAGTTGATCTTTTTTCTTACAGTAAATAATGCTTTTGTTTTATTCACTGAACTGTTTTTTTTTTTTAGTTTTCTTTCTTTAACTGATGCTTTGTATTATTTTTGTGCCCACGAATTCCTCATAAAATCTCTGATGCTTATTTTTCTATGTCTTTCCACTCTCTAGTATTCTATTCCAGAAGCTGAACAGGTATTTTATGCACTGCAGGTTGTTTTTATTTACCGCACATTTCTAACTCCACTGGGATGACAAAATGTCTCACAAATAACATTACAACCCAAAATTATTCCTTTGATGTTGGATGTGTTTTCTTAACATTTTCTGGGGTTTTTGTTGTTGTTGCATAATTGGAAAATTTAACTTTGACAATTTCAAGTTCACAATTTGAATTTGGCAAATTAAAGTTCACAATTTGAATTTGACAATTTCAAGTTTCCAATTTAAATTTGACAATTCATAGTTCACAATTTAAATTTGGCGTTTTCAAGTTCACAATTTTAAGTTAACAATTTAAAGTTAGCAATTGAATTTAACAATTTTACAATTTAACAGTGAAACACCAAAATGTAATAATGTGCACTTTGTTAATCCAAAGGTAGTTTATTCATGGTGAATTAGTATAGCACCCCAATACTTTTGAAAAGGCGGGATTAAATTTCAACTTAAAACAATTTTATTCATGAGTTTACGTCCAATTATGATCTGTATAATATGTAAAATTTTCAAATTTTATGCATTGTGTACACTTCAAATCAAAAAGTTTAACTGATTGTTGCAGCTTTGTATATATAATGCCCTTAACTAGATTTTATTCTTTGCGAAATATGAAATATTTAATCTCATTTCCTATATATTACAGTTTGTTTTTCCTTTTTTATGAGTTGTGTTTTTTTTTTGTTTCACAATTGTCAGGGTATTCCGCTCCCTACAGCAGAAGAGTCCTATGATTTTTTCACTCGTATATACGAACCAGAAGAGGACGACCAACAAGAACAAACTGACAAAGAAAAAGTGACTAAACCAGAAGCTAAACCCAAACCAGAGGAAGGGGAGGTAACTGAAGAGGGTGAACCAATACCAGGCCCCAGTCAAGATCCAGAAGAAGAGGTAAATATATGTAAAACATAATTTAAAACTATGTTATGTACTTAATTATAGAAGTAAATGTGGCTACTGAGGATATGGCCTTTAGTTCTAATGTGTTTTTAATGATGATCTTTGATCGGTGAGTTTAATTACATGTAGTTGGTGTCTTTTTCAAGAAAGTGTAATCCCAAAATGACGAGAATACTGATCTTTGATCGGTGTTCATATTTTTCTTCAATTGCTTTCCTCTGACTTACACCAACATACCTGATCATTGATTGCTCAAATCACTCATAGTTAATATAAGAATTTGACTGATTCATCTGTTTTATCTCTTGGTCTGCCTCCACATACCTAGCATTGCAAGCATTACCATATACCGCAGGCGTAGAGCGACTTAGTATATAGGCAATGTAACCGCGACCGCCATCTTGTTTTTTCGAGTGACTTCCGGTAGGATCTGTCAGTGCGATCGCCGATGTCAGGGTCCGGTCAGTTTCAGGTAATTTTCTTTATATTCGGCTTTTAGCTGGGGCGATTGCATGTAATTTTTATTTTCCTCAGTGATTACTGAGTCTTTCTAAATCCTCATTTAAGCCTGACATTCTCTGAATTTCTTTCACGCTAGGGAATTCCCTTTTACAACTTATTACGCTGAAAGGTATTTCCCAACTTTGACATTAAAAAAACATATGATCCAAATTCCGCGTTTTGTTGAAATTTTGTAGGAATCTAGCCAATCATATGTAAAAATAGTGTGCAAAGTTTGAAATTAATGCGCCAAGTAGAACTCTTAAAATATATGCTTAGTTGACAGCTCCTCCAAATACATACTGAATCCCATTGACAACTATTCATAAATCATAGTTTACTGAGGTTTCCCACCACAAGCTATCACCACAACTTTCACCGATTACCCCTAAGCATGTTCGAAGTGGAATTTTTAGTCTGAATGGGGCTTTTCATATTGGATTCATGTTAATCGCTGTCATAAGTGGGATGGTTGCCAGTAACCAACAGAAGGTTAGGTTAAATCAGAACATTTAATTCACAAGTAAAAGTGTTTGTACAGAAAGGTTAGCTTATCAATTACCAAAGCTGGTCTAAACCAATTATCTAATGGATTGCATTGACGGTGTTGATGAAATTGAATAAAAAGTCATTAATACAAATTTTCTATCATTATTTAGATAAAAATATTCCTGCTTATACTTTTAAATTTTATTACACTTTTCCTCCAAACAATTTCTTCTTATATTTAAAATTTATTGATTTTCTTTGAATGAAAATCTGCGATATATACTGATTTTCTTAACCTTAACTTATCAATTCGTTTTAAAGCTGGTCTAAACCAATTATCTAATGTATTGCAATGAGGCCGTTGATAAAATTGAATAAAAGGTCATAAATACAAAATTTCTAGTATTATTTACTTAACAGTTTAACTCCTGCTTATACTTTTAACTTAAATTACACTTTTCTTACAAACAATGTCTTCTGATATTTAAACTTTATTGATGGAAATGGAAATCTGTGGTATTCTTAAGCATTAAAGGATAAATGTGCAATTATTTTTCAGAAATATGACAACCTATACTAGAGTTTCAATTTACAAAATTTGGGGACTGGGGATGATATTCACCACATCAAAGTGTTTGTTAAATATTTCTACAAGAATGGCATGGTATTATCAGAGATCTACAAGAATAGAGTGGTGTGTCCAAATCAATGAGATTGTTTATCATTTTAAGTGTTTTATGATAAATATTTGGAGATAAAATATGGACATTTGAAATGTTCTGAAAAATTAAAAAAGACATCAAGCTTCAATCATCATCAGGGAAATTACTGAATTATGAAATATTTCTACAAGAATGGCATGGTGTTACCAAAGATCTACAAGAATATGATTGTGTGCCCATAATCAATGAGATTGTTTATCATTTTAAGTGTTTTATGATAAATACTTGGAGAGAAAATATTGACATTTGAATTATGCTGAAAACTTAAAAAACATAAGCTGCAATCATCATCAGGGAAATTACTGAATTAGTAAACGAGAACCCAGGAAAATTTGAATCTCTTAAATGGTACTTTTTGAACCCCCCCCCCCCCCCCCCCCCCCCCGCCCCACACACACACGCACGCACTTGCAAATAACAGGCCTGACCCACACACACTTGCCAATGATACATCATAAATGATCAAATTCTAACAAAGATGTGTGAGTGAATTTTGATCATTATGCAATCCAATGGAAGGATATGGATGAGTGAGTGAGAGAAGATTTAACATCGGTTTCAACATTATTTCAGTCTTTTCGCGACAACGATAGGGATGAAATAACCTTTGGTTGGTGCATGAAAAACTAAAAATTGAAATATTTAAAATCTCATAATTACAGTCATGTTTTAGACGCAAAGAAAATAGAAAAAAAAAACAGTTTATTTTTTAATTTTGTAGTGCACTGTATATGTTACATAAGTACCCAGTACTATATTTACATTTCGTTTATTGTTTTAAATAAAACATTGCCTCCTTTTTTGTACATTCATCTGTGTACAGAAATACAAATATTTTGATCTTTTAAACTTGTGTTTTAGCTATTTAACTTTGCGTTGTCCTCCAACTAAGACTACTTCTGACTTGCTCATGTTTAACCAGTCTATTATATTTCAAAATGTAAGCCCAGTAACAATTTTGGCCCTCTCTTATCCATCATTAGTGTTGGCGACCTGAAAAAAAATATGAAAAATATATAAAATATGTATATAAACCAAGCTTTATAACTGGACCTGTTTAAATTTGTCACAGGATAGTCATATGCAGACAATTATAGAATTTGTTGTTTTAATAGAAAATAGACCTGAGTAATTTTTCCAATTATGTAGTTTATTTTATATAGATATATTTTTTATGACCACTAAAACACATGCTACCATTACAGGCCAATCTTCTGGTAGAATTCCAAATGCCCTTGCCATATCATAAGTTTGGGGGAAAATATTAACCCATGACTGATTTATTGATTTGTCTTTCACACCACATAAAGGATTACTTAATTTGCACAGTGGCACAAATTGCTGGAGAGATAGAAATGCTCAACCTTCTGTTAGTTCCCTTCAACCATCCCACTTATGACAGCTATTAACATGAATCCAATATTAAAAATCCCATTCCCATTAATATTTTTTGTAAATTTCCACTTTGAACATGCAAAGGGTTAATCAGAGAAAGTTGTGGATAGCTGGTAAAAGAAGAAAATAAAATCCCCAGTAAACTATGATTTATGAATAGTTGTCAATGGGATTCAGTATGTATTTGGAGGAGCTGTCAACTAAGCATATATTTTAAGAGTTCTACTTGGCGCATTAATTTCAAACTTTGCACACTATTTTTACATATGATTGGCTAGATTCCTACAAAATTTCAACAAAACGCGGAATTTGGATCATATGTTTTTTTAATGTCAAAGTTGGGAAATACCTTTCAGCGTAATAAGTTGTAAAAGGGAATTCCCTAGCGTGAAAGAAATTCAGAGAATGTCAGGCTTAAATGAGGATTTAGAAAGACTCAGTAATCACTGAGGAAAATAAAAATTACATGCAATCGCCCCAGCTAAAAGCCGAATATAAAGAAAATTACCTGAAACTGACCGGACCCTGACATCGGCGATCGCACTGACAGATCCTACCGGAAGTCACTCGAAAAAAACAAGATGGCGGTCGCGGTTACATTGCCTATATACTAAGTCGCTCTACGCCTGCGGTATATGGTAATGCTTGCAATGCTACCACATACCTGGACAAATTTCCCGTTCTTTATTATGATGTTGTACTTCACATTGATTGAAAACTGAAGTACAAAGAACTAACAGTCAGGTGTCTGCTGATCTACCTGATCTCCTGTAGCCTGTTCCATGAAAAGACGTAGCTTAAGTTTTTATGTAAATGCCATAGCATCGTATCTCTACAGTATGGGTTACCATGGAAGTTACGTAAAAACTTATGCTGTGTCGCTTTTGGGAAACAGCTCCCAGGAGTGTTAATAATGCAATCAACTGATCTGAATTTTGTCTGCTGGCTATAATAAAAGTGATATTCTCATTTGACAGAATGTGGAACCTGTAGATGATGGTCGACCTGAAGGTGAGTCTGACTATACCCGGTCTCGATGTGTTTGATGCCCCTCTCTCATCATCGAGTGGTAATTTACCCATTGTATGATAGACTGACATCCATCTATAAATTTCCCCCTTATGAAAATGGCATTAGCTCTCTTTTGAGAAGACTTTGCTAAGTTTATTAGGTAGAGTTATCCTAAATTTGACGTCCATGACTTGTAAAAAGCACCTGGTAGTGCTACATGGAACACTTTTTTGTCCCCTGTCACCATGTGGTGAGGGGATATGGTAATGCCCTGCGTCCTTCCATCCTTCCTTCCATCCGTCTGGCTGTCTCCATCTTCTGGACTCGATATCTTGAACAGTTTTTACCGGATCATGTTCAAACTTGCACAATAGCTTCATGCCAATGAGAAAATGGATGTTATTGATTTTGGCCTATCTGCATAATTAATAAAGAGCTTAATTAGCTAATTAACATTGTTAAATCTTGAAATGCTTCTTCAGCATCTTGTCAACGGGATATCTTTTAAGTTAAAACCTACACAATATGTTCACACCATGGTGCGGACAGGATTGATTTTTGACCAGCATCTTTGACTCTTTATTTTTTTCATTTCTTTTTTACTGACATATTTTCCTGGCGGGGGACCTGTCAGCTGTGCAGCTTGTTAACTTTGTATTAATAAGTTGTATTGTGTTTTTATTTCTGGTGTTGTAGATGAACGACCATTACTGGATGATATAGCAGTAGAAGAGTATGGGCTTGTGGCAGTTCGTAAAGCTGAATACAAATCATTATCAGACAGGAAAAAGGAAGAAGAAGAACTGTTATATGTACCATCAGTTATTTCTAGTAAGTTGATCCGTTCATAATATATAATAGGTATATAGTAGGGGCCCAGTGGATCCACGTCGTCCTCTGTTACCAAGCGGGTCTACCGCATGCTCTGTGACCAAGTGGGTCTACCTCTGTTACCCAGTGGGTCTACCTTGTCCTCTGTTACCAAGCGGGTCTACCACATGCTTTGTGACCAAGTGGGTCTACCTCTGTTACCCAGTGGGTCTACCTCATGCTTTGTGACCCAGCGGGTCTACCGCATGCTCTGTGACCAAGTGGGTCTACCTCTGTTACCCAGTGGGTCTACCTTGTCCTCTGTTACCAAGCGGGTCTACCACATGCTCTGTGACCAAGTGGGTCTACCTCTGTGACCCAGTGGGTCTATCTCATGCTTTGTGACCCAGTGGGTCTACCACATGCTTTGTAAACCCATCCAGTCTACCTCTGTGACCCAGTGGGTCTACCTCATCCTCTATGACATGTCCAAACGGGTCGTTAGCCAGCAATATGTATTAAACTGTCTGAATTTTCATAAAGTTATCTTTTTTGAAGCAATTTTCATTGAAGAGGATGTCCAAATTTTAAATTTTTCTATCTCTCCCATATTAAAAATGCTGAGAACAGCCCTTTCAATTTGATTCATATTCTGAACTGCCTGTCCACTTGGACGTGTAGACAGGTGTCCACAGGCATTATTCAGAATCTGTATCCATTTAAAAACAAGGAATGTTTGAGTGTCAAGTTTTGAGAAATGAAAATGTATACAAATCGAATGCTGCTACACAGCCATAATGGAGCTGATAGTTTGTCAGGAAAGGTAGGAGAAATTTTATTTTGGAGTATCTTTGCTTGAGTAATATGTTGTTGTTGTAGTCCCTCCATCAGAGAAGGTCTTGGAGCAGTTAGAGCCACGGTTTTTAGAAGAGGAAGGATTTTATGTAGGGGAACGTCCATCTGTGAAAGTAACGAACATGAATCGACTTGAACATCGCCTAATGAAAGAGGGTGAAACGGTAAGGGATGACGATTTTTGATAGATTTATTTTCTAAAAAAAATTGAAAAATCATTCATACGGCTTGATTTATATTTAAAGACTTCAGTTAATGTTCCTCTCACCTTAGACTTTCAGAAACTTTAATACTGTCATGAAATAATTTCCTTTTTCTGTCAGGGTCGTCGTTGGTTTGGTGAAGATGGTAGAGTTATGTCCCTTCCTGACCCATTAAAAGAGAACCCGTCTCGTCCGCGGATACCTGATGAGCCAGACCCTTATTTGGAGACTGTCTTTCATAAGGTAACTTTCCTAATGATAATTACTGCATTATAACATCACTGTATTAGTAAGCCGAAACAAATTACACAATATTGGTTGAAATTAAACTTATGCTTATGTCTCAAAAATGTTTTGTACAACAGAAGCTCTTGTCATTCAGTTTATAGAAGATCAATTATTCAACGGATTTGCATGTAAAAGAAATAACTTGAAAACCATGGTTTCTTGATTTAGGATGACATGATGATTTTGACATTTGTTAAACAGTCTTCAGGATGGAAATAAATGGGAGGCAAATGTTTATATAAAATATAACACAGTGACTGGGAAAAAACTAGACTACTTCATTACCGTTATTTGAGTTTTCATTAGAATGTCATTATCATGGTTTGTGTATCACTTTTTCTTAAGTTTTTTTGTCGTCTCCGCTTTTGTGTTTTCCCTGTGTCAGTTGTCTTAAACATTTTTATTGAAAACTTTGAAGCTTGACACACTTGTTCAATACAAGTAAAAGAAACGTCCAGCTGAATGTTAGTTTCAAAAGTTATGTCCCTCAATTACCGTTTTCCGATTAAATTATTGGGGATTTACATTAACTATGCCAAATACATTAGTCTTCCTGACATTTTATGGTCTGTGGCGTCGAATGTCAAAATTGAAATGGGATGTGTGGAGAGAGTGATCTTTTGGTTGATTGGTTCTTTTGTTACCATATGACTTTAGCTGTTGAGTGCGATGTTAAACCACAATTAATCAATCAGTTGTAAACAATGGAAATTTCTCATCTGATATGATTTTACTTATTGTTTTAGGCTGTAATGAAGGAGTTTGACAGTCGCTATATTGATGGAGCTGTGGATGGGACTGGTCAATATCAATTAGATATAGACATCAACTCTATAACGTTTACCCATCATCATCTGTTTAGTAGAGAACATGTCCTGGCAGCTAAAATTACAGACCTCTATGAACAATACTGCTTCAGACGTAAACAAAATATGGTCAAATTTCTCACAGAGAGGGTAAGTGTATATCTTATATCTGATTTTAAAATCTTGTTTCATTGTAGGGTAATAGTATCATCCTTGGCCCAGCTGAAATAGTAATTTTAAAGTCAGCATAAGTTGGCCTACTGCTAATGTTTGTTTTTGTAACTCACTGACGATAAAGAAAGTTTTTGATCTTGATCTTGCTCCATACTATTAGTTATTTGATGCCCTTTCATGTGGAAACGTCTCAGAAAAATATCTGTCAGACACCAAATATCTACCCATATACTTATGGAAGGGTGTCAAATAATAATTCTAACACATGCGTGATTTCCTTACATGTTGTGAGATAGGACAAAGCTGGCGTATAAACTAGCATATACGCAAGAACGTTTCAAACGCCCTGACACTAAACGACGTCATCATTTTAAAATTTTGGTGACGTGATGGAACACGACGTCACCGGATGACGTCATCACCTAAACGCGAGTGGGGATGCCAGACTGTTGTGTATGCCAGGCATTTCGCCTTTGCCATTTTTTTAGTTTGAAGTAAAAAATAAAGCAAACTACTAAAATTAAGTTTTTCTTTACATTAAAGTTAATGTGTTAGAATAGAAATAATGGTTTGATTCTCTGCGTATACGCTGTGATAACTGCAAGAAAAAATGAAGTGTCCACACTTTTTGACAATGGACACTCAAAAACAATGGACACTTCCTTTTTTCTTGCAGTTATCACAGCGTATACGCAGAGAATCAATCCATTATTTCTTAAAGTGGCATGAGCTGCCAAAATTCACACTTTTTTCATAATTTCTGATCGTCCCGACAGTAAGAGGCTTTGAAGGCCATCGACAAACTAAATGATTAGAGTTGGAATGAGGAAAATCCATACAGTATGTGGCCTATACAAACGGGAATAGTGTTGGAAAAGTAAACAAATTTAAATAACCGGGACGACCATTCATTCATTCTAAGCCAAAGTTTATTTCAAAACAATACTTTATCGTACATTCGTGAGATTAGAAGCACTAAAAAGCTTCTGAATTACACGTGTTGAGAAAAATAGCTGATAATTTCAGCTTTCTGTTTCAACGTCAAAATATCAACATTTTGGCAGCTCATGCCACTTTAAATATATCACCAAACAACCCAGCTTGTTTACTTAAAACTGGGTAGAATCAGCTGTTCTTTATTTGATAAGTTCACTTTATAATAAATGTTGTCCTGGAAAATGCGAATGTGTTATAGGCTTGACCAATGTCTTAATGATGTCCCGAAATTCTATTGTGACGTGCAAAGTTATACCGATCTCTGAGACCAGCAAATTGTTCTATGCTATGAAATAACATTCTTAACTGACGTCACGATTGGGTTTCGTCTTGACTAACACATTCTGTGATTCACAAAGGCCTTCACTCTGTGGTAATGCCAGCGAAAAAAACCCAAAAACGATTGGTTGTTAATGTAATAGATTTTGCATTACTCGATGAGGATCTCTCAGCTGAGCAGTGAGTTGTAATCTTTGGCACAGCTGTATAAAATATCTTGTCTCCATGCATGGTAATATACCCACAAAGATGGCACTTTAGTTAGTAATGTAATCAATTTTTGTTGAAGATTATAAAATTTTGCTGTACTATATGAGCACTTTCTCAGTTGATCAGTAAAATGTAATTCAACTTTGGACACTCACAGATCAGGCACTTTAAGTGTATTAATTGTCATCTTTGACGATTTTGAGCCTCTTTCTTGTCAAAAAATCTGGTCTATTCCCTAAAAAGTTATTTTTATTCTCTAAGAATCCTATCAAGAGGTCAATCGTCAATCATTTCTATTCAGTATTTATCCAAACTTATTTTTATCTCTTTCAGTTAAAAGCTCTGAAGATATCTGCCAAACATTTGGAAGAACACAGGACTGCTAAAAAGGTTCAACTTTAATATGTATAATTTCAATTGTAACATTCAATTTTTAACGCTTCCATTAGGCATGCAATCAAAACGATTTTGGATCACATCAGGTTCTGTTTTTAAAATATTGAAAATCTGGTCACCCACATTGTTTTTAGTTGGTTCTAGCTGTCTGATGATTTTTATTAAGAGCATGCTATGATGAACTATTTGTTGGCTAGCATCTTCAGGCTTTTCGCATGACTTTAGTACCTCTTTATTTTTCCTTTCATTTTATTACACCACATGAAAAGAAAAACTGGTGTTTTTTTTACTCTGGATTTGAAAACAGATAAAGAGTGTATTTGTTTAATAGGAGTTGGAAGTTCCAAGTCCTTGGGCCAGTAGATTTCTATAAGCCATGCTTAGGGACTGATGTGTCATACATGTATGATAATATGTTAAACCTTCATTTCAAAGCTTACAGTACATAGTATTACATGAATGCTAAATTCTTAGTAAAAAAAAATAAGAGAAAACAAAAAATTTTTGAAGTGGGTTACTGGACTGAGCCTTCATTTTAAAAATTGTATGCACTATCTAATTCTTTACAAATCAATTTTCTTTGTTATCATTTATGACAGAGAGAAATGAGCAGTGCAGACCGTCAGAATTACGATCATAGATTTGAGGATTACTCTCATGAAATCAAGTAAGTTTCTTGTCTTTCACAGATAAATTGATGATATCACCATAGACAAAAACATAAGCTCATTTAATAGTTTGATCATATTCAAAGAATAAGCACAAGAAAGCTCTAAAAATAGTATTACGTCTTGTGACATATCTTCTTATCAGTGTGCTTTGTGTAATATTCAGATTTAGATCATCTTTACAATTTTTGAAAAGCTGTCCTTAATTAGTTTTGCCTGTCAATATGTTTTTTATGCCCCCGCCCATATTTATATGGGGGGGAGGGGGCATATAGAGTTTGGTCCGTCTGTCCGTCCGTACATACGAAGTGTTTCCAGACAATAAATCTTAAACCAGTGAAGGCTTTCATTTGAAATTTTTTTATAAGATGTATATCCACCCTACCTTGGATGAGATTGTGTTTCGAGAAAATCTGCTCACAGGTGGCGCCACTGCAGGCCTAGACCTCGTAAATACAGTTATGATTTGAGGTTTCCGGACGTTATCTCCATAATGACTTGATGTTTTCTCCTGAAATGTATTGAAATGAAAAATCTACAAGCTGATTATAAGATCTTATACACTGTAGGTTATTTCATAGACTAGAGAATTAGTCTTATTTGGGGTTTTCAAGATGTTTGTTATGAACAAACTCCTAGCTGACCATAAGATCTTGCGTGATGTTACTTCCTAGATTAAGGAAATATTTTATCGTGAATTATTTTATTTTCCCAGGAAAACTCGTATGAGTCGAGATTCAGAACAGGAAGCTGATCGTCATCTTTTAAAGAATATCATCAACGTCTGGAAGGAAATCAAAAAGCTAAGAACAGACCAGAACTTTACTAATACTGCTGTTAAATTACAAATCAGAAAGTAAGTTTTAGTTCATGTATATGCACTGAGTTTTGTGGAGTGGCATAAAACATCAATCAATCTACGTTTGAGTCTCAGCTTCAACATTTCAATGCTGGCTCTGACACACTTTAAATCAATGGCCACAGCTTCCAATCCTCCTCATGCTCTGAAATGTTCAGGAGTGTTAATGGATTGACCGAAATTGAATTGAAATTAAAGCTTAGCTTTTTCTGTGGGTATAGTGATGGGACCTCCTGGTTTAGTTAAGCTGACAGTCCACCATATAAGTAAAATGATCTCCAGATTGTTCCATGTATTTGATTGTGTTACCAGGAAGGCAATTAGGTCAATCATTCTACTTACATTGTTCAAATGAAATTCAAATTTAGAAAACATCCTATTTTTCGGACGTGGTGAGATTTGAACTGGCTATACAATGATGACAGGTTTGTGAATGTCAAAGATTTGCTCAACTGTCAGTGTGTTAATTGTCTGATGACTTGTCGTCGTTGTTGTATATTACAGAGAGGTTACAAATAGAGAAGAAGATGAGGAGAAATGGAAAGATGAAATTGAAGATGAATTTGAAGAAGTGAAGGCAGCCCATGAGAAGGAATTCCAGAAGAAAATGGCTGCTTATAACACTTTGCTAGATGCTTATAATATACAGCAGAAAGAAAAGGTATAGGGGGAGAATGGTGTGCCGACATTATCCCCCAGCGACATTTTCCCCCACGACATTTTCCCCCGCGACATTTTCCCCCACGACATTTTCCCCCGGCGACATTTTCCCCCACGAACTTGATGAGTGTACTCGGACAATACGAAAGCCTACCTTACTTTTTTTCTGCAAAATTTCCAACTGGACATTCCAAGTTAACATTTTAAACAACCGTAAAAGAATCTCTGATAAATGGAGGGGGTTTGTCATCTCCCCCCCCGGCCCTGACCCATGCTCTCACCCACCCATCCGAGACTAGTTTGCTTGGGGTTTTACACCATGCCCAAGATGGCTCAGCCCCCTTCCCTCATTTTGGTAGTTTCTTCTTATTTAGATGACCAATGCCTGATGCGTAATCTCAAAACATCCTCACAAGCCCACTTAAACCAGTTTAAGCTTAACAATATCGAACAAGAAATGAAGAAGAGTTTGTTTTTGTTCTTCTTTTATTATACAGGATTATAACTCCCTATATACACATATAATACACTTCATGCAGTTGCAACAGGGATATGCTACGGAACATTTCCTTGGATCAAAAGCGATATCAGTACTCGTATTTTTATTGACATTAATTTAGTCGGATGTTATGAGCAACTGCTCTTAATGTTTGCTCAACTGTTCTAGTCCCATCCCGGCGGTCCACACATATCTGGTGCAGTCTGTTCTGAAGCTGAACAGTTTCACGGCGAAATCGCTTGCGTTGGTGTTGCCCGATGGACTGTTGGATAATGGCTGTCGATACCAGGGCGTGGTCTTTGCGAAGAGCGTCGATCAAGGTCCATACAGATGGATGAGACTCTCCCACAAGGTGTTGGAATCCCAGATTCCAACTTTCACATATATTGTTTGTTCTGGCCTCCTCTGCCAGAGTGGTATCATGCACATTCCAAATGTGAGGGGGGAAGATGGGTGGGCGTCGTCGAAAACGGGCTGGTGGAATAACTCCGTTGGCTGCCGGGGGAGGCTGGATATGGCGAAAGGTACCTGAAACATAGGTCTGATCAAAATAGTCCAACAGTTCTTGTAGGCCTGGCGGAATATGTCGCCTTAAATGGTTCAATCCATCCATTAGGTCGTCAAGTGGCAGGAATGCAAGACCATCGATCATGCCACAAAAAAGCTTAATTTCTTCATCCTCTATGTACTGCCTGGCTAGGCCCATTCCCTGAATTTTTCTCCAGGTGCTCTTAGTCAAATGAAAGAAACACCCCTGGGTGGTAACGTGTTGGCCCAGAGTTGAATGTACCGCTTGGATACTGGCCAGTTCAAAGTCCATGGTGGTGGTTGTCGGGTCCGGCGTAAATCCAAGATTCTCGCATCGCGTGACCACGGCCTGTAACATTTCCTCGTACGTTTCACGCGATTTATGTGATAACAAAGCGTAAGCACATGAGACGGAAGTATCTCCAAGCGGTGCACGGATGACGTACAATTGCAGAAAAATTCCGGGAGCCAAAGAAAAGTTCCCATCCATAAACCACCGTTGGCATCCAGCGAGATGTCGCAGAGCATCATCCGCAGCAAACACGATGACCCGATGATGCTCGAAATCTTGCCCGCTGTCGTGAATCAAAAACATATCTCCGTTTTCGCCTAGCGTCTTCCACGGCTCTGGAATGTTCAGCTCACGTAGAGTAGGTGGCTCGTTTGGCACTGTTCCGCGTTTATGACGCTGGATCCGACGTTTAATTGTAGCAAATTTGCCAATGCGAGCCTTCGTCTGTTCACTGGTATTTAGTAGAGAACTTACAAGGATCTGTGAGGTTTTCTCTCTCGTGGTCTTTGACTTGTGCAGAATCGTTGCTTTCACCTTCTCCACGTCGATCGAATCAGGACAGGCACCATGAGAATGAAGACTAGCCACCTGTATTATACAAATGTTACACTTTATTACACTTTGTAAACGTCAGCAGGATGTACATGTATGTTTAACGATTCGAACCGTTTGAAAATTTAATTCAATTGAAACAACTGTTAATATTTAAGAACACTAAAACACACGGGCACAGGGAAGATCTTCTTGTAATAACCATGGAGACGAGTCTCTAATTGTGTTAAAAGAGGTGCATGTATATCATTTAGACCTTTACATCGCATCATAAATTGTTGTAATAAACTATTCGTTTTGGCAACTGACCAAAAACAAATTGTATAAATGCCACTCGAAAATATGAATTAATACTTTGAGCCATTCTGGTTGCAATCAATGGTCGCAACATCAGTGAAGTAAATCATTATCCACAGATTCCTTTTAAAATCTTGTTTTATAATCTTGCTATAACTTGAAGATCTTATTCACCTGTATGTTATTGACAGCCATGTCTGTGTATGCAGTGGATTTGCAAAGACGGGATTTCCTTTGGCAGCACTCCCACCGAATTCTGTCGCCTCTCTCGCACTTCTTCGTATATGTGTAGCCATCATAACATAGTTTAGAGCCACCTCTGTTGGTTTTGATCACTTCCATGGTGAAAGTGGTAAGTGAGTGATTGCATGTTGTATTTATAACAAAATGAATATTGTCACCCACAACTTGTCATGAACTCAAACAGTATGGAGCCAAAACGTATAGCATAGGATGCAGGGCCACAAGAAAGTAAAGCTCCTAATTATAGACAATCAGGGGATTATGGATTAATCAGTCGAAGCTTAAAGAGAACAACAATACCAAGCCATATGACTTAGCCTACCATAGGATTATAGATTATTCAATCAAACTAGTTTTTGCGATGCTCACTCAGTCATCTTAACTAAGACATTAACAAGAGTATAATATAAAAAACGTATACATTTGTTTTTTCCCTTATTCGAATCTTCGAATTTCTTGTGTAACTCATTCCAAAAATAATTACTATTTTTTTAGATAGTTAGATCGAATAGCTTGCAATACCCATCTTTGAGAAGTTCAATAATGTAAGAAAATATTTCCAAAGAAGAAGAAAATCTAATTTTGATTTTGCGTAATTTTCAAGATAAATTGTGAACTGGATATGAATACCATTATTACCTAGTAGGCTATACATCCCGTATTCAAGGGTATAAGAAACAAATATATTAATGATAAATATATTAGAAACCGAATTGTAAACAAATTTATGATCTCTGTCAATCGAACAATACACCTAGACTTATTAAAATTTCAAGGTTGATACATTTTTTTGTTTCCAAATAATATGAAACAATTTAATAAATGGCGCTGTTTTTTTACAGACGAGACATGATTTCTTTACTTTTTCAACCCTATTATATACCTCTACTGTTTGTAAAGTAATTATTATTTTTGGAATATGTTACACAAGAAATTATAAATTAAGGAGAAAAAAGCCGCATAAAATGCGTAATATCGCAGCGGGGGTCGACACGTGTCTGGTAAATTAGTAGGTATGGATGGGATGGGTGGCGCTATAATTACCCTACAATCAGTTAATCAACTATATGGTAGGCTCCGGGGCGCCGGCTTAAAAAAAACCCTCCATGCACTGCGCAGTTTGTTGTAGATTATAAGTTAATAATTTAGACGATATAATGAGCGTGCATCATTTACGAAGATTACCGGGTATTCAACAAGACTGTTCGCTAGATTAAGTCATCTGAAATTATCCATTCTCAAAATGTTAACTTGGAATGTCCAGTTGGAAGGACTACGATTAAGAATTGCTCTGTTATCGATATATGCTGGGACATTTAAAATGTCATTGTAAAAACCGAACCCAACGGCAAATCGAAAGAGATTTACGTGCCACTGTTTATTGGCCGCGAGGTTTTGCAGAAAAAAGGTGAAAAGGTAAGATAGAATGCCGTTTTGTTAAAATGGGGGAAAATGTCGCCGGGGGGAAATGTCTCCGGGGGAAAATGTCGTGGGGGAAAATGTCGCGGGGGAAAATGTCGTGGGGGAAAATGTCGCTGGGGGATAATGTCATGGAGTCGGGGAGAATATTTACTGGGTCAATATAAATGTAAAGAAGGGATAAGAATTTAAATATTATGTCAAATATACCCCCACCCAATCCCAACTCACAGTATACAAACCCAAGGTACAATTTTACTACATATCCATTGAAAAATGTCTGCTAGGACAAGTGAAATGTGTTTTAAACCAAGAGCTTTTGTTCCAAGAAACATTTACCAGCCCCGATAGCTCTGTTGGTAGAGCATCCGCTTTAGGGCTGGGAGATCCAGGTTCAAGCCTAGGTAGAGTCAGATCAAAGACTTTAACAGTGGGACTGAAATACTGTTAAGCAGGACATAAAACCCAAATCACTCACTCACCCCAAGAAACATTCAAAAGGGATGGTCAAACAGTTGTTTGAGAAAATGCTGTTCACGTCTTTCATTCAAAACAAGATATCTTTTTACTTGTTATAGAAAGCTGCTCGCAAACGTCAGAAGAGACGTCAAAAAACTGAGGCCAGAGTTGAAGGGTCACAGGGTTCACAGACCAGTGTTGCTGTAATGGATGTTGAGGAAACGGAGGTGAGTCTTTCACATCCTTTACTTTGAGAGTTGTTGCTTTTTGTGTTAGATATTCTGCAGAAAGCAATCTGGTTTTATGATGTGCTCCTATGAATTGTTTGATTGGTTCCTGTGTTATAAGCAACCGTTATTTTTTTCCACTGCTTCTCAACAGGTTTTTTTACTCTCATTAACAATTCTGGTCCATCAGTCATATTGGGTGATTTAACATTTAATTGTAAACAAGCACAAATGTGAATTAAAGGCCCAATCGCCGCCGTAGCCTTTCTGATACTGTTAACAAAGGCAATCACAAGCTTACTAGAAGTAAAACCACGAAAATGAAACATGGGACAAAATATTTATGTAGAGTTCATGTAACTGATTAACGACCATGTTTGGTCTATTTCCACATCCCCAGGAGGCAGTCCTAAAGGATACAGAACTTTTAGAAGAGCCAGATCTCCCCGAACCAGAATTACCAGTACAGGAAGATGATAAAGATCTGAGGGAAAATATCCTGGCCAAAGCTCGCCTGATACGCCGTCGACCAGGTATTATGAATCAGGTTTGATGTATTAGTCAGAAAAACTACAGGCCTCATATGAACTGTTTTTAACTACAGGTATTATTACCTAGTTTGTAAATTAACTAACAGTTTTTTGTAGAGATCTTCTCCAACTAAAACAGTGATGTTAAGTATAAAAGAAATAGATGGTTAAATCTTGGATCGCTTTTATCTGTGATTAAAATTTGAGGGATAGGAAAAGTCCTTGTAAAATAGCCAATCTACTTTCAATTGTTTACCTCGCTATTGTTCATCTCAGACACCTGCTGTCCAACTACCTCAGTGAATAGCCCAATCCTGTGTTGTGTATTCTGATACCATTCAAATCTTATGGTAGTGAAGAAAACGATCACATGAGCAGTTCACAAATCCTCGATATCGGTGTGGTTCGGAAGTGAATTGGAATACATGATACAAGGTTTGGCTATTCACTGGGGCAATCATATTAGCGCCAGTAGGCCTCTGAGACAAACATTAGCGAGGCAAAACGCTGCCATCAGACTGACTGTAACACAAAGGTGTTTCAATATCCCACTTATCTTTATCCCAGATTTTATATAAAGGAGAGAATTTCTGAGCAGGGTTTTCATTTGGTTGCCAGGTACCTGCCAAGGTTGGAGTTTTTCTACCCATTTTACCTGGCAATGCCGCCATATAAGTAAAATAATCTTGAGTGTGCTGCAAAACATCATTCAAGTGTAATTTCACATTTTCCTCTACCACTACGGGTACATTTTCTATTCCAGGTGAACCACGTTTATTTCCTGAGTTAACAAATACTGCTACTGTAACTCCCACATCAGCTTGTCCTAGGTATGTATATGATAATTATAATATTCAGTATGAGAGTTTAGGATATAGAAGCTTTTACGCAAAAAACAAACAAAAAATGTCTTAAAGTTAAGGATCATCTGAGATCCAGATTATATAGTTTGTTTCTATCATACCCCATAGATATATTTGCCTACAGTAAATTATACATAACATGGATAGGCTGATTGCTTAATGGCGCCATTGGGATATCAGGAGCAAACACATGGCGGATGCGATATTTCTGTAGTCAAGAGTGTTCACTTCAAGGGGACCTTCCATTGATGCGGCGCGGGTTCGAATCACACTCAGACCAATACAAATTGAAAAATTTCAGAGTGGATTTTTCACTCGGTCGCCGTATGTGGAAGAGTTACCAGGTACCCTCCCAAGGTTGTGGGTTTCCTCCGAGCATAGAGCCCAGTTTCCTCCCACAATAAAACTGGCAACGCCGCCATATAAGTGAAATAATCTTGAGCTCGGCATAAAACACCAAACAGTCAATCAATCTTTTTTAGTGGAATGCTATACACTCTAAAGTCATTTTTATAAATAAAATAGTACAAATATACAACTGCAGAATTCAAGAATATTTGATTTATTGTTTGGCACAAAAACTAATCAACTTTATGTTCTATTTCTAATTCGTATAATTCTTTCTGTTATCCTGAATAGGGGAGAACAACAACGACGTGATCAACTTTCCAAATATAAAATATTCATCAAGATTCTCTTCAATAACACAGAGGTTTCCAGGACACTGTCTAAGTGAGTTAATTCAAATTGATCATATAACTGTTGTGATTGTTCAACTGCACCAAGTTCTCTATTTTATGTAACAGTTCAAAATTATCAGAGCCAACATTAGTCAGTTCTCTAATCTACTTAGTTGGGAATGAGATTATTTTTTTAAACTGATGCTAATTGGGAATTCACAAAAACTGTTTAGGTAAACTTTGGCTGTATAATCTCAGGCATAGTCCTTAGCTTGGCATTTACTTCCACAAAGTTACCTATAATTTATATGCTGCTCAAAATCCTTTGCTTGTACTATCAAGTTATCTACAGATCACTTTTATGTGATAATGATAAAATGCAGACTTTTTGACCGATTACTCTTTACCACAGTAATTTCCATAGGGAAATGTCTTGATGTAAACAAGTCAAGCTTTTACATGGATAACTATTCTCATAAAAGAGGACACTTGTTGTAGAAATATTAACCAACAATTTTTGTTGTTGATATCCTCATATATTGCTCTATCTACCCATTGCAGACCATTATCTCAAGAGTTTAGAGTTAACTTTGGACAGATTTATAACCTGAAGATAGTGAAATGGCCAGAGAGTGTCAAGTTACAGGTAATTACACGGATAACTCCCTCTTGACAATATCTACCAAAAACTCTCAAACTATTCTTAAAGATTTGAATGTTGGATCTTGAATTGAACTTCAGCAAAATTTGTCTATGTTAACTGTGAAATTAATTTAGCTATTAACTTTAAATTGTTTCAAAAATTGAATTAAGTGTGCATTTACCTTGCTTAAATTAAGCAGCTAATTTTACATGAAAAACTTCAACATCTGGCTGTCAAGGGTATAATTTTTTTCAACTTAAAGGCCCACTTGCCGCCGTAGCCTGTTTAAATTTGCTAAGAAAACCAATTTACATGAGCTTACTACGACTAATACCACTAAACTTAAACACAGGACACATAAAACATGTCTAGTTAGCTTTAGACTGTAAAAATGGGGTGAAAAACAAACGAATAATCAAAGCCTGATTACAACAACAACGATCAGTGTCGGTCAACTTTCGTGTTGGATTAGCCTCATTTCAGGCCTTTGTATCTGTGGTTTACACTCAAACAATTACCAGCAGTCTTTTCCAGTCACTGTTAACCGATCGTCAGTCTGTATTTCTCAGATAAATAGGCCTACGTAAAATTACACTGTGCCGTTAGTTCACTCACTCAACTGAAACATAAAATCGCCAATAGGGGGCAGATCGGTTTGTTTACGTTCCGGGTACGTAACAATTCAAATTTTCAAATTCAAATTAAAAATACAAAGTGACGTCCAAACTTTTAAATTTTGGTAAAAATAGAAAGTTCCTAACTTATATTGTCTGGGAAAAATACAGAATACGGTCTTTCTTTTTTAATGTAAACAATATTCCTGATTTTCGCGGCAAGTGTGCCTTTAAGGTTACGTTTTGTGCTATGTTCATGGTATGGTTTCATTTTTCTGTTGACAGATCTATGAGTCTGTAGGCTTTAGTACATCCTTAATGGCGGAGATTTATGCTGCTATCCCAGAAGCCTCTGTCACTTCTGATATCGTCCAACTAGAGGAGTTGGAATTCAGCAGTGATGTGCGTGTGGACCATAGCCATGAAGGAGTTGGAAGCGGTATGTGACTTTATGTGTTTCTCTATCTTTGTTTATAATCTTTTTTATCTGAAGGGGTCAATTGACCTCTCTGACCACATGTTAAGCAAACATTCAAAAAGGTTAGACAAGTAAAGAGAAACTGCTGGGACGGCATGACATTTTCCGAAAGGAATTACCGACACAGAAGAATGATGGCTACGAAATATAGAATATCATTCAACTATGGCTTCAGTTTTCTAATGTGCATTTCTTTTATCACAAAGCGACCACGCTGGATTGTCTAAAGCCCGGTATACACTGAGAATTTTGCTGCAACCCAACCCGACTGGAAAATCACGTCGCCTTGTAGAGTTGCTTCAGTTGTGTCGGGTTGGGAGTGATATGGACGTGCTAGATATTTGATCAAGAATCGTGTTGAGTCGGGTCTGGTCAGATAGTGTATCCACCCTTGCGACGATTATCGTAGTGAGTCTGAATCTGTAGACCAATCAGAAACTTCACTTCTGTCAGATGACGTCAAAAAAACATATTTTTTTTACCTTTTTCCGCTAGAGAGTTCCAACGCCATATCTCCCGATGGCTTCAGTTGTGTACAGTGTATACCGGTCTACGATGCGACGCAACTCAAGCCGACTGAACCCGACTCCAGTAGGGTACAGTCGAGTCCGGTCGGGTCACAGCAAAACTCTCAGTGTATACCAGGCTTAACCGTTTCTAATATTTGGCCAAGCCATTTGGCACTCGCGGAGAGGTCATTTCAAGGAAAGTCCTACTCCCTCACAAATAATCTTAAAAGCTGTGAATGAGACTGAGCCTTTCATGCAATGTGACCATTTAAATGAAATATGCTTTATGCTGTATAATACATCAATAAATCCCACCACTGTCATCTTATTTTATATCTGCTCAATATTTTTATTTTTATTTTTTTTATTAATTAAGTGTGCTAAAATACAAGACAACAATGAGCTTTTCGTATATCCATCTCGTGTTTGTCATCAGGCAAGTTAAATAATGTATACTGTGGACTGTCAAACACAGAGCTTGAGTTTTGTAGGGAAATTATAAAGTCATCCTTCAGAATTTTGATAACACCTCCATTGTCTTTATATCATATCTTTATTCATATCCAGGTGTAACGTTCAGTTTTGATGCAAACAACACAGAAGTTGTGTGCCTTATGACAACAGGTAGCTTGGCCAGTAGTGTAGGGTGGGCAGTAGACACTGATGGCACACCCCTTGTACCACCCACTTCTAACAACCTCTATAATATCTATAGGTGAGTTTTTTTGTTGTGCAGAATGTCTCAAATTCTCTATTTTTTTTACAATTAGTTGATTGATTGATGTTTTATGCAGCACTCAAGATTGTTTCATTTGTATTTCGGCGTTGCCAGGTTTAGTGGGGGAGGAAACGAGTACCTGGCAACTCTTCCAACAATTAGTAGAGGTAATAGCTGAATAAAAAAATGGTAAAAGACATGTTATTTACACTAAAACTAGAAATTCTTTCTGACACACATTAGTGATTAAAGGACCATGAAAATCCTGGGTATCAACCAAGAGCAAATAGATTAAAAATGTGTATTACGTCTCAACTTTAACATTTAGGGAAGGAGGAGGGGGGAATGGTTTGTGGATATATTTATCAAAGTAAAAGAAATTGTCTTAGAGCAGTTCCTACTTGTCTTACTTGGATAATATCTTTGTATAATGTACAAACTCTTATTGATTTCTTTTAGACTCCCCAATCAATTTTTTTACATAGATTATCATATTTTGGAATTCACCCTTTCTGTCCCTGAGTCCGACACAGGCCTTCCATCGATGTGGCTCTGGTTGGAATCCCACTGAGGCCAAACAAAAATTTCAGGATTTTTCTCTTGATCACCATATGTGAAAGTGTTGCCAGGTAGTTGACGAAGGTCTCGGTTTCCTCCAGGCAAAGAGCCCATTTTCCTCCCCTACTTAACCCGACAATGCTGTCATACTTGTGACCACAGTCGACTGACCCCAAAATACATGTATGCCCGTCAATATAAAAAACTTGGAGAAATCCCTAAGTTTTCATGTTATGTTGTTGTTGTTGTAGTGCCATGAAGAGATTTGACCCTGTGGCAGCCATAGGAGCAGCGGGAATGGTGGACATTGACAAACTGTCTAAATGGGTGTCCGAGTCTAGACTTGACCCTAATGACCCCAGTAATGCTGATCTCTTATACCTCTTTAGGGTAAGTGTAGCTATTAACAATTCTTCTCTTGATGAAATAGGCCTACACAAGGGCAGAGATTAGCATTCATTCTTTGTTCTGTTTTTATGATGCTGTGGCCATGTGGGAGTATTGCTATTTATTTCAGGTATTCAACACAGCAATAACATTTTTGACTTGATTAAAGACCTGACCATGCTTAAAGTTTGAGCTGCCTAAAATAGGGGTAATTTTGTGAAATTAAAACTAGCTAATTGTTTATTTTTTTTATCAAGTACAAAATAATAGCTTTCTGTTGATATTAAACTCGGGAATGTATGGTAGGGTGTTTTTTGTAAGCAAACTTCTAAAATGTCCTCCAACATCCCAGCTATATGTATATGAATTTTGTCTGTTAGTAGCACACATCTTCGTTTCATAGGAGAGGTTACCGGTACACTCTTGATTGATTTTTAATTTCAACTTCAATTCTTGAGTTTTTAAAATTGTTTCAAACGCTCAACTTCTCTTTACTATCAGAAATAAAGAAAAAAGTCTGAATTTTGGCAGCTTATACCACTTTAATCATATGACATGTCTGTTCATCTCTTGCAGCCAAGGGGAGATAACTTCAATGTGTTAAAACCACCTGAGTATTTCCGATTAGAACAGCTACAAGAGGAGTTCAATTTTGTAACTGACAAAGAGATAGAGGAAAATAAAAGATTTAAACTGATAGAGTATCGGGATTCAGAAATTCACGAGTTTAGAAACGTCAAACTGATTCCACCTCACGAGAGAGAAATTCCCAGAGACACATTTACGGTGAGGGGAGTCTATTTTACTTTTCTGGCAAGATTGTTTTTCTTTTAAACTATAGAATGTAAGGTTGCCTCTGTTTGAATGCCATACCAACAGGATTTCTATTTCATTGTGTTGTTTGGTATTCAAAATGTTTATATAAATAGAATATATTTATGTAAATAGAGGAGGGAGTGTTTTCGACGAGGAACCCTATGGCTGCTGATATGGCTATTTATGTCTAAACAGGGACAAAAAATTGTACAAACTTTGGTTCTTTTTGCCAACTTAATAAACTAAGAATTTACCAAATTAACTGGACAAAGATACATAATGGTCACTTGAGACACAAATATTGATGCAAATGTCCAATTTTGAGATACCCGAAACATATCAGAAAATCCTATTAATAACCTAATATTTTCTCTCCGACATACTGAGCCATCGCTATTCTTATGCTTATTGAATTATTGACATTATTGTCTATCAGCAATATAAGAAGAAAGAAGCAGAAGAGAAGAGAGTAAGAAAGTTTGATGATATTGAGGCTCACCGGGCATCAGTGACACGCTACATGCAGCGTGTACGTGAGCAGGTCATGCATCGCTTCAGGGTTGCAGCACATCAGAAACGTCTCGAGGATTTGGTCATAGAAGAGGCTGTACCTAATGTGGCGTAAGTTTCTAATACTTCTACTCTATTATTCTAAGACAACTGCTTTGTCTTTAAAAATTGTTTTTTTGATTTATGTTTTATGCTGCACTCAACATTATTTCATTTATATGCCAGGATTGCCAGGTTTATTCTGGGTTAGGTGACCTTTAGCTGTCACTTTGCAACCATTCTAACCTTTAACCTTTGATTGTCACTTTGCAACCATTCTAACTTTTGACTGATGCTTTGCACCAATCTAACCTTCAACTTTTTCTCTGATACCATGCAAAAATTCTAACCTTTGACCTTTGGCTGATACTGTGCAACCATTCTAACCTTTGACCTTTGATTGTCACTTTGCAACCATTCTAACTTTTGACTGATGCTTTGCACCAATCTAACCTTCGACCTTTGGCTGATACTGTGCAACCATTCTAACCTTTGACCTTTGATTGTCGCTTTGCAACCATTCTAACTTTTGACTGATGCTTTGCACCAATCTAACCTTCAACTTTTTCTCTGATACCATGCAAAAATTCTAACCTTTGACCTTTGGCTGATACTGTGCAACCATTCTAACCTTTGACCTTTGATTGTCGCTTTGCAACCATTCTAACTTTTGACTGATGCTTTGCACCAATCTAACCTTCAACTTTTTCTCTGATACGATGCAAAAATTCTAACCTCCGACCTTTGGCTGATACTGTGTAACCATTCTAACCTTTGACCTTCGGCTGATACTGTGTAACCATTCTAACCTTTGGGTGATACTGTACAACCAATCTAACCTTTGACCTTTGAGTGCGGCGTAAAACATCAATCAATCAATTAGCCCTTTGATGTTTTCCAGACAGGGGTCAATAATCCTTCCATGAACCCTCCTTTGTTGATTGTAATAATTCTTTTCTCATGATATTTTACCCACCAGTATGATAGGAGTTGGGTTGTTGAAGTTTGTCCAGCCCCGTCATCCACTACGACCTGAGAGACGAGAGAGAAAGAAAGTGACAGCTCAGGCCATTAAAGGAGATGAGGTTAAGATCTTAGTGAATATCACCCGTGCCTTTGATATTCCTACCAGGGTGGCCATTTCACGGTATGTCTTCTACGTGTATACTCACTTGTTTAATCATATTAGATAAAATATTCTCTGAATAAAAAAATTGAAAATTTCACAAAGGTCACTAATTTCACGATAAAGCATTAATTTTATAAATCACGTTGACCAACAAAGACACCTACTACGCATAATAAACCCAAGATCAATCACTCCGTCAAAGAATCAATCAATATTGTGAATTATTTATTGACGGGTTGATGGTTTCATTTAACATTTCAAAAGAGACTGTCATTCATTTAAACCTTTAACTTAAGTACCATATATCACATTAAATTCTGACACCTAACGTAACATAAGATCCGACTCTTTGTGAATGCTTGTTATTTCCACTAATCGATTCTTTGTTTACCTATCCGTGGGAAATGACATCAGTCTCCCGTGACCTGTGAAATTTTAAAAGATATACAGTATATCAGTATTCAAACAACATAACATAGCTAAGATATAATAAAAACCTGTGTTGGTTACTATACAATATGTATTCTCATGCAGTGACTCTTGAGAAGTGTGGGTTGTAGATTTTCTGGGGTTAGAAGAAATACTTTTGTCTTATTACTTTAGCACAAATTGTGTTTGTTGTTAAAATGATTAGATTTTTCTCAAGAATAGTATCAGTTTCATAGGCTTTGTTGTGCTCAGGGTCTCGGTGGCTCAGTTGGTCAGAGTGACACTCCCTCAGTCCGACACAGGCCTCCCATCGATTGGGCACGGGTTCGAATACCACTCAGTCAATAAAAATTGAAAAATATTTTTCAATCGATCGCCGTATGTGGGAGAGTTGCCAGGTACTCGCCTCCGGGCAATGAGCCCGGTTTCCTCCCTCACTGGCAAAGCCATCATAGCATAAAATATCAATCAACCTTTTGTGCATAAAGCCAGGTTTTCTTCCATGTAATAAACTTGACCACCTTTGTCATATAATCTTAAGAGAAGTGTGAACAATTACTTAAATTCAACATAACAATATCAATGTTAAGATGTAAATTAAGTATTTATGACCTCTTTTACTCTTACTTGTTGATTTTCCCAGAGGAAATGATAAGTTCTTACTAAGGTATCAAACTGTGTTAGTGGAATGTAGTTCTGTGGTAGAAAGAATGTCATGTAACCGCTTATTGTTATTGTGAAATTCTGTTTTATTGGCAATGTATTATTGTGGTTATGATTGAGTTATTTTATTATTCTCATAGTCAAATATATTTTCTGCTATTACCTTTGCCACTGTTTTTATTTTGCGTATTTCTAACCGTGTCAAAAGTCTATGCTGATATTTGTGTATCTTTGTTCTATCTAATTTTGTTATGGTTTATAATTGTCTTAGCCCTTTTTATTGTCCATTATTTTCACATCCTTCCATTCTGTAATTACTTGAATGTACTGGATAATTTTCTATAATTGTAAAGATAATTATAACTGTTTAAGTGGAACAAAACCTTAGATATTTATTGGCATAAGAAATTTGGATTAATTTTGGAAGTTTTGATATGGAAATATCATTGGAATTATAATCCATGTGAATTTCCATTGGTTTGTTGATTGATCGATGTTGGATGTTGCAATGTTATTTCATGTGTATGGCCGTGGTCATTCAAATTTAGAAACTCTTTGGGTCTTAAATGACCAACCACCCACCCTTAAAAGGAGACGTCGCTTAACTTTGTTTTGGTTCTCCATTGACCTTCAAAAATACAGAGTGATCAATCTCGAATAAAAGGCTGCAATCTCGTGTTGCTATTGTTTTGTGTCTGACTGTCAGTAAACAAATATCCAAAAGTACTGTTAGTGTTAATGCATTATTTTGTAAAAAAGTATAAATTTGGCTGCTTTCTAATTGTTTAATTGTTTGTATTGATAGTGGCACTGCCAGAGCTACAACAGAAAGAAGCACTAACATGGCTAGAGAGGTAAGACTTGCATATGATAACACTTTTTCTCATTGATCAATGTTCCCTTGTTTTTACCCCTGAAGCTATTATTAGATAAAACTTCTCCCCCCCCCTCCCCCTTCCAGCCTCCTGGTTTGTTAATTAGAATTAGTCTACCCATCATCATCTTTAGGCTCTAGTCAGAAGTGGAGACCTCTTCACAGCTGTGTCGGTACAATGATAGTCTCTCATACCCCCACAAGCCCGCCATTGATGTGCCTTATGTGGAAGGAAACAACCCGGTTTATTCCCCCACTAAATCTGGCAATGCCGCCATATAAGTGAATATCTTCAGTCAAAACACATTATTTCCTCCCTATTCTTTTTGAGACATCGTATTCAATTTAGATTGTTTCATGTGTCACATTTAAATTAATGGGAATATTGTCCATACATTGTACGTATATATTTGTTTATTCCTGTTAGGCTCAAGTCCGTCCCTTCATCCAGGCCTCCTTTCAGCGTAATGTTTTGAGAACAAGTGTGGCAGATGGACCCAATCCCAGCTTTAATGAGGAACTGGAACTACAATTCAAGTAGGATGCTTTCTATTCTCATTATTTTTTGGGATTACACTTTCTTAAAAAATGGCAGAAATTCTTCTACCGATTTTGGGTGAAACCCGAAACGGGGATCGAACCCGGTCCCAGAGTGGTTTAGTCTCGTTTCGCCTACTTCTGAACAGTATTTATTTTGGAGACCCTGTGGAGACCGCCTAGTGCGGCCCCACTAGGCTTGACAAGGAGGGTGGGGAGGAGGGTAGGGGTGAACAGTCATCTGCCATCGATCACTGAGTGGCAGTGAACAGTTATCTTGTTAAGATGAAAACTGTTCACTGTGGCCTATAAATATAAGGGCACAAATACATAACTTCAAATGCAACCATGGCATCCGAGCAGGCAAGACTAGACTTTATTACGACTAAAAGAGGTGGTGTTAATGTAATGCGGAATGGCTATAAGTACCGTGTAAACCGCAAGAAAGACAACTGGATTGCCTGGAAATGTGCGACTGCAGGTTGCAAAGCTAGCATTTCTACCTTTGCCGGCATCCTCAGCAATGTTGGGCCACATCAGCACAGCCATGACATTCCATCCTTCAGCAGAGAAGTCGAGAGGGTAAAGGGGGTCATCAGAAAGAGAGCCAGAGAAGAACTGACACCTGTACCCCAAATATACGACGATGAGCTTATTAAGCTGAATCAGGCCAACCCAACAGAGGCATCAAACTTTCCGTCATACTACTCTGTTCGCTCCGGAGTCTACAGAGAAAGGAAGAAGACCATACCCACAGTTCCTAAGCACAGGCGAGATATTATGTTGGATGGACGTTGGACCTTAACGGACAGAGGAGAATCCTTCCTATTAGCAGATGATGGAGAAGAGAACAAAATACTTTTGTTTTCTACCAGGGAGAACCTTGCCGAAATTTGCCAGTCCAGGGTCGTGTTGTGTGACGGTACATTCTACATCTGCCCAAGCATCTTTAACCAAGTATATACGCTCCATGGTTTTTACGAAGGCCACACTCTACCATTAGTTTATGCTTTGTTGCCCGACCGACATCAGTCTACCTATGAACGTATGCTGAGATTACTGAAACAGGCCGCTTCTTCTCTAGAACTAGACTTCTCTCACCACCAACCATCCAGGCAGACTTCGAAAAAGCATTTCACAATGCTGTTTACACTGTACTGCCCGAAACTACTTTGAAAGGTTGCTTCTTCCATTATTCCCAAGCCATCTGGCGCAATGCGCAGAAGCATGGATTACAACAGCCTTACCAAGATGATCCAGAAGTTGCTACCGTTGTCCGTCGTGCTGTCTCCTTACCTTTGGTACCACCAGCAGAAGTAGAAGAAGTTTGGGTCTATGCCATTTCTGAGTCACCAGCCACCGCCAACTGTACTGCATTTATGGATTATGTGACACTAACGTGGATTGAAGGCGGATGGGAGAGGCATATGTGGAACCATTACGACACTGTTGGTCCCCGGACAACAAATAATGTAGAGGGATGGCACCACCGTATGAAAGCCGCTGCCGGAAAATCTCATCCTAACATCTATGAGTTTATCCAGTTGCTACAAAGAGAACAGTCTGTAACAGAGGTGAAGTTGGGCCAGATGTCAAGTGGAGCCAGACAGCAGCCTAAAAGACGGAAATATCGCAAACTTGATGAGCGTTTGTCCCACCTGAAGGACCAGTACCGAGATGGGGAAATCACTGTTGTTCAGTTGGCTGATCGAGCAGCACATTTTGTACACCTACATTAGAAAATCAGTGCAACTCATTTATTTAATTCTGTCATTAATAAAATATGTATTATAACTAGATTTTTTCTTGGGGGATTTTGGGGGACGTCAAGTGGATTTTATGGGGGAAATGGGGATCTTAATCCTTAATCCAGGTATTGTTAAAGGATTACCGAGTCTCCTTTCGCCCCGCGGCGTTTTCTAATTAAAATAAAAGGAGTAGGCGAAACGAGACGTCACCCCCAGAGTATGCCACCTATCACCAGCACTAATTGATTAAACTTATGATGCTTTGTATCTCAATTAAATAGCTATATAATGTAGAGATTTTGTTACCCTCTGACTAACATAACATAAAATGTGCTAGATTTGGTATTTAATTTTGGCTTGGTCATTTTTGCTAAAAATAAAATAAAATGATGAAAAATCACAAGGCAACAAAATCTAGCGGTTAGCATTTTAGAATCGATCTTAATTTATTTCTGTGTTTTATCTCTTTGGTTCCAGAGCCCCTGGCGATGACTTTAGTGCGAGCAGTCTCCAGTCGATAAATGACTTCATCTATGTGAATTTGTTTGATGAAGTCTCCGTTGATATTCTTGAAGTAAGGCTGAATACATATTTCAACATTTTGTTTCAACAGACTTATTCTGTTGTGAGCTCAGTAGCTAAGTCAACATAGTCTCTCAGACCCGGTTACAAGCCGTCTGGTGCTGTGTCGTGGGCTCCAATACCACTTTAATAGTCCACAGAAAAAATTGCAAGAAAGTTTTAGTGGGTTTTTACTTGATTGTCCTCTATTGAATCGTTGCCAGGTAAATGTGCCTGCTGAAGGTCAAGGGGAGGGGGGAGGGGTTCTTTTGGTAAAAGATCCAGTTTTCTCCCTCGCTAATCCTGGCCATGCCATGATATACGCACACAGTGTAAAACATCAGTCACTCACTCAGTTGAAATAATCTTCTATTATATCTCTTTTCTTCTGAGATTTTTTTTGCACGCCACAGCTCAAATATTAATATTGAAATTTCAGGATGACCGTCAGCGAGAGTCTATGGTACATCAACGTCTGGAGAAGAAATGGCTCGGATCATTACGCATACCATTCTCTACAATCTATCTTAACGGGAAGGTAAAGTCTAACATCCCTGCTTTTTGAAACTCACTTTCTATTTTCTTAGAAATTTTTTGTGTTTCTTTAAAACCCCTGCAGCCAACACAATGTATTATCACATTAATGATTTATATAACGTTTCTGTATGATTCTATAGATTGATGGCACATTTCGTGTGAACGCCCCTCCTGTACTATTAGGCTACTCAAAGAAGGGAGATAATCAGGATGACGTGGACATCGGAATGGGAGAGAAATCTCATACCTACCTCAATATGTTCATTACTATAGAACCACCATTACTGCCGGCTGAACCTACCAAAGAAAGGGTAACATACAATTCTATTTCCTTGTTTACAAATCTATGTGTCAATTATTGCTTCAGTCATTCAAAGCATCTAATATATTTACAGGCCATTTTGCTGGGTTAAATGTTTATTAATCTTAATGGCACACTTGTCGCTAAAATCTATAATAATATTTTACATTAAGAAGAACAGATTTTTGCCCAAATTTTACACTTCGGTATAATTTTGTATTTTTAATTTGAAAACTAACTCTGAGCCTGGGCATGATTTGAACCATCTGGGTAATCTAACCATATAATCATTTATCAGACATTGATTGAAAGCTTAAAGTATGTACAGTAGACATGCGTTAGTTTCAATCCAATATTCAAATAACCCAGATACCAAACTATCGCTATGTAAGCCACCTCCTAGCTCTAGCATAACCTAGATCAATTTCCATTGTCTGGAAAAACAGAAACTGGGTCTTGTGACCTCTAATATTAAAACCCATCAACAGCTGTCTTTGATAAATATTTTCAGAGTAATTTCAATACAGCTGTAGCTAGACGATAGATTTTTCTTTACATCACTCTACTATGCAAAATATTCAAGAGCGAAACTGAATTTTCTCCAATAAAACATAGCCATCTCTTTGTTATTAGGCACTGTGAGCTCTATGCACAATTCCAACAGAAATTTAGCACTTTAAACATAGTGATGCAACTCAAATTGTTGCGTCAATTACTGTGGAATTTTCCTATATCTGTAATTTTGTCAGACCAACCAAATGAGTTATTATCCAGAAGTTCAGTTTTCAACCATTGATTTGCTTGCAGTTTTCCAGTAATGAAGATGAGAAGTTGTTGTTGTACAGTGACACCTGGCAGGAGGAATTTGAACAAGCTTTCCCCAAACGACAAATTAAAACTACAGTCACTGATGTCAATGGAAAAACTGTTTTCATTACGAGATACATCAAAGCTATAAAACCTCCTGAAGAAATCTTTACCTCAGCCACAACTGCACAAGATAAAGCTGTAAGTTTATCATCTTTCTTTTATGGTATTTTAACTCTAATTACAGAGAGTAGATTCAAACGCTACAGAATGGCTTTTTCACTCATTTGTCAATGTGGAAGAGTTGCCAGGTACTAGCCAAGGTAGATGGTATCCTCCCCCACTAAACCTGCAACATTTAAGTGAAATAATCTTGAGCGAGGCAGAAAAAAATCAATCAAATCAGCAAGTGAGGGAACAGATATCTTGATAGAAATGGTCATGTCTAATTTCTGAGATTGAGATTGAGATTAGATAATCAAATGCCACAACCCTTCAACAAGGATGAAAAAAAAACAAACAAACTGCAGGGACATTTTTTGTTAAATGTTAAACACCAAACAATCTTTTCACTCCATCATACCAAGAACCAAGTGAAATTGAACTTTCTATATATATACATGTATGTATTTGTAATATATTTATTGGGCATCATGTGTCCTCACCAATATGTCTACCTAGCACTGTTCTACTATACTGGTGTAAAGTTGCTCATAGAGTTTCAACCTTGAGTTGTGCATCAAAATGAGACCATGCATAAGTTTGTATCGTTTATCATAAAATTATGACAGTCGTAACTTAAGCCAACTTAGTAGAAGGAGAGTATATCGGTAAGAATGTTTTTTTCTGATTTACAGGAAGTGGTAGCTAGATTTGTCTCCCTTATTCCATGTCTCTCAGACTCGGTTGTCTTCCCTGGTCTTTGTGATATTTGGAGTACTTGTGATGTGAGTATTTACAATACCATGGAATTGTTAGGAGTCAAATTATTGGCTACCTTATTAATATGTCACTTCATTAGCCTGTAAGTTCACCCTACATTCCTGGCCACTGTTGTTGTCACTGTACATGCAGTTGAACGTTTTGATTTGTAGGGTGTTTTTTTTCCTTTGTTTGCGACATCTGTTCTGACACTTTGTACCATAGACCAGCACATGTATAGCGTCACATCAAAGGATATTTTTAACACACCATCAACTGTCTTTAAAATACACTTTAAAGTCCAGAGTTAGATGCATTTAATAAACGCCTTTAAATATTAAGTAGCTCCTTTTACAGAAAGTAAACCGATGCTTTATCTCTAAATGTATTTC
Organism: Lepidochitona cinerea; assembly: GCA_963971465.1. NCBI lineage: Eukaryota > Metazoa > Mollusca > Polyplacophora > Chitonida > Tonicellidae > Lepidochitona > Lepidochitona cinerea. The sequence continues at coordinate 26,473,650 of OZ020556.1, forward strand.
AATGTATGTCCTGAAAAACCTTTACCAGAATGTTGAGTCATCGATTGTCATAATTACACCCGGGTCAATTTGAGTGTTCTGTTTTAGCAATTTATTCAGATGTTAGCTGGAGATGAAGAGGAACATGCTGTCCTTCTGACTAACTTCTTCCTGGCTATGGGAAAACAAGCCTGGCTTCTTTTGGGTGAGATGAACAAAAACCACAACTACATTTTTGTTACTTGTTTGGCTGAGTGCAATTCCTAGAAATGAATTCAATTTACTCTTAATACTTTTTTAATTTTTTAAACATATACTTAAGTCACATATTTGATTAAGTTAGAAGCTTGTTAAAGTTGTATCTCTGGAATTTATGGACAGTTTGTAACCTTTAAATATCTAACTGATTTTCTGAAGGACCTTTTAGTTTAGTACGTTGAATAAGGTGAAGAATTACTCATGGGTAACAGCTTCTTGGTTTATTGAGTGACAACATTTTGATGTAATTCTTGCATCTTACATCGTTATCAAAGTCATTAACGATGTAGAAACTACATCGAAACGTCGTCAGCCAATAAACCAAGAAGCTGTTACCCATAAGTAATTCTTCACCTTATTGTGACCATTCAACTTCTAAATGCCATTGAAAGATTTAGTATGTTGAATATTTAGATCAAGAAGTCTTCCACTAATGGGTTGGTTCCATTTATTGTATGGTTTTCTAGGTCATGGTATCCCAGAAGGCCCCACTGCGTATGTGCTAACACTAGAGGAACGAGATTACTGGATCTGGAATGCCAGTACTGGTGAACATTTCAGTTGTAAAGATAGCTTTTCTCCTTTACAGAACCTTGGCTGTCTAATTAACAATGAAAATGTGAGTTTTATTATCAGGATCCTGAGACAGGCTATTTATTTATCATTGCTTCGTCTACAATAATTTACTTATTGCCACTGTTACTGATTCTTTTTAAGCTGACCTAATTTATGCCTGTCACAATCAAACCATATGAGCTTACTCATGGCCGCAACTTTGCAAGTGGGCAATCCTAACTCCATTCTGTGTCACCGAAGGTATGAGGTTTCCTCCCCACTAAACGTGGCAATGCCGCCATATAAGTGACGTTGCGAAACGCTGTTGGAACCTTGCAAAGATATACCGATCCCTGAGACAAACAAAGTGTTCTATGCTTATGAAACTGACGTCACAAAAGGATTTCGTTTTGACTGAAGAATTCTGTGACGCACATAGGCCTTCACTCCGTGGTAATATCAGCCATGAGACCTCAACTCTGGGGTGATATAGAATCAAAATTAATATGTACACGGAAAGCGCTCAGTTAAAGACTCACATTTTGGGCATTTTGACTAATCTAATGTGTAGAAATTTCTCTGAATGGTGATAACCTGTGTTCTAAAGATATTCTGGAAATATTAATGATAACTTTAATGACATCATAGATTTATGAATTTAAGTTTTGTATTTAAATGAATTCATGAGTTCTTGTTTGAATACATTTGCATGAAAGTATCTTCCTCCTTCAGAATGTTTCCTTTACTTAGTTGTGGAGCAAAATTTGCGGTTTGTCCTTTGCTGCTTATAATAATAATAATCCCTTTTAAAATATTCTAGATCTGGGCTAATATCCAACAATACGACCAACCAGCCAGAATGTCTTTTGACCTAAATAACAACAAGAACTGGAAGATGTTTTTCTCTCGAACTTTTCCATCCCCTTGTCTTAGTTCTGTTCAGGTAAGTATTTAATTATCTTTGCCGATCATTGGTTTATAACCAGTCAATAAACATACTTTAAGACAAAATAAATGAGTTATATTAAGGTTTATATTTAAAAATTAAAAAATGGTATACCTGTTCTATTTTAGCTCCTGTAGAAAGCTGGATTTGCATACCAAATGTTTAGAGAAAACAATTTTCCTGTCACATTAATTACACATACCCATCAAATTGAACAGATTTGTTTATTTTCAAGTCGGACTGATAATGATATTTTTATTTTAGAAATGTTTTTGTTGTTATTTTAGCCTGAGAATCTGCTGTACACAAGTCCACAGAAAAACATGGTGTTAGATTTACAGGAGAAGATTGAACAGACTTTGAAAGCTAAGATAATGGAGTGGAGAAAACTTCACCTGACCAGATGGAACCGTTATTGTACACAGAGTATGAAGTCACTTCTACCAAGGTAAGGTCATCTTTCATTTTAATATCTGTTGCTTTTATTTATCTTTCTCTCAATCCATCCAAATTGTTAAAATATGTGCTGCTAATCTTGTCAAATGTCAACTATATTTTGGTTTTGGTTCAAAAGATATTTATGTTAAAGTGAATGAATGATAGATTATTGCCGTAGAACTACAAATTTTACATTGTTGGCTTGGCTAAAGTTTTACTGATCGTTTTATCTTTAATTTAGCATTTTAAAAGCACTCTATGTGTGCCGATTATACAAGTTGATACAGGAAATATTTGAAGACAAAAATAAAACTTTAATCATGATCAGTATTCATTCTTCTTATCTCCAAATAATAAATAATGGGGTAGGTGTGGACACTCATGATTATTTGTCATATGCTAGTTATTGCATTGTTTATTGAGGAAGGGGACTGGAAAGCCTAACCTTTCATTGATTGCTGTCAACCATGATGCACCTAACATAGGATGATCATATACAAAAAAATAGTTAGTAAACAATTTATTTTGTACTGAACATTGAAATCCCACTGAGTGTCAAAAAAGAGGATATTAGTAATGGTAGTAAGCTTTCAGAGTATACAGGCTATGTAAGGAAGCATGTACATTTTCAGTCTTGAATCCAATCTGATCCTGGACATGCTACAAGAAACCAACAATGTCAATTGGCATCTGTTACCTGGGAACCTTTCAAATTTTATTGGTCTGAGTGTGATTCGAACCCTCGCCGCATTTATGGAAGGTCTATGTGAGACTGAGGGACGATCACTCTAACCTACTGGACTACCGAGCCCCTGGTTTTCAGCAGTTTTGATATAGAATGCATATACCACTTTGTTACAGACTGGAGGATTCTGTAGGAAAGGAAGTGAGTGATCAACATCTGTCAGAACTGGAAAATTTCATGACCTCTTACAGGGTAAGCTCTTTATAATTGGATTATATAGATAACTTATTGGTTGTTATGTTCTCATTTAGTGAGTGTGGTTAGGCAATTTATTCCATGTAGAGAGCCTGACTCACCTTCAAAATAATTGGGACAATAGTCCAAAAGCCAGATGTTTTACTCTGAACAATATTGGTATCTAATACCCAATAATGATATTCCATTTCTGATTATTACATTTTTTTTGTTTCTTTTTTCAGATCTCTGGCTTTCCTATTAATATGGCGTTCACTGATATGGACACAATAGTGGAGACTGTGTTTGCTACAGGCGTTCACACTCAGGAATCCAGTGATGTCGAATACGCCTTGGCTGTTCACATCCACCCATATCCAAATTCTGTCCTCTCTGTGTGGGTTTATGTGGCTTCACTAATGAGAATTAGATAAAAGATCTTTGATGTGGAGTTTACCTTGACTGTTCACATCCACCCATATCCAAATTCTGTCCTCTCAGTCTGGGTTTATGTGGCTTCACTAATGAGAATTAGATAAAAGATCTTTGATGTGGAGTTTACCTTGGCTGTTCACATCCACCCATATCCCAAATTCTTGGGTCTATGTGGCTTCACTAATGAGAATTTGGGGTAGAACCAATGTAAATATATTTTAATGAATATTTATTTTAATATCTGTTTTATTTATCTTTCTCTCAATCCGTCTCAGACATTTTTTTAAACTATGTAAAAAATATGTGCTACTTTTATAATCTTGATCATATTTTGGTTTTGTATTCAAAAGATATTTATGCTAAAGTGAATTAATGCTAGAGTATTGTTGTAGAACTACAAATTTTACATTGTTGGCTTGGCTACAGTTTTACTGATCGTTTTATCTTTAATTTAGCTTTTAAAAGCACTTATATGTGTGCTGATTATACAAGTTGATAAAGGAAATATTTGAAGACAAAAATAAAACTTTAATCATGTTCAATGTTCATACTTATTTCCAATCTGAGTGGATTTCTCACTCGTTCTCCGGATGTGGAAGAGTTGCCAGGTGCTCCCAGAAGGTCGGGGGTTTCCTCTGGACAATGAGCCCAGTTTCCTCCCTCGCTAAACCTGGCATAATAAGGGAAATATTCTTGAGTGGAGCGTTAAACATCAATTAGTCAGTCAGTCTTATCTACAACAATTTCTACTTTACTTAATCTGGCAACACTAGCATGTAATTGAAATAAACACACAATCTAAAGCTTATTGAGAGCTTCCATGATTAGAACGTACAGGTTGGAGTCTGTCTTATATTGGGGGTGTAGCCAGGTTTTTTGAGTCACTTAAGTGAGTGAGTGATTTGGGTTTTACGTTCTGCTTAACAGTATTTCAGTCATATGAAGACATTGTCTCATTGTGGCAGGGCAGATTTCCACTGCTCTTTTATTTGGTACTTGCCGAAGACACCCGGCAAGCCCCCTCACAGCGAACAGCTCCCATTGTTTAAGTCGTTGGTCTGACTCCACCCAGACTTGAACCTGGATCTCCCAGTCCTGGGTCCTGTCTTACAAAGCTGGCGTAAAGTTGCGCATAGGCCTACAACATGGACCAGTTGAGACTAGGGCGTAAGTTCCTATAGCTTTACCACTGATTTACGTCCGTCGTAACTTACGCCAGCTTTGTAAGACAGGGCCCTGAAGCGGACGCTCTATCAGGGCTGGTCCTTGAGTCACTTAAGCAAAAGCAAATTATCCCACCTCACACAGAATACTCACATCCGATTGGTTGAAGCCAGTCACGTGGACACCCTGTATATTTCCATATTACGTCTCCGTGCTGATCCATACAGGGCGACTACCATATATGGCTCGTGACGTCATGTCTAGACACTGGCCAGTCGTGTCTGCTCGTGCCATACATATTAGAAAATCGTGCCATACATATTAGAAAATAGCTTTCGGAGTTCACTGTCTGCCTTGTATGAAAGCCAATTTTCAGAAAGAAGGCTTGAATGTCGTACAATTTAGGCCTTCGGTGGGATAAATTTGTAACAGGGTTTGTTCGAGGGGGGGGGGGGGGGGGGGGATACAGAAATATATGGGGTCAGTAAACAGTATATTGATATTCCGTTTACTGACCTCATATATTTCCCCCTCGAACAAACCCTGTAACTAATGTAATCTTGAGTGTGGCGTAAAACAGTCAATCAAAAGCTTTTAAGCTTATGTGCAGCTCAAATCAATATGCTTGATTGATCATTTACGCCACACTCGGTGGTCAGGTTTAGTGTGGGTGGAAACCGGGCTCATTGCCCGGGAGAAATCCCCAACCTTCCGCAAGAACCTGGCAACTCTTCCACATACAGCGACCGATGTCGACTAAGAAATTTTTCAACTTTTATTTGGTCTTTGTGCACCCATAGATGGAAGGTCTGTGTGGAACTGAGGAATGATCACACAAACCCACTTGACCACCGAGGCCCTGACGAACACAAATTAGATGCCAAAACCTGAAAATAAGGTATTAATGATCTCTAACACAGGATTGTTTTCCATATGCCTTTAGTGTCTCATAAAATGTACATGGGCTAAATTGTCCTTTGACAACATTTTTGTTAACCATAACAACTATAACAATATTATTTTAATGTTAAATATTTTTCAAATGATAAAATCTCTTGATTTATTATTGCCATATGTGAAGGAAGCATGTACTACAAGGTCTCTGCAGTTGGTATTTTCAAAGTTCAGAGAAAGAAGAAACTCTATGCCAGATTTGATGGATTATAAAACAAAAGAAATGCGACTCCTAAAACTGAAGCCATAGTTGAATGATATTCTATATTTCGGCAGATCTACGTAGCCATCATCAGGATTCAGGAATATAATACAAGAAAGAAAACAAATGGGAGTCTGACTTCGGTTGTTTGTTAATATTCTTATAATCCGGCTGATAGTAATTTTATATCCTGTCCACTTGATCTGCTATGTAACCCATTCACCATTATTTGTCTGTTGTTTTCTTTCTTGTATTATATTCCTGATGATGGCTGGGTAGATCTGCAGAAATATAGAATATCATTCAACTATGACTTCAGTTTTCAGAGTTGCATTTCTTTTGTTTTATACAAAATTGTTCTGTGTTGATACGTCCTTGATGGATTATTTCATACATGATGTGAGTGGAATGTCCCTTTATCTGTATCTTCCCTCCATTAACCGTTATCATGTTGGATGCTCCCTGGAATAGAAGAAATATATTTCTGTATTTTATTCAAGCGTTCTATATAGCCCATGTTTATGTGATATAATGTACTATATCTACAGATCTTCCCCGAAGCCACGTTACTTAGCCTATTAGAATAATTAAAGTGGCATGAGCTGCCAAAATGTTGATATTTTGACGTTAAAACAGATTGTTGAAATTCTTGGCTATTTTTCTCAAGACGAATAATTCAGAAGCTTTTTAGTGCTTCTAGTCTCGAGAATGAACGATAAAGTATTGTTTTGAACCAACTTTGGCTTAGAATGAATGAATGGTCGTCCCGGTTATTTAAATTTTGTTTACTTTTCGAACACGTTTTCAGTTCGTACAGGCCACATACTGTATGGATTTTCTTCATTCCAACGCCAATCATTTAGTTTTTCGATAGCCTTCAAAGCCTCTTACTGTCGTGACGATCAGAAATTATGAAAAAAAGTGTGGATTTTGGCAGCTCATGCCACTTTAATCAGAAATAATCTAAATGATGAGTGATCTATTTCCTCTAAAGTATTTACTTTAAGAAATGACCTTAACAACTTACCAGGCATGTCAATAAGATCGATTGTTGGAGATCTTGCCACGCCCTCATCCGAATCCTCTAATACATCTGTTATTTTACAATCATTATCATCCTCAATGGTGGGGTTGACTAAAATAAGATTTCAACATACACAGCTATAGGGCTTCAACACATTTCTATTTTGCACATATCTAAACGACTATGGTCTGAGCATAAGGGATAACCAATGTGTTACAGATTTGAAGTAAATGGGTTCTAATCTTACAAAGCTGGCGTAAATTTGCGCATAAGCCTACAGCATGGACAGGTTGTAGGCCTATGGGCAAATTTACGCCAGCTTTTTAAGACAGGCCCCAGGTAGCAAGTTACTATAGTTTTAACACTGTTTTACGTCCGACGTTACTTGCCAGCTTCGAAAGACAGGGCCTGGGGGGTATTTCATAAACCACATATAGCCGACTACGGTCAGATAGTCGACTAAGCAGTAATGTTAAAGCATTGCTATTCTAGTCGGCTATGCCAGTTTAGCCGTCTAAACCTGTTTATGAAATACCCCCCAGGTACCAGCCAGGACAGTGGTCGTGTAAAAGACCAGGTCTCCGATAAGCATACGTCAACATCTGAAACCATTTTATTACTAGACGCAAATGGGCCCTATAAATCCATGGAATACTGAAGTGTTAACAATATGCAAACAAACATCCGGCATAGTATCAACATGTCCCTTAGGCCTTTATGAATTTACGCGGGTTCGTACGAACTGCTGTTATATTATAGACTTTTTCAGGGGCTCGTTTCACAAAGCAGTCGCATCGCAAACGACGCGTAATTGCCAATGGATACCATAGTGAAGAGATACAACGTCATGACAACTGCAATTGATGGCACTGCGACGGCTTCTTAAAAGGGCCCCCTGAACATCAGCGCATATCGCTATTAAAAAATACCATACCGGTGTAACTAAACAATGTAACCCAAAATTGGATCCTTGTCATCCCTTCTTTTGGACTAGGGATGTTGGATGGATATCTCTCCTCTCATCTGTAATTACATTAGCCTAATTCAAAAAACCCTGTCATTCATTTACTTCTGCTGTTACCTGAATGTTCATCTTTCCCCAGAATCCACCATGTCCGCATCTCGCCCTTCCCCTACAATACAGCGTAAATAAATATTACTAAATGAATAGATATGAATTATCAATATTCACCGGTTTGCTTCTTACTGTAGAAGCAGATGTCTGTATAGACTTCAGATAGTAGTAATTCACCCTGTCCAAAATAGGCTAAACTGGCTTGAGTCGCCAAAGTTTCAATATTTTTGTCTTCCAAAACAAAATCAGGAAATCGGCTGGTGTTTCTTACTCAAAGAAGTACAAATAAGAGGCCTTGACATTAGCTGGTAGAATAAACTATATCAGATAGGATTTAGAAGAAATGTTTCCCTTGGATGAATAAAAGTGCATATTTTGATGACATTGGGTGGATACATTGGTTTCGCGCAGGACATTATAGATTCACGGAGAAGTATCACGATGGTAGTGGTTTTGATGACATTGGGTGGATACATTGGTTTCGCGCAGGACATTATAGATTCACGGAGAAGTATCACGATGGTAGTGGTTTTGATGACCATCAAATACAGGAACTGGTGAGGCAATCTGAAATTGTAAGAAAACTGAACGTACTCCAGTTAATCATTTTACAATTTCAATATATCGGTCTGCCAGTGTTCTTGCCATGGCTCGGGATGCGTGAGCATTGTCAGTGTACTAGGAATTGTTCCAGAGGATTCTACTGACTACGGCCGAGCTCCTGTCAGTCGTCAACATAGTGGGGGTTTAGTTTATTACAACAATTTATGATTGGGTATAAAGGTCTGAATGATATGCCAATTTTTAACACAATAAAAAACTTGTCTCCATGGTTATTTTAGACAAGAAGATTTTCCCTGTGCCCGTGTGTTTTAGTGTTCATAAATACAATATATACATTATAAATTTGGTCAGCAACTTTTCTGTATTTCTGCAATATTTTTTACTACTAAAACCCACCTTGATTGGAATAGTGCCTCGACTTTCAAACTTGAAGCCACCAATATTCTGGAGAGATTCGTACGTTGTATTACTGGCATGGACCTTGTAAGCTGTAACGACAAATACATGTGCTCCATATTTTATCTCTTTTGGTCGGAGAAAACTCAGAAAGTAATAATACGACTGGCACCCCAATTGACAACTGATAGTCGTCCTTCCTAGTTGAGTTTGGAGCAATGGTGAAATCTAGCACCAAGACGAATTAGAATTCAACGGTCTTTGGCCTATAATTGTTTTACCGCAGCTTGTATCAGTCGGTAGCCGTAGCCCGGATTTTCGGTCTAAAGGGCGACTTATTTTATATTTGGCTGGTATTGTGATGACGAATACAAAAAAAAAAAAAAAAAAAATCTGCAGAGCCCAGATTTCTCGGCTATCGGTAACCGGTATAATGACATTTTAGAAGAAAAAAACAGGTTTATTAAAGGCACACTTGCCGCGAAAATCAGGAATATTGTTTACATTAAAAAAGAAAGACCGTTTTCTGTATTTTTCCCAGACAATATAAGTTAGGAACTTTCTATTTTTACCAAAATTTAAAAGTTTGGACGTCACTTTGTATTTTTAATTGGAATTTGAAAATTTGAATTGTTAGGTGCCCGGAACGTAAACAAACCAATCTGCTCGCATGTGCGATGTTATCTTTCAGTCGAGTGAGTGAACTAACGGCACAGTGTAATTTTACGTAGGCCTATTTATCTGAGAAACACAGACTGACGATCGGTTAACAGCGACTGGAAAAGCCTGCTGATAATTGTTTGAGTGTAAACCAAAGATTGATTGATTGATTGATTGTTTGGTGTTTTACGCCGTGCTCAAGATTATTTCACTTATATGGCGGCGTTGCCAGTTTTATTGTGGGAGGAAACCGGGCTCTGTGCCCGGAGGAAACCCACGACCTTCCGCTGGTAACTGGCAACCATCCCACATAGGTCGTTCGAGTGATAACCCAGTCAGAAATGTTTCCAATTTTTGGACTGAGTGGGAATAAACCAAAAGATAAAAAGGCCTGAAATGAGGGTAAGCCAACACGAAAGTTGACCGACACTGATCGTTATTGTTGTAATCAGGCTTCGATTCTTCGTTTGTTTTTCATCCCATTTCTACATTCTAAAGCTAACTAGACATGTTTTATGTGTCCTATGTTTAAGTTTAGTGGTATTAGTCGTAGTAAGCTCATGTAAATTGGTTTTCTTAGCAAATTTAAACAGGCTACGGCGGCAAGTTGGCCTTTAAGTGTATAACGGCCCAATTTCAGCAACTGTATCCACAATCAAGTTCATTTTATCTTGGCGACCCCTGCGAGAAAAATTTTTCCTGGCCGTGTTTTAAATAAGTCATCTGAGAAATTCACAAAGCCGAGACCGGAGGCAGGGGGAGAACACAGCAGGAGCAGTATACACCTTTAGTAGTAATTTAAACATAGTCCTGTGCAAAAGATGTTCCTACGGTCGAAATCAGATCACATTGTCCAATCTGAATGATGCCAGGTTTATTTCTGAATGATAAATAGAGCCAATAATGTCAAAACAGAGGCCTCGAGAATCTCGTCCTGAAAAATATTCCACAGGAATGGTTATTCTGTGACCGGTATAAACACCGACATTCTATTCCGTCTGGTAAGTTCCGAATGCGCGAATTCAGAACTTTCTCACAAATTTTGGATTGGACTATATATCCGTTTAGAAATCTGACAATCAGCGTTTGACGAACGTTATAACTAATATTATCTGTAGACTTGTGCTGAAAAGTTTACTTGAAAGTGTTAGTCCATCTTCAGTCGACTTATTTGAAGAAATGATACTTTTCCATCTATATATCTGCGGTTATTTTAGACAAGAAGATTTTCCCTGTGCCCGTGTGTTTAGGTGTTCTTAAATATAGATCTCATAAATCCATCCCTCAAGTCAGAGATGTCAGTACGCCCAGCTTATTTGAGAGGGCTACATTATCTCGCACAGAGCAGTTGATCCAAATTAATAAGTTTTTCTTCTACCGTCAATGAAAGCCTATCTTGAGAAGACATCCGAGCTTAAGTAGGTGTCGTCTTAATTAGACGGGGTTGTGTTGGTTTGATCATGTCATCGATTGAAAGATCATTGGACCATATGTACAAGATTCACTGAGAGTGCTGCAGTACTGTCCCGGATCGGTTGATATCAGAAGCCATTGAGAGGATGTCGATATCCAGAATTCACACAGCTTATGTGTATTTAGTGAAATCGTGGAAGTTCAACCGGAAAGATATGTGTTAAACATCTGAACAATCAAAGTACATCAGGGTATATATTGTGAAGGACATCTTGCCTTTTCGCACTAAGGCCAAAGGGTCGATTCAAATATACAATAGGGGTCAAAATGTAAGGCAAAGGTACTGACGAAGTAGAGTAGATATGAAATCCATAATGGTCAGGCATACAAAAGAAATAATTGTGGGGATTGAATAAACAAGCTAATTATTTTCTTCAAAACGTCACACATCGAAAATCAATAGCTCAGGGCCATCCGTTGTGTGGTGATACCGGTATTTTGTCTTTGGTCTATAGTAGATAAATTATCTCACCTTCTCCATTTGATTCCATTCTTGAGGCAGTATTCACGGTGTCCCCAAACAAACAGTATCGTGGCATCTTTAACCCCACCACACCAGCACACACCGGACCTGAAAGTCAACACACACAGTATGGTGTATCAAAAATAAAATCCAACAAAGCAAATCATTACGCTAGGTTTTTTAGTGTGTAGGGCTGAGGATTTGTTTATTCTCCAAGGAATGGTACAGACAAATTGTATGAATTTTTAAAAGACAATTTAGCTTGAATATTTTCGGCCAGTCGCCAATTTTGACGTTTTTTTGATCTAAAAAAGAAAAGAAATCAGTAGGCGAAGAAGAGCAAATCAGTGGTTCAAGGTAAAGAACCTAAAGACAGCTTTATAAATGATGAACTTCAAACCTGTGAATTTTGGACAACCTCAATTCATGAACAAAAAAAACAAAATATAAATCGTGACAGCTTAAGCCACTGTAAAAGGAAATACGTTTGTATTCCCAGCAACAATCGCATTTGTTAATACTAGACTTACCTGTGTGTATACCAACACGTATTCGTAATGCTTCTTTGGGTTTATGTGGAATGATAAAGTTTTTACTCTCCTTCACCAAGTCCAAAGCCATCAGGGCAATTTCTTTGGAATGTGTTGGAGTAGCACAAGGAACGCCTGAGACAACCATGTCTGAAAGATTAACAACTTCAATATTCCCCTTGTTCTTCTATTCCCATTGAAAATTGAAAGCTACATGAAAGTTTGATCTGTGCCAAAAGTATATATTAAAAACGAGTTCTAATTTCATATTTAATAACCCATTCGTTCATTTTTTAAAGCAATGTACATATAAGTCTAATCACATTAATGCACCGGATTACACTTAATCAAAGTTTAATGATTGATTGATGTTTTACGCCGCGCACAAGATTATTTAACTTATATGGCGGCGTTGCCAGGTTTAGTTGGGGGGGGGGGGGGGGGGGTGCCGGGTCCATTGCCTGGAGGAAGCCCCCGACCTTCGGCGAGTACCTGGCAAGTCTTCCACATATGGCGACCGAGCGAAAAATCCACTCAGCAAAGTTGAGTTCCTCCGTTTAACTTGGCAACGCCGCCATATAATTGAAATAATCTTGAGTGCGGCGTAAAACATCAATCAATCAACCTAATGTGTAGCAGACAGATTTAACGTCCTATATGATCGGGGATTTTAACACATTTAAACATTAGCTCACAATTTGTAACATAATTATTGTTTTACACACCGGAAGTGCTTGCGAATCTAACGCCACGCTTATGCGTTATGGGGTTATACGTGTACTTTAGAATTTTCATTTTTGGAGATTGAATAAAAAAAAAAAGACTTACATGCGTCACCGATTGTTTCCACTTTATAAACATTATATTCATCAATAACACTGTCGAAGCATGTGTATAGTTTATTGAGGAGAGCAACGACTTGTATTGGTGTGCTGCCCCCTGATAAAGTTGTGAAACCAACAATGTCACTGAAATATATTGTGCAGGCTTGAAACATTTCCGCATCAATTGGTCTACCAAGACGCAATTCGTCGGCGATTGGTTTCGGTAACATACCTACAAGAAATTAGTATTCTTATTATTTGTGGGATTACACTTTTTTGAAAAATGGTAGAAATTTTTCTACTGATTTTGGGTGACGGCTGAAACGGGAACCGAACCCGGGCCCTAGAATGTAGCACATATTTTGAGAATCGCGGACACCCAAAGTATATGGCAGGGTCCTGTTTCACAAAGCGGCGTAGATGTATTTTTTGCGTAACTTTCATACTAACGTATCTCTACAGTATGGGTTGCTATGGCAGTTACGTGAAAACTTACGCTACGCCGCTTTGTGAAACAGGGTCCAGATCACTTATTGTGATGGGAATCAACAAACGGTAAGGAAGCCGCCAAGGACGGCTAATTCCCTTCCTTCTGTTTAAAGGCAGCGAGATGAGATAGAATATTAGGAACCGAACCAAATTCAGGTAAAACGAAAACCGTACATATATAATGACTATGAGCATATGAATGGCGACTATTGACCCATTAATCAATGAACAGGGGCAAACTAATGAGACCAACAAAAGCCAAATCTATAGCAGAAATCTATTTTGGAGGTGCAGTGGATCTTGTGTTCTCAAATTGTACGGTAATAATATGGCATATTTTCTGACAACTATTGTGTATATGTGAAACAGAAACGGAAAAGAAGTAAAATGGGATCAGTAACGAGTAAAGTTGAATTATGTATAATAGTCCTAAATCAGCCAAAAAAAAAATGGTGCCCTTTATCCAAAAAAGTTTTATTTGAAAAAAAAATTGAATGTTCTCTTGTAGGAGCAGATAAACTATAGTCACACAAAAAGTTAACAGAATAACTAAAGCATTGCGTTCAGCCAAACTTGTACAAACCAAGCAGCATTTGTCTCTCGGGGAATAAGACGATGTTTCCTTTTAAAATAAATTCTGTTAAGTTTTCAATAAAGAAATGAGACAACTAGAATATCTGGAACAAACGAGAGTAATTTGACTGTATAAAGACCGAATTAACATACTGTAGAGGAGCCTATCCGTCTTCTGTTTTTCAATCACCAAGTCCTGAGTTCTATCGGCAACTAGCGTCTCCAAGTGTTTAGAATATTTCTCCATCTTACAAGTGAAATAATACAAATCAAATCTGAGTTGAAATAGCATTTATCCAGACATGGCCTATTCAAGTGACAAGAGCTTCCTAAAATGTAATATCTTTTTCGATACAGCATATTAACAAAATTGCGCTTACGGATAAGTTCTTGTTTTATTGGGTGACAAATTTTCGATGAAGTTCTTACTTTGATAACGATCTAAGACGTATAAGAACTACATCAAACCATCGTCAATCAATAAAACGAAAAGTTGTTATCCAAGCCACGTGAAATCATTTTAGCAACTGCAACGGTTTAATTGGTGGAACCCAAATGACGAATAATTAGAGAACGGACAATTTTGACAGGGATAATCTCATGTCAATGGACACTGGTAATCTGGCGATCTCACACTAATGACAGGGTCGTGGACAATTAATTAAACGGCGAGGATTACGTCTCGTAAGGATTAGACAGCAAGAAGTAAGGTAATGATGTAGAATTATAACCACAGGATTTGGCAGGAGATCTAGTTTGACTTACCATGTTCATCATCACGTCAACCGGACTCATTTTATCCGGGTTCATACCGTACAGAGATTTCTTGGCCATCTCAAAGCTGGGTCTGTTCATGGGGTAGAACTGCCAACATTCATTAATCAACTGCAAGTAAACGGTTAATCTTAGGTTAACAATATAAAGGTCTAAATGATATACTAGTGTCTCCATAGTTATTCTAGACAAGAAGATTTTCCCCGTGCGTTTTAGTGTTCATAAAAATAGAAAGGTATTTTCATGTGCCTCCAATTTGTGTTTGACTTTCAACCAAAATTTGCTGTAATCTGCTCCGATTCCTTGAATGCTTTACAAGCCCTAAGCTTATTTAACTATAGCAACTATCATCCTCTTGTTTTAGAAATTATACATTTATATACCACGTACGTCGTTATTTAAAGTGGCATGAGCTGCCAAAATTCACAGTTTTTTCATAACTTCTGATCGTCACGACAGTAAGAGGCTTTGAAGGCTATCGAAAAACTAAATGATTGGCGTTGGAATGAGAAAAATCCATACAGTGTGTGGCCTGTATGAACCGAAAACGTGTTCAAAAGTAAACAAAATTTAAATAACCGGGATGACCATTCATTCATTCTAAGCCAAAGTTAGTCCAAAACAATACTTTATCGTACATTTTCGAGACTAGAAGCATTAAAAAGCTTCTGAATTCTACCTTTTGAGAAAAATAGCCAATAATTTCAGCATTCTGTTTTAACGTCAAAATATCAACATTTTGGCAGCTCATGCCCCTTTAAGGAAAGAGTGAGCCCACATTGGCATGGGTAAAGTTAAGCTAATGTGGGAATAAAGGAAATGAGCTTGCTGATACTGCAGTCAAACAAGCTACTTTATATACTAGCATATCCATCAGATTTCAATTTACCATTACCGACATACTACTTAGGGCTAAGTCATATTTTGTGAATCAGTGGCAGAAACAGAGGAATGATTCTGACAAGAGAATGTTTTATTTCCTTTTGGATCCTGGAATTTCATCACCGAAGCTTATTTTCTCAAATCTTTTAGCTGAGGTAATGTTCCACAGACTCCAATCTGGTCAGATTCTGTCTATTTCCCCCCTTTTCACCAGTGTATATTTGCATATCTGTAAATCGTATATGGATGTAAGTCCAATTCTGTTGCATGTTTTGATAAGCTAAAGAGGTTAAATATAGGTCTCAAACGTACTAACATGTACTCCTGTGCAGGGATATACTATATATTGTGCTAAGACATCACAGCTTTTTTAATCGCCCAATGTAATTATCACTCACTAGTAGATATATGGCGTACATCATTCATACGAATTGACGCGCCAATAAGCTAAAACAACCAATCAACTAGAAAGGTGCTAAAGGTAATACCAGTCCACATCATCTAACTGATTAAGGATTATGACCGACGTAGCGATACCGTACGTATGAAAGTTACGCAAAAAATACATCTACGCCGCTTTGTAACGTAAATCAGCAAACCCAGTTGGGTTTGACGACGGTGTAATAACCTTACCGTCAAATAATGTTTGGCAGCAGGACAAAAGTTATCCCCCTTTTCATCGTTAAGATTAGGTAGTGAAGGCTTCCAGCTATCATCCAGCAAGTCTGGGTCTTCGTCCTTTAGATAGAAATTACAGAGAAAGGTTTCAGTTGAGAATAAGCCAATGCGAAAGTTTTAAGAAGCATATGCTTAAATGTTAAAATGCTTAAATGTTAAAACCAACTAAAAACAAAAAAAACGAGATGATGAAAACACATACTCGTTACAACAGCCGATTAAAACAATACAAATCTTACCCCATGAGGTCCGTTTCTAGTCGCTACTTCAACCAAGATGATGGAAAAGGCATACATGTCCGCGGCGGCAGAAGGAGCACTGAATCCTCCCTTGACTTCGGGTGCCAAGTAAACCCGAAATCGTTTATCTTCAAATTGTGACAGTTTATCGGCTAATGGGCTCATGTCCTGTTGACGATACGTGGGCAATCCATAGTCTACAAAAACAGACAAATGGAAAGGCAATCTGACAATCTATTTATTAAACATCTCGACTTCAGTCAGATTGATGGAAAGGATGACAAAAAAGGCAGGATAGCAAAATTCAGCTGCTATATGACACATTTTCATCGACGCCTGCCAATGCGGCTGTTGGTCTTTTAAAAGGAGTACCAAAATATTGTGGTCTAAAATGATAGAAGGTGAAGACATACACATCTGCATTCTTGACACACCACGCATGTATTTCATGAAATTCCGATTGTAAAAGAGTCATGAGGCTTTGATGTATATTTATTTATATAACATCGATTGAGTTTTGAGTCTACAGCCTGTGCGAATTTAAATTTTTTTTTTTAACAAAAATCCAATAATTCATTTCAGGCTTCCTAACATAATGTTAACCAAAATTTTCAAGATGGGTATATATGAGTGAATTTATGCCCCGTTTGATTGATTGGTTGGTTGATGTTTTTACGCCGCTCTCAAGATTATTTTACTTATATGGCGGCGTTGCCAGGTTTAGTGGGGGAGGAAACCGGGTTCATTGTCCGGAGAAAACCCCCGACCTTGGGTGAGTACCTGACATCTCTCCCACATACGACGATCGAGTGAAAAATTCACTCAGAAATCGGCATGATATGAGGCCTATGTCCGACTGAAGAATAAAATTCACAATTTTTATTTAAATGACAAAAATGACAAAAAACGTTTTGAACAAAAGATTGCAATGTTTTAAAACTTATCTGCAAAGAATCACAAGAAGAGACAATTTTTAGTGCTTTCGATGAAAGTATATAAACCAGAAATATATTACTGTTAACGTTTGTCGTCATAGTTTTGTTAGTCCAGACAGTATATTTACTGTGTCAAGTTGTTTTTAATTAGAAAAGATAACAAGATTAGGGTAGTATGTGAGGCATCATAACTAATAATTCATTGGCATACCACTTATTTTCACGGTCCATCTATCATCGACCAAACAGTTGTTTGATTTCAGTCGACCATGGAACATTTTCCGATTGTGTAAATAAGCCATTCCTCTGGCAACGTCCGTTACAAAAGAGAACCTTTAATAAAGACAAAAATAGTGTTAACTCCAGCTATAGACAGTTTCGATCTAGTTAATGAAGGTTACCAATTAGGTAAAAGACCCATGGGACATAGCCATGGCCTTTAAGTGTAGGCCTAACTATTTACATTCTATACAGTATGCTATTTGAGGGCGTGATGACAATCCCTAATGAATGTGTTGGTTGCTAAGGATTGTGGGAATCATCCGTGGATTTTGACACTGTGGTATTCTGGACACCTCAATTATCCCTCTTGTCATCTCCAGTTTTTACCGATTTCTTCTGTAAACATACACTCGCCAGATCGATCCATATTCAGACAGTGTTAAATAACCACAGGATACCTGTTAAAGATAACATCAAATGGCGTAGGTTTTTTCCAAGTTCATTAACATCGATAACGATGGCTGAACTCCACCTTCAAGTGTGTTTTTTTTAATTTCGGCTTGGACAAACACAGATAATTAAAGAATAGCTTTCTATTGTAATTGAGACTTTTCTCTCGATCGTCGTATGTGGAATAGTGGCCAGGTTCTCTTCGAAGTTCGGGGTTTCCTCCGGACGAAGACGCCAGTTTGTTCTCCCACAGAACCTGGCAAAGTCGCCATATAAGTGAAATAACCTTGAGTGCGGCGTAAAACATCAATCAATCGATCTATTTATTTTAATGGAAAAACACTATCTTGCATAATCTAAGCAGGATTTTTCTAATAACCAATGGCTGGGCATCTTGAATGGGTCGTTTTCAATTTCCAGATGGCGTTTACAGATTCTCTGGAGTAAGTGTAATACTAACACCAGAAGGACAGGTTTGTTGTTATAAAGAAAGTAGCGTTTTTATCTTAATACAAGGGTCTATATCAAGTTAAATTGTCAAGGAAGGGCAATTGGTTCAAACTATAAACAGGTCTCCTTTTCCTGATATCGATAACGAGGAGAGGCGTTAGGAGCAAGGTCCATACATCATGTCGAGCTCACTGAAGGTGATAATAAAATTCTGCTAACAGTCGTAATGGTTATGTCATATGCGCCGTCAACCATAAGCATAAAACTGCCTTTAAGACATTCAGACGAGTCGAAAAATCAAACAAACAGCTTTTACAACACAGTATTTATGCTTAGCTCCGAACCGTGTGAGTCGGGTAAAATTGTTTGCAAATGCATACTTCAAAGGAGTTGAAGGCAACAATAAAAATGTCTCACACAGAAAATCGATATTTACAATGATACAAGCGAAACAGTTGCAAACATATTGGCAGAAGTGGAAGACATTAAATCACCGTAAGAACGCTTTGAGACATTCTGATGCAATTTTCTGTTTAAAGAAGGAAATTCGGGCTGCTTTGAGTCTAATTGCCTTTAAAGAGGTACCAGTTACTTTTAATGCATCTGAAAGTATTTCTCTTACACTACCTGATGAAAAAAGGCTTACTTCAAGTATTATACGACTGCTGGTGGGTCACTACAGTGTTCGTTTTAAAAAAAAGATAACAAAACGAACCCAAAGTCAGTATCACATTTCTCTCCCAGACCCTTTGTTGTCTCTCTTAAATCGGAAGTTGTTGGGTCGAATAGTCGTGTATGTAAACCTACCTATACAAGGAATTTGGAGACCATCGGTTAAAATCTTTGATCAATGTGCCATGTACATAAATAAAAGGGGATACAATTACAAATAGTTAGATATCTCAATACGTTTTATCAATAACCTATGTAAATACACAAAAACACTGGACGTGATAATGTTTTGGTATCCAAGAAGATAAAGTTTCGTTTTATATTTATTGATAGTTGATAAAAAGACAATAGATACAGCTTCTATCCAGAGAAGGGGAGGTTTTGACCCATTGTATTATTCACGTTCCTAAAAGGACTACAAACAATTGATCAATTATCAGAGAGTAAGTATAAATAGTATGGGGCTTTAATTTGATAGGATACAAGCGATAAAAGTGCTTCTTTTAATTAAAGGCAAATTAATTAGTCAAATTGAATCGAGGACATGGCTTAATTTGGCGATGAAGATAACGAGACAGAGGAAAACGTAAACCCTATGGCATGAAATAATTATCTACGAGTATTTATAAATTCTCGGGAGGTCGGTTACTTTAAACATTGACTGATTGATTGGTGTTTTACGCCGCGCTCAAGATTATTCACTTATATGGCGGCGTTGCTAGTTTTTTTTTTGTGGGAGCAATCCCACATAGTTCGTTCGAGTGAAAACCTAGTCAGAAAATTTTCCAGAAATATTTTTGGATTGAGTGGGATTCGAACCCGCGGCCCAATAGTGGAAGGCTGTTCGGATTGAGCGTCCACTTTAAAACATTGAAAAGTCATTATTCTCAGTTCTCTCTGGTAAAGAATCATACCAGAGTGATCTCGTATCGAATCTATATCTCACAATTGTAATTTGGTAATGGATTTGAAGCATCAAATACTGTATCGAACTGGATCTATGGTGCAGGTTAAATGGCTTGTGAAGAATTTGATCAAAACAGCGTTTTTGCTAGTTTCGGCCTGATACTATCATGCCAGTGATGTTGAAAATTAAATATTAATGCAAATCATTAACACTCACTGGATGTATATTTACCGTAACCATTTCTTTCTGTTTGTCTAAACAACGAACAAAAGCATGTTTTTTTAGATCAACACTTGTTTAAGTAAAGTTAATATTTCCAGTTTAATATGTTGTATTGATTAGAAAACATATATTCAAGAACAGCAAGCTGTATTTGCACAAGGTAAAAGCGAACAAAGAATAGTCTGGATAGACAAGTCAAGTACATTTCAGAGGTAATTGTGTATACTGACCTAAATGCCCATGACAAGGGAACGTCTTCGTTTAACAGGACGTCGTTAAGGCTGCCTTTCGGACAATATTCAGTTAAAATGCAGACGTTTGGAACTTCGACACAGCCTCCAATGAATTTACACAGGTTTTGGTGGTCCATAGTCCTGATAAAACGGAAAAATCTTAGGATGATTTACTGATGTGTGTGTGATTGATTTTATTAGGTTAAATGTCTCAAGATAGCGAGTATAGAGAAACGATTATTAATTATTGACGATCATGACAGTATCTTTAGTCTAACCTCTAAAGGGTTAGCAAATCACAAGTCAGCGGCAATATGCATGAAACACGTACCTTATTTCTTTCACTTCTGTACGGATTGTCTTAGTCAGGGAAAAATGGTTCTTATGAATGTCCTTGACGGCAGCCGTTTTACCAGACCTAAACGCAAACACAAAGGTGTTTTTAATTATCATAATTGCTTCATAGCAACGCATATTTCTATATTATTTGAACTTGCAATGCTATATTTCATTCTATATGCTTGGACATTAAAAAGCCGAAAGACCAAAGGAAAAAGAAATTCTAATCCAGGGTCAGCTGAGAATGAATCTAGTTATTTAAAAAGTCGATCGTTTAATCACAAAAAGCCGGTTTTGGCCCTGGAAATAAAACTAAAAACAGAGTACACATAAATCGACTAATATGTTAGCTTACCCAAGCTATTAACGAAGGAATGAGGAGAGAGTGGGATTAATTAGTTGACAATTGTTTACCTTGGTAGAGAATCTAATTAAAACAGTGATGTTAATGAAAATCCTTACAAACATACCACGTTTCTGAAAGAACTCTAGCCTATATGAATACAACAATACTATGGATTGAAACGGTGTCAGCGAAAATGGATCAATTCCCTTTAGCTTTACGCCAATTGTTTGTCCTGAGGTCAGTTCTATCAGACAATAATAATACTGAGCAAATGTTCATCGATGGGCTATTTGAAGCGGCAGCATATAGTAATATACCTTAATAGTTTATGTGATATTTGGGAAAACAATGCCACAGAGCAACTCGTGTTTAAGAATGAAATATATTCCAGCTCACCAAAGAATGCCAGGTCACTTTATCCATCTGCTAGGGAATATTCCATTAAGCCTCTATATTGAGGTAAGTGACATTATGAATCAAAAGCAGATTTTATTATCAAAAGTATCATGTTAAGTATCATGGGAAGAGAAATTGAACGATTTGGCACCATCAGAAATACTTAGGTAGAAGGCAGACAGGGTTTAGCCCTGGTTAGTATATCTTCCAAACACTTGATTTGTTTTTTTATAAGCCTTTGGCTTAGATGAGGAGCCATTTTGCTTTGAAGTAGCCTGTACAGGTAGGCTTCTACCATAATCTGGGCCTCGTCATATTATACTGAAATACAAATGGTATACTACTTATTTCAGGATACGATATCAGAAGAGTCGCAAGTTGTTGAAGGATTGTTCTCCGACAATGTTTCCACGATCTGACACGTATAATCGAGCTTGTATCGCGTCTTAATGCATTTCACTGATGTACCGGAGAGTAACGTTGGTCGCTAATGAAACACTCCTTAAGCAGAGGAAGCGTGTCGGCATTTATCTAACAATATACTCGTTGGATAGAAGAGCCTCTAAAGGTATAGCACAAGCCTGACTAAAAATCTGAAACTACAGTTTCTATAGAATCTAAAAACATGAGACTTAATGACTCCCTTGAAAGTGTGGGAATGATGGTATGACATGGCATGTATAGCAGATGATGTGTGTCCGTAGGTTTGAAAAATACTTTGTAATCTAGATACCCAGTTATTTGACATTTCTGACCCTTGTAGAAAGATATGTCCGAAAAGAGTACTTGACAATTATCTTACACATGGGTTGTCTTGAGAACCAAAATAGCAACTTTGAAGGAGAGGTTGATGAATTGTACCACGATTCATGCCAATTTCAGTATTAAACACCTACGTGCATAATATACTCACACATTGACGGTCTTGATGAAAACTTGTCCCTGTGTTGCTAAATTGGTTAATCGTCCGTTACCGCTCTTCACGGTTCCCGTAAGACTGACATAACTTCCTATAAAACTACCCCAGGCCGCTCTGATTGTATCTGCATATAAGCAAGAAAGCATGTCAAATAAACTGGTTGAACAAATGTTCGAAAAATGATGGAATGGATAATTGAATTATTACAATATTCGGTTGTGGGTCTCGGGTAAAAAGTAGGTTCGACTCCAAATTCTCAGAATATGGACGCTGCAGGGCATTTGATTCATCCGTGTATAAAGTCGCTAGGAGAGTATAATTAAATTTCATTGATACCCAAGGGTTACTGGGGAGGAAAACACACCCGATGTAATTCAAAGGAAATATTTCTTTCAAGCCATTCCACTTATATATGACTTTACAGAAGTCAAGGTCGGGTCTCAAGACATCATGTCAATTAGGAAAGATAAAATTATCCAGTATATATATTTCAAACTTGAATGTTGATGGGGGCTTTGTCTTTGCCGTTGACTCGACCGTATATAGTGCTTTCAGCGAAAATTTAAATGTATTATCTTATAAGACACTGACCCTGTTCGAGGCTTTCATAAGGTAATATCCAGCTTTCGTCCCACAATAGCTTGTGCTTCTGCCACTGAAGTTTCTGGAAAGCATAATTGAAATTTTGTACGCCCATAAATGTGGTTATTGATTGCCGGGAACAAAAACCTCTGGTTAGATTTAATAATGACTTGTTGATTTGTGAAGGCCATAACATCATAATTATAATCGCATAAACAGTCTATAATTCGCGTATACATAGTCAAAAAAGTGTTGCACCCCAAATTATAAGCATTCGGGCATTATAAAATCTAAATCAATCGAAACTGCTCTCCAAGGTAGTATTTTTCAATCGAGATCTGGGGTTGAACCTGTTATGTTTTCACGAGGAACACGATCGCACAAATGTATTAATCTCGAACTTCAAAGCCTGCAACTCTTGATTCGCGTATAGACAGCGGCATGGATGGAACTTGAGATCTCGGAGGAGAGTCCACTGGTCCGACGAGAGAAGATTCCATCTAGGCTGTTATGGCAGAATTACAGTCTATAGGCATCCTGATACAATTTATGCAGCAATTACGCTCGGCCCAATGGTTCAAGAGATGTGATCCAATTTATCGAGAACAATACTATTCAGAACATTCCAGGGCCTTCAATGGGTCCAGATCTGAATCCCTGGAACATGTGTGGGACATTTTTGGGGAGCCGGATTCCACATCTAATTCAATACGAATTAGAAGCAGCATTTCATGTGGAATGGCGTCAGCTGCCCATGGAACCATTCCGAAGTCTTGTGAGGGATATGAGAAGGCGAATGAGAAGCCGTGATTCAAGTATTAACTCGAAGTTCCCGATATTGGCTGATTGTGTTTCGTCTCCATATCGTCTCCATATGTTACTTTCAACCTCTCGTTACCATACCTTTTGAGTTCTCATTTTCTGGATTTTTTATGCAAATGTTCAACACCAGTTTCTTATTTGCCACAATGTCTTGGTATTCCTCATGAACGTTCATGTTACAGCCAATGAAAGTTTTGCATTTACAGACGCCTGGTTCAAATAATCATTCTGTTTCATTCAAACTCTTTCAATAATACAATACCATGCAAAACGTATCGTGTTGTGGGTGTGCGGGTGTGCGTGTGTGTGTGTGTGTGTGTGGGGGGTGGGGGGGGGGTTGTAGCACATTGTGTAACATTTGATGTTTGGCGAGTACAAATAGGAAAGTTACAAATCTATTCACGAAGCAGAACAAGCTCCGATGCATATGATACTTCAGTTAATTAGTGTTAACTCTTCAAAAAAAAATTCTTACATATATAGTGACAACAAGCATACTTACAGCGAACAATCCTATCATTACGGCGAACACAAGAATGACACTGATGACAATGAGGGCAACTTTCCAGGGTTCTAGAGGACAAGTACCACAGTCAGAGGGACAGGTAGAACAACTTTCTCCATCCTCTCCTTCACATAAACCATCGCCACAGACTACAAATAGTCACGCAAAGTAACAATGTACTTAACCTGTATAAATTTGTAAAATTTCTCGGAACTGAATGGGATTCGAACCCACGACCCATGCATCCCATCAATAGGAGGTCTGTGTCAGAAAGTTAGACTCTCTCTTAGCAGATTGAGCGCCCAAACACCCACCACCACTTGTCTGAGCATTTATACCCTTCTTCAATAAAAAAACTCTTGCAATAAAAAGGGGGGTCTACAAATCCAAATGGGGATAGAAAATCGAAACGTAATGAGAAATACCATTTTACTTCAAATATTATTGCAAACAATATTCGTTTATTCTGAAGAATAATGATTCCATTGAAAACAAAAAGTAAGCTCAAGAAGCCTTTTTCAATCTATTTTTGTGTGATATATTAATACATTGTGTAAAGACTAGAGGGTAATGTTGGTGGAATCAAAATTCACCTTATTCTGAAGAAATATTTTCTTACATTATTGAACCATTTATCTAAACTCGTATAAAATGCCAAAATGTTTATAGTTTTTGTTTAACCTATAAGAAGGAACTTTTATTTTCAAAAAATGAAAATAGAAGTCTTTTTGCGACACCAGTTTCGAAAAGGTATTTTTGGCAGCACTTCCACCTAATGTGCCGCCTGGTTATTTAAAGTTATATGAGCTGCCAAAATCTGGAAAATTTTAGTCGAAGCAGAAGTTCGTCATTTTTATCTAGAAGTAGAAAATAAGAGCTTTCTGCAGATATCAATCTTGAATTTGTAAGTTTTGTTAGCATTATACTCAACTAGCCTCCAAATATGTACTCTTACATCCTGGATATTTGAATTTTGTACGGTTCGTGCGGGTTACTGACAACACCGACATTTCTTATTTTAACGACATTAATTTAGTTTTTTGACGTACTCAACTTTCCTTGACCGTCGGAATTTAATTAAAAACTCCTAATTTTCGAAGCTCATGCCTCAAGCCACTGGAAATCAACTTTGGTTGGTAGTGGACAAACTCAATGGGGATGGTTTAACGTGAACACTTAAAGGCACACTTGCCGCGAAAATCAGGAATATTGTTTACATTAAAAAAGAAAGACCGTATTCTGTATTTTTCCCAGACAATATAAGTTAGGAACTTTCTATTTTTACCAAAATTTAAAAGTTTGGACGTCACTTTGTATTTTTAATTTTAATTTGAAAATTTGAATTGTTATGTACCCGGAACGTAAACAAACCGATCTGCCCCCTATTGGCGATTTTATGTTTCAGTCGAGTGAGTGAACTACCGGCACAGTGTAATTGTACGTAGGCCTATTTATCTGAGAAATACAGACTGACGATCGGTTAACAGCGACTGAAAAAGCCTGCTGGTAATTGTTTGAGTGTAAACCACAGATACAAAGGCCTGAAAGGAGGGTAATCCAACACGAAAGTTGACCGACACTGATCGTTGTTGTTGTAATCAGGCTTCGATTCTTCGTTTGTTTTTCACCCCATTTTTACAGTCTAAAGCTAACTAGACATGTTTTATGTGTCCTATGTTTAAGTTTAGTGGTATTAGTCGTAGTAAGCTCATGTAAATTGGTTTTCTTAGCAAATTTAAACAGGCTACGGCGGCAAGTGTGCCGTTAACATAAAATATATGCATATTTCTTTTCAGAGACATTATCGTCCTGATTTAAAGCAAGCGCTTAAAGGGGCATGAGCTGCCAAAATTCACAGTTTTTTCATAACTTCTGATCGTCACGACAGTAAGAGGCTTTGAAGGCTATCGAAAAACTAAATGATTGGCGTTGGAATGAGAAAAATCCATACAGTATGTGGCCTGTATGAACCGAAAACGTGTTCAAAAGTAAACAAAATTTAAATAACCGGGACGACCATTCATTCATTCTAAGCCAAAGTTAGTTTAAAACAGTACTTTATCGTACATTTTCGAGACTTGAAGCATTAAAAAGCTTTTGAATTCTACCTCTTGAGAAAAATAGCCAATAATTTCAGCATTCTGTTTTAACGTCAAAATATCAACATTTTGGCAGCTCATGTCCCTTTAAAAAACACAGCTGGATTAAACAGGTACATAGGGACAGCTATATGTATGACGTCGATTTGCTGTTAATAACCTGCTCTGGTATGGGAATACATCTATTTTGTGATGGTAAACAAACTTATATATAAATCTTTTAGGGACATTTACAGTTTACCCTTTGCTTAACCTAAATACCAAAACAATCAAATTACCAAATTCAACAAAAATGGCAATATATAGTACCAAATTCATATGCTTCTGCAGGGTTATCGACAAACAAAACGAAGTCAATTTCACTACACTTTTATTATTAAACAATTCGAAGTTCTTGATAGAAAAATGATGAAAAAAATTACAAAACTAGTTTTGGTAAACGAGTAAATATTGTATTTAAAATGAAGTTGACGGCATTCCATAGCTAAAGTGTTTACTTCAAAGTCTTTGTTTGCTCTTTGCAGTTGAAATTGTTGGGAAAAGTGTGAAGTTAGCAACGCGTGCCACTTGAATATAGATTCCTTTTCGATCTAATAATTAAAAAAAAAAACACATCTTCGATGATGAACATATGTATAGCGTAACTACATCGCATTAGTGACAAGCAATCATACAATAATAACTTAATATTATTGTAGTCTTACATGTCCGTTGTATTGATTAGTATCGCCACCTAACACACATTTGCTTGCCGTCGACATATCACGTTGTTGGGATATACTGGGGTTATAGTTTTTACCAGACCAAAGTTTGGCGAGTACTTGATCATGAATCGCAATAAATCAGAATGCAAGTTTATAGGTATGATCAGTGTCGTACTCAGCTACTCTATCCTTCCGCATTTTCTCTACCATGAGGTTACCAAAAGCTTTCACGCAGGTAAACAAATCTGAAACGGATGTCAGTACGTGAGCAAAGCCTATATTCCTTTTCCGGGAAAACTACCGATTATCCAACGAGGCCAAATGTATTATTGATACGGTGGACACTGAATGACTTAATCACAACGCGCTTTACATCATGGTGACATGTACCATATGAGATAAGATCTACAATTGGGAATTTCTGATCGCAAATTGAGATTTACCATAACCCGATACTTTAATTCCTGTCAATTCCCTTTTCTAGCATTCGGGTGAAATATAATTGCAAGCTATATACCTTACTACTGGGAAAAATAATCTCGGAAAAAGTAGTCATTGCGTTTTCGCTGATTCAAGATGCTGATACTGTCTTGACTGTTTAACAAATAATCCCGGATGTTAGCCTTGAGTTGCTGGTCTGTTGACTCTCAAAGGACCTTTCTCGGAAACGCACGACATAATTTCAGTCCGCTCCGGAACATTACACACCGTTTAGCGAAAAATAAAATAACCTGGCAGACTAAGGTTACCCGCAAATTTCATGCAAAAGTTGTATATCAGATAATATCTATACTTCTCAGATCTGGATATAGTATATTGGAGGATTAATTTTATATATCGTGTTGAATGGCCAATTAAGTAGGGGTAGATAGGGCTGGCCGTATACTTCGGACATTAGTTCAGAGATGTAATGAATATTTGATTTGATTCATATACCTAGATACAATAGCGTGGTACTTCAACGACCCGGGTAACAAAAACCTTATTTATATTGCAGTCTACCAACCTTGAAACACAAGTTACACAACAGGGTGTGTGTTTGTATCGATTCTGTTGCGACTGCATGGAGCAAATATGAATATTTTTACCGCAACAAATACACGTAAATGAAATATTTGCGTTTGTCAGAGGGACTGAAAACGTCCTAAGTTTAGATAACTTGGATTGAGAGATATTTAAACAGTATATGATTTGTAATTATAACATATTATAAAATTGCGCAACGAAAACCATTGTTTGTTTTTTTTGCCAATTTATTTATATTACCTTATATAAGTTGCTGATTTGCCCATCGGCTGTCTAACATTTATACTTACAACAAACACTTGGGTGAAATGACGCGAGAAAATGATACGGCAGAAGTGATGGATATAATTGACAATGAGTTTGTTCAGCCTACGATGGCTGCTCGCACGACACGAAATACTAATAGACTTATTGAGCACGGCTCGGACAATTCCAGGTGAAATTAACTAATAAATGAGTTGCTGGAAAAGATTAACGCATGACTGGCTTGAACTAAACAGAATCTTCATTAACAAATTGCTCATATTGTCTGACGCCTTCGCGTCATATAGAAATATTAAACCACTGTAAGAATATCTCAACTGAAATCATTTCCAAAGTTCGCCCATTTTCGGTATTGGCATGCACAAGGGCTACATACGTATATACCATATTCTTTACTACAATATCGGACATTTGTCTGTGAAATTAAACGTTAATATACCATATGAGTGGTATTTTACGGGTAAACATTAACTTGCTCAATGTATAAAGGGATGGCTTCGAGGTTTTGCATATTTCATTCGCTTGATTTGATTGATTGATTGATGTTTTACGCCACACTCAAGATTATTTCACTTATATCGCGGCGTTGTCAGGTTTAGTGTGGGGAGGAAACCGGCGAGAAACCGGATACTTTAGTGAAAAATCAACTCAGAAATTTTTCAATTTTTATTTGGTCGGAGTGTGATTCGAACCCTCGCCGCTTCAATGGAAGGTCTGTGCGGGACGATCACTCTAACCCACTGGACCACCGAGGCTCAGGATATCAATGGATGGATAAGCCTTGGTTGACAACGGGAAGAATATAAAGACTTGCTGTTTTAAAAGTGGGGCGAACACTTTTTAAATGAGGACGAACAATTAAGACATTACCACGAGATAAGTTTGTGTTAATTTTCGTGGTGATGTTTAATTACCCCTCGTCAGAAGGAACTAAGTTAAAAAAAAGTTCGAACATTTCTTTACGTATTTACGTAATAAAGGTTACCTGTTTTGGGCAGAACTGTGATAGTTTTCTCCATGGCCACATGCATTTCGGCCACTTTAAAATGAGCGATGAGAGAAGTCTCGCCAACTTTGTACAATCCTGAGACATGACTTGTCCAACTGGTCACCAAAGCGTTACCGATGAGAACCTCGGAGTGTGTGAAAATATCACCAGATGAAGGGATCCAAGGACCACATAAGCCGTTACGGACAATGTCAGATTCATCTAGTGGACACGTATGGACATTTACATGATGAATGCAGCAGTTAATTTGGTCGGCATCAGAAGGGGATGATGGACATGAAGTGCCCTCACACCAATCTCTGGCAGCGGAAGCATTCCTGTAGAGAAAGCCAAACAGAAAGTATATATTTTCGAACACTAAAACACACGGGCACAAGGAAAATCTTCTTGTTTAAAATAACCAAGTTTCTTATTGTGTTAAAAGGGGGCATATCATTTAGACGTACATGTGACAGAGAGACACTCGTCATAATTAGATTATGTTTTCATATAACGAGCCAACAATAATATGATCGAACCAAAAATTTTGGACAATCCTCAAAACATTTAATGTCGATCAAAGTGAAAAACATAAAGGGTTTCTTTACAGAGACACGAGTGCAAATAGTGAGACTTTAGACAAATACAAAGACTCGTCCGATATTTAGGATTTTTTCATTTCTCCAATGGTATAACTTATTATACGACAGGTTGGAGTTCGGCTTTCGTAGAATTTTCTGGAACAGATTATTTGGCAACAAATCATCAATATTTTTTTCTTAAAGCTAACATGCCGAGTTGCTCTGGGTTTTAGATATGTAAATTGACTGCGGATTCACACTGGAGTAAATTAACCGCAAATGAAATAGGGAAAATAAGTAATTAAAGAAAATAATATTTATATTCATCGTTAAAGTGTGATTTAAAAGACCGTTTTGCAGTATTTGAAAGCCTATAGATATTACTTGAAATGTGCAGCGAAAATTTAGTGATGTTTATCGATTCGGATCGTAAACGTGTGCTATAGCTATACGGCATAACATTATATTTATAACATATTTATAACATAAAGTTTGGACTGCGGTCTATATGACCATCGTTTTCCAGACGTTCAACTCCATTGTCTATATATATAAAACATCAGATCAAACGCCTGATTGAAAGTGTCCATGCCAAGATTTTTGGCGAAGAGGTAGATCTCAAACAAAATATGCAGATTAAAAACCCTTCATGTGCCCATGCCTTTCTTGAAGTGAAGGCGATCTCGAGTAAACAAGCTGGATATAGATTAAAGGGACATGAGCTGCCAAAATGTTGATATTTTGACGTTCAAACAGAATGTTGAAATTATTGGCTATTTTTCTCAAGACGTATAATTCAGAAACTTTTTATTGCTTCTAGTCTCGAAAATGTACGATAAAGTGTTGTTTTGAACTAACTTTGGCTTAAATTGAATGAATGGTCGTCCCGGTTATTTAAATTTTGTTTACTTTCGAACACGTTTTCGGTTCGCTCAGGCCACATACTGTATGGATTTTCCTCATTCCAACGCCAATCTTTTAGTTTTTTGATGGTCTTCAAAGTCTCTTACTGTCGTGACCATCAGAAATTATGAAAAAAGTGTGAATTTTGGCAGCTCATGCCACTTTAAAGTTAGAATATCCATGTAAGCTCGTCACATTATATTCTTACGAAAAGACTGGGGGGGGGGGGGGGGGCTTTACAGACAACCAAAACTAGTTATCTGTATTTCCTATGACAAAGGCAAACAAAAGACGTCAGAACACATTAAGCCTCCGAATAATTGACGACCTTAGACATGTATACATGTCTACAGCTGCCATAACATAGAATATTTAGGATGTAGGCCTAATAAATGAAAATTTTAATAACAATGTGAAATGTGTTGGAAACCTACGTGATTCCAACAGCAGCAAATATGTCTCTTGCAGGATCAACTGCCCATGCATAGAATGCAGGCTCAAGATTCAACTCGTAAGAAACATTGAAAGGTGAAAATGCCTTGATTTCATTCGGAGGTTCCTCTAGCCAATGTATATGAATACCTGGAGATAGAAAGGTTATTTTATTTATTACAAGATAAGAAATCGGGATCCAACTAATGCAGGTAACCACACGTAAGATATAAATAAGATACAATGAGAAATACCGCATTATAAAAGTGAGCCACCATTAGTTTTCATAAATATTACATAACTTATTTGTTAAAAATCAATAATGAATAATAATATATAGATGCTTGCTTGGTACGTAGATCGAAGTTGATATGGACTCACCTGTCAATCGAAATGCAATACAATAAAATGTTACATAGTACGCATGAGTAAAGTATCGATTATCTATCGTGCAATTACCAAACTAATTTCTGGCGTATAATGGGGTATTTGTTGGAATTTTGCTTAGTAAAATTGTTCAGACGCCAACTGTTTAATGGCGAAGCAGCCTCCGATGGGATTTAGCCTTTAACAATAGCAGCCAAACGAATACTAATCGATTTGAATTTTTCTTGAATTTTATTGGACTTACCGGGACAGTTGGAAAATGGTGTAGGATTCTGGGCGTTGGCAGATAATGGCCAGCAATGGAAGTTCGTGTTGCCCAAGTCATGCCAGGCGCCGCCACGGTTTAACTGCACCGACAAAAACAAAACCTCTTTGATAGTATATATATATTTATGAACACTAAAACACACGGGCACAGGGAAAATCTTCTTGTCTAAAATAACAATGGAGACAAGTTTCTAATTGTGTTTGTTAAAAGGGTATATATATATATTAACATTTGAACAGTAAAACTCACGGGTACCGGGAAAATCTTCTTGTCTAAAATGACAATAATAGTATGTATACCTTATATATACAAAGAAGGGTGACAAACAAACTGATATATAGATTACCAACATATGAAACACATTAATGAATCTAATCGGAATTTTGATTAGGTCATACACGTCCATTGAAGAAATAAATCTGGAAATATATATAAGTTTACAAAATGAACTGCACGCGTAAATCAATGATCATATATGCAATAAAAATGTAAATAAAAGAATGTTTGTTTTTACACAACCATACAGCACACGGGGATCGAGTGAAAAATGGAATAAAAAGAACATTTTATGAGGAGACACGATAAGGAAAATAAATTGATGCGAAATAGATTTTAAATGCATGGAAATATCCAATTCTCTTGTTTCTATTAATATGGTTGTTGCGGTCTCAGAAAGCAGAAGATGCTGAAGATGTATAAAAAGGTTCTTAAGAAAGTCAAAGAAAGTGTACTGCGTGACTTTCAGATCTATAAATTTCCTCAACAAATAGCCTATAGTTTGATGTCTTAGGCCACAATACACATTATTTGGGAGTTATATATGCGAATATTTTTAAGTTCATTGAATGGGGTGATGGGCTCCAGAAATCGTAATATTATTCAAGAGTATTTCCCACTGGCATATAAATGACAGAGGCTGGCACTAAAGACGCTCTCAACAGGTTAAACGCGTCAATCAATCCATAAGATTGTTTTGTGTCCTCCAGAGGAAACAGATACAGCGACCGATGGAGACCCCGAACAACCGAAATAAAAAAAATAGAAATACTTACAATTGTGAGTAATATAATCCAAACATGAAGATGAACAAGGTATCCAATCCATCCCAATACTAGCATATCTGACATACTCGTTTTAACACCTGAGTAAAAGTCCACTGAGGCTTAGTGGATAGGACACTTAGTGTCGTATGGTAGCATTTTATAACACAAGAGTGCCGATATGACGAGTAAACTCTCACTGCACTGGCGACAGTGATAAGGAGCAAATCTTCCCAAGAACTTCGATTATGGATAGATTTAGTTGAACACTTTGATATTGATCAAACTCCTTCACATGATTGGGGTTATTGACAAGTAATTGTTGACCATTCCCTAAAGGTCCGTATATTCTACAGCCAGCTCACTACTTAACAGCGCCGTGGGTCGACTTGCTAACAGCGGAATCGCGTTAACAAGCCTGCGAAATACATATTAATAATAGTCATTGTCAACAGAAGAGCCCAGTCGCATGAATGACACAAGACTGGACACAATCACCTACGCATGCGCCTCATTTGATTATTGCGGACCAATACAGAAAGATCAAAGATGGGATATACGATATCTTTATCCCCCCACCACTTGCTTGAAAATAACACGAAGGAGTTCATAACATTATGCAGATACATGCAATAAATATTGATGTTTTTCAATTAAAACGAAATTCTGAAATTAGGCCTATCGGCTATTTTTCTCAATAAGTAGACTACAAATTAGATTGATTGATTGTTTTACACAAACTCTTCCACATGGTGATTAAGTGGCAATGTATATACAAAGCCTTTAAAAAAAATACGAAGTGGCCACACTAGAAAATAGCTCAACACTGAACACATATATATGTTTCAGTCAATGCTCAAAATGGCTTCGAAGTAGACATGGTCTCGATGTACCAAAAGGAGCGAAATTGACATCAAGGATGAATCGTTGTTCATAAGGAGAGGATATGGACAGACTTATCGATATTTTTTTGAGCTAATTGTTAGGTTGTCTCTCAACACGAATTTTGAACGCCCATTTTCGTTCGAACGTCCAAACCAAGCGGAGTTTTTTTATTTATTTTATACCATTCAACGCCTAAAATGATTGATTGTTTGGTGTTTTACGCCGCGCTCAAGATTATTTCACTTATATGGTGGCGTTGCCAGTTTTATTGTGGGAGGATTGGTGGGTTTTGAAAACAACAACAGATTATTTTCCTTATTTGGGGGCCTTTATTTCCCTTATTGGTAGTAGAAAATAGGGACCGTGTCGGGAGGAAACCAAACCTTCCGCACAGAACTGGCGACAAGATTGAATGTTGATAAATTTTTGCTAAAAGTTTCAGAAGTGTCCTTGGCGGTGTGTCTTGGACTTGAACAAATCCCACAAAAGCTCAGTTTATAAAAAAATATGATGTTGAAAATACATTTTCATCGCTAGAAAAGGAAAACTGATAAAATTTCGCGCAAAAAGCTGGTTCATTGCGACAAAGCTATCAAAGTACCTACAATTTTTGTTCCGAGCTTCATTCATAAAATAAGTTAGACAGCTAAATTTACTTGGCCGATAAGATTGCTATGCATTAACATGTTGTATTAGTCAGAAATCTGTTGTTAGTGGGCTAAGCTGGTTATATAAAATATCCGTCAAGAAAATACCTACAATTAATGATGGTGTTCCAGCGACTCTTAGTCAGAATTGGGATTAACTTAATCCCAGGTCAGAATGACATCCAGGATACTGAGGCAGCTTGTCGAGATAAAAAAGTGAAGTTTAATTTGAATAAAAACAATTGGTTGTGGTTTAACTATAGTATTATCGCAGTTAACTTTTATCATATTAGATTCTTCTTTGGTTGATTGATGTTTTACGCAAGATTATTCCACTTATTGGGCAGCGTCGTCGGGTTTAGGTGGGAAGAGGGGGAGGGAGAGGGATCTTTGTCCGGGAAGAATCTGGTAATTCTTTCACATTCGACCATCGAGTAAAAAAATGTTAAATTCCTATATTAAAATGGCATCATTCGGAATTAAATTCAGGTTTTTATAATATCATCAAATAGTAAAATATCGAAGTTACCAGCAAAGCTCCAGTATCGATTCAGACACGGTTTACAAACATGTTCCTACCATAAGCGATATAAGAGATATCGGAGTTTAATTTGACACTCAGAGATAAATTCAGAAGACTGATCGCGTATGTCCGATATCCTGATTTCCGAAATCGGACTTCACCAGAGACAAACATCAAGCTCGGCAACCATATCCGCAACCATATAACATGTTACCGTGAAAATGGCGAAGCGTGGGTCAAATTCTTTGCAGCCATTAGTAAGTGCGATTTTGTGAACGGTTTGGCCAAATACCGAGCAGGTCATGATTGCAACTATCAGCAGTATTGTTACCTATAGTTATAACTGGTCATTTTATCCCGGTAAATCAGCTCTTCCTCATCTCCGAGAGCTGTCTTGCAGAGAACACTTAGAAACAATATGGAGCGCAATTACACATGAAACCTAACACTTCATTTCATTGCAGAAAGTATATGTGATTTTCTGCCAAGCTTTACAATTTCCTTCGAAGCCTACCGGTAAATTTTTTATTTTAAGAAGATTGAATTGAAAAAGGGCCCGACACAGGCCTTCGATCGACGCGGGTTCGATTCCAAAACAAAAGTTCTGAGTGGATTTTCACTCAATTGCCGCAAGTAGGAGAGTTGCCAGGTACTCGCGGAAGCTCGGGGTTTCTTCCGGGCAATGAACCCGATTTCTTCCACAACTTAAAATGGTAACACCGCCATAGAAGTGAAATAATCTTAAGTGCGGCGCAAAACATAAACAAATCAATCTCACATCGTGTCATGACGTGCAAGAAATGGGAAACTGGGAACCGCCAACCATTTTTATGGCATTAGACTTGGACATGCTATGTCAATCGAGATCTGGTGTCATTCTACGAGATCTTCAACGAATGGCAGTAGGATCAATCTCTATTTTAGATTGATGCTATGTCTGTGGGACAGCATTTCAATACCCCAGGTCATTCGGTTAAGGACTATTTCTAAATCATGCTCATTTTTTAAAAAATCTTCTCAATTTTGCTGCAGATGCCAAACACAAACGTTTTTGGATTAACTGTTTACCCTTTGGCTTTGAACTTTGGCACGTGAAGGTGTCGTAAAAAAGAACAAGAGTTTGAAAGATCTAGTAGTCAGGGCTTAACTCCTTTGTCTGTCTTATATCTATAGGAACCAAATTACATATGTTTCCTTCGCCTGTGTGTTTTAGTGTTCATAAATAAATATATGATCTAAAATAATGTAAACGAAAGATGTAATCACATAGTCATATAAATGTCAGATTAGTATAGTGTTAGTGGGGTCATACGCCCCTATAAGCCTATCACATCAGAGAAACCAAAGTACAACATTGAAATGAGGTTAGATGTTTGTAATTACAAGGCATGTTTACACAAGGTCCTGAAACCGTGTGTGTTGTTTTGCTACAATGGCAAGTAGAATGGTTTTTCAAAGCCTGGTCGGGTACCATGACCCAGAGGCTAGGTCATGGTTTCAACATGTTTACAAAAGGTCCTGAAACCTTGGGTGTTGTTTTGCTACAGTGGCAAGTAGTATGGTTCTTCTAGGCCTGGTCGGGTACCATGACCCAGACGCTAGGTCATGGTTTCAACATGTTTACAAAAGGTCCTGAAACCTCGTGTCTTGTTTTGCTACAGTTGCAAGTAGAATGGTTCTTCTAGGCCTGGTCGGGTACCATGACCCAGACGCTAGGTCATGGTTTCAACTTGTCCAGTCAAGGCAATCAAGAGAATACAGCTGATTTCTTAACAAGAAAGAGAATAAAGGCTGGTTCTGTTCTCACAGAAAGCTTAGATCAGTAGAAGTCATTATTTAGACTTAGCAACGTCAACTCAATAGACCGATCGCTTAATGACGTCATTGGGGTACACTGAGGGATGAACATAAGAATATGCTTGATGGATAGTATTCTCTACTGATAAGTATAGACATGCAGTTATGTGTATTGCCACAAGGGTTTGTAACAAAGCGGTCACTTCAAAACGAGATACCTCAAATATCCTATAATTTTTCGAGTGACGTCATTAAGCTAAGTTCTACTGATTATTTTGTCTCATTCAGTTTGTCGCCAAATAATTGAGACTTCATGAAGGCAATCATGGTGTATAGGTCAACAGCATATCCGTTCTGGAATTTATTTTAATGACTTTATTGTGTATAGGTCAACGGCATATCCTTACTGGAATTTATTTTAATGACTTCATGGTGTATTGGTCAATGGCATATCCTTTCTGGAATTTATTTTAATGACTTTATGTCCTTTAAGATTGATTGATTGTTTGGTGTTTTACGCCGCGCTCAAGATTATTTCACTTATATGGCGGCGTTGCCAGTTTTATTGTGGGAGGAAACCGGGCTCTATGCCCGGAGGAAACCCACGACCTTCCATTGGTAACTAGCAACCATCCTTCATAGGTCGTTCGAGTGAAAACTCAGTCAGAAAATTTTCCAATTTTTTGGACTGAGTGGGATTTGAACCCGCGACCCATTGGTGGAAGGCTGTTTGGATTGAGCGTCCAACGCTCTACATACTGAGCCACGGAGGCCCCATGTCCTTTAAGGGACAAGCCCGGAATAAAGATCGTTAAAATGTGTGCTATTCGATTGTTTTATATAGATGAGGTTTCCAGATGACCATTAGTAACTTTCCTAGCTCCCACTGACCGCTGAACATGGAGCTTTAATTGGGGAGTCCTTTATCTGCTTTGTTTACTAACTGAGAATGGACCTTAGGTGTGCAGTACAAGAGCGTTGTAGGTGCGTGTGTGGTGCATTTTCGACTGTTTTTTACTGACTGTCAGACAGAAAACTAAGTGACGGGGAATTTCCTAAATAACTCTTTAAATGTATATTTTTGGCGGAAAGTCGACTAAAGTCTTTCATCCGAGATCGATCTACTATTCTAAAGGTCAACGAAGAATCATGACAAACTAACACAGTGTCTCCTTTTAATCAACAGAGGGAAAGGTAAACCCAAGCCAAATAAACACAGTTCAAATGTTATACTTCATCATATTTTAAAATGAAATTAAATGGCTAAGAGTTTTGTGACGTGAAATACTGAACAGACTAAAAATTAACAAAATTGGGAAACAGTTTCTGGAATATCATGAAGCATTTATTCCAACAAAACCAAGTTGAACAAACCACATGTAAACACATAGGTGCTGATAAATAAATGTATAATGAAAAAATAAATAAGTTTATAATAAATAATCCCTTTTATCACAAAACACTTTGTTTCTCCATTTTTTATGGCTTTATAATGTTTTATTATTTTTGTTATTATATTTGTATAAATGCATTTATTTTTTATTTTGTATCCTTGAAAAAAGTTACAACGGTAGCCAGTTAAACATTTCTACAGAACAAGCATAACCAAATAGCACTAGTCTTATAAATTCTTCAGACATAACTGTATTATGGTCCCAAAAAGAAACCTTTGCTTTCCCATTCAATTCCTCCATGTTCATTCATATCAAACTTTTTAAGCTTCTCCTGAACTTTCCCATTTCTTGCTGTTGCTGAAAATAAAATAAATACGTTTTGTAAATCTAGAGAATATTCTGTTAATTTCAGAGTTGAAATTACAAAATTTAAAACAAAATAATCTATGTCATTTCGCATTGTAAATCTTGCACCTCAACAGCCTCTGTTGATTGCAGAAGTACTTTGATTATGGAAGAATACAATACAGAATTTACAGATGTTAAATTCATTGAAACTCAAACTCATTTCTTTGGAAGGACATTTTGACCTGGAAATGGAAACATCATAATGCTTATAATCTTTGATTCCTAAGTATACAAACAAGAAGGTCTGGATACTTACAGTGTCCTTTAAAACTTTCCGATGAAGTGCAGACAATTCGGATTTCAGATTCTCTTTCACAGACAACTGCAATGTAAATTGGACAATCAGTCCAACACATTTCTTTGATATATCAACATATATTTAATAGCTGTTTCATCTCAGAAAAGCACAGCAAAAACGTTGGGATCAAATTGAAATTGACCACTCCTTTAGCCCAAGACTGGGTTTCTGATTCCAATAGGCCGTGAGCTTACTAATGTCACTCGGAACAATTATGGTTTTGAGGAGAGGTATTGTTTGATATTTTACGCTGCGCTCAAGATTATTTCACTTATATGGTGGCGTTGCCAGTTTTATTGGGGGAGGAAACCGGGCTCTATGCCTGGGGGAACTGGCAACCATCCCACATAGGTCGTTTGACCGATTTGTTAAGCCCTTAATGGGGATACTTATAACTGTACACCAATAGTTTTTCTGAGCAGATAAATTTACATGCGCTGTTCTATTCCTCCTATGACATCATCAAGGAATAGCTCTATCAGATATTTTTTTTTTTTAATACTGACAGACATAATTTGGAATTTGGAGTCTTGGTTCATTGCCATAAAGAACTGTAAAACTGTATTTATATGTTAACCAAAAAATGCATGATACAAATTGATTGATACAACTTGTCCAAACCCGACTAAACTGTTCTGCAAGAACAAAGCATCAAAAGTCCAGAAGTAGTCGTCGGAACAATTGATGTGGTACGAGTAGACAAAAGTTATTCAAGGGCATAAAAACTCAGGAATTAATTTTTAATAGACACCCATGGGCAGCAGGTACACAAATTCAAGAAGTATTGAGTCTACATATGGACAGACAGAAATGCGATTCCAGTACACACCCCAAAAACTTTGCTGGTGGGATATGAAAATATGCTCACCTGTTGACGAGATTCTAAAACGGCAGCTTCATCCATTCTTTTGCCATATCCATTGTGCAAACGAACCAGATTTTTTAACCTGAGAGAAAAGTTAGAAAGTGTTATTTCCACTCTTGAATTGTAAAAAAATTAATTGCATCCAAAGTTAACCCATACTTCATTAAACGATAATAAAACTGGTGCAGATGGGAGGCGGTTTGTTGAGCTGCAAGGCATGCAGTGAGCATTGATATATTATGACTGAGAAAAGTTCCTGTTCATGTCACATCCCATAGCAAGTAGTGACATTTTTGAATGCTTCAGTTAGCTCCCAGTCAATACCAAATTCCTATGATAATGGTGGCATCTATAGAGCATTATAAACAGAAAATTTGGACTAACTGGCCAAGTAATGGCTGTTCATTTAGCTGTTGCAACAGATCATATAAAAATAAAACCTTATTTGCAGACATTTACCTTTGTTCCTGTGATTTTCTGCATGTCTGAAGCACAGAGAGTTGTCTTTTAAATGCATCCTAGAAGAAAAGGGGAAAATATTACTTTGAATGGTTGATCACTTAAACGTGTAACGAGAGAGGAATTTAAGTTATACTAAGTCTCAACACCTCACATAGTAACCCTTAGTCCAAACAATAGGAATATAAAATGATGACCTTTTAATCCCTGTTAATAATACATAGGATTTTTTTTTTGAGAGAGCTTGAAGAGAAGTTGTTCATGTAAAATGTTCAACATGAGAAGAGATAAAATGTTACAGTACTTTCCAGCAAAAGAAAAGATTTCTCTTTCCAGCCACAGACAAACTATTTGCTTACCACAGTTTGATCCTCAGCATCTTTTAACCTGGTCACATCCTTTTCGAGTTCCAACAACTCCTTGAGCATGCTTTCTCTCAATTGACCCATTAAACGTGATCTAAAAATTGATACATACATCATTTACCTAGCTAGATAATTTCCCTTTTCATATACAGTAAAACTTGTATAAATCAACACATGTCTAAACTGCCATGTTTTATTTTCCCCAAGAGAAGTTGGTTTATACAGGTTTCACTGGACATATTATTGAAGGTAATACCAAAAACAAAAATTTCAGCACAATGCTCTGGATTATTAAGGGGCAATACGAGTAAGAAGGAAAATCTACAGTATCCATTTGCAGAAATCTTTTCTTTGTTTGGACCACATGGAAGATTGATCACCATTATGGAGTGAATGAGTGATTTGGGTTTTACGTCCTGCTGAACAGTATTTCAGTCATTCGAAGACGTTGTCTTCTTGTGGCAGGGCAGACTTCCACTGCTCTTTTCTTTGATGCTGCCTCACCGAGATGACCTGCCGAAGACACCCAGCAAGCACCCAGTCACATTATACCAACACCGAGTCGCCAAGCGAAGCAGCAGCACCCACTGTTAAAGTCTTTGGTCTGACTCGACCCAGGCTTGAACATGGATCTCCCAGCCCTGAAGCGGACGCTCTACCAACTGAGCTATTGGGGCTGGTCACCATTATGGAAGGAGGGGTGGGGGGACTATCCTGATAAGGAAGAATACTTTTTGCCCTCCATTATTACTAAGCCATCCAGTACCACTTGTTTGTTTTATAAGTAAATGTCATGGCTTGAGAATAGATTTAACCAGCAAGTTGTCCACTCGCCCAAATGGAAAGGCCTGAGATTAGGCAGCTACTCATTCACCCGCCCAAATGGAACAGAGTGAGGTTAGCCAGTTACAGGCCCCAACACCGTATGGTAGATCTATCAACAAATCATATTTCGCAAGTAAATTGTAAAGTAAGTGCTATGTACGTACCTGGTTTCTGATTGTTCCATCCAAATATTGTTCAGATGTTTTTGAGTTGATTTTGTGGCTCCTTTTGCCAGCATGCTTAAACGCTGCTGCTTCTCCTTTAAATAAAAATAACACACACAAAGAAAAATCATTGGGTATGTAGTAAGATATGACATACACGTGTAAGTCCTAATTTAAAGTAAGAATAGCTTATTCTGCAGCTATAATGATGTGACATGATTTAGTTGTATTGTTCCTTTGTCAACATACACTCTCCATAAGAAATGTGATCGTAAAATTATATCTAACTATCGTCCTATATCTGTACTACCCTGTTCAGGTAAAAATTTTGAAAAAATAGTAACTAAATCCATGCTAGATTATTTAGAATCAAACAATATACTTTACATAAACCAATGCGGATTTCGAGAAAACCATTCTTCTCACTTTGCGACATGCTCATTATATGATAAACTTACAGTGTATATCTGCTAGAGAAAACAAAAAAATTAACTTGGACCAACCATATTAAATATATCTGTAATAAACTACATGTGTCTCTAGAAATATAGGTATTATAAATCATATTAAGAACTCAATAACCAGAGATACTCTACTGATATTATACTATTTATCAATTCATCCCTTTTTATCTTATGGAAATGCAATATGGTAAAACAAATTTACTACACATCTCAAACCACTTATTATTCTACAAAAATGTGCAATCCGCTGTATCAATCTATCCTCACGTCTTGAACACACCAGTCCACTTTTTCATGCTCTTAAAATCCTCCCGCTCCAACAGCTGACCACATATTCCTTACTACTTACTTCTCATAAATGTTTTTATTTCTCACAGCAAATCCCCTGGGCCCAAAGCTTCGAACACTATCTAGTTAAACAATCTCAAATTAATCAATACAGTACCAGAAACTAATCCATAGATCTACATCGTCCATTTTACAATAGTAACCTGTCCTACCATTCTTTAAAATGTGCTTGTGCTCGAGAGTGGAACAAATTACCTCCAACTATCCGTCAGTTTCAATCAGTCTTTATTCAAATCAAAAATAAAATCATATCTCCTACAAATATCTGCACTGCAAGTTAATTTATGTTATTCATATATACACTGTTTATACAACAGCTGCTTTTCTAATCAGTCATTCTTCTTCGTTATTTCGTATCTCTTTATTTATTTTTTCACCTATAAGTAGTATCACCACCATCATTATGATTATCGTTATTATTATGTACATTCATTATGTATTTCACTATTATTTGTCAATATTACTTTTCATTATTATTCCATTCATTATTATTTTGCTTTCTTTATTGTTCCTGGATTTTTTCCCCCCGTCTTTTACCATTCTGTTAATAAGAGTTAAAATCTGTAAAATGGGATAGAACAAGCTCTTCTGAGCTTTACTCCTGCCAATATTCTATTATTAATTTTTCTAATTCGTTCTGTTTAAATATCTTGCTTTCTTATTATTATTTACTATATATATATTTACTCAAAAGGTAGCAAGAAATTACTACAATTAACAGGAAAGAATATATTCTTATACATTGTAGGACAATTGTTCGATCTTTGTCAGATTCATAAATATTTAAAAATAGTATTGCACAAAAGTAACTGATGTAAATATTTTATGAGAAATATGTTTGGTAAATGCCAGTTAATATTTGAAGATCATGAAATATTGATTTAATAGGGGTTTTCATTACAAAGGAGAGAAAATTATACATTACACAAAGGTGAAGTTCTTTTCTTGTTATGGAGAAAAGGGATTTGGAATAAAAATTGTAAATCTGGTAGCTGGCCAGTCTCAAAGTGTCCAGTCAAATAACTGTATTTGAAGTTACTGGTATGTACTTTAAAGCACATTTATGTCACTTACCTTTATCTGTTTTTGGATATCAACGCCGAAGGTTTGAATAAATGCTGTGACACCTTTGTGAATAGATATATCTCCTACATCAAAATCAGCTAATGCTTCCTCAGAAAATGATGTAGAACTTTTGTTGCTTGTTGTAGCCTCAAAGGAGTAAGAATCTCTCCTTTCAAAACTTTGTGCTGGGACATACAATAGATCATTTAATTAAAAAATAGGTATTCAAATCAAGTAATAAACATAAAAGTCAATCTGTAGCATCCACTATAAAATCTGATTATGAGCACTCAATAGTTCATGGTACATACACCATCATGTACAATATGTTAACATTTGTCTGTGTTTGGACTTCATACTAAAATCTAACAATGTTTCTTGAAATTGACTTGTCAGTGTTCTATACAGCATTGATAATTTGCCTTATACAGGTGCATTTAAAACCAG
The DNA here is from genome assembly GCA_963971465.1 of Lepidochitona cinerea. Lineage (NCBI taxonomy): Eukaryota > Metazoa > Mollusca > Polyplacophora > Chitonida > Tonicellidae > Lepidochitona > Lepidochitona cinerea. The sequence continues at coordinate 26,517,790 of OZ020556.1, forward strand.
GGACGGGCCTCGGTGGTCCAGTGGGTTAAAATGATCGTTCCTCAGTTCCACACAAACCTTCCATCAAAGCGGCGCTGGTTCGAATCACATTCAGAGCAAATAAAAATTGGATTGTATTTTTCACTCAGTCACCGTATGTGAAAGAGTCGCCAGGTACTCGCCGAAGGTTGGGAGTTTCCTCCAGGCAATGAGATCGGATTCCTCTCGCACTAAACCTGGCAATGCCACCATATAAGTGAAATAATCTAGAATGCGTCATAAAACAGCGAACTAAGGAGTGGGTTTTGTGACTTGAGAAAACCCTTCAAGCTTGAAATAAAATTATATGCATAATCAAATCTTTGTTATTATCGCAAACAATGTACGAATTTCATTTGTAATATATTATTTAGATGTTAGCTCAACAACAATGAATGAAATTATTTTCTTACATTTTTTCTCAGTCCGGAATAGTTTTCTTGGTCTAAGTGAAAATTCTGGAGGTGAACCTTGAGAAAGGTTTTCTTCAGCAATACCATCTGAACCATTATCATCATCATCGTCGTCATCACTTTCACCAGCAAGGTAGTGGACAAGGTTAAAGAAAATATCCTATGAGAGACTAGTATTGGTTGAAGGATTGATTGATGTCAAGCTGCACACAAAATCATATCCATAGTATGCTAGTCTTCTCAGATTATAAAGTGGGAGGAAAAAGCTTGCTCTATGCCTGAAAGAACTTTTCATTGGTGCCTTCCATCCAATGTCAGTAGATAGGATTAAAACCCAGGTAGAATTTTTATGTTTTTTAATCTGGACTGGTTGCATGGATGATGAAAGATAATTTTTAAAAAAAAGAGCCATTATCTGAAACCATTATGTACCCCTGTTACTGTAGGTTTTAACCACTTTGAGCTATAAATTAGGGGTGAGTTTGTGAACAAAAATCTAGGACCTAACTCAGAGCGACAACTTTGTTCCAACACGCCAGAAGATTCAATTTTCATTTCGTCACTTGGCTGATTGTGATGACATCGTTCCAGAATAGTGAAGTCATCGCGTTTGTCTTTGAGCGGACAGCAATGATTTCACCCAGTATACTTTCTACATATTGGTAATGGGTTGCTACAGAACATTTTTGATGGATTCTGGTTACTGGTGGGAGGCTAAAAAATCTCATACAGGTTGCAAAGGCTGGTTTTCTAATTAAAACCCTTGCATATTTTTCTCTGAAATTCATTAAATTTATATACGCTATGCATTAGAATAGAAATAAATGATGTTCATGTGAGCTGTGTGCTGCTGAATAAAGGGTTTGAGCCCGAAGATACCACTATTATTTGACTGCTTTGCTCCAAGCCCTGAAAATATTGGTATCTTTGGCCAATGGACCCTTTACTCAGAAACACACAGCTCATCAAGATGTCATTAATAAGGATAGAAATAAAGGAAGTTTAGCTTTGTGTAAACATTTCAATAAGAATAAAAAAATAAAAGTGATATAAAAAAATATAAAGTTTTTTCTACAGGTGAAATAATATTGCACACCATTTGTTGCACAAACTCTCTTTAGTTGGATTTAAACGGACATTTAACAGCCAATTAACATGCTTTAGTGTCTATTTCACTGTTAGGCTCATGTAATGATACATTATATTCTTTAGTTACTTAAAGGAACATCAAAAGTACCTGTACATGGATATTACATGCATATTGAAAGTATAAAGTATCAAAGGATATGTCTTCATATTTCCTTTTGGCAGCTGATTTAGTCAGTCTATTTGTAGATGATGGGCCTAGATATTGTAAACAAAAAATGGCTTCTATATTACGAAAAGATATGCTCTTTATTACAAAAGGTTCTCACATCTTTATTCACAGAATGTCACTTGTTATGTCTGAAATAGCTAAGTAAAAGGAGATAGAAATGAGCGAACAATAAAGCAAGTCTTAAGCAATGATAACAAAACCTGATGATCAAAGCCATAACATATAATGAAAAATCAATAACTTGGCCTTGAATACAGTAACTGCCATTCTGCGAATGCTTTGTTAATACAGCCCTTGAACATCATCAAAGACAGAAATTTTATAATAATATGCTCAGACTTAATTGTCAATCTAAAGACTTCACACAGACAAGAAGAAAAATATTCAGGACAAAATAAGTTCAATAAGGCCTTTGATGGATTGATTGATTGATGTTTTAATGCTACAATCAACTTATTTCATGTGTATGGTGGCATTGCCAGGTTAAGTGGGGGAGGACCTGGCAACTCTTCCACATACAATAAGACCATGACGATAGATAACTAATTTTAATGGTTGCGTGGGACAGTGTCAAAGATCTGGAAAGATTACAATCAAATAGCCAGATGTGCTTGGTTTTCTTTACGCCCTTTTAATTGAAACAGTTGTTCAGTCAAACGATCAATGGTCTAGTCACAACTTCTTTTTGCAGTTACTTTTACCAATTGCCATAACACTGTATGGAGTCTGTATTAGTTTTTCATTTTCTGAATTGAGCAAGTTATTTTCAATCATTATTATCCATAAAGTTAATGGAAACATAAATAAATATATATACCTGAAATAAGCCCAGATTGGATTCCCTTTTTCGATACACCTTGTGTTTTCTTCTGTGTTCAAGGTATACAAAATATATCCATAAATTTAATGATTTACTTTTTGTACCATGAGTTCAGACAAAATGTTTTTACAAAGCCCATATTGTTAATAAATCTTTATCTGCAAGTCACATATTCCAATATGAAAACATCAGGCTGAAACTAAACCATACCATTTTAAATGATCCAAAAACGTTGGCATGTATGAACAAAATAAACATCTGATGAGGTTTATGTGGATCAGTGGGCAGGGCTCGTCCAGGATGATTCCTGCCTCTCTTAACCCTGCCAAGTAAGCAAGTTCAAATTAAGTGCGAAATTAAAAATTATCTATCAAATTTGAAAAATATATTTTCTTTACCTGTCTTTGCATCAGAGGATCAATAACCATTGGCATTGAATTGAAATCCTGATTCCAGGCATCATCCTCTATGGCTATCGGTTCTTTACTCTTCTGTTTGTTCTTTCGAGATACAGAGCTGACAGATTTAGGTGCTGACAATGTACTCTTGGTAAAACTGTTGTTCATATTCTCTTCCTTTCCACTCTCATCGTCATTCTCTTCACCAGTGTGATAACCAAATTCTTCTAACTGAATTACAATAAATCAAAGTTTTCAATTAGTTCTAGGGACACAGGCCTCAAATAACAATTCACTACCTTTCTACATCCATGCAGGTTTCATTTTGAAATTAGACTCAATTAGACACAAAAAACGCATGTATGCCAGAGGGATAGAATTTGGCACATTGAATTTTAAATTCCAAAACACTAATAAGACACATGTTAATAATAAAAGCCCCATTGCTACAAACGACCATCTTTGTTGCCTCAGTTTGCTAAGGTAGGCTCTATTGGCCAGAGAAAAAGAATTGAAACTGGTACAGATATTCTGTTTATTCAAAAATGGGCAAAGGAGTTTTCAAACAGGAGAATAATCAGCTAAAGTAGGATAGTTGCCCCAAGATAACAAATGTTTGCAGTTAGAATGCAGCAGACCTGAAAAAGAAAACAACCCTTTTCCTTAAACGCCTGTTGCAATTTGTCATACAGACTGCAGTACATGAAGCATGCCATTAAAATGGATGTATTTGATTGGTTGACAAATCGTATCGACCAATTAAAAGCATCCATTTTAATCGCATGCTACATGTACAAGTCGGTAGGACAAATGGCCCTGTGGGCCTTTACATTGTATATGTCCCATCTACATGCATTTCAGTCCAAAATTGGCTCCAATACTCACATCTACACAGTTTTGATCTTTTGCTTGAGGTTTTGAAAATGAATTCTTTAATGCTTCATACCCAGTCGGATAGCCAAATTCATCCAACTAAATCAGACAAAAAACAATTTTTTTTTAATGAAGAAAAACAAGAGTTCACAAAACAAAAAAAAACTTTTAAACAAAATAAAAGTTTAGGTCATCATGAAAGTTTGATTCCAGAAAGTGCACCTTCTATATATTACATATACTCACATTCAAGCCATTCTGATCTTTCAAAGCTATATTTTCCTTTAGTAAGCCTAAAAAGTAAAGCAAGAAAAAAATATAAATTGATTGAGTATACATAATTTGAACACTACCCCACACACGAGTCAGCCACCTGACAGGGTTCCAGGTCAGTTCACGACTCAGACCCGAAAACATCAACGTGAATAATTAAATATTCCAAAACTGATGTGTGTTGCTAGAAACTACAGCTCAGTTTGGATTACTTTAAAAATGTTCAAAACATAAAAGTACCAAATTTGGACATTAAAATCTGTTAAAAGGAAGGTGATCGACCAAGTCTACTAGGCTAGACATCTTACAATTTTCTAGGTCAAGATTTCATGTACTAGCAAAACACATGTCCTACCTACTGCCAGAGGATTTTTTTAGCTTTACTGGCAGGACTGTATACTAACTGAAAGTTTTGAAACGGTTAAACGTGGATTACATCCTATTCAAAAATAATTTAAGTGGCAAAATTCACACTTTTTTCACAAATTCTGACTGTCACGACAGTAAGAGGCTTTGAAAATAAACTCTGTTTACTTTCAGAATAGTAGAAAAATACGACGTTATCAATCTCGAATGAAAGTTGACTTTCCACTAAAAATATACATCTAAAGAGTTATTAAGGTAATTCCTTGTTGCTTTGTTTTCTGTCTGACAATCAGTAAACAAACAGCCAAAAATGCACCACACGCGCACCCACAAATGTACTGCACACCTACATGTAGCAAAGGTCCAATCCCAGTTGGTCAAAGGATTCCCCAATTAAAACTCGCTGTTCAGCGGTCAGTGGCCAAAGTTAGTTCAAAACAATACTTTATCATACATTCTCGAGACTAGAAGCACTAAAAAGGTTCAGAATTATACGTCTTGAGAAAAAAAGCCGATAATTTCAACATTCTGTTTCAATGTCAAAATATAAACATTTTGGCAGCTCATGCAACTTTAAACAACCAAATTCTGAGCCTAAGTTAATTCAAAACAATACTTAGGGGTGTGACAGCAAGCCCCTCGCCCCAAAAAAGAGGAAAGTTTGTCTGTCAAGAATTTTATGTTTTACAAGCTTTATTAAAATCTATATGTCTGTTTTCAGAGCAAGACAATCTTGCAAAAAAAATCTGTCATTTTAATGTGACTTCTAAGTTCTTCACAAGTTTCAGTCTGGCCATCAATCATGTCAAATCGGACAGTAACATATTTATAGAATTAGGCAAATCACTGTCCAAACAGCCTTCATTGGTCTATGTAGTAATAGGCCCAATAAGTTAGGCTACCATACTGTTAGTGGTTATGGCAAAGCCTTCAAACAAACCAAAGTTTTCCACACCGATTTTGATGTCTTTATCAAGTGCAATAATTGCATTCTATCAAGACATTGGCCAAGATCTTTTTAGCTGGAACACAAAAAATTATGGTAATGCCCTAATTATTTCTCATTATAACACCTTCTAGTCATGGGGAAAATGCACAAAAAAGTGCCAACAATTGTTTTAGAACACTGGGAGCATTACTGACCCACAGGTCAATATCTAATACACTACCAGACAGATTTTTAAGCGCCAGATAAGCTTTAGCATTTCTTCACTAGCCATCCCGTAGGAATTTTGAGATTGCAAAAATATGGTTGTGAGACATTTCAGATTCCCACAGTGTGCCGTAGAAATTTTATTCAGTTCCAAACTATGTATTTACTAAATCATAATGTACCCCACAATATTCCAGCCAGACATAGTTTTCTTTCAACTTACCTGAAATATGTTCCATACCAAGATCATCATTCTCCAACTGTTCTAATTTGAGAGGGGTAAGAGTAACTGTAAGAACTTTTGAACTATAATCAACCATTGGTATTACTTGAAGATCATCTTCATCCTGAACCGCTTCATTTGGAATTTTCTACAAATTTAGCAAAGGTATACAAAACAAATGAATAGGTTAAACCTATCATAAAATGCAAAGCATTGAGCATATATTATTGGAATTTAAAGGAAGCATTAGTGGTTTGTGTCAAATCAATTATTTATTAACATTGTAAGGCCAGAAAGATTTGAAAATCACAGTTTGTCTGACACAAGATGAGAGAAAACAAAACTATAAATAACCTCTTCCTTTGTTGAAATTTGACGTGGAGATTTCAACCATGGTACACTCTCTTTCACACTCAAACCTTCTTCCACTCTGATTGGTCTAAAACTTTTGAAATCAAAGCTTGATGACGATCCAATGGTTATATGGTTAAACTGGTTAGATTTCTGTTTATATGTTTTTATAGGTCTTTTCTTCTTTTTCCTTTCGCTTCCTAACCAGCTCAATTCACTCCTACAACAAAAAGTCAATAATTATACCTGTATAACTGTTTATGTACAGAAAAGTAGTTGCCACATTAATAACAGATTCTAAATGGCACTCTAAAAAATTCTAGATCTTTTGTCTATTATCTTGGTGAATTTGACGGTTAAGAAACATTTGGAATTCTATAATAACATGGCAAATGGATAACATGCTTTACAGCTGAAACTGAAAATAAAATACAGGATCACATCTTTGTTCTGGTACCTTTTAAACCTCATAAAGCCTAGCTGGAGTACAATAATTTTTAGATGAAAGTAAGATGAATATCAGAGTAACCCAACAAGACAATATCATATGCTGCATGCTAAGTTTTTATGCTAAATTAGATCAATATTGTTTGAAAACCACATCACAATCTAGTGGCTTTCCTGCATATAAGTGCACCACAAGACCATAGGGGGGATGCTTTTCGAATAAATACATACCTAGAATCCATTTCATGTAGTGAATTGTCACTTGCAGCCTGGAATAAAAATAATTCATTAGTTACCACCAAATAACCTCTAATAACACCATTCCATCAATCTTATTAACAAATTACAATTTATGCCATACCACAAGGGTTGAATCAAACCAGCCATCCTTGAAGTTGAGTGGTTAAATTTTTATTTATTCTGCTCTGATTATTTTTTTTCAAGATGCAGAATTCAATTTCATTGAACTTTAATATTTCATTTGAAAAACCTTAAGTTCATCAAATACATACAATAAACTATAAACAAAATACTAACCGACTTCGTGAGGGAAGACGGCCTTTTAACAGATGAAGATTCATCTGATATGTCTTCATCCAAACTATCGGCATCCGCATCACTTGAAAAAACAAAAAAAATTTAGCAGATGATTTACACTAATCATAATTTAAATCCTTGTAATATTTCTATCAACTTCTGATTTGTATCGATTTTAGCCTTTTAAAAATTCCTTTTATTTAATCAAGAAATAAAACAGAGCCCCAACAAATTTTATCAATAAAAAAGAAATAGCTTTTAATACCTGTCCGACAACTCTTTGTAAGTGACTGGTTTCCTGCGTCGCTTTTCTTGTTTTTCTCTTGAACCAGAATCTTCTAACAACCCCTAAAAGACAGGCCGACTAAATGTAGAATTCATTCAGACTAAGTAAAGGACAAACCATAATGTTCATGCATTCAATTACATTTGTGTGATCTTTCAATTAACAACATTGTAAGCGGAATTACATTCATTTAAACAATTCAATTCAAAGCATATTAACTTCAGCAACATTTTGTGGTAGAACTTGTAAAGATCAAAACATCTCAGCAAAAGTAAAAATTGTCAGTTTAGACAGGCATCTGTTTATAAATTATATTTTACCACCATGTGAGAGCAACATATCTATTTTCCTATATCTATGTTGTAAGGTTATTACCTACCTTGCATATATTCTTAAAATTTGCTATGATATTATCATCTGATGTTTCTGTTTCATTATTAAGGTCTTGTCTGCAACAAAAAATGATAATTATAAACTCAAGGCAATAGGCTATGAGCAAAGGTATGTATCTATATCAAGTTGAATTTGAAGTTGTTGTTGAAATTTCCTTTTTTAAAAATTCAAATACAAGAAAAGCAAATAATACAAAAACACTGGTCAGAAAAAAAGTAAATAAAAAATACATATAATACCCAAGATTTTGTTCAAGAAGTTTCTCTTTATCAATATTTTTCTTCTTGTCTTGTGGGCTTGAATTCATAAGGGGCTAAAAAAAAACAAAACATAATATTCAGACTATAATTAAAGAAAGTGAAAACTTTAGCAGAACTGAATTTTCTCCAAAGCTTTCTTAGTATCAGCGACAAATATTCACCTTTTATCCTACAATATTTTATTTGATCTTAGCCTGAAAACCAAATCCCATGGCAATAAGCTTGCAAATGCATTGTCTCATGATTAACCTAAATATAGAATGTGGACAAAAAACACTCCCAGTTTCAATCCCCAAATACCCATTTCTCACAATACCTCATCTACCTTTATAAAGGTTATTACACTAACAGGCACATTGATCAATTGAATTTGAAACCCTAGTCTAAAAGTGCATGAATTTTATTTTAAAGAATGATCGACTTGTGATCAAACACCTCTTTGGCAGAAAGCTGTTCACATTGAGCCCCCAATATGGTCTACCTACAGAGACACAAAGGCTAGCTATGTTAACTCATGTTCTTTTTATGACATCAATAATTTCTAAGTAACATAAATCTTATACTTAAAAACTGTTACCTGATTTCCACTTAATTCCTCATCTTCACTAACAACTGTTACTTCATTGCAAGGAGAATCTGGTGCTTTGGGAGATGGAAATCCAGCTTTTTCAACTTTTTCTTTGATTTTTTGAAGAGCTAAAAGATTGTAATAGTTTCCTGACTTTCGCTTTTCTGCACTGGTAGTCACCCTTTTTTCTTTCTGGTTATTGGATTCATTGAAATCACATGTTAATTCACCTACAGCATCATTTTGAGGAGACTCCTGTGTGATAATTTTAGGAGGGGAGTCAAATCCAAAACAAGACCTTTCATTTTTCTCTAAATGATCTGATTTTGTCGTCTCAACTAGTTTGCTTCTTGACCTACTTGGGCTGTCTTTTTTTAAACTTATTTCTTGGTCACTTACATGTAGCTTATCAATTTCAAGTTGTGTACTGTTGGATTTGTTTTTTGAAGTGAAAAACTTATTGGCTTTTGGCTTGACCAGAGTCTTTTTTTCAGAACTAACAGGATAGGTAGAATTGCTTTCAGTTTCCATAAACTCATAGGGGTCTTGACTTTGTTGCTTGTAGTGAGGAGAAGGTAGAGTTCTATAGATCGGTGTTTTCCCACTGAGTGGTCTAGATTGTATTGAGAACAATTTGTTCAATTCAGGTTTCAAGTAGGAGAGGTTTCCATTTTCTTCCCTTTTATCTTCCTTGACCTGTGATGGTTTAGTCTTACATGTCACATTATCTTTAGTCTTTCCTTTAGGTTTACTTTTACTTCTGGGTGCCGGCTTAGGCTTACTTTGCCGTTTTGTTGCTTTTGACTTTCCTCTCTGTGGTTTGGACTGAGGAGAGTTTTCGATTTCATCTGTACTTGATATTGCAATGTTCATTTGGGTTTCATTAATAACAGAGACAGGAGATGTCAAACCTATGAATTATAAAATAAGAAAAAAGAAAATATCTAATAAGAAAATTTTATGTGGACAGAGTGGGTAGCTTTAATTTTTATATTTCCTGCTTTTTTACATGCTCTGTTTAACGAGGAAACAAATTTTAGCATTGACCTCAACATTTCATAAGAATCATCCACAACTACAAAGTACATGTTTAAACAGTCGGCTTTAATGCCAAATTAATTATCAAATTTCACTAAATGATGGCAATACCATAAAAAGGGCAGAAAATTAAAAGTCTGCTGACCTTGTGCTGTACTGCGCAAAGTTCTCTTAGGGAATGTAGCTGAGGGTTCTAATGATGAGGCCACCGAAATTTCGCCTGAATGTTCTTCAACAAAGGCACTTTTTGTGTTATTTGTTTCTGATGGAATCAAATCATTTTTGGTGGATTCAGTTATTTGAGCAGTATCAGGACTTGTAGATCCCTGAAATCCAGAAGAGAAAAAAAAATTATTACGAAATAAAATGTCAGAAAATTGATTCTTGTGCATCCAGAGAAGTAATAAGCGTTTCATGTTTTAAATGTTTTACCTTGTTCATGTTATTTTTACTTGGGTTTTCAGATCCAGACAAATCATGGAGGGATATGCCGCTGTCATTCAAACTCTTTCTACAAGCCAAAACCAGTGAAAGTTGTTAAAACAGAATGTACAAAAAAAAAAAAAAAATAGATATTAAATCACCAAGTATATGATGTGACACAATAGATATAGCATTGCAGGTTTGTACATCCATGTATGAGCATTGCATAAACACCCCTAATCATTTAGTTCTCATTGCATTGTTATACAGATATATTGAACCTACAATGGGTGGAAACTATACCCAATGGTCAACAGAAGTTGAAAATAAAACCTTGGCCTTAAAATCCAAAGACTAGTTAATCATCCAGAGAGGGATGAGGCCAAAAATCATTGCTGCTAAGTACCTTTTATTTTCAGATTTCTGTGCGTCATTATGTTCAGTTGGAAATAGATTGTTTATTGGTAGAGAATCTGGGATGGTGATGACATTTTGAATATAGTCTTCTGTCTCCATTGGGTAGTCTTTACCAAGGATAAAAAAATATAGCATATATTATATATTACTCAGAATGTCAAGAAAAACAAGGAGAATCATTCCAAATTGACTGACACAACAGGAATAAACTTTTTTTCATATATTTCATATATTACTGTTGTGTTGTATTTCTTAGAACCAGTGGCACATTTTTTCTTTAATAAATGAATTCACATTTATGAATCAACTTGCAAACATAACTTTTTAGACTGAAATATGCACCTAAATATAAAATAAATAGCTTTTTAAGCAAGTGATTAATATAACCATGCAAACCAACATTTTTAAACTATGGGCAATATTTTTCTTTATAACCTACCATTATTTTCTGCTGCTTTTGGGCTTTGGTAGCAATTTACATCCTTTTCTGGCAAGTTTTCTAGTTTGATGGATTTGTAATTTTTTGTCACAGGCTTGTCTTCGTGATCAGAAGCCTTACCAGATGTTACACATTTTTCTGCTTCAGATTCTGAGCTTGTCGATTGTTTCTTCTTAGATTTTCCTCGACCATTGGCTGAACTCGGCTCTAATATAAGCGGTGTTTTTACTTTACCCCCAGAGCGAGTTCTTTTTCCAACAGGAGTTTTGGGTGTGGAATTATCTGTATAGAAAAAAAAGAATATTTAATTTGATTTGAGATCGTTTTTTAAAATACAATGTATGTGTCAGAGAGATAAAAATAGAAAGGTATTTCACCCAGTTATATCAATTATATTTCATGCTCAGGCCTGTTCACCTGGTATTCGTTGAATTTGTGAAATTTTTATCAGCGAGGATTTGGATCGTTCTTCAGGGCATAATCCACCTATGTTGTAGGGGCCGATATTCGGCCCCATTCCCAAAGACCTTTTTCCCAAAACTGGTAAACGAATTTCCCAAAAGCCTGCAAGTTCCCAATTTATTTGCCGTAAAAATAGTCAATCGCTATTCAGATACAACTTGAATTACCGCAGGAAAATATACTGTAAATTTAAGGGAATAACTGTCACCCGTGCTCGCTAACAGGAAGTGAGTAGTTGAAGTCGGAAAGAGCGCTTTTTTCATTGGCGGTTGTTTTTGTTTTCATCCAATCGTTGACCTTGTATTCTGTGGGAAAATGGTGGACCTTGTGACTTCCTGTATCCTGCTCATGCTGGAGAAGTAATTTTTCCGGTTGATTTCAAGCCCATTCACGTAAGTATTCTGTTTGTTTTTAATGTAGCCATTGAAAAACTTATTCCAAGCGACAGTGGAAGATAAATAGCTTAAAAATAAAGAATAACAAAGCTTGTAAACGTTTTTTTTTCCTGACGTTGAAGTATGTTATTGACATTGTTATAGCTGTCGCAGTTTGTGTTGCCAAAAGTCAAAGCGTGAACGCAGGTCATATTGTTTTATAAAAGGAGGTAATTTGATGGAATTCTATGTAACACGTGAATTGATTAACTGATATTTTTTATTTCACTAATTTTTTTTTTGTTCAGTTTGATTAATCTGCCTAAATTATTTAACTTCGTTTGTAGGACATGCAATTTTTTCTATGTTTATTTTCGGTCATATTATTGTTGAATATTTAAATAGATCTAATTCATTATAAGTCATGTACATGTACCTTTGTGTGACTATGACGTGGCTGTGCAAAATGTATAGGAATTTAATAATATTAACTGTTATAAGAAGTTTTGCTACTTAAAATTCCTATTTCTAACGATAACCATTCAACAACTAAATTCCTGATTTTTGCAGAAACTCTCTAGTTTAAAAGAAAATGGTAAGACAATTGATAAGGGTTTATTTTTTAATTATGAATTTATCAGAAGTATTAAAGGAATTATTTAAGAGAAAACTTCCAACTGGTGCTGAATGAGAGAATGTACCTAGACTAAGTCACTTATAATTATATTTTTATTGTTTTCAGACTCACTGGCAATGTCGAGTCTGTCATAATGGAAAGTACTATGTCCCCAAGTGTGAACCCACCAAGGCATATTGTAAGAATAATTTGGGCAATTATATCAATTGTCCACCTTACAGCTGTCCCAACTACTGGCTCTCAGTGTTGATAGTTTCGGGCATGTACACAGTCTTAAATAAAACATTTTGGTTGATTTATTGCAAAACAAAGTGTTGTTTTTTTTCCACCAATTAATTTAAATGGTATGAGGATATCCGATGAACCAGGCAGAAAAGAACAAGATATTGTTTATATGATGTAACTTCTTTTTCCCAAATCTATTTTGCACCGACGTTTAATTTTCCCAATGGACCAGCCATGGGCCCCTTCCCAAAAATGGTGGATTATGCCCTGTTCTTGTTGATGAGATCTCTAGCTATGAAAATGTTAATACCATTAGGAGTCTTTTGAATATAATTTTTGATAGGATATTGTTTAAGGGGCATGAGCTGTCAAATCCACCCAAATGTTTTTAATTATTTTTTATTGTAACAAAAAAATGAGCATTTGAAGATTCTCATAGAAATAAAAGTCTGTCCATTGAGTCTGAGGCCTGTGTAAAGCAAAAAAACTTTTGATTTGCACTTGTTCGGAAAAATAGCTCTCAGTTTCCAGATTTTATCTTAACAAAAATACCTAAATTTTGGCAGATCATGCTACTTTAGAAGAGTTTTTTAAAAGAAAGAAAAATATAAATTTGATAAAAATTAGAAACATTAAAAATCAAATTTCAAACCTGTTAATTTAGGATCTTTGAATGAAGACGAATGTTTGAAAGCTTTGTTATGTTGAGCTTTGGATGGGGTAGAATCAGTTGATTTGTGACCGTCTGCAACAACTGCAAAAAATATTGAAAGTGTTTGGAATATTTATTTATTTTACTGTGTGCATGCAATATGCCCAAATTGTAGCAAAGGGAAGGATGTGTCGAAATTAAAAAGGTAGAGAAGAGAAACATGGTTCTGTAATATACAGTTAAAAGCTAAGAGTTAATATACAGAAATTTTAATATAAACATTAGTTTTAGGACCTTTTAATGATGGAGAATGCTTGACTGGTTTCTTCTGAAGTCCTTTGGATGGTGTACGATCATTAGAACTGTTGCCTTCTTCTGAAACTTTCTCTTCTATTGCTTTTTGGAAGGAGTCTGTAAATAATAATGATATTTTTATATTTATTTATTCACTGTTGGGTTTAGTGATTGATAATCATATTAAAAAGAAAGAAAATCTAGCAAAATTGTGTACATTCCTAATTTTCCTAATTTTTTTTATAGATCTTAAATATCAGTATTACTAGTACAACGCCAAATAAAGTAGATTATCTAGGTTAATTTCGGCAGGCTGACTGCCGACGAAGCCGTCCAATAAAAGTGTAACTTTTAGCCATGTGTCTCTCTTCAGCCCAAATACATTAGGGCTAAAGGTACGTTCACACTATACCCTGAAATCGGTTCGGGGTCCGAAACGATTTCCGTACTAAAATGGCTTCAATGTTTATCAGTATATTTGTTCACACTAGCTTGATCTGAATTCGCTACGGACACCGGATTCGGAAAGCAAGAATATAAATGGCTCACAGAGCCATTTTATTCGGTCCGGGATCAAATTCGTCCACGATTTTCCTCCTTGGCCAATCAGAATCGACCTGTGAAAAACATGGCAATCAAAAATACAGTGACCTACAAAGTGGTTTGCAGATTAAACTATCGAGCGGTTTACGTGTAGAGATGTGGCTAAATACATTTTCGCATGATTTCTGAAGGATTATGACAACAGTTGTCTCTTTTCCTAAAAATTTCAAGCAAACGAATCTTATCTTGTAAACCGCTCTCAACTGTTGTTGAGTTGTGTTGTTGTTGTGTGGATATGAACTGACTTGATAGAATCGGCCGATTATTCGTTGCAGTGTGAACACAACACACCGAATATGCTGACCTGTCCGAAATCCGGTTCGTACCTCGATCCGAATTCGCTGTATAGTGTGAACGTACCTTTAATCCAAATTGGCCATATTCCGACGTTGAAGAGTTTTTAAACTGAATTCTACTCTTCTTGACCCCCTTTGCTGCACATACAAATTGCCCTATTAAAGCACAAGATCGTCATATTACACATGTTAATTTATATAATATAAAGAAATATTAATACCTGTAGTTTTAGGATCTTTTGATGAAGGAGAATGTTTGAAACCTGTAGTTTTAGGATCATTTGATGAAGTAGACTGTTTGAAACCTGTAGTTTTAGGATCTTTAGATGATGGAGAATGTTTGAAACCTGTAGTTTTAGGATCTTTTGATGATGTAGAATGTTTGAAATCTGTAGTTTTAGGATCTTTCGATGGAGAATTCTGGACCACTTTGTTTGCCTGTGACTTTGATGGTGTGTATTCATCTGAATTAGATGATTCTTCATTAGCTTTCATTTTTGTTGCTTTCTGGAAGACAGCCTTTTGAATTTCAGAGATGGTCAGTCGTGCTGGAGTCATCATTGGCTGTCGAGGAACAGACACTTTCTGGTAACCTGTCTTTGGTTTTTGCGGAACACGTTTTTCTTCTGTTCTCTGGGAAAAAATGAAAATCCCGATCAATTTCTATTATTGTTTATTCGACCCTGGTGAAGTTTAAGAATAAGATAAATAACATTCCGTTATCTAATGTTTTGTGCATGTAGTGAAGTTGATGGAACATATTAAAAGGTAAAGAAATTAAACTCTAGCAACATCCTGATGTGTAATGTTTTTGTTTCATTCTTAAGGCAATTTTCACCTAGTTTCAAAGTCAGATTTGATTATTTCCAGTTACATTCCTGATAGAAATTATGGTTCATTATTCTGAGAAGTCAAGTTAATTGATGCCAAAGAAACCTGTGCACAGTTGGAATACTGCACTGCTCTTGGTTGATTTAGGTCCAATAAACTATATTAGTGGAATGGCTGTCACTTGACCGGGAGTGAGTGTATTATATCAAATTGTTTGCTTAAATTGAACTGAAATACTTAACAGCATACATTTTGTGTAGGCTTTATTGTTTCTTCTTCTTCATTACTGTTGGCATCAGATTGAACCTAAAAAAAGCCAATGTTACAAAAGTATTGTGGCGTTGAAAGGTGTATTGCGAAAAGAAAACCTAACTTTTACAACCTTCATTGACAAAATCAAAAATAAAAGAAAATGTTGAAGATCCCACATTAAAAGAAAAGAGGATGACAGATTACTGACCTGTGGTTGTCGAATATTCAAGTGCACAGGTGAGACAGCTTGTGAAGCCTTTGTAGTATGTTCCTGTTGACAAATCAGTCATATTACAACAATTTAATCCAAAATGATACAATATTAAATAGGAACATGCTTTGTGGTCATAGGATGCTGTTTGGAAAATTTGAAAACCATAAGTAAATCACTGCTTGAGTTATCCTGCTAATGTCAGATAGCTAGTCGCAGGCAAAAAGTGAAAATACACTGATGGCCAGTAAACAGCATCTGTGTGTTGTTTTGAGTTTAAATCATTATGTAACAAAGGGAAGTTTTTCACATAATAATGCACCATTAAGTAAAGTTGTTTATCAGCTGGTTTTTACCTTAATGATTGTAATTTTACTGATTGTTGGTGTCCAGATCTAGTTGTCTGCTGTTGATTTTTGATAAGCAAACAGGAGCTTTTTATCATGCCAGTATAAACGTATAGCATCCCAAAATCTAAATATAATTAATCTAAATCTAATAAAAGTTATTATTTAATCATAGACGTTGCTGTTTGTGGTCTGCTCCCCTGGGGTCGGTCTTGCAAAGGTGGCAAAAAAGATGTGCATAGGCCTACAGCATGGTCAGAGCATAAGTTGCCATATAGTTTTAACACAGACTTGTACATGTACATAAAGAAATAACACTGTTTAAAGGGTTAAGCTCACATGAGAAAATTGGACAGAATAAAACACAATAGGGCTTTTTTGGGTAGGAAATAGGAATCTTGGGCCAAAGTAGACAAGGTAGACTGAAGAACATGAAGGCAAGTGCAAGGATTAAATTGGAAAACAAAGTGAAAGAACAAATACCTTAGTTTTCTTCCATTTCAGTTCAGTTCCAAAGCAGCTGATCAAAGCCGTGGTGAGTGGGCCAGCCATTTTAGATTCAAAAGTCAGGAGAGCATAGGATTCTTTTTGACCTGAGCATATGCCTGGAATACAATCTTCCAGTGGGGTCTTGAAGGATAGTGTTATGGTGATTGGGGAGTTTTCAACTGAAATAAAGAATGTGTACACATGTATATAGACTGCGGTTTAGGGGAGAGTTTTACATTTAGATGACGATTGAAGGTTTAGAGTATATCTGTAACAGCTAAAACCAACCTCTTGCCAACGATTGTAACAAAGTACCTTCCTGCTGTCTTAGAAATGAAATTTTGTGCAAACCTTTGCCTAAACTATTCTGTATATTGATTTTCTTTAATCCTTTCACAAAAGCTACAGATATGGAACATATCGTATTTCTTCTAAAGAGTTGGCCATTGGATTTTTTCTAATTTTCCTTTGAGCCCTGAAATATTTTCAGGTTTTTTAGCCGGTCTGAAAAGTGTTCACTGAAAGCATTGGAATAAGTTTCTACATTTATAACTTACACATGTAATCCTAGCATTTCATAAATCTATAAATTACAGCTGGCAAACAGAAAATAAGATACATTGAGTCCAAAGTCGACCACAGTAAAGTATATTTGCTCAAGTGTGAGGGCGTTCTACTGTGTTCGCTTTCCAAGACAGAATGGGGTTATCGTAGGCTATAGGGCTGCTTAGACGGGTTGTATTGCCTGAAGCTCTAATGGCCGAATTTGTCTGGCCACATTAAGTGCATTTCTCTTCTAATGGAAAATATTGGCTGAATCTTTAGAAGAAATATAGAAGAAGTCTTTCTGATATTTTTGAAGAAAAAAAATTTAGACAAGCTTAATATCATTAAAATTAAACACATACAATATGTCCAGTAAAATGTTTGAAATGGTGGTGTTAATGTATCCCTAAAACCTAAGTCTGAACACCAATCAATCAATCAATCAATCAACCTGTGGGTGCTTTTATGGCACTTATATATGTACATTACTGGGCTTGACATTGTTGGTATTTAACAAATCAAGTTTGCACTTTCAAATTAAAAACAATTTACTGGAAAACAAAAAGAATTTGAAATTTTTCCAAAAATGGAAACAGAAAAAAGGGAAAAGTAGAAAAAGGTCTTCCTTTTTTTATGGTAAACGTTTTTCTACAATAATTTTTGTTGAATGAAAAAATTGGTAACCTGGGGTAATTATTAGGGTAACTTTTTGTGGTTAACAAGATTATTATGGAATACTCACGGTCAAGATTATACGAACGAAGATCTTTTTTCCAGATAAACACAGATTCCCAGGCATCTTCTGGTCCCTAAAATACAACAAATATATAAAATGGTCAAAAGATGTGTTCATTTTGTCGAGAATCTCTTATTTTTATAAATGAAAATAGTCACACATAATGGGTATCTATGTTAAATGCAAAATAAATACATTAGCAAACTTTCATAAAACAAAAGAATTTGCAACTATGATATCACAGCGTTAAGCAAATTAATTTTCGTTGTCATGAAGAGAAAAAGGGCCTTGAAATATGTAGGCTTTGCACCAGTTTTCTTTTTGGTCAAATTCGTACAGTACATGTATGGGGCCTATATGGTGGCATTTCCAGGTTAAGTGAGGGCGGGGAAGAAATCAGGAATGTTGGCTGGAGAAAACCTCCAACTTTCTGCGAGTGTCTGGCAACTCTTCCACACAGTGCGATCAAGGCCACAAGAGTGAAATAATCTTTGAATTGAACTTATTTTATTGACAGAAGACAGTCAAAAGGATTGGGAACAAGTTATAACAACTTACAAAGTCCCTCAATAATCTTTAGTGCTGCTTTAATCATCAATTAATCATTGTAATTAGTAATACTTTCCAAAAAACAGGTGCCAATCCTAGAAGCACGTTTGGCCATTCAACAAAAAAAAAAAATAGTTTTAATTAGTGGATTTAGGACCCATTGTACTTATTGTATCATTTTACTGAATGCTTTGAATTTTGTTATAAAGTGAATTAAAAAAGTGAAAAAAATAAAATAAAAACACCAGGCTGCAAATACCAATGCATCTCCAAGTATACATTTATCCAGGCTGTAAAAAGTTGTCAAAAATTGACCTATCCACCAGTGAGTGCTACAAGGCCAGGTTCTAAATGCCAAAGCCCATGACTCATCATGAAACTTTTGATTGGCTCAAACAGTTATGTGGAGATCCTGTATATTTCCATATTACATATTTGTGCTGATGCAATATAGGGCTACCACCATATATATTGGTTGTGACAGTCTGTTCGCACCCTACACATTAAAAATAGCGTTCTGGGTTAGTTTCGGTCGTATATGAACGGTAAATTTGGAGAATGTCTGAATATTAACCAATTTTCGGTGGGATAAATCTTTTACAAAGATTGTTGGATTGGGGATACAGAAATATATGTGGCCAGTAAACAGTATATTCCGTTAACTGACCCCATATATATATTGTCCCTGCAAACACTGATTGAGTAAAAGGCAACTCAGAAAATTGTCCATTTTATTTGGTCTGAGTGGAATTTGAACATGAAACATTTCAATGGAACGGCCGTGTTGAACTGAGGCACTATCAATGTGTCACTTACCTGGCTTCCAGGAACCACCTGTTCACAGAATAATGAAATCCTATTCATTCCAGCATTAAAATCCACCCAGAAGTCTGTGTAACCTGTGTCTGAAGGTTTCTTTAACTATCATTAAAAAAAGAAGAGAACAAAATGCTAATATTATCAACTATCAATAATTAAGAATCCACGCCATCAAAATTTAAAGAGCCCAATATTGATATTGCATCTGGCAAAAACTGATATTACATCTGGTAAAAATTGATATTGCATCTATGAACCAATACAAACTTCATGACACACTTTGCCATATGCAGACTTTTTCTGGGAAGGATAATTGAGAAGGCTTATTAACATCTGGGATTAATATTTTTCAAACAGCTAAGTTTCAAACATATCGAGGAGCATAAAAAAAATGAACCCTTCTTCAGGCAAAATACTATTGTTTAATTACTAGAAATGAGTAAAATAGTACTATTGCAACAAATTAACATTGTAAAAAATGTACCAGTATGCAAATCATGGACTTTACCTGCTGGCTCCCCAATTGTGCAGACAAACATGGGTATGAAAACACTCTGTAAAATAATATAATCAAAAGGTTAGAATGGACAAAACTAATAGCAATCATCAGGGAAATTATTGAATTAGTAAATAACTTGGCCTATAGGCCTCTGATGAGCTGCCTACTGGTAAAAAGCTGTTTTTTTTTTTACTTCCTTAAAGTGTTGATTCAGTCCGTCTAAAAGTTTCCCACGATTGATGCGTCATGTAATCGTAAACCATGATCAATCCCACAGGAATATGAGACCCACGGCTGAGGTTCACTCGTGTACAAAGTAACATGTGTTTTATATTCAAACAATGTTCATGATCAATTACAAACAATTAGATCACTCTTTAACCATTTTTTCATGCTTTTTACATGAAAACATACACCATAACATAGGGAAAAAAATGAACAGTGGCAGTAAGTTGGTTAGGCCATGAATTTG
This sequence comes from Lepidochitona cinerea, assembly GCA_963971465.1. Classification (NCBI taxonomy): domain Eukaryota; kingdom Metazoa; phylum Mollusca; class Polyplacophora; order Chitonida; family Tonicellidae; genus Lepidochitona; species Lepidochitona cinerea. The sequence continues at coordinate 26,538,098 of OZ020556.1, forward strand.
CTACTATTCTCTAATGATGATTGCTATCTGGTTTCAAAAAACTGACTTCATCAACCATGACAATTTAGAAATACATGTTCAAATGGGTTTGAATTCAAACCCTGCCTCAAACTTTTGGGGGGGGGGGGGGGGGGGGGGGGGGGGAATACAAATATTGAGTCCAGCTATTAGACAACTATCAAATTTCTGAAGCTTGGAAAACACATAATATTTTCAAAAGAGGTATGTTCGTAATTGCATGCTAAAAATCTTCCATTCATAGTTAATAAGATGGCTGAAACAAATTACAATGAGCAAATTTTCGTTTGATTTATGTCTAATTCAGTAGTGCTGTGGGCACCTAATAAAACATTTCGTTTACCAACCTTATTTTCGACGAGAGCTTGGAATTAAAGCTATTCAGAAAGCCTCGACAATCCTACAAAAAAGATTATAAAAAGTTGCAGAATATTGTATCGTTTTTTCACTTAATTTTGAGATATATGAAAGTATTTGAACAAATGTCCATTGTCAATCAAATTTTTCAATAATTTCTATCTTAAACAGATAAATTGAATGGGCTTTTAACAAATCAATCACAACTAACATGACCCTCTTTAATATCCAAAATAATATCTAATATTCAATATTAAAAACAACAGTGCATAATAATAATCATAATATTTATCAATAACACATATTTACTTAATAATTCATGAACACATACTTACTGTTTCAAAAACATTGTCCTTTATATCTAAAAACTGTTGAACAGATTCAGAATCAGAAAAAAAATCCTTAGCATGTTCAGCACGATGTCTTCGTGGTATGAAGCGAAAAAGACATTCAATAATACCCCCTTGTATTTCATAGTCTGCAAAAAAAATAATTCAGGATTAGAATCCTGTTAATGCCTGTGAAAGGATAGTATGTACTGTCTTATTAAAGGCATGTTATAGTTTGGTAATCCGGTGGTACCAAAAGTAAATTCAGATATGATTTTATAGTTAAGAAAATATCCCCAACCCCTCCCCCTAAAAATACATTGGTGCTGAAAATTTTACATAGAAATACTTCATTCAATATGGCCAGTCAAATAATAGACATCCAAAAATTAGGTTTAATAAAAAAGCATTAAAATGACCAATACAAAATTAGAAAACAAGGGAGGATAATCTATTTGATCCACTGAACAACTTAACATAATAAAGTAGTAAGGAAACTCCGAAAATATTCATGGTGTAATCTCAATATTTCGACTTTAATTAAGTCATCGTCAGGAGAATTATGAGTACATCAAAAGACAGTGTGCATTTATATAGAAAAACAGAATACAATGATGGTTGATACTAAGAAGGCATGGGAGATTAAAATTTTAGTTACAATAGAGCAGGGTTCTAAAGGGCAGTCATAAGACCTAGCCAGGCTAATAAATTAAGTAAACATCTGTCACTGAAAACATTACTAGGTCATATGCATACATTCAAAATAATAATCGGTAAAGGTTTGAGAAAAATAAAATACATGTTTGTAAGTATATCAAATTGAATTTTACAATCAGCCGCATTAATTAAAATCATATATTTATTATGTATAAGCAATAGAAAGGGTAATAGGTCTTGAAAAGTTAATAAAACAAAGGAATTATTAAAAAAAAATTAACTTCTGGCGATAGATGGCGTATTAGAAAAAAAAAAATTAAAATAAATAAAAAAATTACATGGGTTATAACAGAGATTAACGAAATAAAGAGAGTTCTTTTGAAGCCATAATTCCGTGATTAAGGGGCGGTTTTAATCTCCTGATGGAGAGGGCTTCCTTAAATAATAATTCATTCCAGTTGTTTGATGAGTCAATTACTTTGGTAATGAATTATTATTTAAGGAAGCCCTCTCCATCAGGAGATTAAAACCGCCCCTTAATCACGGAATTATGGCTTCAAAAGAACTCTCTTTATTTCGTTAATCTCTGTTATAACCCATGTAATTTTTTTATTTATTTTAATTTTTTTTTTTTTCTAATACGCCATCTATCGCCAGAAGTTAATTTTTTTTTTTTTTTTTTTTAATAATTCCTTTGTTTTATTAACTTTTCAAGACCTATTACCCTTTCTATTGCTTATACATAATAAATATATGATTTTAATTAATGCGGCTGATTGTAAAATTCAATTTGATATACTTACAAACATGTATTTTATTTTTCTCAAACCTTTACCGATTATTATTTTGAATGTATGCATATGACCTAGTAATGTTTTCAGTGACAGATGTTTACTTAATTTATTAGCCTGGCTAGGTCTTATGACTGCCCTTTAGAACCCTGCTCTATTGTAACTAAAATTTTAATCTCCCATGCCTTCTTAGTAACAACCATCATTGTATTCTGTTTTTCTATATAAATGCACACTGTCTTTTGATGTACTCATAATTCTCCTGACGATGACTTAATTAAAGTCGAAATATTGAGATTACACCATGAATATTTTCGGAGTTTCCTTACTACTTTATTAAGGGAGGATAATACATGCAAATGCTTGAAAGGATTAATAAAAGTTAATGAAAGTAATTTTCTTAAAAATTAGTTACAATACAACAAAAAGCATCTTTTAAATAAAACATATTAAAAAACTAAGCAATCTGGAAATGAAAAAGAAGACATTAATTAAACAATTGAATAAAATTAAAATGAAACTTTTAAAGGTCTCACCACCAGCTGTGTAAATTTTTTTCGCAAGAGTTTTCCTTTACAAACACAAAGCAAATGTTTTTAAATCCTATTTCATCAGACATCAATACATGGGCAAACTTCATGAAGACTTGGTCTCAAGGTTGAAAATTGACTAATTTATATAATCATTGTGCTAAGTTTAGTCGTCACTCAAATGTCAGGATTGACAAACATGATAGTTCTAGCAATGAAGTTCTGATTGTCTGGAAGCAAGTTAATTGATGGTTTTTGCCCAGAATATCTATCTGAACAGTTCTGTCAATAGATCAATATCAAAACATGTCAATATTTCCAATTACCAATATGTACCACCAATTGTGAATTGCAATATTTGCTGTAACTTGATAAAGATGTACATGTACTTACAGTTTACTTTTCATTTCAGGATCAGCAATAAGTTTTTCTCTGCAACTTATAGAGCATCTTTCCATTAGAATATTGATTGACTTCACTATCTAGAGGTGACGGTCAAAAAAAAAATCATAAAAACACATTAATTAATAAAATTAGTAAAAAGTTTTATCTTTTTGCAGAACTATTTTATTGTCTTTTGTCAGACTAATATAAATTTTCATAACAAATTATATCATCCTTTTATTCAAACTAATTCTACTAGCAAATAGACCATCAACAGTGCCTCAAATCAATCAAAACCAATCAGTGTAATTTCCATAAACATGCAAAATTTCTCCTCCAAAAAAATAAATTGAGACAGTGCCTGTGATTTAATTCAAGAAATACTTTTATAAGACAAATAACAGGGATTTGACAAAATGAGTGGAATATATATCACTGGAAAGAAAATATTTTGATGATATACTTTGTAATCTCTACAAATTTAAATTCAAATTCTAGAGCATAATACATTTTAGCTTTTTTTAATCTGTACATAAGTAATATTTTGATATATTGTTACAGAAACCATAACCTGTATAAAAATGTAGAAAAGGTTATTCCGACTTTTGGTCTGTCCATAATAAAGCTAATAACCTGGGTCCTGTTTAACAAAGCGGCGTAAATGCATGCGTAACTTTCTTACTAACGTATCTCTACAGTATGGGTTGCTATGGCAGTTACGTGAAAACTTACGCTACGCCGCTTTGTAAAACAGGCTCCGGTTTGCTAGGGCAGGTGGCTAGCTTACCCTATGAAACAAATAGAAAAAAAAAAAAGTTTGTATACCTCCATCAAATAATGAAAATTTGTAGTTTTTATTGCTTCTTCCAAGAAAGATGAACTGAACGCTTCTGCCAAGGTAGCTTTTACTGAAAAAAAAAATATGTTCGGTATAACTATGATGGTCTCAACACCTATAATGGCACAACCAGAGACTGGATCATTATTAATTTTAGTCAAAGATAATGCTCTGTGCTAATGTGTTGCTGTATTAAAAATTGTAGGTTTGTTTTGAAAGTTGTACGTTTAATAATAATGAAGTTCATAAAGAACATAAGTAAAAATAATTGATTAACTTTATATTTATATGAGACTGCATTCTTAATAAAAAATTCGATTTCACTTTGAGTACAATAGTTTGATTATTTTATGTCTAAGATCATACCCAAGGTTATTTAACCTGAACTATATGGCAACATCTCCAGGAATATTGCAAGAGAAAACTTCTGACCAGATGCCAGATGGTATCCAGTTATTGAAGTGATTGTAAAACAAAACCATTACTCACCAGAAGAATCAGAGTCCGACATCGCCTACAAATGGAAGTTAATAATATCAACTCAAAATCACAATATATACCTTTAAACCTAACCACTTGTGAGCGTAAATATTTTACTGGAAAGGTTTTATTGATTGATTTATGTTTTACAGGTTTAGTGGGGGAGGAAACTGGGCTCTTTGTCTGGAAGAGACCGTCCACCTTCGAAGAGTACCTGGCAACTCTTCCACAAGGTAATCAAGAGAAAAATCCAAAATGTTCAAACAACCACAAAGTGAATAACAAAGGGCATTGAAATATCTAGTAAATTGAAAAAAAATCAAATACTACTTTCAGTGTCAAAAAAATATTAAAAGAAGCAGAGAGTTTGGCATTTCAGCATGCAGGATTATTTAGATTTTCTCCAAAGTTATTAGGTTCACTGGGACAGGAAAAAAAACCCCACTTATACCTGTCATGGATTTGAAATAATAGATTGATTGTTTAACACCTCATTTATATTGAGGCCAGGGTTTTCCCTGGCTCCCAAAATGTTGGGGTTCATTGGACCCCCATCAGATAAAAAGAAGGGTCCAAATAGTGTTTAAATATGCATTATTGTATAATATTTTGCTATTTATTTCCATCCCATATGACCCTTCTCATTGCAATTGTGGGGTCCAAATGAGGGTGAGAGATGCTTTAAGGGTCCGGTAAATCCCTTATTGAGGCGTAGCCAACTTAAGTTGGGTGAGGAAACCGGATAATGCCTAAAGGACCACCAATCCCCCCCCCCCCCCCCCCCCCCCCTCAGTGAGTACCTGGCAACTCTCCCCACATACGCCGATCAAGTGGAAAATCCACTGAGAAATGCTTGAATTTTTGTCTGGCTTGAACCTGTGCTGCATCAATGTAATGCCTTCGTCAGGCTGAGGTACTATCTGTATCATTCTGCCAACTGAGACACAGAGGCTCCACCCGAAATAATAGGGTGATTGTATAAAAACAGTTTTTATAGACAGTTTTGTTCCATCCTTTCATGAACCGAGGAAGTACTTACACAGATCAGATCCATTCCATCGAGAGTGAATGCAGCATCATTTCTAAATTTTTCTAATACAGCTTTCACCTAATAATGAATATAAAATTAGATAATATTTAAAACACAGTTCGTACACCTTTTCGAAATCTAATTTCCAGGTACATGTATTGTTCAAAACTACAATTTTCCAGGCACTGAACGTCATGATTTTGGCATATTTATAGATAACTGAACACATATTTGACATACTGAAGAAGAGACATTATGAAGAGACGTGAAAGTGAGATTAGGTCCAAAGAAACAATGTTTAACGAGATTCCTTAGCTTATATTTTCCAATTGAGAACCCACTTGCACAGAGATTTCCTGAATAAATCTCATTGAAAATAAACTAGATCGATTGCCCTTGAAACATTGTTTGCTTTGATTGCTTACTGGCTAAGTAGTAGCCCTAGTTGAAGTCATAGCCAGCCTTTGAATGAAGATCTATGCAGAAGTTGTTCCCCCCTTTGGAAAAGTTCTCTCCCTTCCCTTAAATAAGTATTTCAGTTGTCTTAGTTTGGGTCCGTGACCTAAACACTAAGCAGTGATAAGGTTTTTGTAAACAATAAAAGCATTCCTTACACCAATACTTTCTAAAATGTATCCATTTGATTGAGGGTAATAAAAATAAAATGCTCCTAATATCAAAAAATAAGTTATTCCCCTTTGTAAAAAGTTGTCTCCCTTATCACACTTTTCAGTTCTGAATCTGTGAAGAGTGCTATTTTTTTCTTCTTAAAGGAGGGGAAATCTCTAGAAATACATAGGAATTATCGTCGATAACCGCCTTCAAAGTACTTAAAACATTTCACGTCAATTACCTCCAGTGACCCAAAAGCTAATAAAAACAGACAGAAGTATGTCCTTTCAGTGGCTTATCTGTGTAGCCATTTGTCCGTTTTAGGATGACGTGATGTTGGTATAGCTATTTTTAGATCAATAATGACGTATTTTTACCGCTCTCTAATGTATAAGGGTAGATTTAGGTCCAAAAAAACATGGCGACAAACTTGAAGTGGGAAGATTGTCTCCGAATATATAGGTCAGTATGCAACCGCGCGCCATTACTTAGCCAGCCATTGGCTAAATTGCATCACATGACTACTCTATAACGCACTTAAATTTTTATTCAACAATAATTGGATAAAACTAATGAAAAAATGGTGGCGGCCTTGTGAATGGCCTATGGAGCTTATTCTCTATTGTAACGCCACCTTCCAATTTCAATTATTCACTAACGAGGGGATAAAACATACATTGGACAGTTGTTTTGGACTAAATGAATTCTACTCTTTCCATCTAAACTAGTCTAAAGCTTAGATTTTCTTTCCCTTTAAATGCCACTTCTCTGGAAGAATTATAAGCGACATATTTTCAGAGATTAAAAACTTACAGTATTCAGAAGTCCATGGTCCAAAAGTACATGAATAAATGACGTGCCATTGTCTAGATCTGAATTGCAAAGCTTTCGAATACTTTTATAAAATGCTTCAGCTTGGGCTGGACTAATTTCTTTTAAAGATGCCTCCTGGAAATAAAATCATTCCAATTATATTGTGTAAATAAGATAGAAAATATAAAAAAATTGTTTTCAAAACTGAAATCATTAAAAGAATATTTAGACTATCAGCAAATGTTAAATTCTGACCGCTCTTCCTCGTGTATTTAGATAAAAACTCAAGGTACAGAGAGTTTAACCAAAAATATTGTAATTGGAAAGGAGTAAAATTACCTGTATAATACATTTGAGGCTAGCTAATTCTTCTGGAGGACAGCCTTGTGGTTCTGTGCCAACCTCATCCAAAAATAGGGTTATGGAGTCTAGGTTGGCCATAGCTAGAAGTCATTCACACCCAAAAAATCAAATATTGTTCGTCACATCTTGAAAATAAAGGAAAACAATCGTTGAGTTAAGTTTCAGTTAAATAGTTTAGTTCAAGACGTCAGTTTAACTGTTTTTAAAAAAGCTCAAATCCCAGTGCCATGTAAACTACCAAATCACAAGGAAAAGATTTCCACTGCAGTGGAGAGGTTTTTACCTCATTTTTGAAAAAAATTCCACCGCAGTGAAAAGGTTCTGTCGCTGTGGAAATATTACCACCTTAGCGGAAACCTTTTCTCACAGGTGGAAAGGTTTTACTTGTGATTTAGCCATGGCTTTAGAATTGGTTCGGAAAATTGCTTTACTTAAACTTTACGTAAATTTTTTTTAGGGAAGACACTTGATTTTCTTTGAGATACAGAATCTCCTGTCTTATTAAAGTCAAGTTTCTATACTTGTGTAAAGTTGTGTTAAAGACTAAATATTAAAAAAAACAAGGAAATATCAAATTTTCACCTAATAAGCCCCGTAAAAATGTAATGCTTATCACATGTAGGTCCTACTTCAGCTGAAGAACTCCCGATAAATACATCTTCAATAAAAGATGTCATTTTTGTTTTGATCGTTTTCGCCACAACATTACGACCAAAACTACTTCCAATTCAACCTGTGCCATTTAAAAGCACTAAACAGAGACTGTTTAAAAAAATCTAACTGGAGTCTTAAAATGTTATTATTTCACATAATAGCCACTTGCTATCATTTTTTAGACCAGAGATTACGATGTGACTAAAATAAAAAGTCAGTTTCAATTTGTTGATTTATATCAATGTTTGAAATTTGACCCTGTTATTCAATGGAAGACAAAGCATACAGAGTGCTCTCCCCTTAAATATTAATGATAGGGTGTCATTTTGGTTATAAAAGTGGCAAAAGAGCTTTAAAATGTCTCTTTCATCGTCTATATAATTTCTCTTTTATTTTAAACATAACCAATGACCTAGATTGATTGATTGATTGGTGTTTTACGCGGCGCTCAAGATTATTTCACTTATATGGCGGCGTTGCCAGTTTTATTGTGGGAGGAAACTGGGCTCTATGCCCAGAGGAAAACCCACGACCTTCCGCTGGTAACTGGCAACCATCCCACATAGGTCATTTCAGTGAAAACCCAGTCAGAAAATCCAATGACCTAGAAAATCCTCTGGATTTTTATGTTAGGTGATGTTAAAAATTTTATATTTTGTAAATAATTTTTTTTCTTTTGTGTTTTTCAGTTACTTCTCTTCGTGAACAATTTACACTATCCCTTTAAATATTTTCACTTTAAAAAATATTGCCATAGTAAGTTTCAAGAAAATCCTGCAGTGCAACAAGTCATGTAATTTGTAAATCAATAGGAATGTAATGGAGCCTTGGTTGAAATTCAAGGGGAGATAATCAATGCTAGAGATGATAGCAGGGCTCGAATTTAACCAGGGCACCGAGGCCATTTGCCTCCATGCCCTTCTTTTTGGCAGTGGTGCCCTATTTTTCTCTCCAGGTTATTTGATAGAGGCAAGGCCAAAAATAACCAAACTGGCCTGACATTGGGTGCCCTAAATTTTCCGAAATTCGAGGCCTGTGATAGTCACTCATATTTTCAGAGTTTCATTGAAACTAGGGTGTATTATATTTATAAATGTACATGTGCTACCTATCATCATGAAATTAGCCCGGGAACATTTTTCAGGACTCGTCAGAAGAAAAGTCACTGCTTGTATTTTATAATTTAGAATTACTAGAAATAGAATTCGAATAAATTCCCCAGCCTTGGCTTCGGTGTGTACATGGTAACACTTCCCATATACATGACTGACACAGCCATCCAGTGAGAAATCCACTCAATTTTTGTCATTTTTGGGGGGTCTGAGTGGGATTGCAGGCCTGTCTTGGAGTGAAGGACTTTCACTAACCGACTGAGCTACCAAGGGCCCAGTTCAAATTAGAATCAGAGGGTTAAAACCTAGCTAGAAAAATCGGTCTCAGTGCCTGATACTATCAGTATCACTAGTATCAGTATCACTATCAGTGATAATGATGTAGTGCTAATATGATAATAGTACATAGGCCTACACAGTGACACTCCCTGACGTTTGCAGACCTTAGAAAAAATATAAAATCCGGCACAGTCAAGATTTCTTGGCTAGTTAAAACTATGACCTCTGATGGTTAGTTTACAAATAGCCCTGGATGTCTTGTCCTATTTCATTTAATAACGACAACAATGATCTGATTACAAAACTGAAGCGGTGTTGTCTTACGTAATTCTTATTTTTTTCTTAGCCCAGTCAAGTGCAACAGTCAAGCGTACCCGTATAGACAAATTCAGAAACTTATAATAAAATGAAACACAAGTGATGCAGCTTGGTAAACTTTCAATGAAGGGACTAAGAATGAAGCAGACACCTGGACACGACGATGTCAGAAAACATTGCCTACCTTACTTTTTGTCTAAAAAGTTAACACACATGCACGTAAAACTGGCGGATGTTGACAGAGATGTCAGAAAGCAGACGACTCAAAGTTTACATCACGTGGTTTTCAACCAATCAAATCGATTCGCGGATTGGGCGAGGGCGTGACGCCACGTGCTTTTGACACCGCTAAGTTTTCGCACAAAAACTTGTAAGTTGTACATGTAACTGCGGCTTGATAGATTTTAGAAGTTAGACAACAAAAGAAACGTAGGATATTTACTATCAATTTGCTCACTTTATTTATCCATGCTCAATGTCAACGAAAAGGGAATTAGATAATTTGGAAACATGGAGGCTTTATTTTATGTCATGTTATCCATTATCGCATGGTTATAACTTATAACTAGTTTCCTATTTCTTTTTATTGCCAATGGATTTTCAACTGTTTATCATAATACCGATTCACGGCTTACGTAGCAAACATTACGGATAAAACGTCTGTGTAATTAGCCATTAAACGCAAATTTATATTTGCGTAGGCTACTTCTTACCCAAGGCATCTGAACACAACAACATTTTTCCTACATGCGCCTTTTTCTGGAGTCTGTACCTGAACTCAAAATGGACGCGCTGTGTTTTGATTAGCTAAAGAAAGCGCCCTCAAGCGACAACTATGTGAAGCAGTCAGACATGGGTGGGTAACTCTCGAGGGACTTAATATGCGGTCTCGTTGGTGACAGCAACTTTTGTACGTTTCTTTCAAAGCGGCACCCAGACATATGCTTTACAACCTATGGCATAATTTGTGTGTAACTAATTAGTAACATTTAAAAATATCAAAAGAGGAAAAACTACTTTAGACTTCTTCATGTATTTGTTCGATAAGCACGTGCAAATTTAACCAAAAGTGTTAACGGAGTCAGCTGCCCGTGGCAAAAAAAAATTAATTATATTGGGAGAAACCTCGTGATTGATTAATATTTATATTCCTTGTATTTACAAAGCTGCTATGTGTTGTTCTTGTTAAATGGAGAAAATATCGTCTGCCAACTGAGGCGCATTTTGCCTGCAGCTGGAGTTTGAGAAGGCGTCTGGAAGTTCCTGTTACTGTTTCAGGCACAGTTAACTCTCATTGTTAAAATAAAAAAAATCCCCAAATTTCTGCCTAGTAAACCTTGTGTTTGGGTGTAATTAAGTCGACATAAAAGCTTTATGAGATGTGATAAAAGAAGGAAGCTGTTTGGAGGTATTGTAAGAAACACACGACCATTCGTAACGGTACTTTGGTCTCAACATCCGAAACGCAGCTGAATCCTTCTACAAAGAAGTTTTGAGGGAGGTTTAAACTCGAAAGCACACAAACTAGACGCAATATTCAAATTTAACAAGTGATTTATCGCTACTTGAGAGCAGATGAAAACTATCAAGACTTAAATTGATGGACAAAAAAAATCGAAGAATTAGAGGTTGGCTTTGGGATGGCACGTTGTCGCTCCTGAAGGGGTGTGCGTTTGCCCCAAACGTGGCAAGATATCATGATATGCATCTTAAGTGGTAACTGTAAAAAAAAAACCCATAAAGCTTATGATTATGAAACACCTGCTAGCAGATGGTTCCGTTACTCAGATTGGCCTAACAGGTTTCTGAAATTTTAATTGGCAAACCCTTCTAAGAACTTACTGAATCAAGAAGGGATCCTTAAGTTGTGCCAAACTTTTGTTTAAGTTTTTCATATCTCTAGGATAGGTGGGTATAAGTGGTGGGAAACATATGGAGTCGACTAAATTCGCATTCAGGTGTTTCTTGAGGGTTTCTGAGATTTATTTGAAATATAAGAGGTTTATTTCCGTGACAGGTCAAATCACCTTTAGTTCAGACCCGATGGCGGCTTGTCAATGTCAAACTAGCAACCACATGACACATATAAGAGCAGTCTGCCTAAGCTCACAATGCTGCAATATGACAGCTCCCCTCTTAACGTTCAGCAACGTTTTCAATCCGAAACACTTAAATGGAAACAAAGAGAAATTTAATACTACTCTTACTTAGCTCAAGAGTGATTTTGAATGAATTAAGCATACTTGCTTTTTAAAGCAGCATATGCAAGCTGATAACATGATTTTTGGAAGAAGGAGAGTTTACCTTTTTTTATTCGTTAAATGACCACATTTATTAAGTAATTATGAACCACAAAACCAAATGGGAATGGTTTTCGAAACCTCGAATATCGAAAAGAAGAAAGGTATGCACTGGAAGTTTAAACATCCCCTTAAAGCGCTTAAATTCTATGGTTACTATCATGCTCCTGTGCATAAGGGTTTGGGCATTCTTTTGATTCACCGATGTATCAGCAAGACATTCCTTAATTTTGGATAAGATTTTACATTTTTTTTCAAACCTACTAGATATAGGATAAAGATATGGACAATTTTATTTAATCAGGAATACAAATAAAGCTGTTCAAATCGGAAGAGTTATCTGATTTGGTCAGATTGGCGAATTACAACTGGAGATCAATATAAAAAACAAGAATGGGGGTGGACGGTTAAAGTTAATGTATACACCACACCTCACGAAACCTCTCAAAGGTTCCACGGATTCAATTTATTTTGTCGCATTTTGACTTTGTTCACAAGTAAAAGCGTCCCCATAGGCTGTATTGTGATTACATACACATCTCACAGCTGTATCTTTGATTTACCCAACTATAATTGCGAATTCCCATATCAGGCAAGTGTACAGTGTGGCTTGGACAAGCGTTTTCGCTTCATGTTTTTTTGGCGGTAGGATTGCAACTTTTATACCTGTGTGATCTTATAAGATCGACATGGAAGAACCATCTGTCCGTATCATTGATTCTGTTTTACTGTCCTTGAATATTTCCTAGCTGGGCTATCAATTGTAGATACCGTTAGCATTATTGTAACGGTACATCAACCCTGGCTGTAGAACGTGTCCATGATTTAACAGGTAGCAACTTGTTTACACGTGCGGTCTTATTAGATCGGCATGAAAGTTTTCCTGACCATCGCCCGTGCCATTTATCCCAAAACTCCACAATAAATGTGAAATCATCTTGAATGGGGTTTAAGACAACCATTAACATTAATTAACACATCCAAGAAGTATGTAGACCTATATAAACATGTAGAGCTACACATCAGACTGATATATACATGTCTCCGTTTAATTAAAGTTATGTTTGGTAACCAAAACGTTCATACTTTCCCGCTAAAACAAAATTGTTCAACTATCGGCAATTTTGCTCAGAGCGTACAAATGAACAGTTTTTATTGATTAGTCACCAGATTGTACGTTTATGTAGAGTTGAGGAGTTAGGTAGGTCTAGAATGAAGGAACGTTCGTCCCGTTCTCCAAATCCCTGCTATTGTCGTTACGAACTGAATTGTAGATTTTTGACCATAGGAATTTGTCCATACCCAATCCACACGATTAATGAGACACACCTTTGCCTGCAGCCTTTCTCGATAATCTTTAGGAATCCACATCAGTTCTCGATATATCAGAATATTCCTCAAACCGGCATAGTCCTATTATGATTTTTGATTTAACGCCATTGCAGAAGAACTTAACACACTTGGGATGGCAAAAGTATTTGTCAAAACCACAGGATAGACAGTACTGTAGATTATTGCTGGTTGTATTTTCCATGAGTATAATTCTCTTGGAATTTTAAACTGTACAATATACTAACATTGTAAAGAAAGAATGTCCGAATGGATTCAGGATATACTCTGCACCATGCAAATAATCAATGACATTGGGAAGCAAGGAATTGTATCGATTACTGCTCCCCAAGGACCCCGTAAGTCAAGAGTCATTCGGAGGAGACCATATCTAATCTCCAGCCCCAGCAATTTGCCATTGTGTCCTTTATCATCCAGATAGACCATGTCCATTTCCTCAATAAACACTCTTGTCTGTAAGTCATGGTTGAGATTTTTACAGAGAAAATAAACTGAACTAAATCATCATCACAGAACTAGCATGCAATTCCATCTCATGAAATGTGTTGGTGAGTTTCGTGTAGAATAGATACTTTGTTAGTTTCGTTTCTTAAAGAAGGCCATATCTACCATTTTCTGCATGAAGCCAAGCATTATATTTCTTTTCGTAAATTCATGTTTACCCAGCATCTCTATGCTTGGAAATGAATCGTGTGAAAGAGCAAGGAAATGGAATGCTATGTATATGGGTAAACTATATGACAAATGATATCCCTTTTTAACACAACTGTTGATACTTAATTCCTGCAGTGGATCCCCTGTATGAGGTATAGGATGGAAATGTCTATTCACTGTGGCCAATTTATATCTTTATGAACCAGTAAAACAGACAGGCCCTTTTGGACCTTTAAACCCAATCATAAGTTGTTGTAATAAACCAAAACCCATGATATTTCATTAGATTGAAGATAGACAGAAGTTTGACTGTAGTCAGTAGACTTTTCTGGAATTCCTTGTAATATGTTGACATGGTTGTATTTCCAGCTATGACAAGAAATCCGGTAAACCGAGTTATATGATTATGGGAAAAGAAATGGAAAATGTTAGAGGAATCGAATTTAAGGTCCTCTGTCATTCCGATTTGGCATTTGTTACGGGTGCGATTGTTCTGAGAAAAAGCCTGTTGAAGATGTGGAAGGTGGTGTCAATATCAGCGACTTCAGTGTAAATATTCCATTTATTGGCGTCAATAACCTAAGCATCATACACTTCCTGGAGTCAATATCAGTGACTTCAATGTAAATATTCCATGTATTGGCGTCAATAACCTGAGCATCATATACTTCCGGATGTCAATATCAATGTCCAGTTCTACTTACTACTAAAGTAGTATCGATCTAAATATACCAGTACACAAGTAGTTTTATTCAGAAAAACGAAAACTTCATATTGACTCAATATTTCGACTTTTATTCAGTCATCATCAGGAGTGAGGTGCATTAGCAACAACATTGGTATATACACAGGTAAAAAAACAAACAGATTAAGCAGTGATATAACAATATTAGGAATGGCCTTACAAACTTATTATCATTATTACATATGCAATTTTCCCAGAGAAGTCTACCTAAAAGGTATCATCGTGTAAGATTCATATGTAATGAGTATATAGAATATAATAGGCAAATAATTATTTCACTGCTTCGCAGCTATAGCCAAAAGAGACGCAACTGTGTGCAAAACTTCGTCTTTGCTAGGTTTTTTTAGTAAGGGATGGGGTTGGGTTGGGGGTGGGCGGCTGAGGGGGCTGGATTCTGTGACTAGAGAATCCCCTGACATGTGACCTGACAAACATTCCACATACGCTGATATAGTGGAAACTTTTTTTTCTTTTTCACATCTGTCAAGGACTTGTTTCACAAAGCAGTTGCATCACAAGCGAACACTATATTTGCCACTGGACACCACAGTACAAAGATACCTCGTCATGTCTACTGCAAATGGTCGCACTTTGTATGACGGCCCCTGGCGTCTTTATAAGACTTCAAAAAGTTATTGCGCAATTTTCCACGAAATTTTGAGCGTAGCGTTAAACATCAATCAATCTAAACTGACATGTTTGATTGGTCTCACAGTTTTTGGATTTTTAAATGTAGATAACTCTGATGCTAATTTCGCGATTTGGACGAATTCTTTGCATAATGTTTTTCTGCATATCTACTAATGCTTGGTGCCTTTAACGGATCCTAACAAAAAGTTTCGATTTAAAAGGTAAATAAAAGTCGGTTTTACATAGGTTAACAATTTTGAAATTCTTGAACTGCATTTATCTTCTTACAGAAGAGCATAAACTTAAATAGTGTAAGTTATCCTCTTGTAGCGTATGCTCTGATCTTTTATGGCACGGAGAGGCCTCCTTTGCTCAGTAGGTAGAGCGTTGGACGCTCAATCCGAACAGCCTTCCACCTATGGGTCGCAGGTTCGAATCCCACTCAGTCCCCAGGGCATAGAGCCTGGTTTCCTCCCACAATAAAACTGGTAACGCAGTCATAACTGAAATAATCTTGAGCACGGCTTAAAACATTAAATCAATCAATCAATAAATTTATGGCACGGTGGTAGCTTAATTGTTTCATTCGTGTCCAAGTAAACGCCTGAGAATGTTAGCTAGATTTGCCAAAGAAGCATTTGAATTAAGACGGTCTCAGCTAAATTCTATTCAATAGTCTTTTTTAATTTTGTTCTCACTGATCTGTATGTCGTCTACACCTTATGAATGTCTGTATACATACCTGTTGATTTGTTTAGGCGAAAGGCAACATTGCCTAAGCTGAAAATAAAATTCTATTCTATACAAGATCATTCTTTGAAAGGTACCGTGTAAAAGGATCTGGTTCTTCATGAAGTAAATGATGTACACCATTCGCGAAATAAAGTACTGTGTTATTAGTGTCATTTTTTTTGGTGTCTTTGGTGCCTTTTTATACCCCCGCAACGAAGTTAGGTGGGGGGGGGGGGGGGGGGGGTCTTATAATTGTGTGCCTGCCTTATTGGTTGATCTCCAAGATAATCTGCCATTATAAAGTATATTGTTTATTGTTACTGGGTGTACCATTATATTTCGCGAGAATCTGTGTAACGCATGGTTGTTTAATACGACATTCCATTACAGTCAACAATGTCACGGATAAAGACTATATTTTTGTTGAACCAGGTTTGATAAAAGCAGATTCGTTCAGGCTGCTCTGTCCGAAACTTTAGAAGACACTATACAAAAGATTGTTGAAGGGGTAAAGTCTGCCGCCAATACCGATGTAATGCAGCTTCCAATTCCTGCAGATTTTGTACATGAGGCTCGAGGGCTTGAATGTTTCTGCCCATCCTATCCCAAATGTGCTCTAAAGGATTGAAATCCGCGCAGTTACCCCTTCAACAGATCCGACGTCTCACTGGAGGGATGAAAGGCAGGTTGGAAGCTAATGGAGGCTATACGTGCTGTTGATCTTCTGCTCTAGGGATGTGTTCTACACACTCAAAGTAACATTTTTACTTCAATATGTTCGCCCTGTGAAGCCAGATGGACCCTGAAGTTTCATACTTACTGAAGCATCTTTTTATTTTGTTAAAATACAATTTTAATTTGGCTAACGGTATCCTGAATAAATTGTAAAGCTTATGGCCATTAACGTGATTTCTTATCACCAGAATGTTGCCCTGTATGATAACAATCGTTTCTGCAACATCAGTTTGCCAACAATCTCCCTACACCAATGATTTTATCGGTCGGTGCAGACTTTCCAGGGGGACGGTTTAAAAAGTCAACAATAAATAACATGAAAAGTAAGATTGCATAATTTTTTTGGCTGAATCGAAATTTTCTGATATCAAGTTTGGTTAATTATCGTATTTTAAGTTGTTACTTATATCTCCTTGTTAATTACTTAGTTTTGATATATCTCCATTACTATGCATCATGTAAAATCCAAAAGGTTGATTAGCGGAAGCTTCGGGCGTCTAAATCCATCCTTCACACACGGACACAGAGAAAATCTTCTTGTCTAAAATAACCATGGAGACAAGTTTCTAATTGTGTTCAATAGAGGTATATCATTTAGACCTTTATACCGATCATACATTGTTGCAATAAACTAAACCTATGATATTTCATTAGGTTGACGACAGACAGGAGCTTGGCCTTAGTCGGTAGAATTTTCGGGAACACTTTGTAATACATTGGCAAGAATATCGACAGACTGAGATTGAACCCCATAATATTATAGGAAAAGAAAGAGACAATTTTGTTTCCCCTAGAAAAACCTAGGTAGAAGACAGACAGGGGAGTTTAGCCCTGGCCAGTATATCTTTCAAAATCTTTTTTTTTTATAAGCAATGCCTGGCCTTTGGGTCAGTGGTCGAGCAATTTTACTTTGTAGTAGTTTTTATTCTTCTATTATAATCTTGGCCATAGCAATGCTGGCCTTGTTATACTGAAACACAAATGGTGTTCACAACATCTTTCTGGGTCCAAGTTCAAACCCAAAGGATAAATAGTTTGTAATGTTTGAATCCAAAAACTTTCCCTTTCCAAACGTTTGTGCTTGGTATCTGCAGCGGAAGTAAGAAAAGGGATCTTCTTAATAGGCATGATTTCAAAATGACCCTTGACCGAATGACCTAGAGTGTTGAAATGTTGTCCCACGGGCACATCATGTTTAAGTCTAACATTAGATAAATGGTTGGCTGCTCTTTGTCTCCGACGTATTGCTTGCGCCATTTTTTGCACGTGATAACATACACGATATTAGAGGAGTCGCAATTAAGATTCTCTGCCATGATATTTGTTGCGAGATTGTTCTCCGAAAAAAGTTCCGCGATCTGGCACGTATACATCGAGTTTGCATCGCGTCTTTAGGCATTTCATTGATGTATCTGAGAGCAATGTTGGGCGATAATGGTACACTCGTGAAGGGGATGAACGCGTGTCGGGGTTGAAAGGGAGCAGTGATTTGTCTTAATGTGTCAGATTTGATCCTTCGGAGTACCCTTATAGAATACCCCTGGGGAGAAGAGCTTTAAAAAGGACAGAACAAGCCTGATCTAAACAATATTAAGAACTACAATTTTCGATAGAATCTAAAAACGTGAGACTTAATGGCTCCCTTGGAAGTAGGGGGAGGATGGTATGACCCAGCATATAGCAGTTGATGCGTTTCAGTAGGTTTGAAGAATACTTTGTAATCTAGATACCCAGTAGTATGATATGCATGACCCTTGTAAATAGTTACATCCAAATCATCCACAGAAGTGTGATCAATAGTATGCTGGGGTCGTAAGAATTAAGAGTATCAATGAAAATATGAAGGTCTTCCAACGTATGCTGCCAAATCCTAAAAATATCACCCAGATACCGAAGGTAAATGAAAGGTTGTTTGTGACATTCGTGAAGAATAGAGGCAAAGTTAGGACTAAAACGTTTTCCCATAGCATATCCTTCAATTTGATGAAAGATCTCCCCATTGAATTCAAAATCATTTCCTTTTAAGCTAGCTTCTCAACAATTCTAAAATGTCGATGGTCAGGATATCTTTGGAATGCTGATTTTATGGATTTAAGACCCAAGTATATGTCAATGTTTGTATACATAGAGTAACCAAAATTACATCTTGTGGGATGGATTTCTCCGACAATTTGGCCAACAAATCATCCGTATTTTTGATAAAGCTAGGATGCCAATTCGCTATAGGCTTTCGATAGTAATCAATTAGCTCTGATATTCTATAACTTTCACTACCACAATCTGAGATAATAGGACGCCCACGGGGCATTGTAGGCTTTGGCCATTTTTCAATGGGTTAGAGTTATGATCAGATTCCAAATAGCGATACTGTTTTTGATTAAGTCGTATCTTGTACCTTGTTGAAGAGAAACAAGAATTTTATTGAACTTTCTAACATTTTTAGGCCAAATTTCCTTATCAAGTTTTTTGTAAAGAAGAGGGTTGCTTAGCTGCCCTGCTACCATTAATATAATCCTGTTTAGACATAATAACTGTTGCCGAGTCTTTATCAGCAGGTTTAATAACTATGTTTTGATTTCTCCTTAGCTTACTTAAGACAAGACATTCTAGGTGAGTAAGGTTATGTTGGTTTCTAGAATTAGCTAAAACATCAAACATCCTTGATACAGAGTCACGAATTATGTTTATTTCTGGGCCATGCATGTGAGAAGGAGGCATGTAGCCGCTTTAAGGTGTAATCGGCTCGCGTACCCCACTAGAATCTCGGTAGATATCAGCAAACCCATAATTTTGGAGAAGTCCATAACATGTACTAATTTACAAATAGAAAAGTTCCTATCAGATAATTTTTTGGGACAAGGCACGAATTAAAGCCCTCTATTGAGAATAGATATATCATCAGCAGTGAGTGCCTCGTTACTAAGATTAACAATATCACATGCCTTGTCTCAAATTTAGTTCAAATCAAGTGTCTGAGGCCAGTGGGTATACAAGGAAGTTGCTGTATCTCCTGTCCAGTGAATTTTGTCCATTGGTACTTTAAATTTTCATCTTGGAAGCAGCAGAGTTATATAGGTTCAGGTTCGAAACTTCACTGGCCGGTAATTTAGTGGATGAGCGTTGCGCATCGTGTTGCACATCTCATTTAACGAAATGTCTGGCTCAGTAGTTGTTTTGTTATTGATACCAATATTCAAGATAACTTTCTCAGGTTTGGGACCTTGATGATTTTTAAATAAAGTTCGAAAGGAATTGACGTTGGTACCAGGAAAACATTCTACCTGCATATCAGGGTGGGATTCAAGGTTAATTTTAGACAGATTAGAATCCCCAACTAATATAACTTTCTTAGCTACACTGGGAAGGTGTCATTTAGAGGAGGTGTGCTGAAAACAGATCACCTACTTCAAGAGCATCGGATCCTTACAGATCACATACATTTCAAAGGGGGGGGGGGGGGGGGGGTTTATAGAATTGCGTGTATGCCTTCTTGGTTGATATCCAAGATAACCTGGTATATTGTGTTACTTCTTACCGTTATATTTCAAGCATCTGTGTAACTCATGTTGTAAAGAGTTTTACCTTACGACACAGCTTTCAAACAATCTTCATTGGATCATGCTGGGTTCGGCTCTCTTTCAGCCAAGCCAAGAGCCTTTCTTGATTGGAATAACGTGCATTTGTCTTTTTGAAATCAGCGAAAGTTGAGCTAGGTATGGCGAGTTTCATACACAAAAATTTTTGAAGTAAGTCAACACGTAAATAGGTTTGAAAGATTCGGTGGTCTTAACAACTTTCAGATAATAGGTGTATATTGGTCTCAGTTGAATATTGATCGTATGAATTCAATATTGGTCTGATGAACTCCAAGATGAATATTGGTCTGTTGAACTCCCAGATGAATATTGGTCTGATGAATTCCCAGGTGAATATTGGTCTGATGAATTCTCAGGTGAATATTGGTCTGATGAACTCCAGGGTGAATATTGGTCTGATGAACTTCAAGGTGAATATTGGTCTGATGAACTCCCAGGTGAATAGGGGTCTGATGAACTCCAAGATGAATAGGGGTCTGATGAACTCCAGGGTGAATATTGGTCTGATAAACTCCCAGGTGAATATTGGTCTGATAAAATCCCAGGTGAATATTTGTGTGATGAACTCTCAGCTAATCATTGATCTAATGAACTCCCAAGTGAATATTGGTCTGATAAACTCCCAGGTGAATATTGGTCTGATGAACTCCCAGGTGAATATTGGTCTGATGAACTCCCAGGTGAATATTGGTCTGTTGAACTCCCAGGTGAATATTGGTCTGATGAACTCCCAGGTAAATATTGGTTTAATAAACTCCCAGGTGAATATTGGTCTGTTGAACTCCCAGGTGAATATTGGTCTGATGAACTCCCAAGTAAATATTGGTTTGATGAACTCCCAGGTGAATATTGGTCTGATGAACTGCCAGGTGAATATTGGTCTGCTGAACTGCCAGGTGAATATTGGTCTGATGAACTCCCAGATGAATATTGGTCTGATAAACTCCCAGGTGAATAATGGTCTGTTAAACTCCCAGGTGAATATTGGTCTGATGAACTCCCAGGCGAATATTGGTCTGTTGAACTCCCAGGTGAATATTTTGGTCTGATGAACTCCCAGGTAAATATTGGTCTGATGAACTCCCAGGTGAATATTGGTCTGTTAAACTCCCAGGTGAATATTGGTCTGATGAACTCCCAGGTGAATACTGGTTTGATAAACTCCCAGGTGAATATTGGTCAGATGAACTCCCAGGTGAATATTAGTCAGATGAACTCTCAGCTGATCATTGGTCTGATGAACTCCCAGGTGAATATTGGTCTGATGAACTCCCAGGTGAATATTGGTCTGATGAACTCCCAGGTGAATATTGGTCTGATGAACTCCCAGGTAAATATTGGTCTGATGAACTCCCAGGTGAATATTGGTCTGTTAAACTCCCAGGTGAATATTGGTCAGATGAACTCCCAGGTGAATATTAGTCAGATGAACTCTCAGCTGATCATTGGTCTGATGAACTCCCAGGTGAATATTGGTCTGATGAACTCCCAGGTGAATATTGGTCTGATGAACTCCCAGATGAATATTGGTCTGATGAACTCCCAGATGAATATTGGTCTGATGAACTCCCAGGTGAATATTGGTCTGATGAACTCCCAGGTGAATATTGGTCTGATGAACTCCCAGATGAATATTGGTCTGATGAAAACCAAGGTGAATATTGGTCTGATGAACTCCCAGATGAATATTGGTCTGATGAACTCCCAGGTGAATATTGGTCTGATGAAAACCAAGGTGAATATTGGTCAGATGAACTCCCAGGTGAATATTGGTCAGATGAACTCTCAGCTGATCATTGGTCTGATAAACTACCAGGTGAATATTGGTCTGATGAACTCCCAGGTGAATATTGGTTTGATAAACTCCCAGGTGAATATTGGTCTGTTGAACTCCCAGGTGAATATTGTGGTCTGATGAACTCCCAGGTGAATATTGGTTTGATTGGCTTGGGACCTTGATGATTTTTAATTAAAGTTCGAAAGGAATTGACGTTGGTACCAGGAAAACATTCTACCTGCATATCAGGGTGGGATTCAAGGTTAATTTTAGACAGATTAGAATCCCCAACTAATATAACTTTCTTAGCTACATTGGGAAGGTGTCATTTAGAGGAGGTGTGCTGAAAACAGATCACCTACTTCAAGAGCATCGGATCCTTACAGATCACATACATTTCAAAGGGGGGGGGGGGGGGGTTTATAGAATTGCGTGTATGCCTTCTTGGTTGATATCCAAGATAACCTGGTATATTGTGTTACTTCTTACCGTTATATTTCAAGCATCTGTGTAACTCATGTTGTAAAGAGTTTTACCTTACGACACAGCTTTCAAACAATCTTCATTGGATCATGCTGGGTTCGGCTCTCTTTCAGCCAAGCCAAGAGCCTTTCTTGATTGGAATAACGTGCATTTGTCTTTTTGAAATCAGCGAAAGTTGAGCTAGGTATGGCGAGTTTCATACACAAAAATTTTTGAAGTAAGTCAACACGTAAATAGGTTTGAAAGATTCGGTGGTCTTAACAACTTTCAGATAATAGGTGTATATTGGTCTCAGTTGAATATTGATCGTATGAATTCAATATTGGTCTGATTAACTCCAAGATGAATATTGGTCTGTTGAACTCCCAGATGAATATTGGTCTGATGAATTCCCAGGTGAATATTGGTCTGATGAATTCCCAGGTGAATATTGGTCTGATGAACTCCAGGGTGAATATTGGTCTGATGAACTTCAAGGTGAATATTGGTCTGATGAACTCCCAGGTGAATAGGGGTCTGATGAACTCCAAGATGAATAGGGGTCTGATGAACTCCAGGGTGAATATTGGTCTGATAAACTCCCAGGTGAATATTGGTCTGATAAAATCCCAGGTGAATATTTGTGTGATGAACTCTCAGCTAATCATTGATCTAATGAACTCCCAAGTGAATATTGGTCTGATAAACTCCCAGGTGAATATTGGTCTGATGAACTCCCAGGTGAATATTGGTCTGATGAACTCCCAGGTGAATATTGGTCTGTTGAACTCCCAGGTGAATATTGGTCTGATGAACTCCCAGGTAAATATTGGTTTAATAAACTCCCAGGTGAATATTGGTCTGTTGAACTCCCAGGTGAATATTGGTCTGATGAACTCCCAAGTAAATATTGGTTTGATGAACTCCCAGGTGAATAATGGTCTGATGAACTGCCAGGTGAATATTGGTCTGCTGAACTGCCAGGTGAATATTGGTCTGATGAACTCCCAGATGAATATTGGTCTGATAAACTCCCAGGTGAATAATGGTCTGTTAAACTCCCAGGTGAATATTGGTCTGATGAACTCCCAGGCGAATATTGGTCTGTTGAACTCCCAGGTGAATATTTTGGTCTGATGAACTCCCAGGTAAATATTGGTCTGATGAACTCCCAGGTGAATATTGGTCTGTTAAACTCCCAGGTGAATATTGGTCTGATGAACTCCCAGGTGAATACTGGTTTGATAAACTCCCAGGTGAATATTGGTCAGATGAACTCCCAGGTGAATATTAGTCAGATGAACTCTCAGCTGATCATTGGTCTGATGAACTCCCAGGTGAATATTGGTCTGATGAACTCCCAGGTGAATATTGGTCTGATGAACTCCCAGGTGAATATTGGTCTGATGAACTCCCAGGTAAATATTGGTCTGATGAACTCCCAGGTGAATATTGGTCTGTTAAACTCCCAGGTGAATATTGGTCAGATGAACTCCCAGGTGAATATTAGTCAGATGAACTCTCAGCTGATCATTGGTCTGATGAACTCCCAGGTGAATATTGGTCTGATGAACTCCCAGGTGAATATTGGTCTGATGAACTCCCAGATGAATATTGGTCTGATGAACTCCCAGATGAATATTGGTCTGATGAACTCCCAGGTGAATATTGGTCTGATGAACTCCCAGGTGAATATTGGTCGGATGAACTCCCAGGTGAATATTGGTCTGATGAACTCCCAGGTGAATATTGGTCTGATGAACTCCCAGGTGAATATTGGTCTGATGAACTCCAAGGTGAATATTGGTCGGATGAACTCCCAGGTGAATATTGGTTAGATGAACTCCCAGATGAATATTGGTCAGATGAACTCCCAGGTGAATATTAGTCAGATGAACTCTCAGCTGATCATTGGTCTGATGAACTCCCAGGTGAATATTGGTCTGATGAACTCCCAGGTGAATATTGGTCTGATGAACTCCCAGATAAATATTGGTCTGATGAACTCCCAGATGAATATTGGTCTGATGAACTCCCAGGTGAATATTGGTCTGATGAACTCCCAGGTGAATATTTGTCGGATGAACTCCCAGGTGAATATTGGTCTGATGAACTCCCAGGTGAATATTGGTCTGATGAACTCCCAGGTGAATATTGGTCTGATGAACTCCAAGGTGAATATTGGTCGGATGAACTCCCAGGTGAATATTGGTCTGATGAACTCCCAGATGAATATTGGTCAGATGAACTCCCAGGTGAATATTAGTCAGATGAACTCTCAGCTGATCATTGGTCTGATGAACTCCCAGGTGAATATTGGTCTGATGAACTCCCAGGTGAATATTGGTCTGATGAACTCCCAGGTGAATATTGGTCGGATGAACTCTCAGGTGAATATTGGTCGGATGAACTCCCAGATGAATATTGGTCTGATGAACTCCCAGGTGAATATTCGTCTGTTGAACTCCCAGGTGAATATTGGTCTGATGGACTCCCAGATGAGTATTGGTTTGATGAACTCCCAGGTTAATATTGGTCTGTTGAACTCCCAGGTGAATATTGGTCTGATGAACTCCCAGGTGAATATTGGTCTGATGAACTGAACTCCCAGGTGAATATTGGTCGGATGAACTCCCAGGTGAATATTGGTCTGATGAATTGAACTCCCAGGTGAATATTGGTCTGATGAACTCCCAGGTGAATATTGGTCGGATGAACTCCCAGGTGAATATTGGTCTGATGAACTCCCAGGTGAATATTGGTCTGATGAACTCCCAGGTGAATATTGGTCTGATGAACTCCAAGGTGAATATTGGTCGGATGAACTCCCAGGTGAATATTGGTCTGATGAACTCCCAGATGAATATTGGTCAGATGAACTCCCAGGTGAATATTAGTCAGATGAACTCTCAGCTGATCATTGGTCTGATGAACTCCCAGGTGAATATTGGTCTGATGAACTCCCAGGTGAATATTGGTCTGATGAACTCCCAGGTGAATATTGGTCGGATGAACTCTCAGGTGAATATTGGTCTGATGAACTCCCAGGTGAATATTGGTCTGTTGAACTCCCAGGTGAATATTGGTCTGATGAACTCCCAGGTGAATATTGGTCGGATGAACTCTCAGGTGAATATTGGTCTGTTGAACTCCCAGGTGAATATTGGTCGGATGAACTCCCAGGTGAATATTGGTCTGATGAACTCCCAGATGAATATTGGTCAGATGAACTCCCAGGTGAATATTAGTCAGATGAACTCTCAGCTGATCATTGGTCTGATGAACTCCCAGGTGAATATTGGTCTGATGAACTCCCAGGTGAATATTGGTCGGATGAACTCTCAGGTGAATATTGGTCTGTTGAACTCCCAGGTGAATATTGGTCGGATGAACTCCCAGGTGAATATTGGTCTGATGAACTCCCAGATGAATATTGGTCTGTTGAACTCCCAGGTGAATATTGGTCTGATGAACTCCCAGGTGAATATTGGTCGGATGAACTCTCAGGTGAATATTGGTCTGATGAACTCCCAGATGAATATTGGTCTGATGAACTCCCAGGTGAATATTGGTCTGATGAACTCCCAGGTGAATATTGGTCTGATGAACTCCCAGGTGAATATTGGTCGGATGAACTCCCAGGTGAATATTGGTCTGTTGAACTCCCAGGTGAATATTGGTCTGATGAACTCTCAGGTGAATATTGGTCTGATGAACTCCCAGGTGAATATTGGTCTGATGAACTGAACTCCCAGGTGAATATTGGTCTGATGAACTCTCAGGTGAATATTGGTCTGATGAACTCCCAGGTGAATATTGGTCTGATGAACTGAACTCCCAGGTGAATATTGGTCTGATGAACTCCCAGGTGAATATTGGTCTGATGAAAACCAAGGTGAATATTGGTCTGATGAACTCCCAGGTGAATATTGGTCTGATGAACTCCCAGGTGAATATTGGTCTGATGAAAACCAAGGTGAATATTGGTCTGATGAACTCCCAGATGAATATTGGTCTGATGAACTCCCAGGTGAATATTGGTCTGATGAAAACCAAGGTGAATATTGGTCAGATGAACTCCCAGGTGAATATTGGTCAGATGAACTCTCAGCTGATCATTGGTCTGATAAACTACCAGGTGAATATTGGTCTGATGAACTCCCAGGTGAATATTGGTTTGATAAACTCCCAGGTGAATATTGGTCTGTTGAACTCCCAGGTGAATATTGTGGTCTGATGAACTCCCAGGTGGATATTGGTTTGATTGGCTTGGGACCTTGATGATTTTTAATTAAAGTTCGAAAGGAATTGACGTTGGTACCAGGAAAACATTCTACCTGCATATCAGGGTGGGATTCAAGGTTAATTTTAGACAGATTAGAATCCCCAACTAATATAACTTTCTTAGCTACATTGGGAAGGTGTCATTTAGAGGAGGTGTGCTGAAAACAGATCACCTACTTCAAGAGCATCGGATCCTTACAGATCACATACATTTCAAAGGGGGGGGGGGGGGGGGGGGGTTATAGAATTGCGTGTATGCCTTCTTGGTTGATATCCAAGATAACCTGGTATATTGTGTTACTTCTTACCGTTATATTTCAAGCATCTGTGTAACTCATGTTGTAAAGAGTTTTACCTTACGACACAGCTTTCAAACAATCTTCATTGGATCATGCTGGGTTCGGCTCTCTTTCAGCCAAGCCAAGAGCCTTTCTTGATTGGAATAACGTGCATTTGTCTTTTTGAAATCAGCGAAAGTTGAGCTAGGTATGGCGAGTTTCATACACAAAAATTTTTGAAGTAAGTCAACACGTAAATAGGTTTGAAAGATTCGGTGGTCTTTCAGATAATAGGTGTATATTGGTCTCAGTTGAATATTGATCGTATGAATTCAATATTGGTCTGATGAACTCCAAGATGAATATTGGTCTGTTGAACTCCCAGATGAATATTGGTCTGATGAATTCCCAGGTAAATATTGGTCTGATGAATTCCCAGGTGAATATTGGTCTGATGAACTCTAGGGTGAATATTGGTCTGATGAACTTCAAGGTGAATATTGGTCTGATGAAGTCCCAGGTGAATAGGGGTCTGATGAACTCCAAGGTGAATAGGGGTCTGATGAACTCCAGGGTGAATATTGGTCTGATGAACTCCCAGGTGAATATTGGTCTGATGAACTCCCAGGTGAATAGGGGTCTGATGAACTCCAGGGTGAATATTGGTCTGATGAACTTCAAGGTGAATATTGGTTTGATGAACTCCAGGGTGAATATTGGTCTGATAAACTCCCAGGTGAATATTGGTCTGATGAACTCCCAGGTGAATATTGGTCGGATGAACTCCCAAGTGAATATTGGTCTGATGAATTCCCAGGTGAATAGGGGTCTGATGAACTCCAAGGTGAATATTGGTCTGATGAACTCCCAGGTGAATAGGGGTCTGATGAACTCCAAGGTGAATAGGGGTCTGATGAACTCCAGGGTGAATATTGTGGTCTGATGAACTTCCAGGTGAATATTGATTTGATGAACTTCAGGGTGAATATTGTGGTCTGATGAACTCCAGGGTGAATATTGGTCTGATAAACTCCCAGGTGAATATTGGTCTGATGAACTCCCAGGTGAATAGGGGTCTGATGAACTCCAGGGAGAATATTGGTCTGATGAACTTCAAGGTGAATATTGGTTTGATGAACTCCAGGGTGAATATTGGTCTGATGAACTCCCAAGTGAATGTTGGTTTGATAAGCTCCCAGGTGAATATTGGTCTGATAAACTCCCAGGTCAATATTGGTCTGTTCAACTCCCAGATGAATATTGGTCTAATGAACTCCCAGATGAATATTGGTCTGATGAATTCCCAGGTGAATAGGGGTCTGATGAACTCCAAGGTGAATATTGGTCTGATGAACTCCCAGGTGAATAGGGGTCTGATGAACTCCAAGGTGAATAGGGGTCTGATGAACTCCAGGGTGAATATTGTGGTCTGATGAACTTCCAGGTGAGTATTGATTTGATGAACTTCAGGGTGAATATTGTGGTCTGATGAACTCCCAGGTGAACATTGGTCTGATGAACTCCCAGGTGAATATTGGTCTGTTGAACTCCCAGGTGAATATTGTGGTCTGGTGAACTCCCAGGTGAATATTGGTCTGATGAACTCCCAGGTGAATATTGGTTTGATGAACTCCCAGGTGAATATTGGTCAGATAAACTCCCAGGTGAATATTGGTCTGTTGAACTCCCAGGTGAATATTGGTCTGATGAACTCCCAGGTGAATATTGGTCGGATGAACTCCCAGGTGAATATTGGTCAGATGAACTCTGAGATGATCATTGGTCTGATGAACTCCCAGGTGAATATTGGTCTGATGAACATCCAGGTGAATATTGGTCGGATGAACTCCCAGGTGAATATTGGTCTGATGAACACTCAGCTGATCATTGGTCTGATGAACTCCCAGGTGAATATTGGTCTGATGAACTCCCAGGTGAATATTGGTCAGATGAACGCCAAGGTGAATATTGGTCGGATGAACTCCCAGGTGAATATTGTGGTTTGATGAACTCCCAGGTGAATATTGGTTTGATGAACTTCAGGCTGAATATTGGTCTGTGAACTCCCAGGTGAATATTGGTCTGATGAACTCCCAGATGAATATTGGTCTGATGAACTCCCAGGTGAATATTGGTCAGATGAACTTCCAGGTGAATATTGGTCAGATGAACTCCCAGGTGAATATTGGTCAGATGAACTCCCATGTGAATATTGGTCTGATGGACTCCCAGCTGATCATTGGAACTCCCAGGTGAATATTGGTTTGATGAACTTCAGGGTGAATATTGATTTGATGAACTCCCAGGTGAGTATTGGTCTGATGGACTTCCAGGTGAATATTGGTCTGATGAACACTCAGCTGATCATTGGTCTGATGAACTCCCAGGTGAATATTGGTATGATGAACTCCCAGGTGAATATTGGTCCTGATGAACTCCCATGTGAATATTGGTCTGATGGACTCCCAGCTGATCATTGGCCTGATGAACTCCCAGGTGAATATTGGTCCGATGAACTCCCAGGTGAATATTGGTCTGATGGACTTCCAGGTGAATATTGGTCTGATGAACACTCAGCTGATCATTGGTCTGATGAACCCCCAGGTGAATATTGGTTTGATGAACTTCAGGGTGAATATTGGTCTGATGAACTCCCAAGTGAATATTGGTTTGATAAACTCCCAGGTGAATATTGGTTTGATAAACTCATAGGTAAATATTGGTCTGTTGAACTCCCAGGTGAATATTGGTTTGATGAACTCCCAGGTGAATATTGGTTTGATAAACTCCCAGGTGAATATTGGTTTGATAAACTGCCAGGTGAATATTGGTCTGATGAACTCCCAGGTGAATATTGGTTTGATAAACTCCCAGGTGAATATTGGTTTGATGAACTCCCAGGTGAATATTGGTTTGAAAAACTCCCAGGTAAATATTGGTCTGATGAACTCCCAGGTGAATTTTGTGGTGAATATTGGTTTGATGAACTCCCAGGTGAATATTGGTTTGATGAACTCCAAGGTGAATATTGGTCTGATGAACTCCCAGGTAAATATTGGTCTGATGAACTCCAAGGTGAATATTGGTCTGATGAACTCCCAGATGAATATTGGTCTGTTGAACTCCCAGGTGAATATTGTGGTCTGATGAACTGCCAGGTGAATATTGTGGTCTGATGAACTGCCAGGTGAATATTGGTCTGAACAACTCCCAGGTGAATATTGGTCTGATGAACTCCCAGGTGAATTTTGTGGTCTGATGAACTCCCAGGTGAATATTGGTTTGATAAACTCCCAGGTGAATATTGGTCTGTTGAACTCCCAGGTGAATATTGGTCTGATAAACTCCCAGGTGATTATTGGTCTGATGAACTCCCAGGTGAATATTGGTCTGATGAACTCCATGGTGAATATTGGTCTGATAAACTCCCAGATGAATATTGGTCTGATGAACTCCCAGGTGAATATTGGTCTGATGAAAACCAAGGTGAATATTGGTCTGTTGAACTCCCAGGTGAATATTGGTCTGTTGAACTCCCAGGTGAATATTGATCTGATAAACTCCCAGATGAATATTGGTCTGATGAACTCCCAGGTGAATATTGGTCTGATGAAAACCAAGGTGAATATTGGTCTGTTGAACTCCCAGGTGAATATTGGTCTGATGAACTCCCAGGTGAATATTGGTCTGTTGAACTCCCAGGTGAATATTGATCTGATAAACTCCCAGATGAATATTGGTCTGATGAACTCCCAGGTGAATATTGGTCTGATGAAAACCAAGGTGAATATTGGTCTGTTGAACTCCCAGGTGAATATTGGTCTGATGAACTCCCAGGTAAATATTGGTCTGATGAACTCCCAGGTAAATATTGGTTTGATGAACTCCCAGGTGAATATTGGTTTGATGAACTCCCAGGTGAATATTGGTTTGATGAACTCCAAGGTGAATATTGGTCTGATGAACTCCCAGGTAAATATTGGTCTGATGAACTCCAAGGTGAATATTGGTCTGATGAACTCCCAGATGAATATTGGTTTGATGAACTCCCAGGTGAATATTGGTCTGTTGAACTCCCAGGTGAATATTGTGGTCTGATGAACTGCCAGGTGAATATTGGTCTGAACAACTCCCAGGTGAATATTGGTCTGATGAACTCCCAGGTGAATTTTGTGGTCTGATGAACTCCCAGGTGAATATTGGTTTGATGAACTTCAAGGTGAATATTGGTTTGATGAACTCCAGGGTGAATATTGGTCTGATGAACTCCCAAGTGAATGTTGGTTTGATAAGCTCCCAGGTGAATATTGGTCTGATAAACTCCCAGGTCAATATTGGTCTGTTCAACTCCCAGATGAATATTGGTCTAATGAACTCCCAGATGAATATTGGTCTGATGAATTCCCAGGTGAATAGGGGTCTGATGAACTCCAAGGTGAATATTGGTCTGATGAACTCCCAGGTGAATAGGGGTCTGATGAACTCCAAGGTGAATAGGGGTCTGATGAACTCCAGGGTGAATATTGTGGTCTGATGAACTTCCAGGTGAGTATTGATTTGATGAACTTCAGGGTGAATATTGTGGTCTGATGAACTCCCAGGTGAATATTGGTCTGATGAACTCCCAGGTGAATATTGGTCTGTTGAACTCCCAGGTGAATATTGTGGTCTGATGAACTCCCAGGTGAATATTGGTTTGATGAACTTCAGGGTGAATATTGGTCTGATGAACTCCCAGGTGAATATTGGTCAGATAAACTCCCAGGTGAATATTGGTCTGTTGAACTCCCAGGTGAATATTGGTCTGATGAACTCCCAGGTGAATATTGGTCGGATGAACTCCCAGGTGAATATTGGTCAGATGAACTCTGAGATGATCATTGGTCTGATGAACTCCCAGGTGAATATTGGTCTGATGAACATCCAGGTGAATATTGGTCGGATGAACTCCCAGGTGAATATTGGTCTGATGAACACTCAGCTGATCATTGGTCTGATGAACTCCCAGGTGAATATTGGTCTGATGAACTCCCAGGTGAATATTGGTCAGATGAACGCCAAGGTGAATATTGGTCGGATGAACTCCCAGGTGAATATTGTGGTTTGATGAACTCCCAGGTGAATATTGGTTTGATGAACTTCAGGCTGAATATTGGTCTGTGAACTCCCAGGTGAATATTGGTCTGATGAACTCCCAGATGAATATTGGTCTGATGAACTCCCAGGTGAATATTGGTCAGATGAACTTCCAGGTGAATATTGGTCTGATGAACTCCCAGGTGAATATTGGTTTGATGAACTCCCAGGTGAATATTGGTTTGATGAACTCCCAGGTGAATATTGGTTTGATGAACTCCAAGGTGAATATTGGTCTGATGAACTCCCAGGTAAATATTGGTCTGATGAACTCCAAGGTGAATATTGGTCTGATGAACTCCCAGATGAATATTGGTCTGTTGAACTCCCAGGTGAATATTGTGGTCTGATGAACTGCCAGGTGAATATTGTGGTCTGATGAACTGCCAGGTGAATATTGGTCTGAACAACTCCCAGGTGAATATTGGTCTGATGAACTCCCAGGTGAATTTTGTGGTCTGATGAACTCCCAGGTGAATATTGGTTTGATAAACTCCCAGGTGAATATTGGTCTGTTGAACTCCCAGGTGAATATTGGTCTGATAAACTCCCAGGTGATTATTGGTCTGATGAACTCCCAGGTGAATATTGGTCTGATGAACTCCCAGGTGAATATTGGTCTGATAAACTCCCAGATGAATATTGGTCTGATGAACTCCCAGGTGAATATTGGTCTGATGAAAACCAAGGTGAATATTGGTCTGTTGAACTCCCAGGTGAATATTGGTCTGTTGAACTCCCAGGTGAATATTGATCTGATAAACTCCCAGATGAATATTGGTCTGATGAACTCCCAGGTGAATATTGGTCTGATGAAAACCAAGGTGAATATTGGTCTGTTGAACTCCCAGGTGAATATTGGTCTGATGAACTCCCAGGTGAATATTGGTCTGTTGAACTCCCAGGTGAATATTGATCTGATAAACTCCCAGATGAATATTGGTCTGATGAACTCCCAGGTGAATATTGGTCTGATGAAAACCAAGGTGAATATTGGTCTGTTGAACTCCCAGGTGAATATTGGTCTGATGAACTCCCAGGTAAATATTGGTCTGATGAACTCCCAGGTAAATATTGGTTTGATGAACTCCCAGGTGAATATTGGTTTGATGAACTCCCAGGTGAATATTGGTTTGATGAACTCCAAGGTGAATATTGGTCTGATGAACTCCCAGGTAAATATTGGTCTGATGAACTCCAAGGTGAATATTGGTCTGATGAACTCCCAGATGAATATTGGTTTGATGAACTCCCAGGTGAATATTGGTCTGTTGAACTCCCAGGTGAATATTGTGGTCTGATGAACTGCCAGGTGAATATTGGTCTGAACAACTCCCAGGTGAATATTGGTCTGATGAACTCCCAGGTGAATTTTGTGGTCTGATGAACTCCCAGGTGAATATTGGTTTGATGAACTCCCAGGTGAATATTGGTTTGATGAACTCCCAGGTGAATATTGGTCTGATGAACTCCCAAGTGAATATTGGTCTGTTGAACTCCCAGGTGAATATTGGTCTGATGAACTCCCAGGTGAATATTGGTCTGTTGAACTCCCAGATGAATATTGGTCTGATGAACTCCCAGGTGAATATTGGTCTGATGAAAACCAAGGTGAATATTGGTCTGTTGAACTCCCAGGTGAATATTGGTCTGTTGAACTCCCAGGTGAATATTGGTCTGATGAACTCCCAGGTGAATATTGGTCTGATAAACTCCCATGTAAATATTGGTTTGATGAACTTCAGGGTGAATATTGGTCTGTTGAACTCCAAGGTGAATATGGGTCGGATGAACTCCAAGGTGAATATTGGTTTGATGAACTCCAGGATGAATATTGGTCTGATGAACTCCAAGGTGAATATGGGTCGGATGAACTCCAAGGTGAATATTGGTTTGATGAACTCCCAGGTGAATATTGGTCTGATAAACTCCCAGGTGAATATTGGTCTGATGAACTCCAGGGTGAATATTGGTTTGATGAACTCCCAGATGGATATGGGTCTGATGAACTCCCAGGTGAATATTGGTCTGATGAACTCCCATATGAATATTGGTTTGATGAACTCCCATGTGAATATTGGTCGGATGATCTCCCAGGTGAATGTAGGCCTGATTAACTCCTAGGTGATTATTGGTTTGAACAACCCCCAGGTAAATATTGGTCTGATGAACTCCAAGATGAATATGGGTCGGATGAACTCCCAGGTGAATATTGGTTTGATGAACTCCAGGGTGAATATTGGTTTGATGAACTCCAAGTTGAATATTGGTTTGATAAACTCCAAGTTGAATATTGGTCTCCATGCTCAAGATTATTTTCCTTGCATTGTGGCGTGACCGAACAGTTTAATTCGGAGATAAATACTGGAGACCCCAGTCTCTCAGCAAGGTATAGCCAAACGCTCAACTATTCATCTTAAGAAATACCGGTCTTTAGTGTTGAGAGTGCTTGATCTATTGTCATATGGCTTATTTTACCCAAAATATATATTGTCTTATCTATAACAATATATATCTTATAAATAACTATGGAGATCCACAAAACTAATGATGTTTTTGTGGTCATATATATAGCATTAGCCTTCTACACTCTCTCCTAATTCAAATGTATCCTAAAGGATAAAAAAGAGAGTCATCAGAAGATGACCTACCCCCCCCCCCCCCCCCCCTCCCGGCCCCGCATAAGATTTATCAATGTTAAGTAAAGTGGAAATAGTCTAAGAACAGAGAAAAAAAAACAACATGCACAACATTCCACAAGGTAACAATTTAGTCCAAGCAGGAGCATGTGGTTAAGCAGGGATATGATAAAGGGGACGCAGTGCCCTGAAACACTCTACGTCGTCAGAAACAAGCACCCATTGTCTACGTACGTCTTCCAATACTGCCAGTAGAGGACAATTACTCTGAAAATAATTAAACCAGCGCAACCAAAATGGGAGATGCACTTCCTTGCATGCTGTCTATCATGTCCACCAATTTTGGAAAAAAATTGATAAAAACCATTAGAGGAGATGCGATGACAAGCGTACATTGTCTTTGTCTTCTTATGCTGTCAGAAAAGGGCAGTAACTCTTAAAATAATGCGCAACCAAAATAAGAGGTGCACATATTGCGTGATATCCAGCTTGTCCACCAAGTTTCCAAAAAATCCGAAAAAAACCGTCGGTGGAGATGTGTCTATGTCTTCTTATGCTGTCGGAAAAGGGCAGTAACTCTAAAAATAATTAAATCAGCGCAACCAAAATGGTAGGTGCACATCCTTGCATGATATCTATCATGTCCACTAAGTTTAGAAAAAATCCGATAAAAGCCATAAGAGGGGATGCGATGACAAACATTCAATAAATTAATTAGTGTCTTTTAGAAAGTGGGTATAACAATATTCTCGTTATTTTGGAATTACACTTTCTTGAAAATATGGTAGAAATTCCTCTACCGATTTTTGGGTGACGCCCGAAACGGGAATCGAACGAGAATACTGTTATACCCACTTTCTAAAAGACACTAATTAATTAAACTCATACATTCAGCAATGGGAGCTGTGTTAATTACGTTACCAGAGGGTACTAAATGTCCGCTGTAGTATCTACCATTCAACTACCTCCTTTTTTAGAGGAGGCCGGTTGGCTGAATGGATAAGGCAGCCGGCATTTAGTGCTAGCGATAGGTGCCATACTCTGGGACCTGGGTTCGATTCCCATTTAGGGCGTCACCCAAAAATCGGTAGAGGAATTTCTACCATATTTTCAAGAAAGTGTAATCCCAAAATAACGAGAATACTAAACATTCATTGTCTATGTCCTCTAATACTGTCGAAAAGAGGCAGTAACTCTAAAAATAATTAAACCAGCTCAACCAAAATAGGAGATGCACACCCTTGCATGATATCTACCATGTCCATCAAGTTTCGAAAAAATCAGATAAAAACCATTGGAGGAGATGCGATGACAAGCACTACCGTAATTGTCTAGGTCTTCTTATGCTGTCGGAAAAGGGAAGTAACTCTCTCAAATAATGAAACCAGCGTAACCATAAGAGAAGGTGCACATCCTCGCATGATATCCAGCGTGTCCACTAAGTTTCGAAAAAATCCGGTAAAAACCATATGAGGAGATGCGATGACAAGCACCCATTGTCTATGTCTTCCTATACTGTCGAAAAGGGACCGTAACTCTGAAAATAATGAAACCAGCGCAACCAAAATGGGAGATGCACATCCTTGTATGATATCTATCATGTCCACAAAGTTTCGAAAAAATCCGATAACAACCATAAGAGGTTGGTTGGTTGTTGGATTTGGTGTTTTAGGCCGCGCTTAAGATTATTTCACTTATATGGCGGCGTAGGCAGTTTTATTGTGGGAGGAAACCGGGCTCTACGTCCAGAGGAAACCCACAACCTTCCGGTGGTAACTGGCAACCATCCTACATAGGTCGTTTGAGTGAAAACCCAGATAGAAACAACCATACGAGGAGATGC
This sequence comes from Lepidochitona cinerea, assembly GCA_963971465.1. Taxonomy (NCBI): domain Eukaryota; kingdom Metazoa; phylum Mollusca; class Polyplacophora; order Chitonida; family Tonicellidae; genus Lepidochitona; species Lepidochitona cinerea. Next base: position 26,574,824 of record OZ020556.1, read on the forward strand.
GATGACAAGCATCCATTGTCTATGTCTTGCTATACTGTTGAAAAGGGGCAGTAACTCTGAAATAATGAAAAGATAAAAACTGTGAGAGGAGATGCGATGAAGAAATGATTACGGACGGACGGACAGACAAGCTGATCGTTATATCCCACCGCATTATATGCCGGTGGTATAAAAAAAACGATACGAGACCCTGCACATCAAATGATTCAATCTATTTCGTAGACATGACATGGCCATGCAACATACACTGTAAATTGAACTGGAAGATTTGGCAGAAAGGAGAGGAAGCGTCTCTTGAGCCAGAATTCAATTGGTAGCCTTTACATGTATATTTATCCAATAATTCGGTCTTTCATAGCCATGACCTGTCCCTACTGCCATAAGATACACATATATCGTGGAAATCGTTAGGGAAAAACAGTCACAACATTAGAAAAGTGCAGACTTGTTTTAAATCCCAACGAGAAGGCATAAAGCATTGGCCAATTGCGATACATGAAGAAAGGGCAAGTTCTCTCTTCTCATAATTAGCGTTAAAACTGATAGGTATCCCCTTACTTCCCGACTGTGATTTAACAGATATCCAAGGAGGTGCACGTTTCTTATGGATTTTCATTTTCTCAATCAAGAGTGACTTTATGTATTGGATCCGCACGTAACGTTGGTAAAACATCGAAAGGCATGATAGATGATTGGCCAAAGTCTTTTGTTGCTGATGGATCACTTTACTTGATTAATGCACAGTACAATATAAATAGTTAGTGACTTGTTTTTTGCAGTAGATATGTAAATTTGAATGGGAAAGCGACTTTTTTTTTATTAATTCAGGAGATTTTATATTTACTTTTAATGTTATTGTTATAGTTTTCTTTGAACCTTTGCACTTATTAAAGGATAACATGTGTTTAAAACATACAAAGACGACATATGTTAAAGGCATCAAAGAGTTGGCAATAGTTGCCAGGTAAATACGGGTACATTTCAATACTGACAAACACTGATGAACAGGTAGTTTGTATAAACACCAACAGATAAACAGCACATGTTATACGCCATAGGAATAACCGTAAACAAGTGAAATTCTACAAATTAATTCTAGTATAGATCTGAAAACCTATGTGAATGATATATGATTCTGATAGCCGAGGAAGAACGCCTTGTTTCGATAAGAACTTGACGTCCACGTGTCCCGGACATTATCTGTGTCGAAGTGACTGGAATACAAATTGGTCAGTGCGAATAAAGGGCCCCGAAGCCTTGTTGCGAAATAATGTTCCCATTCTAATCCAATAATCCGAACAGAATGAGTACATAAGGGCTATATCTGGCTTTTTGATGACATAACCATTATGTATGTGCGCGAGAAGGGCAGGGGCGGGGGGGGGGGGGGGGGGTAGTAGACTATTGGTCTGAACTTAAAGAGTAAACGAGGATAGATATGTTCCGGACAGTTTGTGGACAATCTTCTGGAGGTTGTTTTGATTTAGTGAGACTAATGAAGGCAAAAGAGGTTGTCAACAGGTCTAAAAGGAAGTGTTCTTCAACGTATCCCTTTGAACTTTATTCTCTTGCCAAAACTGTCATTGTTATTTCTTGTCCTATGTACTAGTACTCATTTTGTATTCGATATGCTTATGCTATATATGTTTATATCTTCTGGTGAATAAACGCAAGAAAGAAATGGCCAATTATTGGAGAAATCTTAAATATACCAGAATTATTTCCTGGAAATGTTACCGTTCGATAGTGAGCTGATTCCCCAAGCTGAATTGAATAAAACGAATGATTTTGTATAATAGAAAGCGCTTCGAATATAAAGTGGTGGAAACGGAGTTTGAAATAATAAATGATAATGCCCGAAATTAAATTCCTTATGACGTCATAGGAAATTAATCTGCACAGAAAAATATACTTGTCCAGCTATGTGTGTTAGTACAAAGGACTAACCAAAAACATCACTTCAAACAAGTTTCCTCCTCCGTCCCACCAATTTTCTAAGTGACGTCATGAGGTGACAGTGTAAACCCAGACCGACACAAAATGAATTATGGAAAGAGTAAAATTTTAAAATATTATTTAATGTGTATTGCAGAACAATCTTTTTTTGTTAATTTCTCTCAGGAGTAATTTCTATATGGCTTTAGAATTAAAACAGTTTCAGTTTATTCTATCTTATGGCTCTAAAACTTGTTTTCTTTATGCAGTGATTGATACAGATTCATACATAACAGCCTAATATTTACTTACATTTGGCTTTAGTCCACATTTATATTATCCGAAATTTTAACACTTAGGGAAGAGGTTTAATTGTAAAACAAGAAAGATGAGGGGCGCAAAACTGATCCTTGCATCACCACGCTAACTAGTTTGAATTGTATAGATCACATTAATTGTCACCAAAGATTTAAATTCGTCACAAAACCCGCAATTGCTTAATCTTAATATAATAAGTATCAGGTATGGTCACCAAGATATATCATTTTGGATTTCGGTTTGCCTTAATTTAAATCACGATTTAGAGAGTAATGTGTGATGGTGCAGGCACTTGCAATACCCTAACTAATATTAGAGGAATGTAAAATAAAACCAAGAAGAACATCGGTTCGTCTGTCCAACGTAAGATACGTGGCTAAGTCAGTCGGCTGATTTATAGACCATCAGCCCGGCACAGGCCATACATACATCGAGGGGTCGCGATTTCTAATGCCATTCTGATCAAATAAAATTGAAAAATTTGTGAGTGGGTTCTTCACTTGGTGATCGGCGATTCAAGGCGACATGCAAGCCTGCGTGTTTTAAAGCACACTTGCCGCGAAAATCCAGAAGACAGTTTGCATTAAAAACAGTGGACGGTTTTCTGTTTTTTTTCCCCAGACAGAACAAGTTAGGAACTTTCTATTTTTACCAGAAATTGAAAGTTTTGACATCGTTTAGTATTTTTAACTTGAAATTGAAAAACAGATTTTTGAGGTACCCGTAATGTCAACAAACTTCGAACCTGATCGTGTGCAAAAGTGCCGTAAGGGTTTGGGTCGTGTGGGCGATCTAACGACACAGTATAATTTTACGAACTTTATCGAAGAAATACATACTAACGATCGAGTACGAGGGACTATAAAAGCCTGCCGAGTGCAAACCACAGACAAAAAAGCTTGAATGAGGGTAATCAAACACTTAAGTTAACCAACGTTGATCGGTGTTGTTGTTGTAATCGAGCTTCGATTCTTCGTTTGTTTTCACCGTCATTTATACATTCTAAACCTAATTGGACATGCTTTATGTGTGCTATGTTTAATTTTAGTGGTTTTAGCTGTAGTAAGCTCGTTCAAATAGGTTTTCTTAACAAATGTCAAACAGGCTACGGCGGCAAGTGGGCCTTTAAACAAAGCTCGTTCAGTAAATACGTAGTTTTTTTTATTTCAAATGATTTGTTCAAGGTATTAAAAATAATTATAGCTGTTGAATAATTTAGCTTTTCTTTGCTTCATGTCATGAAGATGTGATATCTCAACTGTTTCAAGGTCGGTGGAGGGAATTATTTCAAAGATTTTAAACTTTTCGACCGTTTTCTCTTGGGCTTGACCTAACGCCATAACGCGCGTCGAGCTCGTTCCCAGCAGATTTGTCACTTCTTGAACAAGCGTTCTGAGAGGCTTCAAGTATCTCCTCAGGTTTACTACCCGATAAGTGTATGTAAGTAAGCGTCCTTGTGCGACCCAAGGGGTTCGTCGAGGGCAGCTTTTCTGTGCGTAAATTCTCCTTTCCGGCCAGTTTACACGTGAAGTGACAGTTGACAATAGCCCTTTGACCGCTTATGCTTATCTGAACAATAATTTATAACGAGTTACCAGCTAGTGTGAGCACACACACGAGTTGATTTCTTTAAGCCATAGGCACTGTCAGTTTCCATCTATTGTAAGAGTGACGGCTTGTTGAGTCAGTAGACCACTGCTGAGGATGGACTGGGCGTCCAGTGTTTGTCAAAGAGGGCAATCAGCTATTGAGATTATGTGTCGGACAACCTCGCCGCTAACATTGCCCATTGTCAGAGGTTTCCACAATACGCCCACCAAAAGCACAATATGTGGTTTTCAAAGGCCCATAAAGAATCACCCGTATAATGGTTGCACGGGTTATATTAATCTAATTTAACACCCATTTAACCGTTGGCTATTGCCTTAGGACGCGCTGGATAACAACAGAACAAATTTATTAATATATATTATATGTCAATTTATGTATTCGTCGATTTTCTTTACATGTGTAAAATTGTTCAAAGGCCGTATGGTTTTGAAGACATCTGCATTTTCTGTATATATCTAAACCTTGTAAAACACCTTGATCAAAACGACTACAGGCAAATCTGCATTAAAACACCATTTAAAATGCACTTTGTCACAGAATACATTAATTATACTTTTGATCTTCGAAGAAGAAAACGGTCTCAATAAGAAAAGAAGGTGACTTGTCTTTGATACATACATTATATTTTTATTGTTGTAAAATTTAATCCACGTTAAATGAACACACGAGTATCTTTATCATGGTAAAGTTTCGTGTTCAAATTTACATTAAGATGCCGAAAGGTCGAAAACATGGGTGACTATAAGAATGGACAGCTGCCTCGGTGTTATCTACAGGCAAATCGAACTTGTATATAAAGTTAAAATCCATACTATTGATGACATTCATTACAAAACCATGCGAAACGAACATATCATTTGTTACAGAAACTACTGTGTGTATGTGTTTAAACGTTGATGGCAGTAGATAAAGACGTTTATCATTATTTTGTTACTGATGTTTGCCATCCTTCCTCCATTTTGTGACTTTATGGTCAAATACAGAGTTTAAGCAGATGTGGAAACATCATTCTTTGGATATCAACGGCGGTCAGGAAACCAGCAGGAATGTTGGACTATATACAGAAGTGTTCAAATACAACATTCTCTATAGCTTAAAAAAATCATTCGCAAAAAAATAAATATTAAAAGCAGTATGCAAACCAATGTTAGTTGACTCGACGGTTCTTTAAAGTGCCAAAATGTTGATATTTTGACGTTAAAACAGAATGTTAAAATTATTGGCTATTTTTGTCAAGACGTATAACTCAGAAGCTTTTTAGGGCTTTTAGTCTCGAAAATGTACGATAAAGTATTGTTTTGATCTAACTTTGGCTAAGAATGAATGAATGGTCGTCCCGGTTATTTTAATTTTGTTTACTTTTCTAACACGTTTTCGGTTCGTACAGGCCACATACTGTATGGATTTTCCTCATTCCAACGTCAATCATTTAGTTTTCCGATGGCATTCAAAGCCTCTTACTGTCGTGACGATCAGAAATTATGAAAAAAGTGTGAATTTTGGCAGCTCATACCACTTTAAAATAGATTCCTTACCCTAAAAGAGTGCCTGCACTCTTTATGACTAAAAACTTAACACAAAGCTATGAAGGTTTACTGTTTATGAATGAGCTGTTTGTGATGTGCTTTATAGAAACGGTTTCGGGTTTTGTTTAAAGAATACAAACCAATCAAGATCCATCTTTAACTATAGTTTTTGGTCGTTTATGGACTTCATATTGTACTTGTTTGGTTCAAAGCGTCAAATAAGAGCGGGGCACAATTTTCTTCACATGTACACTATTTAATACTTCAAGACACCTCTGTATTTTTTTATGTTTTCTTAACTCTCTTACCTGAATCGGTAAACATTCTCCAAAACATCTGTTTGTCAATCAATATTTCAATGCAACATAAACAACTGTTTGCTTCGCCGAAATGATGCAATGGTATAAGGAAAGCACCTTCCGGCAATACATCATTCTTTTGTCCGTTAAACCATTTCACCAAAAATAATGGTTTCAGTTATGCTGTAACCGTCAATTCAGCTTGAAGGTATACGACATTGTGAAGACGATACCTTTAGGCTGTGACTTCCAACCTCTTCCATTATCTATAGTACGTCTGTCGGCTTCTGATGAAGCAAACTTACCACAGTTTAATTTATATAATCTTGATGAACATTTGTCCGATGAAAGCAAACTGCTGCTGATGGTGGTGGACTTCTCTTATCTTATTAGGAGATGGTAATAGCTTTACGGCCTTTTAACAGCCGTCACATTTGCTTTGAAATAAAAACCCCGTTAAAACGTCATGAAAGAGGTATAATAAAGGACTAAAACATTCAGTATGATTAACGAGCCGCATGCTTCTGGAGAGAGACTGTCGCGGATTATTGGATTTCATGCAAATGTTTTCTTAAAGGCACACTTGCCGCGAAAATCCGGAATATTGTTTACATTAAAAAAAAACGACCGTTTTCAGTATTTTTCCCAGACAATACAAGTTAGGAACTTTCTATTTTTACCAAAATTTAAAAGTTTGGACATTTTGTATTTTTAATTTGAATTTGAAAATTTGAATTGTTAGGTGCCCGTAATGTCAACAAACTTCGAACCGGGTCATGTGCAAAAGTGCCGTAATGGTTTGAGTCGTGTGGGCGATCTAACGACAAAGTATAATTTTACGAACTTTATCTAAGAAATACATACTAACGATCGAATAAGAGGGACTATAAAAGCCTGCCGAGTGCAAACCACAGACAAAAACGCTTGGGTGAAGGTAATCCAACACTTAAGTTAACAAACACTGATCGGTGTTGTTGTTTTAATCGAGCTTCGATTCATCGTTTGTTTTTCACCATCATTTATACATTCTAAACCTAATTGGACATGCTTTATGTGTGCTATGTTTAACTTTAGTGGTTTTAGCTTTGGTAAGCTGGTGCAAATTGGTTTTCTTAACAAATGTCAAACAGGTTACGGCGGCAAGTGGGTCTTTAAAGAGGCATGAGCTGCCAAAATTTCTTCTGTAATTCTGATTGTCACGACAGAAAATAGATTTGAAAGTCATCAAAGAACTAAATATTGGAATGAAGAAAATCCATACAGTCTGTGGCATACACGAGCCGAAATAGTGTCCGAGAGAAAAAAAATATATATATATATATAACAGGGATGTTAATTCATTCTAAGCCCAAGGTATTAACTATATTTTCCAATATTTTTGGAATAAGAAATTGAACTTAATATATAAGGGATACCGGCTTTTGTCAGTATACAGCTATTTGTATTTTGTTACAATTTTTGTACAAGGAGTTGAGAATCTCGACTCCGGGTTGGTGAACATCACAAAAGACAATTGTGTTTTTGTTTCTAAATGCGCCGTATATATATTTTTATGAACACTAAAACATACGAGCACAGGGAAAATCTTCTTGTCTAAAATACATTATGTATAGGTTAGCGGATATAAAAATGTAATGGGAATCCGCAAATGAACCAAAACAATTCCTGATCGAGGAGTAAGCTAATCCGTACGTATGCACCCCACAGGACTGTTAATCGGGATAATGTCCGGACATTTTTTTATGGGGCATATATATGAATGGCGTTACAACAAAAATCATATAGGTTAAAAGTCAGTTTCAAAGACTTTCTCTATAGATATATTGCTATTTCGGGTTTCAATTATCTTTTGTTATCTTTTTAATGATTCGTTACTTCTGACACAACAGTAATATACCACATGATCCACATCCATTTATTTCTGCAGTTCGATTCGTAAATGGTGAATTCCATATAATCCCTAATTTCAGATGAATAAAAAACAAAATTGAAATCTCGGTTTTTTAAACAGATGGGAATACTATCATTGTATCGTGTAATGACTGAAGAAGTGAAAGCCTCTAGAAGTTTTACTTGTGAAAATAACCAACTAGTTTTAGTTCGGTATGAATCTGAATGTAAATATCAAAAGGTCTGTACTACTGCACCTGATGTCACTTTCAAATAAGTATACACATGCAATATTTTATGAAATGGAAATGCAGACAAAGAATATGCCTAAAAGTAGAAAAAAATAGACCAACACTATACCTTGGAATATTATTTTTTCTTTCTTTAAATGTCCAATACGGTGTTTACTCAAAACTAAGTCTATACATTTAAATAAAAAATAAAGCTGTTATTTAAAAGTATTGAAAAATATTTATAAACGGGTTCAACCTTATTAAATATTCCACTTATTCCAGTTTTGATTGTCAGTTTTTTTTCATCTCCGTTATTCATTTTGGGCAGATTTTTTTCATTCAGTCGCAGTTAGAATCGGTTTCGTTAATTGATGAAGTAGTTTTAAGACGGGTTTTTTTACACCCCTGTCTATAATTGTATGAGCACAGAGGGTGGTGGCCAGGGGCTATAACACCTTATCTGGCCCGGTGTCCATTACAGACTTGTTATCTGACCCCGAGATCCGAGTTTCATAGACTGATTTGACTTGACCATTTAAACCACCACATACACATCTGTTGGGGAATAATTCCCCGGTAAAAGTCCATATTTATCTTTTCGTAAACAAGACGAACTGTCCAGTCAGAACCGACGCTTTTTGTACGTTTGTGGATTTGTCAAGAAAGGCTTTATACGTCAAACTAATTCGATGGAGTGCCAAAAGAATTCTCTCTGATCGTTGAAAGCTTGGCCAGTGACCCCGAACACACTATACAATAACGTGGGATTTTCTCTAACCTCAGGCCATAAAACCCAACACATTGTTTCCGTATTTAACGAAGGGCTTTTCAATATATGTTTTTGTCCTTCAGTTGAATGTTTCCTGTACCTCGCTACATATGTTTTTACAGTTGTTTTATACGCTCAATTGATCCTGTTAACCGGTGTATGCTTCCAACTCGTCAGGGGGCCTTTACCTGGCAACAAATGAATTTCAACTCCTTTTTTCTAATTAATCGGAAATCGCTGAGAGATTTACAGACTTGCTACGCTCCTTTGACTTCGATTGGACAATAACAAGTGCATGTATAGCCTAAAAGGGTTTCTTTTAAAACTGTTACAGGCGAAAACCAAATGTAACAATTTGGGCCTGAAGCACAGAATCATATAACACGTCATCGATGTAACACTATAGGAATATGTAGAGTTTGTGAAGCACAGACGGAGACAATTCTTAACTGAGTTTTACTAAACGACAAAGCAAGATGCACATTTCTTTGAGAGAAATTCGCAATTTTCAACTTTGTTGCAACTTTATAATAATAAAAAAAAAACCTAATCTTTCAGCTGAAAATCAGTACATATAGAAAGTGTGTCCGAGGTTCGAGATCCTATCTTAGAAATTAAACGCTCAAGAATTCAGATTGTGCTCTGTACCTGTCAGAAATTTCTTAATTAAATCGGATCACGAGAGTGGGCGTGGGTCAAGTTTTTGAACGATACATAAGCAGTAGTACATGTTTGTGGGATTAAAATATCGTGTTATAATTGTTAAGTTAATAAGAATTTAAGAAGTTATATGTATACCATATCATATTAGCTCACGTCGGCATCTGGCGAATGACAAGATAAGATCTACTAAATGGCCCCTTTGCTCAGAAAGAAGGCAACAACTGTCGTCACTGGCCCGGTCTGTGGCCATTCCGCCCCGGGCTGTTGACATCTGTATATGGAGAACCCAGTTACATTTTATGTCCTAATCCAATTATTTCAGCAGCTACAAAAACATTGAGGAAGTCTGTAATGAAACAAATACTGTGATTAGGGTGGTTTATTTGGGAACCATATTTAATCTTCTACTAAAATCGGGGTCGTGTCAACATACGCTTGAGAAGAGTTCAGTATTGCATTGTTAGTTGACATTTTATAAGCTGCGCAACTGTCTTCCCTTGTTTTTGTTTTGGACGTCATGATGTAGCATTAACAGGACCCTATCTTCCCATCTCACTTAAAGTTTCAAAAGCTTCTCTTCAAAACAGAATTATTCGCATAAGATGATAAGACCTTAATCTGAGTGCTTATAGCTCACATCACTCCACATCAACAAATAGCTATTGCCTTTGTACCAGCTAAATGAACAAGTACTTATATATTAGTGAACATACACGTATATCACAAAACATCTGATTGACATTTTATTACAAACAGACTTTCAGTAAATTGTTTGTATCTTTACATTTTAGTAGCATATTCAAATACCTGTTAGCAGTCGAAGATTGAAGATAACAAATATACCTTTTGTGGAAATATTGACACTGTCAATATGCGTTTGTTGATTTTATTCGGAGTTACTCTGTAATTGCATTGTGCTAAGCTATATTCAGTGAATCAACAAGTTATTAGTCAAGGGCGTACAATGGAACAGCTTACCATCATCTTTAAAATCATCCCACTTTATCGTATTTTAGACTGTCTGTTGCAAGAACTGCACGAGCGTTTAACTTAAATAAATTGTGTCATTTTAGTGTTTTGTTTTAGATGTCTTTAATACGTTTGTATATTGTTAAAGAGGCATGAGCTGCCGAAACTCACCCTTTTTTCATAAATCAAAATTATCAAGAGAAGTTGGGCGTTTGATGTACCTTGAAAAACTAACGTATTGACATGGACATAAAAATATAGACAAAGTCACATACCCGTACGGAGCGAAGATGTGTGCTAACAACGGACATAATTCTGATAGCCGGGATGTATAGGTGTACATTTTAGGGGTTTTGTTGCTGATAAGAAAATACCTCACCGTACATATATTACATAGTTGTATTGATAATATAGCGGAAAGGTCATATTTTTTCACTTCTTTATAGAATTCATTTACCCTAATGATAGTACATATATTGGGTGACTTCATTTATGATGGTACATATACTAGGTGACTTGATTAAAAACAAACCGCTATATCATAAATAGAAACTTTAATACGTCGTCTTTTTGAAAGATATAAAGTCAAGAATTTATACAATTCACTAAACACATATTAACTATACATGTTAAAAGATTATATAACATCGTTTCAGTATTCTCGTTATTTTGGGATTACACTTTCTTGAAAATATGGCAGAAATTCCACTACCGATTTTTGGGTGACGCCCGAAACGGGAATCGAACGCGGGTCCCAGAGTATTGCAAATGCCGTCAGCACTAAATGCCGACTGGCTAAATGGATAAGGCAGCCAGCATTTAGTGCTGGCGATAGGTATATTTTGATATTTTGAAATAAAGACGGCCGTGTTGACTTGATGGTCACAGATAAATTGGAGACCGTACATTTAAAACAAAAAAGATATGAAATGAGTGAATTCCGACATCGATGTTGGATCTGGGACTTCAGTTCTGGGTATGCTTTCACAACACCATTTACACATTTCGACATTTTTTTAAGTGTTCCATTTTTAATTTTAGTGATTTTACTAGCGATAAACTCGTATAAATACGCCTTCTTCACAAATGTCAGAAAGGTTACGTCGGCGAGTGGTCATTTATATATAGTTAAGAAGTGTTTGACAGAGTGCAAAGTTTTATATAAATTACATTTGTATTCGTTGAATTATTTGAGTTTAATGTAGTAGCGTTTTTTTTCTAGAAACACGATATTTATTTCGCCTAAAATCGTCACAACTGAAAATAACTAGCAGCACATGTAATTGGAATAAAACATGTCACCTTGCATGTGTTTACTCTAGATATCCTTACTCCCGCCAGGCATCCTCACTGCGTTGTATTGTTTTCGGTGAAAATAAATGAAAATAATAAAAATATGAATAGTTTCTTTGAACTCAATACACGCCCTCTAAAACGCTTTCGAAATAAGGGCATTTGTCAGCCGACGGCGGAAGGATAGATACATGGTCAGAATTACGCTATCTGATATCATTATACGCTCTGCCATTCCGTGGCCGTATAAAAATAAAACCGATAATCCCTCTTGGGTTATGCGAGAGAATCAAGACACATAAAGTGACAATTCCAGTATGCTTGATTGGTGTTTCACACTACTCGGAAAGAATATCTCATTATATCACAGCAGGGACTGTTAGGGAGATACCCTAATATGTCAAAATAATTTTTACACAAAAAGACGCAATTCCCGAGAAAATGCAAATGCAGATAGCAGTTTTAAATTTTCCCAATAAATTGATATCATAATATACAACAGCTTCTGTCAATTTTTCAACCTTTTCAAAAGGTAAGAATTTAAAAAAAGAATCTTTCAGAAAGTATTCAGGACACTAAGTCATACATTTTTAGAAACTGTTGTTTTAGCTTTGAAAATTAACATTCTAATAAAAGTTCATATCGCTAAGATGGGATATGATAAGCATATTGATAGGATCGTCAACGGGGGTAATTATTGATGGAAATGTCCAATAATGAGTTACGTAACTAGTTAGTTAAATATATATTTAACAAATGATTTATCCATGGTGTCTTTGGAATTTACAATTATACTTGAAGTGAACATTAGTTTTAGTTTATGCCGGGTCAGTCAATACCCCTATTGAGTTTTGACCAGTGGAGGTTTCAGTATGGAGGTTCACAGAAATGCCACACGTCAAATACGACTGGTAACAAGCCTATATGAGTATTAAGCACAGCCCCAATAGCTACACTTAACAACAAATAAAGGTGTCAATGTAATACATATAATCAGCCGGTATAAAGAGGAGGTGTCGGTCCTAACAATGGGGACGCGTGCGCATTGTGTCATCTTGCCCTGTCACCACTGCTAACACATGTAACATCCCATCATAGTATCTAATAGCAGCCTGGTTTAACTTAACCAATCAGTGAGGCAGTTAATCGGATGACATTTGTCTGCGCGTGCAATGTCCATTCGATATCTTCATTCGCATGTCAGTTCATTGTCTGTCCAATACCACCTCTATTTAACTGCACTACTGTCGGATGAATAGTTTAAATGAACCCATTTAGCTAAGACAAATAGCCGATTTGTAAGACACCGGGTCTATAGAACTGCAGGAGATATAATACTGACAGGAGCCTTCATAGATAGATATCCCGGGTTTAGCAACAAGTTCTTCGAGCTAGAAAACCCAAAACAAGACATGAATATATTTGAATTCAGAGTGAAGGCTGTATATTGGGGTAAAATTAAGTATAAATGGACGCAATATCATCTACTTACCATCTACTTTGGGAACAAATACGGACGATATTTAGGTACTATTATTAATCCGATATCAAAGGGGGGATTTGTCTCACAAACTACAAAAATTCGAACCATTGTTTATAAGTGTTGTAGTAAAAACAAGTATTCGGTAGATATATAACATGCAAGACGTAGGCCTACCTACGAAATGCCAGTGCAATTTGAATAATTGACCATGATGCGCATTCGTTCATTTCTATAAACCGAGCGCATTCCCCCAGAGGCATATATAGTAGTGCAATGAGTGGAAATTTGGTATTTTCAATGCTTTTTTGGCCGTTATCGGAATATTACATCAGTAGTTTTCACATCAAGGGTGCATCATAAACCCCACATATATTTCGACATTTGTAAATATCTGATAAAGACCCTGTAAATTCCAAACTCTCACCCATGGAGCTTTAATACAGGACTCGTATACATTCCTGAATTACAAAAACACTTCGGATCTGCGCGGTTTGATGAAAACAAGCCTACATATTTTATTATTCTTTTTTAACCCAAAAATATCGAAATGTTTGCAGTTTGCAGCCACTTTTTTTAGTTCTGTGTAGGCAAAATGATATCCACTTTGTGAAGATCTCCTTTGGCTTCAGAAAATAAAATTTTGTACGGATTCATTCATCCTGTTATTTTGATTTCTGGGAAATGAAACCTTACCCTGTTTTCAAGATTCATATCACCTGTATGTAATGTGTGTAACGTACATCCTGATTGGGTGCATCAGGTGGGAACAAGTGACGGCCCTTTACTCCCATAGCAGTTCATCAGAACATACTATTTGCAGGTGCTCGCAATTCTAAGAAAAGAGAAGAAAATTAAACAGTTCCGATACTTTATAATAAATCAGATTGGGTACCAGTAAATCCAATTTCTATCTAAATGTTCTGAATTGTATTTCACCATGTTATATATATGACTTTAGAAACAAGTTGATATTTATAAAATGGCAGCCTTACCCTTTTTCTAAGAATAAAAGCAAAAACAGGAAACTTTTTGTGCCTTGCATTTATAATTGTTCTTAAGAAAATATAGAACATTGTTTTGTGCATCCATCAATTTTAAAAAGCTGTAGCAATAGATAATCCTATGCATCCATGCATGCGTTAAGGGCAAAAAGTTGTTTTAGTTTTCTTTGAATTATTGTTCTGTTTTTTTTTTAAAGCGCAGTATCACGGCAAGAAATTGTTTTCCCCATTGCTTAACCTTTAAAGCAGAGTATGTTAAATCGGGTTCATAAATAGATGCTCTATCATTTTGATGTTAAAACCGTGTCATCTCAAACATCACATTGCCAACAGATAAAGGTGAGAAAAGGAAACAATATAATAAGTGGATCAAGTTACTTAGCTGTTGTCTGTACCTCCTACTTCACACATAAAACGAGGCTACCTGAGCCGTGGCCAGTGGGAGACAGGGGGTTTCCGGTAAATCTCTATCTCCTCACAGAGGTGTAAAAAAGGGGTAGAACACCGTCGAGAGGTGGTATACAGAGACAATTGTAACACCATTTCAAACTGACATTCTGAAAAAGGTTAAACTTGTGAATTAGGGAAGTATTCCTTATTTAGATAAAATTAAATAAATGTAAAAGCAGTCAGAGAACGTAGTTTTTCTAATTTTTTTGACTTTAATTTCATTTTGTTTTATCCTATAGTTTATTGTTCGTATATATTTCTTCATACAGCCGTGGTTTTATTCCTTCACCATGAATACACGAATCCTAACCGTTTAAATACATCTTAACGAGAAGGCAAATTTTAATAGGCCTTAATCAATTATATGTTTGATAATAGCATACATTGAAAATCAACACGTCTCATGCAGTACCTCTGCTCTTTAAAGTGGCATGAGCTGCCGAAATTCACACTTTTTTCATAATTTCTGATCGTCACAACAGTAAGAGGCTTTGAAGGCCTTCGAAAAACTAAATGATTGGTGTTGGAATGAGAAAAATCTATCAATATGTGGCTTGTACGAACCAAAAACGTGATCGAAAGTAAACAAAATTTAAATAACCGGGACGACCATTCATTCATTCTAAGCCAAAGTTAGTTCAAAACGATACGTTATCGTACAGTTTCGAGACTAGAAGCACTAAAAAGCTTCTGAATTATACGGCTTGAGAAAAATAGCCAATAATTTCAACATTCTGGTTTAACGTCAAAATATCAACTTTTTGGCAGCTCATGCCCCTTTAATTTGAAAATATACATTGGATTAACACATATATTCACAAGCGCGTGAATAGGCCTACTGGTATACATCAATATAAGTAGATTGGTTAATTAAAATAAGAAATATAACAACAATATGTTAAGACTAATCCTAGGATTATAAAAATTAGTCGCAGCTGATTGTGAGGAAATTAACGAAGCATGAGTAGTCTCCCATGTTAACAGCATGCTATCCAACCAAGATAATACATGGGATAAGTATGGTAATGGCGCAATGGATATAAGTATAACTTATTAGATATAATTTGGTTTTTATACCTACCTGGCCTTTGTCTTACCCATTCGAATTTTGATCAATACTTTATTGATTTTTCCCTCCTAAAAATGACACAAATCAACACTATAATTCAGATCTCCGAAACCTTTTTATCGACAACTACAAACCATAGTTTCTTCTCAATATATAATGAAACAAGCATTTAGAGCCCCAGCATACATACCGTCTCAACACAATATTCTCGGTAATCTTATACGAACACTTACTAAAAAAACTGTTTGTATTACTTTTCTCGAGAATTTATTTATACTTAGCCCTTCTGTAACTTTCTAATACACATAAGATCAAAACACACATATCTTGTTTTTTCCGTGATAATTTCATACCTTAAAGGGCAATGAGCTGCCAAAGTTCGGACTTCTTTAAAAAATTCCAATCGTCAAGAAAAGTTGAGTGTTTAAAGTACCTTAGAAAACTATTGACGTGGAATAAAATATCGGAAAAGTCAGTAGCGAACACGAACCAAAGACGTGTGTTAATAACGGACAAAATTCAAATAGTCGAGAGGTGTGGGAAAATTGTATGTGTTTTGTTGCTAATCAAAAGTACCATATAACGTGCATTTCCAATATTGGTATTAACTGTCAACTCTGATTTTGCACTTTTTGGTAAAAATAACGAACAATTATTTCTAATTCTATTTCCCTATATTTGGCAGCTCGTGCCACTCTAACTTCAATAAGACAAACAGAAGATCGGCACGTTTCGTTAAAAACAACTATTCTGCTTATTAATCTACTAACCACTTTTGGCAAAGAAGATTCGCACGGATTTAAAGAGAGACGCGAGGTTAGACGTATAGTGTTTCTCCTCAATAAATTATCGCCAACGGCCCCATCGTCACCCAAGAGATCCTTTTCGCAAATTTAACCAATTCACTAAAGTTTTAATTGTGTTAGCAATTGAGATGTTTATTTTTGACAGGCTGTAAGATGAGGAAGTAAGTGTGGCTTATGGGATTATAATAGGATTATCGCACCTGAGACAGGACATAGGATCGCTTTACAACGCTGTCTTCTACACGTCCGTCTGTCTTGACAGTCTGACACGATGACAAGACACGGAATTAAAACACCCCATATTATCATCTCAATAAAGGGACGGCCACCTTATTAAGTTCCTCTGCAGAAAGGTGTTTTGAAAAGAAACACAAATACAACAGATGAATAGAAAAACTAAAATAATAAGTTAAAGAAAATGTGCACAAATGGATTGGTGAACTATACTTAACGGGGTTTTATCTATTGTTATTTGAATGGGACAATCTTTGACCGTGGAAACCATCTTAACTTAAAAATTACTTACATGTACATACTTTTGATTAGATAACAATTGTCCAATTCTATAAGATAATGACAATTGATATGAGCAGGTTGTAATTCTTGTACAATCACTGAGAATATATTTATGATCACTAAAACACACGAGCACAGGGAAAATCTTCTTGTCTAAAATAACCATATATTGTTTCAAGAGTTTAACAATATTTGAAAACTTCTTGTTAATTTGTATTATATTATATCGTCTATACTTTCCGCGCAGTAAATTAAGGGAGAGACATATATCTCCTAAAACTTCACTGACTTAAAGAGCGAGCAATTAAGATCGGTTAACGATGGCAATGGGTTTAGTCACACGCCAGTGGAGCTCATACACTCCCGGTTAGTCGCCATCCCTTCTGGAGGGGTAAGGTCGCGTGCCTATCGCACGACAGTGGCAAGAGGAGGGGCGTATATATAGGTCCACACTCGGAAGGGGGTTGAACGATTATTTCCTTCCATCCACAAGTTCTTATGCATGTAAAACGCTTGCCAGTGTCAATCGACGGATAAGATTAAAGCTTGGATATACATTTGAGCATATAATTATACCAAAGAAAGCACACGCCATTTTCTTCTTTTTTCTTCCCAACGTTCCCTGTATATTTATGATCACTAAAACACACTGGATAAATATAACGACGAACCATTGGCTACAATTCTCTGCAGTTCCGTTGAATGTTTGCCGGAATTCTCCCCAGTATCTTGTTGGTATGGCATTAGCAAATATAAGCAAAAGAAAACAGAACAAAAGAAATGGTCAAGTACTTCAACATTTTTAAAAGTGACACTTTTAGCTTCTTTGATTGTATCGCATTTTGCAAGCAAATCCATACATATAAGAATTATTTTAGAAGCTGCATGTTTGAAATAATTCAATGCGAATTAATAGCTAAACAGGTTTAACTGCAAGTATATTTTCACTTATTGTACATCGATACCCACGTATACTATTGGATTATGAGCAAAGAATCTGTGTTTCATGTCTGAAAATGTAAAACAAATTTATGTATCATATATATCGTATAGGTCAAATCTAATCCGAATATTTTGCTTTCTTGCTTTATTTAAATTAATAGATTATTTCTGTACATATGCTGGTGGTTGAAAAAAAGATATATTTTGAAACTCGATTGACATTCGAAATCAATCGATACGATATTTTGGACGAAGGAAATTGAGGGCGGAGAAGTGGGGAGTTAAGGTACCGCCCAGAGTGGGACAGGAGGAAGCTGGGAGGCAGCGAGGTCCCGTCTACCGTATTGTTCATTTCCCTGCAGGTGTCGGCAAAATACTCGCTGAGTCCATCACAACTTTCAGACTGTCAAAGTAAAACGTCATAAATGAAATGTAGCTTTCTGATTGGTCGATGCTGTCCTGGTCTAATTGAATTTGCATAAGGAGCGATTAAGAGGACTAATAGGCCATAAAACTGGAAGTGAATGCTCAATGACCAGTCAGACGTAAATTAAACACTGTTGAGTAGAGTTCAGGTTTAGGAAGAGGGATTTTCACTGTGTTCCATATATCATCATTGACCAATACCATCCATTTTCAATCTTCAATAAGGTATGTTATCATAGTCTCTTTACATCTAACCGTTAGGGAAATGTTATGTCTCTGTCGGAATAGTTTAAAGCCGATTTACCTTACGGGTCTTATTTAGAGCCTTTCCTCTTTAGATATTTTACCATTTGGAGAATTGTCATAAACCAAGATTTCAACCATTTAAACTCGGTTCTATTAAATTGAACACTGATAATCCATTTTATAGAAACTATTCACATAGTTGGCTTTTTTCGTACAAGGATTTTGTCCAAATAGTCATGACGAAAGGCGACTTTTAAATAGATATCTAGGATTTTGTATCCTTGCTTCTGTATCAAATTTGAGATTAAATTGCAGTAGAAGTATAGCTGATATACACTGGTGATATATTGGTGCTAAATTGTTCAAATTACTGGTGACATTAAAAACCAAGACATATTTACCGATTTAGCTGTACATCTTGACGTCCCCCGACTTCACCATTTTGATATTTAATAATTACTAGTGGCAGTTTCCTGTTGAAAAATAGACCGCATTTTTTTTTTAATATAAAATCGTCAACACATTATTTTGACAAACTTTCAAAAAAGATACAACCTAATCAATTTTCCAGATAAGAAATAATTAAGACATGACCATGGTAGAAATGGTGTGAGTAACGCGAGATTTCGACGATCATGCAGATTTTGTGTCAAATGCAACTGTGTCCGTATTTAAGCGTCGAAAGCTTGTGTTTTTCACAAATGTGATCGTAATGGAAGACTTGATTATAGAGAGGTTCAAATTGATGATAGACTAATATCTCAGGTACTTCAGGAATTTATCTATCAATTTATTACAAATTAGGGTCAAAATGATTTACAGTTGAATTACCTACATGTTTACCAAAAATTCTTCAAAAAACATAACTAAATTAACCATGTCTTCTCATTACAACATTTTGTCATTTTTATGACCGTCATTCCAACTTATCAAGAATGTTGGAGCAGTCAAATCACACGACATTATAATTCTATTATATTTCATCAAATCAAATATGAGCAGCGAACAACACAAACACGCTATATCAGCCTCAACACAGGTACAGTGTAGATATACGTTCACAGCCTTTTGTCCAATCAGACACTCTCAGGCATTTTTAAGTAAACAAATACACGAGCCTCAAGAGAACATACCGCGTAATCAACATTTACATCAATAAGATAATATCTTCACGTTTTTGGAAATTGTTTTGATTACCGGTATGCTGAATGTGAAATGCAAAACAGTTTTCTAAGGTTCAAGGGCTTATAAACGAAAACATCACAACGAAATCTGTAAGCAAACATAGCGATTTAACTTCGTTATTTTTTTTACTTCGTGTGATTTTACCGAAGATATCCACTGGCCTTTCTTAAATCAATGAAAAGGAACACTTTTGATTTTACAGACAAAAGGGCATCTGTGCAGCTTGTTCAACTTCTAACTGTTGTGTTTAATTGTGTAGATATTAATCTTTACAGACATGTCTTTATGTATCGGAATAATAAGACAGGCTTGGCTAAAAAAATCTCATCATTATTTATCATATTTACCCGAAAATAATTTGTTTCTCAGATTTCGCTTGATACAAACACGCGTTGGCTTATATACAGTTTAATGAATGGCCGACGGACTGGGTGTTAAACTAGAGGAGACACGGCAGCAAAAGACGCCAGGCCAATTCTTTGTAAAACATTTATCAACATTGATGCAAGCGCAGTTATATTCTTGGTTATTTTAAGATTTCTTTTCTTTTCATAACTGGGGAGAAAAGCAAATAAAAAAAGCCTTATATCCTACACACCATTTTGTGGCTATGTGTCCTGTAATTGATTGCGTTAATCTCGTGCCTTCTCCATTAATCTGTGTCCAACGTTAGAGATGTATACATACTGGTGTTTACTTATTCCTGGCCTGACTTAGGTCGCGTGGCGCTTCAGAAAAGGCTTATCGGCCAACCAGCGCCTTGACTGGACATGTAATCGTTTGGGCTCGTGGCATGCTCTGCTCGCTGGTCAATTCATTACTTTTAATCACTTGTCTATCTATGATCATTATTCAATGTCTTTCTGTGGTAAAGAGAAAACTGCTGCTGGCCACTTCTTACCTGTAGTATGTACGGCCAGTCCACCCTCTACCTACACAATTCTAACATGACGCATGGCAACCAACTGTCATTTTGCTACCTCTGTCCCCTTTTCAGACTGGCTAGTCTTAAGGTCCAATCATTTTTTTGTGTCAATTCCCAAACTGACGCCTTACGAAAACTGAAGGTTAGAAATACTTATTCCTATAACTTCAACATAAGGAATAGATTCGACGGTTTAAAGATGTTGGTTGTTTGGTTGTTTTCTGGTTTTAAGATGTAAAATCCAAACATTTATCATAAGATCTTCTAACACACATTGACTTTGGAAAACTTTTAAATTTCTATAGTCTATATAACGTCGAGTGGTATTAGTATTTGATATAATCACCCTCCGTTATTAATGTCAATGTGTCCATCCCACTATGTTATTGCAGACAGATTTATCATGCTATATGGCACGTGTCAAACCGCCAAAAGATCGCCATTTTCTCGGACAACGGCACTTGAGATCTACTGAACAGGCTCATCCTATACATACTCTACAAATACCCCCGGCAAGTTGAATACTATCAATTGCTGCTACCATTGTCTGTCAAACTTCTCCGATTGTTGTCTCATCCCTTCAGTGAACATCAGCGCGTGTAAGCGATCATTGTAAGCAGATGATTCTAATCGTTTACCGTACGTCTGGCCAATGATTATATCGTTAAGCATTATCTGTGGGACATGAAGACATCACTGTCTTACCGCCCTAGCATACCCATTTGTCTGCTTCCACTAAAGCAGGGTAAATAAAAATGAAATACTGCTTGTTTGGTCATTTGTGTCATAATAAATTTCCGAGGTCTTTAGGACATTGTTTACGAGGCGATAGTTGGACAAGGGGCAAAGACTTGAAATGGCCCATAACACTGCTGGAGGCGCATCATATAAGACAAGGAGTCGCGCGCAGATCACCATGATGTCTATTGGCAAACAGGTAAATCCTCCGGCCGTTGTATTTGGAGAAGATAGCCTTCTTTGTTTGACTATTGGCCTCTTGCTGAGTTTGTGAGATTTCCGATAACCATAACCATTCCGACTTTGATCTTTAATTGCTTCAGTTAACTTTTACAGCATTGTCATTGTTATAGGACAATAGTTGTTTACAGTGCGGAAAATGGTCAAACATTGACCATGTAAAAATCAACAATAAAGTACAGATAGTTTAACAAAAAGACGGTCTCATGAAATAGATAATACACTAAGTCTTTTTTTAATCTGCGAGCATACCGTTCCAACAACAACAAATAAACGATATGATGGTGACTGTCCTTACGGAGTCTGACTTTTAACTATATCTGAGAACTACAGCTTCTTGGTCTTGGAGAGTTTATTGACAGGTGAAATATCCAACTGCAGAAGACAGATTAAGACAAGGGTGGATTAATGCTGTTATGGTTCTGACTTTGCCTGGAAACATGGCACGCGCACAAACTGAAGGCTATCTAGTCAAGCGTTAAACACAAAAGCTGAGTGCCATTGATGGTCCATGTATGGTTGTCGGTTCAAGTCATTTGACCATTAGGATACAATCTTCCCATATTGTCAGAGGGTCAGGCTTTTTGAGCATAAATAGTAAACACGGACTTATGCTGGTTTATTACTTATATTTATTCCATGCTCAATTTAATCCGAACACCAAATTCAAAATTTTATCTTTTTTTTCTTCCAGACTTAATCCAAAACAATGACTCTCACAGAGTCGTCCCTGCCCACGTTTAGAGGTCACTCAAACTACGACCTTCAGAATCAAATCAAGCACAATTGGGATATCAACGACACCGTCTTGCCCAAGGTAAGTCATCCATTGTTTACTTTTTAGGCCTAAATTAGAGAAAGTATTATCTAATTATTTGTAAGTTGCTTGATACATTTCGTCATCAATTTTCTATCATCAATGGGATTGACCGCTATTAGCCTACTATATAAAGGGGAAGTCGGCCAACGCGTTGTTAGCGATCGTACACACAATTGAAAATAAAGTTGGTGATGCATACGTATATATTTATGAACACGCGGGCAGAGGGAAAATCCTTTTGACTACAATAACCATATATAAGCATGTACTTCGTTTGCTGGTTGTTATTTTGAACATTTGTGCATTGTAGAGCCAGACACCAGACTCTTTCAACGATTGGCCGGATGGTCATTGTCGTCTGGTCTATGCAGATGAAACGGACGAGAGCAGACGACATCTGAGCGGATGGGCAATGCGTAATACAAATAATCATAATGTAAACATCTTAAAGAAGTCATGTTTGGGTGTCTTGGTGTGTGAAAATCACTGTACCACAGATTCGGGAGAAAAAGTTCACATCCGTCCCGCTATTTGCGACAAGGCAAGAAGAAAGCAACTGGGTGAGTATTTCACAAAATGGTGATTTGCTGTTCAGGCGTAATTGTAAACAATACGTGTTTTACATATGGCAAATAAACCTAAAGGTCATCAAGCATAAAGGTGTCGAACTTGTATGTATAACAGACAACATAATATTTTAATTGTGTCGAGGGGACACTCGCTGACATTTTAAAGGGGAAAAGTTTAATTGAATTCGGCATTATCCCATCTCACTGCTCTGTTATCTGCCCATAAAAACTGCTAACTTCAACATTTCTTCAGGAACAATTTTCAAAGAGTCGTGATAATTCATGCACGTCTACTTAAATGTCCATCGCATTTTATACCGAACGTTGTTTAAGGCTCAAAATGCTTCCAAGAAAATTCTCTAATGATAGCTCTTATTTTTCTTTTAGGAAAAACGTGTCCAAATCCTAACTGTACTGGTCGGCTGGAACTGATGCCTTGTCGCGGTCACTGTGGTTACCCAGTGACACATTTTTGGCGCCATTGTAATGGACTGGTCTATTTTCAAGCCAAGGGCGTTCATGATCATCCCAAACCGGAAGTGAAAACTACGGCTGAGGCAAGACGTCACATTCACAACAGCAGCCGAGGAAGATATTTAACGGTAAATTAATTTACAAATTGTAATAAATGGCCACTTGGAAAACTAAATGCGTCAATATTTGCAATAGTGTAAACTTTTAGGATTGAATTTTTGTCTATAAAATCTAAGAAAAGTTATCCAAATATCAGAAAGAATCATCGGGTAGAAACTAATTTGAAAGAAACCAAAATATACTGTAACATATAGAACATTTCATTGGCATTTTACAAACCATTCATTTTTCTTCTAACAGCAATCCAAAGCTCGCCGTCCAAGAAAAAGATCTTTACGTGGTTCAGCCCCCACTGAGTCTTTTCCAGCTAAGGCTCCACGGCTGTCCATATCAGGTAACTAGTCCATATATTAGATTTGCGTAATAACAAACTGATTTCATTTCGCATTAAATGGCAGTTTTCAATAGAAAGTGTTCTTTTTCATCTCATAACTTTTATTTTTCCCCATTCAGGAAAAGAATGTTTATGTTCCTGTCCACCATTTGAATGCACGTGTGGTGGAGCAATGCTGTCCACCCAGACTTACAGTTTACCGACCTACGAACAACCGTGGGCCATACCGGGTACCGATCCGTCCAGAGAGAATTTCCCATCTTTTCCCGTCCATAACCCCGGTTCACACCAAGATCTACCCACCATGTCCCCCTCAGCATGTATGGAATCCTCATTTCCCCAGCAGACCTATCATCAATACCACCTACAGCATATCTACAAACACGAGGGCACACAACATATTCCAACAGATCTTCCACCCATGATAGAGGACTACAGTAACGCGAATCAGCAATATTACAATAACTGTCCAGATTACATACCAGAGGGTTTGCCTCATGGCATACAAATCAACAACCAACTGGACAATCTGGAAAGCAACGAGTCAAAATATTCAACAGTACCCTGGTCGGTCCAACAGAAAAAGAATGTTAGTTCTGACTGTTATCACAAACTTCCAGACCGTTCGTCTTTTTTGTCGTTACCCGAGGGGTACAAAACTGAACATTTAGAGACCAATTTGCCTCCATCTTTTGATTGTTTTAACACGCTGTTTACCCCGGAAGTTTCGGAAGGCCATAAGCAATACTCCACTTATGACATCAACCAAATGTCCTACGATTCAGTATTTAGTCCAATCAAAGAGGAGTTTGTTCGTCATGAGTACGAGACCGGAACATCCGGCCACAATAGTCCTATGTACCAAAATTCTCAATTAGCTAGTCCACATGAATCTCATCATTCTAAAAGTTCATCTCCATGTATGAGACAAATGTCTGTGACGCCAACTCACTCCAACCATTCCAATTCACCTTCCCCTCATTTAACAGAGCTTCAACCTATCACTAGTCGTGCACATCATATAGGAGGATTTCCTACCTTCTCTGACAGCCATATTGGGATCTCAAACCAAGCCTTACATACTTCTCACAGTCATCCTGGTTCCTTCCAAACTTATCATACGGGAATGAACGTTGAAGAAAATGCATGTATGCGGTCTATGAAAACCGACCCCCGAACTGTTTCTCCGGAGTGTTCTAACTTTACTTCTGGTTATCCCAGTTATTATCCCGATACTTCCAGTCATTACATCCCCGTTACATCAGACCTCAATGAACCCGAACAAATCAACCCGTCTTGTGGTCAACTTGATGGTTACTCAGTCAGTTTACGTCATTTACATAATGAAATTCCGCAGCCCAGATCGAACATCCACAACCTTAATATCACGCTAACATATAAGTAATTTTCACAAACTGATCAATTTTACAAAATCTATATCATTGTCATATTTTAAATTGCTGGGTATTAAGTTATTTGCACTATATCTTTATAAAAATATCAATAATCAAATATTTATTTACATTTTTTTTTTACAAAATAGTTGATATACATTATGATTTACACTTCTATATATGTTTACACTTTTTAAAATTCCAAAGACGTATGTCCTTTTTATCACATATAGATCTCAAAGAAATAAGGAGATATTGAGCTTGTTAAACTCATTTGACCGGTTACATAGTGCACGATTTGTCAACATTTTATTCGGGTATATATATTTAAATAAATTGTATATAATCATGTTCATGTTGAATAAATGAAAAGAACGTACGCGTGCAATATAACTATGTTCTCTGTATTATTTCTTTATCTGTATTTAAACAGAGATAGAATCATAACTTTGCTATTTGTAAAGTTAACGAACTATTATTAAAGTGACATTAGCTGTCAAATAAAGGTAAACTTTCGGTTGAAACAGAATTAGCCAAATGTTCGTCCTTTTATAAAGAAGAACAAAATAAGAGCTCCCAGTCGAGACCAATCTTGGAGATGTACGTTAAGGTAGTTTTGATGAACAAGAGAACCCCAAATTTCATCCTGGCTATATTTGAATTTTATCCGTTATTTGCACACATCTTCGGTTCGTTTGGATCCTTCTTCAATCCTTCTTCATCGATGTACTCCAAACGCTCTACCTATTCATAATCAAAATTATTCTTGGGAAGGAGTGTGCTCAACTCTAGGCCCCATCGAAGAGCCTTTTCATTTTCTGGCTCACTGATGGAGAGCACGCATTTTTCTCTATCAAAAGCATCTTTTCGCCGCAGCTTCTCCCGCCCGTACCTTTCTTACCCTCGAGTGCGCACCTAGGATACTTTATAATGCCTGGAGCCTGTTTCACAAAGCGTTAGTTTTCACGTAAATGCCATAACAACCCATACTGTAGAGATACGTTGCTATGGCATTTGCGTGAAAACTTACGCTACGCCGCTTTGTGAAACAGGCCCCTGGACCATTTCGTCAACATTTCTTAAAGCTTTGTTTTTGTCGAATGACTGAACTTGACTTGCTTAAAGGCACACTCGCCACTGAAGCCCAAAAGTACCGCACTGTTTACATTGAAAAAAAAGAAGACAGTTTTCTGTATTTTTCCCAGACAAAAGAGGTTAGAAGGTTTCTATTTTGTATTTATAATTTGAAATTGCTCTACACAGTCATTTAGGCATTTTAAACATACCTGAATATGCATGTGTAATGCGCCCCATAT
Organism: Lepidochitona cinerea; assembly: GCA_963971465.1. Taxonomy (NCBI): domain Eukaryota; kingdom Metazoa; phylum Mollusca; class Polyplacophora; order Chitonida; family Tonicellidae; genus Lepidochitona; species Lepidochitona cinerea. The sequence continues at coordinate 26,601,384 of OZ020556.1, forward strand.
TTAATTTGAGTGGTTTTGCTCCCAAATGTCAGAAAAGCTACGGCGGTGAGTATGGCTTTAAGGGGACATTGTTGTATTTCCAACGACTTGAAAAACGCGTAAGTTTGTTGTGATTTTCGTTTGACTATCAACTTAGTAGATATATTAAAAGTATAATAAATCGCGAATAAAGGGCTGCATTCCTGATATGTACCGAAACTGCGTCTGTCTACAACATATGGTTTTCCAGGCTAAATAAAATATATAAACAAATATCTTTCTAAATGATATTAGAAGTCAATAAATTTATAATTATTTTTATTTTCTGTTTTCGTCTGCAGTGAAACATTTTGATATTTACTTTCGACGCCATTTTTATTCAGCCCAAAAATACGGTGATTTACTCATCGAGTATTTTTAGATCTCGATGGATTTACCGTATTAAAAGCGTAGACTGTCCGAGGCCACTCTGAAACTTCGGGGATTTACGTGCGTGAAATACCCTCTGATAGACTGCACGTCATTTTGAATGTGGCGACCAAAAAGGTAGCCGTGTAACGTACAATTTCCATCTCCTCTTCAGGGCCCATCGAAAGTGTCCTCGTAATAATGTAAGGGACCGAAATACTCTGTTTGTTAACTTTCAGGCGCGATCAGTTTTATAATTGAAGTATTGGAGGATTCCTGGAATGTACCGAAACTGCGTCTCTTGTTTGCGTAACACAACATGTGCTTTACCGGGCTAAATATAATATATAAACAAATATCTTTCTAAATGATATTAGCATTTAATAAATTTATAATTATTTTTATTTTATTTTTTCGACGCCATTTTTATTCAGCCCAAAAATACGGTGATTTGCCGTATAAAAAGCGCAGACTGTCCGAGGCGTGTCAAAGCCGACCGGTAGCGTGCGAAGATAGCCGAAGGATGTTCCGAGTGTGTCCGAGGCGTGTCAAAGCCGACCGGTAGCGAGCGAAGATAGCCGAAGGGAGTTCCGACTGCCAACTGATAGTCAGTAAGCAAACAGCCGAGTATGCACCACACGGGCAACTTAAGAAGCTTTGGACTTGCGAAGCTAAGCCCGCTCAATTCTCAGAACTCAAAGACCACAAAGCAATTCCCCAATAAAATTTGCTATATATTTATATAAACAGTAGAATAGCACAAGGATTCATTCAAATTTTAGGCGTGCTCAATTTAGGAATATTGGCTCGCCCACTCTTTTTGAATGGCAAATTTAACCGGGATACATGAGTTTATCTTTGTGTGTTTGCTATTTGAAAACAATTACTTAACAATACAATTCCGAGTGATATCATATCAACGAAAACCTTTTTATATTTGTGATGTTTGGGGAAAGTAGCAAGGAATCTTGAAATACGAAAGTTTTGCCAGCTCATGCCACTTGAAAGAAAAGATCCAAAAACATCACAGCCATACTTGCGCACAAATCGCACGCTCCTGTCTGAGAAAACGTGTGTGTGTAGGGGGGGGGGGATACAGAGAAATCGCCGGAAAAATACATACAGAGGATCTGGTTTGAGGGACACAAAAAGCATGCCGATGAATTGTAAACCACAGGCAAAAAGAACTGAAATGAGGGAAATCCAACACGGACACTGATCATTATTGTTGCAATCTTGTATGGATTATTAGATGGGGTTTTACCCCAATTTATATATTTAAACCCTAATTGGACATGTATAATATGTCCTATGTTTAAATGTAGTGGTTTTACTGGTAGTAAATTGGTTTCTTAACAAATGCCAGAAAGGCCACTGCGGCGAGTGTGTCTTAAATGTGGTTCATTTTTTAAACAAAATACAGAAAACATATCCTCAAATATAGGTAAACGTAAAACAAAGATTTTACTGGTGTGCTATACGGATGATACACGAGGTATATATATATATATTTATGAGCACTAAAACTTACGGGCACAGGAAAAATCTACTTGTCTAAAATAATCACTGAGATAAGATTCTAATTGTGTTAAAAAGGGGATTTGTCATTTGGACCTTTATACCCAATCATAAGTTGTAGGCCTACAAAGGCAAAACCCATGGTATTTTAAGTTGAAGACAGATATGAGTTTAGCTATATACAGTATATTTTACAATTGGATTTCTTTCGCAGCATATTGTTCTTATTAGAGGAAATTGACTGATATCCGGCTTAATGGATTATAAATGACAATTTGCTCTCTTTATAGAAATACAAGGCTGATGCCTTCGGGCTAATAGTCATATTTAACTAATTGACGTCAAATTAGCTGTAACTACAGGATGCATAATTGCAGTTGCAGCTGCAGTTTGTATTATTGGTAAAGTTTGAATGTGTCACTGCTGACAGTGTCTGTGACTTATATCAACTGAGAATCACAAAGAACGTGAAATCATCGTCATCTTTCTCGGACACATCGCTGATTGCAAATCTACAATTATACATTAACGTAAATCTCGAGAAATAATCTCTATCCGAGGGATTCACCCCTCTCGTCATGCTTCTTCAGTAGGCCTGATTTCATTTGAATCGAAGACGAACGAATTCTGGAGTGTTTGTTAAGTTTGTCTTTTTTTTTTTGTTATTTTATTTTCTACAAACAGTGTGGGTATATAATCTGCGTTTGAAGACCAACACATCACAATAGAACAGAAACACAAAATGTCATCAAATCGCAGAAGCGCGATGACCACTCTGATCATATGGAACCTATACATCCACGCAGTCAGGGGATTGGGATAATGTTATTTTGGATATGATAGTTTGGCTCAGCTTAATTCGTCTCTTCCCATAGTAATTTGTCACTGACTTCTGATATAGCAGTTAAGTTCAATTGTAGTCACCTCCCATTCTGTGACTCCACGTGAAAAAATTAACCGGGCTTGAAAATTGATCCTTGTGGTTGAAATGCACGTCGGAGGGAAAATGTCAGAGGATAATACTGATGTTCAAACAATGATAATAAGCCTTTGACTGGTGCCTAATTACACTATAATGAAATAATTAAGTTTGAAATCAACTGCAAGGACCTAGTCTCTAAATGGCGTGACGCAATGACCCGTAGAAAACCCAGATCGAACATACCCCGCCAAAGGCTACAAGGGAACCCCAAACTGAATATATACCCTGTCCTGGAAAAGGCTATCGGCTTTACAGTCGAGATTCCCACCGATAACATATGCATTCTTTTCTCTTCTTACCGCTTTAATGCCTATTCCTGTTTTCTATAGAGATGCTAGGATATAAAACCCACATTAATTTAAATAACATTTCTCTGGAAAATAATGGATCGAATAATTTATTATTTTAGCACAAGGTATGACAAGCACTGGCACACATTTTTTCATATAAGTCTTCCTTTTCGTTTCGCGTGATATTGTAGCTAAAAATAAACTCAACATAATACAACGGAAGAAAAAACAATTCATTTCATTTTTTTAATAAAGTGATCATATTGGCTCAGCACAAATATAGACTGTATCACTTTATTACCCACTCCATATCACAGAATGTCTTATATTTGTCAAGAAAGTAAATTTATACGGCCCTATATTATAAGTAAAATCGTTAACAAATTATACACTTCGTTCAGACATATAATAAATGTGTGAATGACCAGCAGGTTTAATAGTATTAATATAGTATTTAAACCGTTTCTGATGTTTATGCGCATTGCCGGGCTAATCATTTGTTGACACTGCATGCTTACATAACAAAGAAAATTCTTTTTGACAAAATGATGTCAAAACTGTTTTCGGTACCTTACTTCCTGTAACGTAGAACGTAATGAAAGTGGTCTTCCCTTTTCTATTATAAACAGTTTTCTGCGTTATCAAAGAGAAGCTTGAGCTGCCAAAATTTGTTTGTTTGTTTTTTTCTTCATAGCATAGTTTTTTCCCTTAGTGTGTTTTAAATCAATATTCTTTTTTCGTTAAAAGATCACTGCTTTTGTTTTTTCAATTGAGATTTTCTCTCAACGATTATAGAATTTATCGAAAAGTTTCAATTTTAGTGGATTGAGCCCTCTATATTCTTTTTCATTGAGAGATTCAGATCTTGTGTCTTATTTGTGCAATTATAGGAAGAGTTTTACACCCGAGTTTCACATCAATCCGGTGTGTAAAGAGTGACTGCTTGGTTAATAAGAATGCGACTAAGCACAAGAACAAGATGTTATGAAAGACTTAAGCCTTATACAAGTGCGTTTTTAAGTCCTGAGTTTCATACTACATGGAGATATACGGAAATTAGTTTTAGTTATGTTACCAAACTCATATTGTTTTTAATGGTAAAAAAAAACAACAAAAACAAACTGGACGGAATGGTATTGGCAGAGAAACGATGCTGGTAGAGGATATCGTGACATGAACCTCAGTTGTAACATCTTGTAGTTCACTGTGTCTTATTATTACTGGTATCTATAGTCCCGACTAGACGATCAAAATACAAAAATGCGTTGTTAAAATTCAGAAAATATGGACTTTTCTTTATACATGTATATTATTAACACTATTCAGGTTTCTGTACATATATTTCGAATTAACGGACTGTAATTCCTTATTTCTTCTCGATAAAACAATACCTTACAATGTAAGTTACAAGAGATATGAACACCTGTCATTTAATATCGGACGGAGAAGAGGATAGAATAAGATTAGGTCTAACATTATACATGTTCCTTACAATTAAACGTGTGTGAATGGAAGTTAAGAGTTCTCCATGTATCTATGTAGCTAGGGGATGTATCTAAAGTACATGGACTGTGTTAACTATTTCTTGTAGCCAGTCCGAGATTTTGATGCAATTTCAAGACTCCAAACTTTCTTTAATGTGGATAGTTTTCAGTGAACACGTGCTGTCCTATTGTACGCCTGTGCTTGCTGAGCAGATTTCGGTAGTGATAGCATCTTACCTGCGCAAACACCTTATGTTACTCTTAGCCATTTCATATCATATTACTACATATACAATACTCTCCCACATGTTAGACGTCGTAAATACTACAGAATGGTTTGTTTTTGAAGTGTGTCTAAAATGATAACATATTGTAGGCGGTCTAAGAAAATTCTACAGATAGACCTTTCGATGGCTGTCCAAGGATTGACGTTTGAATGAAGGGGCGGTCAACGACGGATAAACATTCGCTTATCCAGGGTATTAATAACCACGCCCCACGACCCTTCTCTTCCAACATACGTCAGTATTATCACTGCCTAATGAAGCTGAAATTGAGTGGTAAAGAAGTAAAAGACGATCAAAAAGAGCATGACAGGGTTTAAGAACCTGTAAAATACGGAACACAGTGTATAAACTTGTGCCAGGAAACACAACAATCTGTTAGGGTAAGATAGAAAGTCGAGTCGCCGAGAAACAAAGACAGTGAAACAAGGACTATTCTTATGACTATGTTATGAATAAAATTCAGCTTCGTGTTGTGATTGTATGCTTCTATAATATGAAGCGTTGCCATGTTTACCAAGGCGTTTTTTTCGGGAATTGAATCCAAACCCGCGACCCAGTGGTACATGGGTTTATCTGTTTGAGCGTTCATCTGCGCTGCCTTCTCAACGATACTGCAATTAGTAATACAATGAATTATTAACTGTGTGTTGTAAACAATGTAAATATCGTAGCAGATGGAAAAAAAACATATTTTTTTTTATTGCATTTATTCACCATAGAAACATAACATGGACATATGTATATTTTGGAAAATAAAAGTAAATTGCTAAGTAAAAATGTCGTGATTCAAAGTCAGTAAACAAAGTTAAAAAATTATGGTTAACTAAAGAAATATAAAGATTTTTTGAAATAACATATTTACAATGCGTATCTAAACTGCATGATAAGGGGGTTTTAATTACAATGTCGCTAGGTAGAGAGTAGATAGGTTTTAAGTTTTGATTTAAACATTGATGTAGATTTTATTTCGTTTAGTTGTGCTTGAAGGTTGTTCCACTCTCAAGGGCATTTAATTTTCATTGTTTATAGACAAAGGTTGCTATGATAGAATGGCCTGTACATATTGCTTAATGAAAAACATAAATACAAGTTGTGGAAACGCCCAACCGTATGGAAAACGTAGACTGTAATATATCTAATCGCAGGTGAAAGCATTGCAATAAAGCATTAGGACTATTTTCTGTCCTGCTGAATCTTTAAAACCCAAGAAACTGAAACTGGAGTTAATAATAGGGATTGTTTTTTTAATCTCTCCGAGAGTATCGTCATATTTGTCTCTCGTTGGAAACATCAAAATGTGAGCATCGAACTAAAGGAACGATAAGGGTGCCCAGAAAATTTCATCCGGCTTCGTAAATTAGGAGAAAAATAAAAATGAGGCGATTCTATAAAGTAACATTTTTCAAGGCTTTTCAAACTCTACTGGCCAACACAGCATTAATATACTCAGGGTATAGAGTTTGGATATCGCCAGCTAATTTGTCTCTTGACTATTTTACAGCTCAGACAAGCACCTGTTAAGTGTCTTAAAAATCAACCATAGTTCAATATCCCGGTTTTATAGCTGTCAATCACAGTTCCATCTAGCAACCCTAATCGTTTATTTCTTTTTAAGAAGCAGATTTACTTTTCCCCTCTTCTGTTTTCCTATCTTTTAGATTATCTGAACTTGTCCTAAATCATTCGCCTCAAGTACCACTCGATTTGGTATTAACGCTCCTCACTTATTCTTTATAGTTTATTTGTCCATGACAAGTCTGACATTAATGAAATACTTGATAGACTGAGTTGAGACCCTGGTCAGTCAGTCTATTGTCCAGTCGCTCTTTCTTCGGCCGATTTCCCTCATTCAACTGACCGCTGTCCCTTCCTCTTTCAAAAACAAGTGTTCTATTGTCATATCGCGATTTGTGAGATAGAACGGAAAAACGAAAAGAAGGATTAACGATTGTATTTTCTGGGTCTTTTTCTTTATGTCAATCTGTTCCAATCTCAATCTTCTATTCTCCTCTCTCCTTCTTGAAGAATTTGAAAATTTGCTACTTGATCAGAGAAAACTCCAAAAGCACGAGCCCATCTATTGCACAGTTTACGATCGCCTTTTATTTCATATTTTTGGCCTGTAATATTTATTTATAGGTATGTTCCTCCTCTTTGAAGCGTACCATTTTTAAATAACGTAAAGAAAATAATGATTAAAAACAGAATATTTTGTTTTTCATTCCGTTGTCAACTTAAATGCTTTCAACGTATATAGTAGGCATACAGCAGACATTCATTGGTTACAAATATATAGAAAGAAACCGTAAATAAGATATCGTTTTATTCTAACAATATTGCCATGGGTGGAATTTTGACATTTCTAGTGTTTTTTCGTATTATACAGAATTTTGAAAGTGAAAACTTGGTTTTGAGAGGAGATATTCTGTATGTCGAAGAAAACCAAGCGTGTGTCAAAATAATCATACCTTTAAGTAAAACGATTTGCAGAGAAAGTTGAAAAACGCATGCAAACTGTCAAATCACAAAGTAGGCTAAACATTAAAAGTTTTCTCCACGGTGGAAACCTTTTCTCATCGATGAGAACATTTTCTCCGCGGCATGGAAAGATTCCCACTGCGGTGGAAACCTTTTCAGCGCGGTGGATATGTCTTCTTTGTGATTTGGCAGCACGTCAACTTTCCCTGCAAATCGTTATAGTTAAAGGTATGACTCTTATGACACACGCTTGATTTTCTTTGAGATACAGAAAGTTTCCCCATGTGCAGAAAAATAAAAATAAAAAACACTGGAAATGTCAGAATTCCACCCATAGCACTAATATGACTCCGTATCAGACTAATATGACTCCGTATAAGACTAATATGACTCCGTATCAGACTAATATGACTCCGTATAAGACTAATATGGCTCCGTATCAGACTTTGATAAAATTTGATACGAATTTTAAGCGATGTCCGTATAATAGAAATCGAACCGGCTTCACAGAGTATTAGACAACTATCACCAGTTCGGCATGGATTCCGTACCGTCTCCTCTTAGATGAAATACGTCACACTTCCTTCCGATCGCAAAAAAGGTTTTATCATTTTATTTGGATTTTTGTACAAGAAGTTATAATTCAATAGATATTATTGGACCGTCGAATGTGAGACGTCAGTGTAAATAACATAAAGGTATGGCAGTAAATATGTTTGCTATTGGTAAATACATACACTTTTTGCTTTAAATCCTTTACTTCTTGCAACGCGTTACAATTTCGCGTTAACTTCTTATCGACACAACTACTTTACCAATACACAGAATTCTGCTATAACAAATATGGAGTACCTATAAGCTTGTGTAGATTATCAAAAGCCACTTGACGTCACCATTTTAACTCCTTGTGGAAAAATAATAAAATAATACTAAAACCAGTTCTTGTAAAATGGTCAATATAGTTTTTAAAAGATTAGACAGACTATCTGCAGCAGAATCTGCCAAAATTTAGACTTTTCAAGTACCTTGAACGAAGAACGAAGCCGTACGAGAAGAAGTGTGCTAATAACTACAAAATTAAAATGATTACATCTTCGACTGTTTTGTCCATCATAAAAACTACCTTAAGGTGCATCACTGAGGTTGGTTACAACATAAAGCTCCTATATTTCATACATTTTAGATGATTTTCCCCGATATTTGGAAGCTCATGCCATTTTAAACGATTTCCTCTAATGGCAAATCTCATTTCTTCACATAAATAATAATTTTCTTTTTTCTTAAATTGCATCGGGGTTGACGTTGAAAAAGAATTATTCGTGGAGCGGATGGTTTGTAGGAGGCAAAAGTGATATATACAAAAAACCCGGCATGCACTATGTTTGTTGTTGGTATATTTACTTCCTTTAACAATGTATAAGCGAATGAGCTTGGCCTTTGACCAAATATACGAGCAATGCATAAAAAAGATACCTTTCCTTCGGCGTACACTGAAACTACTATTTGTACTCGTTGTTTATCCCTTCAGTAGGACGATATATAATACCCGCAAGACAACATTGGTATTTTGGTTGAACAAGACGCTAAAATTGGAGAGGGTTTCTACCTTTTTTTTTCTAAATACTTTTGTAATATATTGACAAAGTTGTGCGGATCTTCAGCTTTGGCAATAAGTCGTGTTAACTGAAATTGAACAAAATCTGATGATGGGAAAATATTAAAGTTGGTTGCTAGGTAGCAATAGAGATCTCTTGCCATTCTACGAGATCTTCAACTCGAGACATCTCAACGAATGGCAGTAGGATCAATCTCTATTTTAGATTGGCTAGGTAGAAGACGTAACAAGATATGAAATGTTTCTCACACCATGCATTTTCTCTGGAAAAGATGTATGTATCAAATTAAAGGTTCCGTACGCCATCTTCTTACAGCTGGTTCTCGATACAATACACTGACAAATAAAATGTTTAGTATACGCTATTTTCTTGGGACAACATAGGCTTACTGATAAATTAAACTTCCGTATCTAGTCTTCTTGTCGCAACATGTTGACAAATTATATATTCCATAACTGAGGTGACATAAAATGGTAACAAATCAAAATCCCCGTAAGCCATCTTGGTGGAACAACATAATAACCAATTTAAAGTTCCGCGCCCATTACTCATGACACAAGATGTTGACAATTTAAAAGTTCCGTAAACAATCGTGTTGATACAATATATTTAAAATTTAGAAGTTCCGTACCTAATCTTCCAAACACAATATGTTGACAATTTAAAACTTCCGTACCTAATCTTCCAAACACAATATGTTGACAATTTAAAACTTCCGTACCTAATCTTCTAAACACAATATGTTGACAATTTAAAACTTCCGTACCTAATCTTCTAAACACAATATGTTGACAATTTAAAACTTCCGTACCTAATCTTCTAAACACAATATGTTGACAATTTAAAACTTCCGTACCTAATCTTCTAAACACAATATGTTGACAATTTAAAACTTCCGTACCTAATCTTCTAAACACAATATGTTGACAATTTAAAACTTCCGTACCCAATCTTCTAAACACAATATGTTGACAATTTAAAACTTCCGTACCTAATCTTCTAAACACAATATGTTGACAATTTAAAACTTCCGTACCTAATCTTCTAAACACAATATGTTGACAATTTAAAACTTCCGTACCCAATCTTCTAAACACAATATGTTGACAATTTAAAACTTCCGTACCCAATCTTCTAAACACAATATGTTGACAATTTAAAACTTCCGTACCTAATCTTCTAAACACAATATGTTGACAATTTAAAACTTCCGTACCTAATCTTCTAAACACAATATGTTGACAAATTAAAAGTTCCGTACCTAATCTTCTAAACACAATATGCTGACAATTGAAAAGTTCCGTGAACAATCTTGTTGGCACAAGATGTTGACAATTTCAAATTTCCGTATATAATCTTCTAAACAGAATATGTTGACAAATTAAAAGTTCCATACCTAATCTTCTAAACACAATATGTTGACAATTTAAAACTTCCGTACCTAATCTTCTAAACACAATATGTTGACAATTTCAAACTTCCGTACCCAATCTTCTAAACACAATATGTTGACAATTTAAAACTTCCGTACCTAATCTTCTAAACACAATATGTTGAAAAATTAAAAGTTCCGTATCTAATATTCTAAATACAATATGTTGACAATTTAAAATTTCCGTGAACAATCTTGTTGACACAAGATGTTGACAATTTAAAATTTCCGTACATAATCTTCTAAACACAATATGTTGACAAATTAAAAGTTCTGTACCTAATCTTCTAAATACAATATGTTGACAATTTAAAAGTTCCGTGAACAATCTTGTTGACACAAGATGTTGACAATTTAAAATTTCCGTACATAATCTTCTAAACACAATATGTTGACAAATTGAAAGTTCCGTACCAAATCTTCTAAACACAATATGTTGACAAATTAAAAGTTCCGTACCTAATCTTCTGAACACAATATGTTGACAAATTAACAGTTCCGTAAACAATCTTCTTGGCACAAAATGCTGACAAAGTAAAAGTTCCGTAAACAATATTGTTGACACAAAATGTTGACAAATTAAAAGTTGTGTACCTAACCTTCTAAACACAATATGTTGACAAATTAAAAGTTCCGTACCTAATCTTCTAAACACAATATGTTGACAAATTAAAAGTTCCGTAAACAATCTTTTTGACACAAGATATTGACGAATTAAAAGTTGTGTACCTAACCTTCTAAACACAATATGTTGACAAATTAAAAGTTGTGTACCTTATCTTCTAAACACAATATGTTGACAAATTAAAAGTTCCGTACCTGACACAATATGTTGACAAATTAAAAGTTCCGTAAACAATCTTCTTGACACAAAATGTTGACAAATTAAAAGTTCCGTAAATAAAATTGTTGACACAAAATGTTGACACAAAATGTTGACAAATTAAAAGTTGTGTACCTAACCTTCTAAACACAATATGTTGACAAATTAAAAGTTCCGTACCTAATCTTCTAAACACAATATGTTGACAATTTAAAAGTTCCGTACCTAATCTTCTGAACACAATATGTTGACAAATTAACAGTTCCGTAAACAATCTTCTTGGCACAAAATGTTGACAAATTAAAAGTTCCGTAAACAATATTGTTGACACAAAATGTTGACAAATTAAAAGTTGTGTACCTAACCTTCTAAACACAATATGTTGACAAATTAAAAGTTCCGTACCTAATCTTCTAAACACAATATGTTGACAATTTAAAACTTCCGTACCTAATCTTCTAAACACAATATGTTGACAATTTAAAACTTCCGTACCTAATCTTCTAAACACAATATGTTGACAATTTAAAACTTCCGTACCTAATCTTCTAAACACAATATGTTGACAATTTAAAACTTCCGTACCTAATCTTCTAAACACAATATGTTGACAATTTAAAACTTCCGTACCCAATCTTCTAAACACAATATGTTGACAATTTAAAACTTCCGTACCTAATCTTCTAAACACAATATGTTGACAATTTAAAACTTCCGTACCTAATCTTCTAAACACAATATGTTGACAATTTAAAACTTCCGTACCCAATCTTCTAAACACAATATGTTGACAATTTAAAACTTCCGTACCCAATCTTCTAAACACAATATGTTGACAATTTAAAACTTCCGTACCTAATCTTCTAAACACAATATGTTGACAATTTAAAACTTCCGTACCTAATCTTCTAAACACAATATGTTGACAAATTAAAAGTTCCGTACCTAATCTTCTAAACACAATATGCTGACAATTGAAAAGTTCCGTGAACAATCTTGTTGGCACAAGATGTTGACAATTTCAAATTTCCGTATATAATCTTCTAAACAGAATATGTTGACAAATTAAAAGTTCCATACCTAATCTTCTAAACACAATATGTTGACAATTTAAAACTTCCGTACCTAATCTTCTAAACACAATATGTTGACAATTTCAAACTTCCGTACCCAATCTTCTAAACACAATATGTTGACAATTTAAAACTTCCGTACCTAATCTTCTAAACACAATATGTTGAAAAATTAAAAGTTCCGTATCTAATATTCTAAATACAATATGTTGACAATTTAAAATTTCCGTGAACAATCTTGTTGACACAAGATGTTGACAATTTAAAATTTCCGTACATAATCTTCTAAACACAATATGTTGACAAATTAAAAGTTCTGTACCTAATCTTCTAAATACAATATGTTGACAATTTAAAAGTTCCGTGAACAATCTTGTTGACACAAGATGTTGACAATTTAAAATTTCCGTACATAATCTTCTAAACACAATATGTTGACAAATTGAAAGTTCCGTACCAAATCTTCTAAACACAATATGTTGACAAATTAAAAGTTCCGTACCTAATCTTCTGAACACAATATGTTGACAAATTAACAGTTCCGTAAACAATCTTCTTGGCACAAAATGCTGACAAAGTAAAAGTTCCGTAAACAATATTGTTGACACAAAATGTTGACAAATTAAAAGTTGTGTACCTAACCTTCTAAACACAATATGTTGACAAATTAAAAGTTCCGTACCTAATCTTCTAAACACAATATGTTGACAAATTAAAAGTTCCGTAAACAATCTTTTTGACACAAGATATTGACGAATTAAAAGTTGTGTACCTAACCTTCTAAACACAATATGTTGACAAATTAAAAGTTGTGTACCTTATCTTCTAAACACAATATGTTGACAAATTAAAAGTTCCGTACCTGACACAATATGTTGACAAATTAAAAGTTCCGTAAACAATCTTCTTGACACAAAATGTTGACAAATTAAAAGTTCCGTAAATAAAATTGTTGACACAAAATGTTGACACAAAATGTTGACAAATTAAAAGTTGTGTACCTAACCTTCTAAACACAATATGTTGACAAATTAAAAGTTCCGTACCTAATCTTCTAAACACAATATGTTGACAATTTAAAAGTTCCGTACCTAATCTTCTGAACACAATATGTTGACAAATTAACAGTTCCGTAAACAATCTTCTTGGCACAAAATGTTGACAAATTAAAAGTTCCGTAAACAATATTGTTGACACAAAATGTTGACAAATTAAAAGTTGTGTACCTAACCTTCTAAACACAATATGTTGACAAATTAAAAGTTCCGTACCTAATCTTCTAAACACAATATGTTGACAATTTAAAACTTCCGTACCTAATCTTCTAAACACAATATGTTGACAATTTAAAACTTCCGTACCTAATCTTCTAAACACAATATGTTGACAAATTAAAAGTTCCGTAAACAATCTTTTTGACGCAAGATACTAACAAAATGTTCTGCGGCCAATATTCTTGACACATTGACAAAGTTCCGTAACCTTCTTGGCACAAGATGTTGACAATTTATGAGTTCAGTATAAAAACTTCTCGACACAATTATGTTAACAATTAAACATTTCCTGGCCAATATACTTGACATAAGATGCTGATAAATAAAAAGTTCCGTGTCCAATAGTCTTAAAGGCCCACTTGCCGCCGTAGACTGTTTGACATTTGTTAAGAAAACCAATTTGCACGAGCTTACTACAGCTTAAACCACTAAAATTAAACATAGCACACATAAAGCATGTCCAATCAGGTTTAGAATGTATAAATGAGGGGGAACAAACGAAGAATCGAAGCTCGATTACAACAACAACACCGATCAGTTTTGGATTACCCTCATTCAGGCGTTTTTGTCTGTGGTTTGCACTCGGCAGGCTTTTACAGTCCCTCTTACTCGATCGTTAGTATGTATTTCTTAGATAAAGTTCGTAAAATAATACTGTGTCGTTAGATCACCCACACGGCTCAAACCATTAGGGCACTTGTGCACACGCACAGGTTCGAAGTTTGTTTACATTGCGGGTACCTGGAAAATCTGTTATTCAATTTCAAATTAAAAATACTAAATGATACCAAAACTTTCAATTTCTGGTAAAAATAGAAAGTTCCTTTTTCTGTCTGGGAAAAATACAGAAAACCGTCCACTGTTTTTAATGTAAACAGTCTTCTGGATTTTCGCGGCAAGTGTGCCTTTAACATAATGATGTTAAAAAATTAAATGATCCGTAAGCCATCTTCTCGACACAAGGTAATAACCAATAAAAAGTTCCGTATGCCATGAGATAGGATGGTTAACAAACTAAAGTTTCGTGCATCATCTTCTTGGGACAAGATAATATAAGTGTGTTAGCATAACACACTCATTTTTCATTTAAGGATAAGCGGGTATAAATGAAGATAAATTGGATTTCTCGTTTGATATCTCCCGTTGCACCCAGGGTTATTTCGTGCACGTATATCTGGTGTCGTTTTCTGGTTTCAATCCTTTGATTGGTGACTGCGTTAGTAGACCCTGTAGCAATCATCTCAGACAATACCTAGAAGACAATTTTCAGGGTTTTTTTCTCCCGTTTTAACAGATTAAGCAAGTTGTTTTTTTAAATCATAATACTAATATTGTCGAATCTGTTTATTTTATTTTCAGTTTTCCTCGCTTTTTGTTAATCTCGTATCTTTAAACATTTCTATATTTGTTATAGCGATGTTTTATTTGCTGATTTGTTATTCATTAAAACCACAGGTAATGTTTCACCTGATCAGCTAAAGCCTGTATATACCGTGTGTAAAGGACATTATTTAGCGGACGTATATGCTAACCGGGGAATCCGTATTCATCGTCACTGGTCTTCAGTTCGTATTACCATTAAAATACTTAACAAATTAATCTATCATTTGGCTAACTTTCGCGTATACACGTATAATAGCTTCAGTTATTTTTCATGCGTGTCACAACCGCTTGTATAATATTTCAGTGTCGATTTTAGCGGAAAATAACAGTTAACATGAACAATGGATAAGCAATCAAAAGCCCGGGAGATGAATGTAGACCCAGTTTAGAGGGACGATCATTTATCAATACACAGCCATGTTTCATTGCTGTTTTGTGGGTAAGGATGGAGGCGTGCACCTGCAGGCTCTGTGACGAGACAAGCATACAGCCAGGGTGCGTGTCAGCTTCGGGGGACCAGACAATTTTACCACAACCTCTTGACCTCAGCATCCGCCAGTCGGATACCGTCCACACCAGGGGATGAATTCGAACCCGTGTCCCGGATTTAAACTATAACCGTCAATAAATTATCTCTTTATTGGGAACTTATCGATGCGGCTCATGTTAATCGTTAGTCAGTCGGTTCCCGAGACACGTGTTTAGACAATGACTGATAAACGTCAACCGGTGTCCAACAACCCCTTATCAACCATCAAACATTGTCTGAATGGTACTTCAGATAGAAATAGGTTTATAGAACAACCTAACATTCGAACCAATCAAATGTCATCGACTCCAAAAGAACCTGTCATTTCAAGTCAACAATATGAGTTTTATGGAAATCCATCTCTACTTTCCAAACATTAACATTGTTTTATTCAAAAAGAAAAGAAAAAAGAATTTCAACATAAAAAATATATATATGTAGACGCTAAAACAAATATATATATATTTTTGAACACTATAACACACGGGCACAGATAAAATCTTCTTGTATAAAATAACATAGATATGTTGAAAGGCGATAATCAGGTAATCTAAATAAGCTAGTAAAAGTAATTAAGATGAAACAATTATGTTTTGTCTACATTCAAATAGCAAACAAACAGAAAAGTCAACTATATTTCTTTAGCCTGTTTCTCCTGTAGCTGGATTACATTCCAGGGCTTCCGAAATCAAACTACTGTCTATATGAAAATGGAACAGGGCTATAGCCAGAGGAATCAGGAGATTTCCGGAGTTAAATAAAGAGTTGAATTAACAAACATTATTTTAATATCAAAACCCACTTTGAACAATATCTCATCAGAACTAATTAGAATTTTATTACGTGTAACCAAAGCGATAAAGTAATTTACAAGCCGGCATGTTTTAATTAAGAGAAGCTATTTCTAAGTGATAGTATTCCAGGCCCAATAAAAGGGCACATACGGGTTGTATGTTTGCTGTTTGTCTTCTCTCTCACTTCGTGGTTATTATGTCTGCTGATTACTGTTTTATTTGAGCTGATAATTTTCCGTTTCTTGCAGGTGTCCGCTTTATTTTACCCACCCTCTCTTATTCTAAACAGGATTCGCCCACTAATTTTCCAATTATGGTTAGTGAATGTAGAATGGTTTCCACAATAGATTCCCTATCTGGATAAATCAGTGGAAAATCTGAGGTTTTCTAAATTCCCTCCACTCCCAATTTACCGCACCAAACCTCAAAGATCCCAACTATAATTGTATAGAGTAATTATCCCCTTATCTGTTCGACAGTTAGAACCTTTGGCTTCCCGACAATTACCGAACATTACCGAAATGTAACGGTAGCGACCACAATGACTCCTCCATATATTTTGGTGCATTCGTCCTCGTCTTTATATTTAAGTACAATAACTCTTTTTGTTTCTATATATAGAAAAAAAAATAGTAAGAAAACAATAGAAATAGAAATAATTCTCCAATACAGTGCGTAAAGCAGAGTTAGCTATTCTTTGGCTGCTTTAGTTTCTTCTGTCTTTTTGAAACAGTTAAATTAAAACGAAAAACAATAGCTTACAGAGAATATTTGTAATAGTTGCATTTTAAATTGGGTTATTTCATAAGAGGTAATAAGTTTTTACGACACGCAAATATGAAATTAACGGAAACCAAACAAATTGACAATAAAATCCATATTAAAAGTTCTAGACGAATTGAAAAATAGCAGACAGGCCGACAAACCTGTAATAAAAGACTCTCAAATGAAACTTAATTTGTTTCTTTTTATCACCGTTACCTCACACTCGAGAAAAGGTAGCTCGTTTTAACTTTGTCATTCAGTTTTACGAAATATCTGCTAAATAAAACGCGAAGTTCAAATTAAGAAGCCAGATACGTTTCTGGCTCTTTGTTAGGTGTTTCAACGGAACTCGTGGTTCCGTGGCCCGAGGACAATAATAAGGATTATGCATGTGTCAGTTTTGGGTAGGTTTTTAATGAAACTATAAAGGTGAATACAGCTTGGATGTAGATGACTGACTACATATATGTAACATTAGACATTGACGCCGTATTAATGCTTCTACTCAATCATCTAAAGAGGCATGAGCTGCCAAACTTTTGATTGTCAAGGGAAGTTCAGCGTTTTAAAGTACCTTCAAATGTACAATAACAATGTACAAAACAAATAGCTAATTTGGCTTTGACAACCTATGTTTGGTAGCTCAAGCCACTTCAAAGAGGAATTTGAAGACGTTGATACTTTTTTGTAGAACCAAAACCTTGATAGTGTCACTGTACAGGATACTTTTCATAACAAGTCACCGGTACTGTACGTTTGGACTAACTTTTAATTATATTTAATTTAATTTAATTGAGTGTGGGATATTGAACTTGTTTAAAAATGGTATTATTCTTGCAGTGATTTTGTGCGGATTATGAACAGGGACCTATTTTCCAGGGTCGTCTATACATATAGGGTGGCTTTTATAAAAAAAAAACGCTACTGTATTGAAACTTCGTCGTTTGAAAGTTACCAAGACAAAAATTGCACAGTTTGTTGGATACTTAATATAACCATAAAAACTTAAAATTACATAAGCTGGTTTTGAACAATTTGTATTCAGTGTAAAAATTCAAAGGGTCGTCAAAAGGTTACATGTCGAACATATTGTTCTCCTAGCCGGAAAATGGACTCTTTCGTCAAATGAAACACCAATACAGCGCTGGACATTGCCCTTACTCCGCAGGTCTGTGTTGGCATGAACTGCCAAAATTCGAACCTTTCTTATAAATTCTGATTGTCACGACAATAAAAGGCTTTGAAAGTCATCGAAAACTCTAATGATTGACGTTGGAATAAGAAAATACATACAAGCTATGTGTTATTCGAGCTGAAATGGAGTCAACCATTTAAATATACCCGGGATAAACCGAGACAAACACTCATTCGTTCTAAGTGTAAGTTACTTCAAAACAAAACTTAAAAGTACATTGTAGAGACTAGTAGCACTAAAAAGCATGAATTGCACGTCTTGATAAAAAATACAGCTACAAAATCCCTTGCCATGGCAGTGACCATATAGAATATCGGTCCATTTGGTCAGATATGGATCCGACAAACCTATGCCATCATAGTATAGGCATATAAGGTCGGTCTGAGATTGCAGTTTCTAACAAATTTTACCATCGAAGATCAACTTTTCCACGAGCCAATCTGTCAAGGTTTACAAACAAAAAAGTATAATGTGCACATTTCTTTTAGTAAATGGAAGAGTATATTCAATAAACGCTTTTTTATGAGAAGATGTTACATGTATCAGACAGGGGACACCCTTCACACTTTCGTGCCAACATGGCAACAAAGACTATAACTAACATGTGTTTAGGCCTACACTGCATCTTATAAAGGCCCAATCATACTGGATACGTCTAAATGTAAGTGTTTGGTCAGTAGACAATTTTTAAAAAAAATTGCGATGGAAAGCAATAAAATCTTGTTCATAAATATATTTGGATAGTAATGCAATGTTCAGTTATTATCGATTATATTCAAGGGGCGTCGGAAGAACGTTTTTAAGTAGCCACTATGATACCCCAGCCCACGAGGCGATGGATCCTGGCCGTCCGGAAGTGCTGAACGACCTTAGCGGGATTTCTGAAGGGTCTCCTGAAATAAAACTGAATATGGACTTTTGGGTGGTAACCTGTTCTTGAGTAACTTAGTTGAAAACACTGCCATAACTTACATTCCCGAAACTAGTCACTAGTAGCACTGGAAAGCTTTCAATTCGTATTGTTTGTTTTTACGGAGATATATCGACTTTTGACAGCTCAGGTCGGTTTTAAAAAGAAAGGTTTCTAGAATAAGCTCAATGCCCGATTTAAAGGGGAAGAAAATATGTACTTTTAGCTTTAGAGAAAGGAAAGTCAGTTCCCAACACACCATCTGCCCATTAGGTATATATACTCTAAAAATTGTCAGGATCAGGTCAAAACTAAAGTAGATATGAACTTAAAGAAAATATTACATAATCTAATTTAGATGTTGTATTATGCAATCATGCAACCAAAATTGCCATAAATGGTTGACAACACACCCTCTATCCATAAGGTAAATGCTGTGAAAGAATTTTAAAGATCACAAATCTTCAAGTTATGGAGCGCAAGCAACCAAGACCATCTTCGCAAGCCAAGTTAAAATCTTCATGTCCCCATTCCGTGTAAAACACGGAATGGGGACATGCAGATTTTATCTTGGCTAGAGAAGATGAACCAAGACAGACTAAAATATCATGTTAAGTAATCTAATATGGATGCTGTATTATGAAACCAGGGATGTCTTAAATGGTCCCAGACAAACCATCTATCGTTAAATATTTACACTGGAAAAATTGTCAAGACCAGGTAAAAAGATATGGACTAAAAGAGAATATTACATAATCTTATATAGATGCTGTATTATGTAACCAGATATTCATAAATGGCTGACAACACACCATCTACACAAATGGTATATGCTGTGAAAGCTCTTCAAGATATGGAACGGTAGTGAACAAAGATATAGACTAAAGAGATATTACATAATCCAATATAGATGCCATATTATGCAACCGAAGATGTCATAAATGATTCATGATACACCATCAACCCATAAAGTGTATGTTGTGAAAGAATCGTAAAGATCAAATCAAAACTCTTCAAGTTATGGAGCGCAAGGGAACGAAGATATACACTAAAAGAGATATGATATAATCCAATATAAATGCCATAGTATACATCCGAAGATATCATAAATGGCTCATAACACACCATCTACCCATAAGGTATTTGTTGTGAAAAAATTTCGGATCAAAACTTTGGGAGGGGGGGGGGGAGGAGGTCCTCTGGGCCATGAGCCCAGTTTCCTCCTGGCAACGCCACCATATAAGTATAGAAGTGAAATAAACTTGAGTGCAGCGTAAAACATCAAACATACTGCTAAGGGCTTAACAAAGCGATCACTTAAAACAATAGCCCTCACCAAAACCATAATGTTTTCAGGTGACTTCATTAGGCTTTCGCTCTATTTGAGTCAGCATACATATGGAAAGGTAAAGGTTACACAGGTAAGTAAGAGTTTGGAAACAAAAACTAGGTGGTTAACTATTACATTGGAAGAAACAGAGAGACCTGATTATTTATTCAAATGATTTATTCCACTTTAATGCATATTTATTTACATTCAACCCAGTTAGCTAACAAACATATTTAAGCAACACTCGTTGATAAATAAAACAGTATGATTAGTAGTGGTTTTTTAAATACAATATCCCTGTAAATCATATTAACAAAAACTAATATACATTTGTACAGAATCACTTTTATACAATTATATTTGTTTTCTTTCATTTTGTTCCCACTAACTCTAAATATATAACGATATCTATAAACAGTTTATACAAAGTGTCAGAACGACAGAAGACAGAATAATGATCACAGTGACAAGTGTTCATAGGTAACACCTGATTGCAGGCTATTATAAAATACTCTAACAGGAAAAATAAAACAAACCAAAAAGTGTCAAGAAGTTTAAGTAAATGTTTTACTGCTTCATCCCAGATAGCTGTTCAATGAAGTTTTATAGCATTAATTGCTCAGTTGGTTAGAGTGATTGTCTCTCAGCCCAATACTGGCTTTCCATCCATACGGCGCAGGTTCACATCCCACTCAGAACAAATAAAACTGAAATTTCTGTCTTGATTTTTCACTCAAACGCGGTATAACGAAGAGTTGCCAGGTACTTGCTCAAGGGTTTCCTCCAAGCAAAGAGCCTGGTTTCCTCCCCCACAAAGCCTGGCAACGCAGCCATATAAGTGGAATAGTCTTAAGTGTGGCATAAAACATTAATCAATCAATGAAGTTATATTGTATTGTTAGGTGAATCACTGTATTGTCATTGATTCATGTTTTAGGGTCTCATTCCAAGTTCTTCTAAATCATATTGTAACATTGTCAAAGTTATTGATTGTATGATCGATAGATTGATGTTTTACGTCACACTCAAGATTATTTCCCCAGTACGGAGGCATTGGAAGGTTGGCTTATTGTGTGAGGGAAACCCACACTTGATTGAGAGCCAACCAACTCAGAATTTCTTCTTGTTTCTCTTTGGATTGAGTGGGATTCAAACCGAGGCCCCATTTTGATGGATGAAAGTATTCTGTATTTCATGTGGATACTCTGACCTGTCAGTGCTTCCATGCTCTACATTAACAAAAACCTTCTTTTTAAGAGCTAACATAAACATGAAAGGATACTATTTTCAAACACTAATAAGGCATAACAGCTATGGGGTCAATAAAATAACACATAACCTGAGGAAATGTACAGGTTTAGTTTTCTAGAAAATTTCCATAAAATATGTCGCAAAGCCACAGCAGCATAAAAGTTAACTAATAACATTAGCAATTTGCTCTACAGGGAAATAAAGCAGCATTGTTATATAGGAACTTAATTTACAATTTTGGTATCAGAATGGAAGAAATCTGAGATTTAGGAAAATAAATAACAAAATTCAATAATTAAAAAAAAGGGAAATATATTCTCTTAAAACTGTAATATCTGAATTAACTATGGTTATAATACACTATAAAGCTGCATATAAATATGTTTTGAGAAAACTCCATGGATTTCTGTAACTTAAATTTTAACATTAGACTAAATTGTTTGGATGGAAAAAAATGTTTTTGTGGTGGTAGATACAGAGTAAACAGTAACAAATAAAACACTTCAGCCACAGACCCAAACATTACAGGAGGAACGCACTGGAAAACTTCCCATATTTTGATGAAGTGTTTACCGCCTATGTTTGCAGAGAAAAGTGACACAGGCAACTAGAAAAAGATGAAATATTTGAATTATCGGCACTTGTTTGCGAATGAGTAATCAAATATCAGATAAGGAAAAGTCCGTGTGAAAATCTATATCATTTATCATCCAATACAGTCTAATGTGTTATGTTATTTTATTCAAGAAAATATTCAGTGACGTGGAATTAATGCTGATCCATTGTACGATTTGGAACAGAACTTGTGTACGAGCAGCTCGTATGTTTTTCTACAATTATATTTTTCTATGATAGGTTCAGTTGAGGAAAATATGCTGCGGATGACAATCCTTTGTTAAAAAAAAACAAAGAACGATTTACATGAGCGTATCACTAAATACGAAAAGTAGTACATCAATTTATAATTTACAGCACTTGGATTGATTTATTGTTTAGTGTTTTACGCCGCACTCAAGATTATTTCACTTATATGGCGGCGTTGCCAGTTTTATCGTGGGAGGAAACCGGGCTCTATGCCCGGAGGAAACCCACGACCTTAGGGTGGTAACTGGCAACCATCCCACATAGGTCGTTCGATTGAAAACCCAGTCAGAAAGTTTTTCCATTTTTTTTCATTTTGGGCTGAGTGGGATTTGAACTCCACCCGTTGGTGGAAGGCTGTTCGGATTGAGCGTCCAACTTTCTACCTACTGAGACACGGAGGCCTCGCAACTAGCAGTGGGAAACAGTGAAAATAATTCTCTTTTAAAACATATTAAGTAACTCTTCAAACATTTAGTTTTTTAAAAAGTGCTCTCTCACGTGACTACAATATCCTCCACATTGTATTGTGGTACCGGATATTGGTGCACCTACTGTGTTTGATTATACTCACACAAAGAACACATCTTATCTACACAGGTTTTTGTATGATACATATTTGTCATTACATTTTTTACAATTTCATTAACTGTGATATCAATATGGCACTTGCAAGAGATAGGGTTTTATCCATTATAAATCAGTTGGATTTTGTGTAAGATTTATAAGATTTACTTTATCCCGTTTTGACTTTTCTTACAGGAACTGGGACATTTTTGAATGAACTGATTTCAAATCACAGAGAAAGCAAACTATCACAAGAGAAGAAACAGATTCCTATTGGATATTCCTAGTCATTTAGAATTGAGGAGAAAATAAGAAATAATTATTGTTATTAATAAATATAACTTTCAAATACAAATCAAAGTTGTAATTTGGCTAAAAAAAGTAGGTCATTAATAACAATTTTGTAAGCATGACTATTGATAGTCATAGTTGGGTCAACCGGAGAGTTTATTTTGAGTTTGGAGGAAATCCCACGAGATCAGAGTTTGGCTGCTCAGAGATCAGAATTGGCTGCTATTTTATCTGATTCTCATCTTAAAAATCCATACTTTTAAACAAAGTCTTTTTCTGAAACATCATTATGTTTTTTTGACTTAAAAAAAATAATATTATTTCTTGCTTCAATAAGAATTTTTGATCGCGTTTTTACCCATTGCATAAATATTTTTATTAACAATCAGCCTTAAGATCTCAAATGCTAACTTTAAATATATCTTTGTGTGTTTTACAAAAAATTTGGATTTTGAGAAAAAACCCAAAACAAAAACAAAACGACCCGGTAACCCCTGATCTCCGTAAGCAATGTTAAATGAATGGCTGGTTAGTGAAGATCATACCCCTTGAACTCTTGTATGCTTTTACGCAAAATTGAAAGAGGCTTATTGAACATGTGACTTCCTGCAGAGTATACATACAATAAATGTAGTTTGGAAATATTTCCAATTGGCACAATGTATACCTTTCAGAACTAAAGAACTTTGTAAAGAGGTCATGTTGTTTGCCTTTAGTTGAGGGGTAAATAAATATCAGTGAGTTAAACGTGAAACTAGACCTGCCCAATATAGAAATCACGGATTTATCATTATTGCCAACTTAATCATAATAAGAAGTTATTTGATACTGTACATTACGTAACAAATAGCCCATATTCCAGGGAAATAAATATACATTGAAGATATTGTGGTTGTTAAAGACCTGCTCCTTCTAAAGTGCCTGTTAGTGCTGTTCTACGAGGACTCTCCCGGCTCCACGGTTTGGCTTTCACACGGTAAAACTTTGTTCCCACAGGTACACGGAAACGATTCTGAGGCTAGTCATAAAAGAAATAACAAATAAATTAGTTTACATCTCACACAGGTTTCTAACCCTAGTTCAGAATTTGTCAGTTTCTGATTGGAAAAGGTGGCAAGTGTTTTGTTTATGGCAGGGACAGAGAGAGGTGGGGGGGGGTGGACATATTTTGGAAAGTTGTGCAACTCAATGGGGCAGGTGAATTTCAGGTACCGATATGTCCTGAGATTTTCTGGAACAACAGTAACTACATTTACTGTAACATCATGATGTTTCTTTGAAGCTATAACAACTGAATTCAGATCTATTGAGTAAATGAATATCTCATCACTATGCACCTACCTTTTTGGCTTGACAATATTCTTTGTCTAATATTTGAGCTAAAACCCATGATTTTCTGGCTTCTCCTGGGTCTACAAGAAATGTACAAATGATTGTTAGAGTGTAATCAGGACATTCTTTAAAGGGGCATGAGCTGTCAAAATTCACACTTTTTTCATAATTTCTGATCGTCTTGACAGTAAGATGCTTTGAAGGCCATCAAAAAACTAAGTGATTGGCGTTGGAATGAGGAAATTCCATACAGTATGTGGCCTGTGCGAACCGCAAACGTGTTCGAAAAGTAAACAAAATTTAAATAACCGGGACGACCATTCATTCATTCTAAGCCAAAGTTAGTTCAAAACAATACTTTATCGTACATTCTCGAAAACTAGAAGCACTAAAATGGTTCTGAATTATACGTCTTGACAAAAATAGCTGATAATGCCACTTTAAATAAAAGCAATGAAAATCTCTTTACAAAGACTATATCTAATTTTTTTAAAAATGACGTCCTGGTGAACTGTGTGTTGCTGACTAAAGGGTCTTTAGTTGAAGATACCACTATAGAGGGGTGAAAGACCCGAGCCTTCAAATAATAGTGTTATGTAGATCCTGTGAGAAATTTCTAATTGGGTTGATTGATTGATTGGTGTTTTACGGCAAAACTCAAGATTATTTCACTTATCTGGTGGCATGTGCCAAGTTTAGTGGGGGAGGAAACCGGGTCATTTCCCCCAAAAAACCTGACCTTCAGCGAGTACCTGACAACTCTTTCACATACAGCGACCGAGTGAAAAGGGATAGCTAATTGAGGCCATGGGGCCCTGTAACATAAACTTTATTGAAAGTTTTATAGTCAGGGTCACGGGGCTCTGATACAGAGATGGCATTGAGAGGTTTCTAATTGGGCGTCATGGGGAGAGGGGGTGTCTTTTAAATATATCTTCCAAGCATTATTTTTGATAAGTGTGACTTACTGGTTTTTAATCCTAGAGTTTGGAGACAATCTGAATGTAAGAAATGTAGAGTAGTTCCCACAGTAAAGACAACATACTGGTCATGTCTCTCATCCAGGCATAATAACACTATATCACCTATTGAACAACTGAAATATAACAATCACATTTGTGTGTTTATACCACATTTAAGCATACTCAATCACATTGCCAGATTTATAGAAGCCCTCTCCATTCCCTTTGTACCGAATTACCATTTAACACAAGACAAAATCCAGTCAGTCAATTTTACGATTAATTCCAGCTGGTTTAATTTGACAGTTTTACAATTAAAATGTTGGGAAGTTATCGTTATTAAAACTGAGATGAGGAAAAAAATAACTTGAGCGTGATAAATGATTTCAATTCAAGACGCCATTTTTGGTTCCAAAAACTATTCCATTTGAAATAAACACAAATAGTCTGATTTGTGATTTTAGTGAATAAATAATTTATATACATTAACACCAACCTTGTTATCGATACTTTATCCTGTGTTACATTTCTAGTACTGGCAGTCATAGATAACTCCATCTGAAGTAAAAATGCAAGAGTTGTCTCCCATTTGATAATTTGCAGGATTAGATAACTCCAATGGATAAAAAGAAGGAAAATGCAAGAGTTGTTTGCCATTTGATATTTGCAGGATTAGATAACTCCAATGGATAAAAAGAAGGAAAATGCAAGAGTTGTTTCCCATTTGATATTTGCAGGATCAGATAACTCCAATGGATAAAAAGAAGGAAAATGCAAGAGTTGTTTCCCTTGATGATGTCAATAAAAAGAGGCCAACACTTTGGTGGCTATCTGAAGGGTTCTGAACCACCTGAGTTTGATTATAAACAGTCAAATATTGCCCTGTATTATTTAAATTCTAATAAAAGATTGGTTGTTAATAGCTTTAAGCCATACAGAAAAAATTTAACTCCAATGAACATGAAAAGATAAAATAAATACTCACAACTTTTTTATTCAGTTTAAAGATTTCATCCTCTTTTGACTTCAATACCTGTAATATCATCAGAGATAATACGAGATAACAGAAGTTTATACAGGTATGTCTAAAATTAAGTTTGTATTACTAGTGTCAGAATCAGTACAAGGCTAATCTTGTTACTATGACAGTTAAGTAAAAACTTACAATACGCCACTTTGTGAAACAGACTTCTAGTATCTAACGTCTCAATCTTTAATATGGTAGAGAAAGAGTGGAAACAACTTACACCTTCCAGTTCTTGTATACGTGTACTTCTTATCATAGAGCCTTCTAATGGTAACACAGAACTGAGAAAACAAAACCACGGTAAATGTAATTGATAATAATGCTTTTAGTTGTAAGCAAGTATATACATTTTTTTAAATACTTAAAAAACATTTGGAAAACCATTACATATAGAATACAACTGGAGACCTTTCAGTATTTCTTAAGCGTTCACATGGCACAAGGCTTTTCATTCAACACCACAATTTATTTCAAAATTTCAGTACAAAATGTGCAAAATGAGTACTTTTTATTGTTGGAATTGAATATTTGATAGAATGACCAAAACAGTGAGTGATATATTTTCTTCAAAATTCCGATTAGAGTGAGGACAATCAATCTAAGGCAAAAAAAGATGTCGTACCTTGTTATTAATTATGTGTTATAAAACCAAACATCTAACGTAGATTGAAATGCCTGTGTACTTTTTGTCTGGTTCTTACACTGACAAACTCTGATGTCGTACCTTGTAATTTATTATGTGTTATAGAACCAAACATTGAGGGTAGATTGAAGTGCCTGTGCACTTTTTGTCTGGTTCTTACACGGACAGACTGAATACTTACATATCTGAAGCTGTAGACATCACTGATACAGAGGACATGCTGTGTAATTGTTGACGATATAAATCTAACTGTTTTCGTGACAAGGCTAAATCATCTTCTACTTGGTGTTGGTGGCCCCTTGAAATCAGGTAGAAAATGGGGAGACATTAGCCAGTTGATGAGAGTGGAAAAAGGAGAGGGAAAAAGGATTGAAACAAAATAGCCCATAATAAATTTCAATTGGTCAGTTGAAAAGCCGTTTTGTACTAATATCTTTATGACCAGCTTTAAATTTGAAATGTATGGAAGCTCGACAGAAACACACTTTCAACACCAGAAGTTAGGGAAACTAATGACTGTCACAGTATAATAAACAAAAACTCTGTAAATCAATATGCAGACAAAAAATTCAAATCAACACAATTTAAAATAAACTGAAATTTGGTTGCAAGAAGGTGAGCTAACAGCAGTTTTCCTTAAGCTGGCATGAGCTGCCAAAATTCACACTTTTCCCCTAATTTCTGATCGTCACGACAGCAAGAAGCTTTGAAAGCCATCGAAAAACTAAATGATTGGTGTTGGAATGAGGAAGATCCATATAGTATGTGGCCTGTACGAACCGAAAACATGTTCGAAAAGTAAACAAAATTTAAAATAACCGGGACGACCATTCATTCATTCTAAACCAAAGTTAATTCAAAACAATACTTTATGTACATTTTCGAGATAAGAAGCACTAAAAAGCTTATGAAACATCAAAATATCAACATTTTGGCAGCTCATGCCACTTTAATTGATGACAAAATCTTCTTCATAAGTCTTTCTTACTTCATAGCTTTTGTTTTCTCCTCCATTAATTGTATTTCATTTTGACGCCGAGTTTTCTCTTCTATAAGTTGTTCCATTAACACTGAAATATGTAAGAATAGTTTGTAATCTGAAGTTATAATTTCTGATAAAATTGAGTAAAATGTCAATCATTCTCAGTATTTTAAAGGGATATGCCCGAAACTAATATCGTTAAAATGTGTGCTATTCTACCATTCTTTATATAAAGATTAGGTTTCCAGATGGCCATTGGTAACTTTCCCAGCTCCCACAAACCATTGGATAGGGATTTTTATTTGAGGATTCCAATGTCTGCTTTGTTGTGGTAAAAAGAATAAAGTGCGCAGTAGACCCCCTTGTGGCTGCGTGTGGGGTCTAATTTTGGCTGTTTGTTTACTGACTATCAGACAGAAAACAATAACAACACAGGATTCCCTCAATAACTCCTAAAATGTCCTTCAAAAATGGCCCGATGTCAGTTTTCTATTATTTTGGTCAGGATACCTTACCTTTATCTTTCTGCTGTTGTTCTAGTAAACTTGCCTCCCTTGCTCGTAACTCTTCAATCAATTTTTCTTTTTCATTGGTTAATTTTGACACTGCCTCATTGAATAGCACCTAGCGGTTGTGTAATGAATAAAAACAGATTTTTATGAGAATTTCTGAAAAGAATATATCGACTTTAATATATATCGACTTTAACATATAAATTACATGTGACATATAAAGAAATACCCCTTTTTAACACAAATGGAAACTTGTCTAGATGCTTGCTTTAATCCAGGGGATTTTCCCTGTGTTTGTATTTTAGTGGTAGTTAATATAAAACAACATGTTTGATAAAGCTTTGATGGACTTCAGTAGCATTTCACAGGCACAGTTTTAAAAACCAAACCAAACTTTTAATTTAATAGTTTCAACAAACAAAAGATGGATTTAACAGGATATATCAACATTCTTTAACAGTAAAGAACAATAAAACTGAAAAACTCAAAGGCCATTAGATCAGGGTATAGTGAGGGCTTAACATGGTATACGGTAAGATCTCCGCTAATTCAAGGACCAGTGATGTGAAAATAACGAATTATTACATTGCTATTTGCCACATTTGGTCTATAAAAACAACAACAGCGATCGTTCAATAGGATTATCTGATCGCTCACTCCAGGAGGTAAGACTCTCAACGAAAAAAGTTGTATTTTAAGTGTACTTTTGTTAATGTTTTTCTGGCCCTTGAATTTTTTAGAGTACTTGAATTAGCGGAGATCTTACCGTATAGTACATAGTATATAGTCCTGCAGTTATGTGTATCGCCACAAGGGTTTGTAACAAAAAAAACCCCTTAAAAATCCCATAATTTTCATTAAGCTTCAGACCGCCTAACAATCTACCTGTTTCTCAGCTGTTACATTAGCTCTTAAAGCACTAAGTTTGTCCACACTATCTTGTTCCAGGGTGGACCGAAGGGCAGATAACTCTTCCTTGTGTTTGGCTTCACATTCTCTAACAGCCTGAAGGGAAGAAGAAATACAATGTTATGATAAACAACTTCCATTGCATTAATAATCTTTTATATACACTAAGTATTCATGTTGAAGACACTAAAAAGCATTCCGAATTATTGACTGACGGAGACTTAATACTCAACAGCCAAGACCATATGCCAACAAAAGTACATTTTTTCACCCTCTAATTTGGACATTAGGCTCCACATATCATAGAAAGTCAGAATTGCATTTGGCATACTTAGCTAGCTCAGCAAACATGGCTAAAACAAAACCCCAATGCCCCAGCCCAAGGTGGCATGAATAATAAATAAAAGTTAGAGCTTGTATGGATAAAGAGGTTATCTAACGAGTGCCAGTGTGTTACGATGAATATCATCCAAGCCTCTGGCATTACTTGGGTCATAATTTCACATGTTGATCATGAAAAAAATAACACTGGGAGTGGAAATATCGAGGGTGCAGTGTGAGGAATCCAGATATGTATCGTATGGAAGGCTGTTGAAAATGTTAACTTTTGTGAGTGGTGAATTAAAGGATCGATCGACATGAAGTGAGAGTTAAAATATTTCCAACTAACTTGATCAATAATTGGCAATGGACAGATGGTTTTGATATATGTTTGAGATAAAAGTGAAGATTATATTATTGATAAAGTAGTTTTGTTAGGATTGAAAACTAAAGACATGAAACTAGACACATATAGTAGGGAGACAGAAGGGTAGTATAGATATTAGAAAAAAAGTATTTCAGAATTTAACACAAGGAAAATATTAGAAGGTGTAGATCAAACATTTGGCAGAGGATAATTTCACAATAATAATTGTTATTGCCACAAAATCATAACTTTACCTCTTGTACAGCTAGGTTGAGTGTTTGTTCAAAGTTTGTCTGTATATCTGTGACAATCTGCTCATGTTTATCTCTGGACATGGACTCTCTCTCAGATACAGGAGCGGACTCTTTAGTTAACTTTTCCAGTTCCACTTTCATCAAGTCTTTTTCACAGGTAAGTTGAATCAATTTCTCCTCTACCTGTTTCTCGTGCTCACAGCGTAATTTCTCCTCAAGAGACGTCAACTTCTCACAATGGTCTTTATCAAGATTGTTTCTCAATTGTTCAAGTTCAGCTCTCTTTTCCTCTAAAAGATTTACTTTCAAATCTTCAATCTCTTTGTCAAATTCTAATTGCTTGCTTTTTTCCTTTTCGTCAAATTCCAGTTTAAGTTCCAACAATGAATCTTCATGTATTTGACTACGTTCATCTAAAGCCTCTTCAATAGCGCGATCTCGTTTTTCTACATGATCTTTTTCTAAAGCCAACACCAAGTCGTCTTTCTCCATTTGAAACTTTTGAGTCAAATCTTCAAATATTTTCTCTTTTTCCGCAGTGAGAATCAGAATTTGCTCCCGAAGCCCAGATAATTCGTCATCTTTTTCTTTTAAGGTTAAATCTTTAGAGTTAATCTCTTGCTGAAATTCATCCCGCACTTTGTCCAGCTCTACTTCTAACTCCAGGGAGTGGTTTCGAATCATCTCATCTCGCTCTGTTTCATACGATTCTGACAGTTCTTTTATCTTAGTCTCAAGACTGATTCTTACTGCCTCCGAGTCTGCCTTGGTACTAGCCCATTGTTCTTTGATAGTTTTCAATTCAACTTGTAAACTTTCCACATCTCGATGTGCCACAAGAACTTCATCCTGTAAATCTGATATCTTTTCCTGAAATTCACTTTGCAAAGTATTCAATTCTTCACTGTGAATTTCTCGCAATTTAGCATCATAAACAGATAAAACCTCAGAAAAACGATTAGAAAAATCAGTAATAATTTCCATACATTGGTTTTTCTCCTTGAAAAAATTATCTTTGATATCCACTAAATCTGTTCGTAATTTCTCCATTTCTTTTTGCACTAATTCCTGTAATGTCTTAATTTTTGTTTCACTTGAAGTCAGTTTTCCGTGTGTGTCTTTTACTTCCTCTTCAAGTTTTGCCACATTTGCACATTTTTCCTGTAGCTGTTTAGAGAGTTCACTTTTCTCCAAACTTTTTGACGCAGACATATGTTCAATGGATGAGGGCATGGATTCATCTATGTAGAAATCCGCAGTGGCAAAATCTTGTGATGTTTCTCCTTCCGGTGAAGTGTCAGACACAACTGCTGTACTTATGATAATCTTTCTACTCGCAGTACTGTCATCACTGCTTTTCTCACCAGGTAAACTGTCTGACAAGCCCTGAACACTGTCCTCTACTGACTCCACTAGAGTTGTCTCTCTTGTTGCCAGGGAAGCCTGTGTCTTCATTTCGGCTGTCAGTTTAGTTGATAGAGACTCAGGCATAAGGAAACCCAAGTTATCTGGTGGACTGATTGCCTGGTTAGTAAGACTAGGCTCAGTACCAGGGGCACATATATGACCATCAAAACTGATCTCTTCACATTCTATAGGGGAGAAGTGACCATTGGAGGACTCCTGTAAGATGTCTATGTCTGATGTACATGTATTGTGTGACTGACACAGTGGTGTGAGTTGTCTGGACTTGGAACCATTACGTCCTGGTGATACAGAGTCTGCTAAAGATACATGTGATGGGCCAGGTTTGGGACCAAGAGCTGATAGACGTTGTTCAAGTTCTGTCTCAATCTCTTTGGAAAGACTGTGGAAAAAATACAAACTCTTCATTACCAAAAAAAGAACGAAGTACATTTTGAAAACTGAAATAAAATAGATGTTTTAAATGAATTGTAAAAATCTAATTTAAATGAACTAGCCTCCATGAGCTTTATTCTCACCAATGTTTTGATACTAATAATATGTACCTATTTTATTTTTTCTCTATCGGTGAATAGTAAATCAATCAATCATTAAATTTTGTGAGCAGTTTGTGTAAATCGATAACATTTACATTGAAATCAGGTGCTTTCAATAGAGATATTTTGACTTTATATAGTGTTCAAAAACAAAATATGTATTGGGTCATTCCTTATTAATGTATAGCATTTTTTTCAAGGTTTTCCAGGATTCCTGGTAGGGGAAACAAGGCCTTATATTGTTGAATCTCGCGGACTATTTCACAAAAAAACGTATTTGTTTAGTTTTTTAACATACCTGAAACGACCGGAGAGTTCAGGTACAGCTTTCTGTAAAGTATCCAAGTCACTAGATGTGATGTTTGGTAATCTTTGGTCAAATGACTCTGGTGATTTCGTCTAAATAATGACAATAAAAAGAAAGAAATAGTGATGTAAAACTAGTGAACAAAAACCCACAGTACAAAGTTTTTCAGTGAAAAAGGTATACATATATATAGCAAGTAAATCTTACCAATGCTGGGATAAAGATGTGTTTAGTAAAAAATAAACTCTCATAATTTTAAGAGCAGCCAGATAAAGATTGATTGATTGATTGATTGATTGACTTTATGCTGCAATCAAGATTATTCCAGTATGGAAAAAAAGGGTTTTAATCTAGGAGTGAGAAAAGGGGTTTGCCCTTTTTAAAGAAATTCTGTATGAAGAGTCATGATGTGTTGAAAACAGCCAAAAGAAAGTGGTCCATTTGCTCTTGACATTGTTGATTTACGACATTCATGATAGAGCAGAACATACAGTATACTGATTACTGAAGGCAAAAAACTTTTCTCATCTCAGCTCGGCACTATATATTAATATTATTATTAATTTTTATTAGAGGGGGAGGGGGGGGGGGGGGGGGGGTTGTAAAAACTTACAGCGAAGGTTGGAGGAATGTCTTCAAAACCATGGAAAAGAGCCTGAAGAAAGTGCTGACCTGAAGGAAAAAAAACACTCTTTGAACATCTGATGAACATCAAAAGGGGCAGATCGGAGGGGGGATACTTGTATCTTTTTTATATCTTTATTAAACCATCATGACCTTCAAATAAATATGTGCACAAACACACACATACATTACTTTATTGATTGATTGGCGGTAAACTTCGCACTCAACAGCTAAGGTTATATGGTGACAAAAGCACCAACAAATTTGTATATTAGATTCAGCAGGCCATAAAATGTCCGAAAGGCTTATGTATTTGGCATACTTAATGCTTCTCTTTGCTAAGTTAGCAAAATCCTAGCCGGACGCTTTCCAAATTACCAACAGCTATATGATTTCAACATATTTCCCCATTATAAACCACACGTCAGCCAATACCAATACACAGCAGGATAAAATTTCTGTAGTTAACATTTTAGTTAACGATAAACTATGTTCATGCTGGACGTTCTCACTTACTCACCAACTTCCATTAGAAAGCTTTCTCGCCTCTTTACTTCATCACTATGAATTAAAGCAGACTCTTCGGCTAAATTGCTGGCCCACTGTATTTGAAAAAAACATACATCATTCGGTATATTTAAGTATACAATGAAGATTATGGTACAGTAAACTGATATTATAAACCCAATTACATCTTAATCTAATCCCAAAACAATATGGACATGTATCTTAATATTCACATATTTTTTTTATTTTCACTTACAAATGTATATGTGATACCATTTAACTGAGCCTATTGGATTTATATTATGAATGTTTGCCCTTTTGTTAATATATAATCTAATTTAATCCACACTCGCACATGCATTACCATCTGGACTAAGATAACTAAAATATATTTTGTGGTAAAACGGCAAGTCAAATGTCCATAATATCAATGCTCTGAAGTTTACAAGTGTTATCAAGGCAGACCACATGTTTTAGTACAAGGCAAACTGATCAAAGAACTGTTGCGATGATGACTTTTACCTGTATGAAATTTGATGAGAAATTTCTTCTCCTGACCACTTCCACAACAAGCTGAGCGTAAACGAGTGGAGCATCATGGATTTGCTGTAGAATGTCCAGCCTCTTACGGAGTCTTTTCAGGTTTTCATTATAGATCATGAGTTTACCGTCCACATCACAGAGTTTTTTCTCCACAAACATGACCCATCTAAAACAAGAATCAGTCAGGAATGCCTTAGCGTTGTATACTGCATTATTATTTGCTATTGTGACAATAGAAAAGGGGGGCTTTACCCTGCATTGAACATCAGTGTTTGATTTGGCGAATGACACCTGGGGAGTGGTTCTCAAAATCATTTATGGTCGATGTAACCTTGCGCTTATTCTAAATTTAATGTTAAAGGTATATGTTGCCATGACAGGTAGGCCTTGCATTGGTTGATTGACTGATGTTTTATGCCGCACTCAAGATTATTTCACTTAATATGAGGAAACCGGGCTCATTGCCTGGAGGAAACCCCCGACCTTCAGCGAGTACCTGACAACAGATCCAAATACCGCGACCGAGTGGGTAGGGGGTGGATGGAGTGGGGGAATAATATAACCATAACTAAGATAAGCATGTGCATTGAGTAATCAGATAGAAATATATTTATATTAGAGGGATGAGTTTGACAAATGAAATTGTTTCTAGAATTATAGTGAATATCATAATAACAGAGGATTGATTGAAAAGTGTCTTGGGCCACTGTCGAACTATTTCAACTGGCCAATGAGACAAGCAGAGCTGTGCGATTTGTCGTATCGACTTGTAGGATGTGCTTTAAATGGGTGCTTTTAATTGGTCAATATGATTTATCAAATGCATCTATTTTAATCGCATCCTAAAAGTCGGTACGACAAATCACACAGTGAGAACGGGCCTTAATACACATACATCATTGACTTTTGTAGACCATGATCAAATACAAACCTGAGACGTGTATGGAGATTGACAGACAACTCCTCCTTAGCCATCCGACATTTCTTCTTTATTTCCCGTAGTTTACGGTGATTATTTAACATGACTAACAATTGTTTCTTATGACTAGCACAGAGGTCTGGTAAGACGGAATTATCTCTTAAGTTACCAGCACGATTCTGGTTTTGGACAAAACCCTACAAAGCAACATGAAAAAATATATCATTATTTTTTATATAAGAGACAAAATATGCTGGCGTTAGTGTAAAAGTGGTTTTAAAAAACAGTTACAATAATGATGGTGATTTCTTTATGGATAATGATGTTTTTCTAAGAGCAAAATTTGATCCCATAACAGTTGTTGAAATTTATAATCCAACCCATGTAGCCCCGTTGTTTAATGACCTTGCATCAGAAAGCTGTTTAGCATACCTGTGACATTTCTGCCTGCTCCTGAACCAATCGTTTAGCTCCACTCATTATTTGGTCCAATCCGTAAAGACGATCCTCAAGCCCTTTTACTTCTTTCATGTTCTGATTGGTTACAGCTTCAAATGTTTGGGTTACTTCCCCTTTTAACATCTCCGAGATTTTATCATCAAACTGAGGACAAAAGTTTGATAATTTAACGATAAGTACAAAAGAATTATTGATCCAATAAAATAAAAGTTATTTGGATGTCTTTTTGGCCATATTCAGGGGCTGTGAAAGTTTGTCAATTAAAGATCTGTGATATTTAAGTGGAATGAGCTACCAAAATTCTCCCTTTTTCATAAATTCTGATCATCAAGAGTTTGAAATAGCTTTAAAATACAAAGGATTGACGTGGAAATAAAACATAGCTATGAAGCCAGTTACCCGTATGAACCTAAGATGTGTGGAAATAATGGACAAACTTCAGGGAAATGGGTCTATAAAGAATCTGGTTGTTCAACAACTCAAGTTAAGCATCTCCCTGTGTGCTCTCAGCATAAGGCATATAGACGAGGACTTAGAGTGGTTTCATTTCCAACAGAAAACTATCTCATTATTCTTAAAAATCTTCTAAATAGGAATCTGTAAAATAACACATGAAAGAAAAACTTACTTGTTCTGTAAACTTGAGACACTGAGTAGCCATGTCTTCTAGTCTATTCTGGGGATCCTGTAACAAGGGGTTTTCAAAGGGTTTCAGTAACAATTGAACAACGTAACTGTACAAAACTTTTCTGTTAAGAAGTGATTTTAATGTTGTGATATACAATATAATTTTCTACAGCCATGGTCATACTAGGTAGCTGGGGAGTTTACTAAAACACAGCAGAGTTTCTTTGTCCCTTTACAATAGTGAGCAAGGGTAAAATTAACATGGGACTAAATGTGAAAGAAGCCAATGTTCAACTGTAAGATGAAATTGGCATGAAGTCATAGGGGGTTGTATGTTGTTGTTGATATTTCTACATGGAATTTGAAGCTGCACACGCAAAAGTTGGTTTTCTTCATTCTTTATCTTGTTAACAGTTGATGGACTGACTGCTGCAAATGCAGCCCTTTTTGATGGACTCATTTCTTGATGCTTTTGCACTGCCAGGTTTAGTGGGGAAGAAACCAGGCTCTTTGACTAGATGAAACCTTCGGCCTTCAATGAGTACCTGATAACCCTCCCACAAAGGACAACCATGTGAAAAACTTTTCATTTTCCGTTGAGTGAGCGGGATCTAAACCCCCGTAACTCACTGATGGAAGGCTTGTGTCAGACTGATCTGTCGCCTGATCCACCAAGAGTCCCACCCCCTCCCTCTCCCAATCTGATGGTCAAACTCTCTGGTTTCTATCATCTGTTGAGACTGACCTGTGAATTGATCCAGAGATATAGTGTTTGTGGTAAGAGTTCCTCCCCACTATCAGTTTCCTCAGGTACAGCGTGAGATGTTACACATTGTAATGGTTGTAAGACAGGAATCTTAGATAATAGTGTCAACACTTCAGGTATTCTGAATCAAAAGATAACATTTGGTATTACTACTTATTCATATAGCTCAAGGAAATCCCACAGCATGCATTTTTTGGAACACATATATAAAAATCTCACAACCACTATAAACCAACTAAAGACAGAATGCAGAAGGGTGTATAAATAACGGGCCTTTACTAGGTTGAGATTATGCCGGGTATCAGATTAAGTGTGAAAAATACAAAATAAAAATAAAAAAATAAAAATTACAGCCCTTTTAAAATAAATGCTGATTGTAGAAATAATACTGTGTTTCAAGATCATTAAAAAAATGAACGATTGACACTGAAATAAGGAATTAAAAAGACTAATGTTCATTCATTTTAGGGGTAACTAACTAGTCATTCGAACACTAATATAATGTCAACTTTTCAGGCCATTTAAATTTGTACTTTTTGGGAAAATATCACAGAATTTAAAAAACTAAAACATTTTGACAATAAAAATATCATCAATTTGGCAGCTCATGCTACATTCAACATCTACAGAGGAGTGCTGTTGTTGGTGGGGTAAGTGGACCAAATGCCAACAGAAGAGTCATGCTTTCCTTCCCACATACACATAGAAATCCAATACACAGCAATGCATGTAGCAGTATTCCCAAGTGTGATAAAAAAACTTATGTATCGGCTTACTTAAGAAGGATTAACTTACTTTCCTAGGAGAGTAATAAAATGTTCTCGGACAAGCAGATATTCAGAGTATGAGTCTTGAAAGACGTCTGAGCGATGGCGCAATGCACTGAAAATATCATCAGATAGACCATCTTATATAACAATCATCATAAAACATTATATTATATTTATGAACACTAAAACACACGGGCACAGGGAAAATATTCTTGTCTAAGCATTATATTATATGTGTGGGTATATATGTACTAATTGTTGGATTGTTACATCTTTAAAATTGCTCCTGTTAAATCCAAACCTTTCTGATGAGCACTCTTAGATTCTGCCAAACAGTACAGACAGATAATCGTATGTGGCTATCATTATACAACTTAATTTCACAGGTGTGGGTATTTAGACAATGGCAGTTAACCATTCTCATGGATACTTTATTTATTTAATGAAAGAAATTAAGAAATAAGAAACAAAGTTGATAATTTATTTAAAAAAACCCACTAAAATACTATGTACCTTGTGATGTCTTCTAGATTTGCAACCACAGCAGCCCAACCCTGCTGTTGTAAATGTTGATCATGTACAAGTTTCTCACATGCTCTCAACTCCTCTTTGTCAACATCGTGAAATTGCTGAGGGGAAAAGAATGAGGTTCATTTCCAAACTGTGTACTCAAAAAAGGGATATTTAGTGATTGATTGTTTGGTGTTTTACGCCGCGCTCAAGATTATTTCACTTATATGTCGGCGTTGCCAGTTTTATCGTGAGAGGAAACCCATGACCTTCCAGTGATAAATGCCAACCATCTCACATAGGTGGTTCGAGTGAAAACCCAGTTCGAGAATTTCCTATTTTTTGGAGATATTTAGTGGGTGAGTGTCAACATTTACATCACCATGAACTCAAGAATTGTGGCAGAACATTTCAGACTGCCTTTATATTCAAACCTGCGATCAGACAGTCTGAACATCATTATAGGAGACCCAGCTGATACGTTCTATTTCCATAGGAACTCTTAAAAGTGGCATCACCACGAAGTTAGTTGTTTGTTTCGTCAAGTGTAACGAAGACACCGGTATAGGTGTAGAAAACTCATGTTGTTCACAAACAACTATATTCGTGGTGATGCCTTGAATTTTTCTCATTTGTATGGAACCCAGGTTTAAAGAGGACAGTTTCAAACATTTCTTTTATAAAAGTAGTTGGGAGAATCTTACCAATGCTAATTGTGCTCTGGACACAACTGTCTCATAAGTTGGGGGCATAATCAATGATCCTTCCACCTGCTCCTGAAGGTCAATGTCTGAAAACAATAGTCATACATTCATTTTATCATTCTGAACCCAGAAGTATGCTTATCTTATAAGGGAGAGAAGTGACCATCTGTGTATAAAAAAACAAACAAAACTATTCAGCATGTAGGCCTGGACTTGCCTTGTTGAACTCAATATACGTCCAGCAAAACACCTTTGAGTGAAGAAGATTTCTGGGTAAATGCATTTTAAAAAACCAACATGTAAGTCTATTTTTCATAAAACCAAAATTAAAACTGTACCCCTAAACCAATTTGGGTTATAGCCCGGACAAGAAGACAGACAGCTGTCAGATTAAAACAGTAATCTGACCGTTTAGCATGGTAACCATAAATTTACGACAAATGAAGTTCTCTATAACTATGTTCACACTGAAAATTAAACCTATGCCAAACATAAAATTAAAGCCGAACATCAACTGGTACCTCAGAACAAGTTGGGATATGATACTCAGCTAATTCATAACCATGAAGTCATGACAGATCATTATCCCTTTATCTAGACAAAAATTAGAAATGTACCTTTAAAAACCAATTGGAGTTATAGCACTGTCACATGAGTATGGGCTGTTTTGTAACCATGGTAACCATGGATGCTGACAAACAACATTCATGACACATTGACATCCCTATAACTTTAAATTAAAATTACAGCCCGGACACAAACTGATACCTAAAAACAAGCTCTCCTATAAGGTAATCAGCTAATTGATAACGATGGTAACCATGCATATGAGAAAACTGGAGTCATGACAGATCATCATAATCTATGTATCTAGTCATAAACCAAAAATCAGAATTGGAACATAAAAACCATTGGAGTAATGGGCAGGACATGGATCCGCAGCAGACGGACGGAAGGAAGTGAATGTGATAACATTATATGCTCCGCCTTTCGGGAAATGGTAATTACCTGAGCCATAATGGACACTTGGTGAAGGGGGTGTGGCAGCCTCTATTGTACTCTTACTGAACAAAAAGATAGGGTTCGTGTCCTATAAACAAAAGAACATATTACAGCATCACATTTTGTAATGTTACAACCTAATATTAAGCCTATCTAAAGTATAGCAAAATAGAAATATTATATCGGTTGTCTACTTGAGTATTATAATTGCAAACAAAAATATACATTTTCCATAGAAAATACAAATAAACCATTCATGTAACAATCAATTCAGCAAGGTGGAAAATTAACTGAGAAAGTTTAATAAGACGCAAACAAAAACACAAAAAAATATTTGCATTTGCTTGCATTATAGTCTTACCGTTCCAGCACTATAACTTCCCACCATGGCTTGTGGATCCAGACTTTCTCCCCCACTTATCAGGAGCACCTGCTTGTCTTCCTGTATCCGACATGCCTTAGCGATCACTCGCTGTAGGTTAGCCACACTGGGGATGAACAGTTAAATGAATCAGTTACACAAAATGACTTCGCCAATAGTTTATTATTCAAATGTTAAAGTAATCGATGATATTTATTTTTATTCAGGCAAAGATATCACACCTTTGCGTATGGAACAATAGCTCAATTAAATTAAATTTTGTCCTAATCGTCTTAACAACTTATCTGAATGATTATTAGAAACATCATTCAATCCATGGTTCCCACTTTATTAGTTCTGTGAGTACAAAAGTACAATTTAGAATGAACAAAGAAATGTAGTTCGCAGCAGTCAAAGGGATATTGAACCATGTAACACATTGGTAGGTTTGTCTATGGAATTCTACTTACGTATCCATGGCCAGATTCATGTCAAATGTGAGCATGGTACCCGTATCTACATGGAATATATACAACATCCTGTTAGATCTTGTAGTTCCAACACACTGAAAGACTTTGGTTTATGTTTGGCACCTTATATAGCCTGATTAAGACATCTTATGTTAGCTATCTCCTTATCTACAAAGACAATAGAAAATTACATTTTATAAACACTCTTCTACATGATCAATGGAAATAAGACTTGTATGCAAAATAATAAAAAAAACACTAAAGGCTTATAAATGGCATTAATAAGAAGTAAATACACTTTTTGAATACACCTGCTTTGTGTACTATGACTCGTCTTCATACTGGCTGATGGCCACGAAATATTAATTGCCCAAATTGCCAAATATGGTTCCAATACAATATATTTATAGTCTGTGAA
Source organism: Lepidochitona cinerea (assembly GCA_963971465.1). Lineage (NCBI taxonomy): Eukaryota > Metazoa > Mollusca > Polyplacophora > Chitonida > Tonicellidae > Lepidochitona > Lepidochitona cinerea. Next base: position 26,643,161 of record OZ020556.1, read on the forward strand.
AAGACTCAGACAACTGAGATAATGGATTAGTGCGTGTTTCTGACGCAAAAATGACTTTGATTTTATACTGACAACCATAATCAAAAAGCCGGAGTAGACTGCCCGCATTTGAACGCACAGTTTATGGTCAGATTTAGACAGTATATCTTACTCAAATAGAGTCAAAACAACTTTTTGTAAAGTGAATTTAACGTTAAAACCCTGAAAAACAGCACAATAGTGTTACGTCATCAATGGCGGGGAGGTTTCAGACTAAAGGAGGCAAAACTGAATTCAGGGGACGAATTACTGTACATTTACCAAACGACCCTGCTCGTCCATATCAGACACTGGTAGGTAGCTAAACTATTCATGAACGCGATTGTGGCCGTTTTGAAGAGTAGGTTATAATTGTTAATTCAGTTTCTAAATCGGACCACATACTGCCCACTCAGAAGCGGGCAGTCTACTTCGGCATTTGATACTAGCAATGAACTCTGATTCTCTGATGACCTCTGGTGGGGGGGGGGGCCCAATAATTAAAGTAGGGGGGCCAGACCTATCTTTGGCCCCCTCAATAATTGGCCTATTAAAAAAATTATGGAGTTTTCAAACACGATAGTTAAGGGCAGTTAAGTGATTAATGGGTAGAAACAGTTGACAACTGGGGTTTAGAAACACATAATTTTTTAGCGCCTTCGCCGCAAATCTTATATTTACAGTTTCTAAGGGTTTCAAAGAACAAAACCTCGCCCCACCCCTCAATCTGTCTTGACGTTGGGTTGTTTTGTGATAGACCGTCATCTGATCGCAATGTTTGCTACTCTCCGTTTTAGTAAAATTTCTGAGAAAAATCTATATCTTACATGCCAGAAATGGCTTAGACAGGTGTCGGCGATTTAGTACCCTCAAGCTCTCCGGGCTTAGGCAACCCCTGGTCCTTCGCGTGACTGTGCTGTGATTTTGTCTCCCACGTAATCAAACTTTTTTCCCAACTGCGCCCAACAGCTCAAACTGTGCTACTGTAAATTTGACAATTTCTTTTTGAAATGTCAACTTTTCAATGCCAGAAATGGCCTGGAACGCATCGCTGGCAATCTCGAACTTTGGAGTTGTCGGGGACTGCAGGCCCCTGGACTCTCCCGTGATAGTGCTGCCATAGTGGCCCACCTGTCGGCAGATTCCTGGCTACGATACTGAGTAAGAGTATACCTATTATCTGAAAGCCTTGAAAGTTTTTTGGGTGCGTACATTATCTACTACGTCAGTTGTTACAGATCCCTAAAATATCCAGCGCAATGGCCTATAACAGATTTTTTTCTTCCAAAGTGAGTAGATTTCAAACCTTACAAGACAAAAATCTTTACATCAAATTTCACTTGTTGGGCCCTGAAAATGGCCCAGAACGCATGTATGGCCTTCTCCTGTTTCTCCTGTTGCTGAGTTATTTTAAATAAGTGACAAACAGGTACATCTTGTCACTCCCAAAGTTATATTACTATGACCAAAGCCATTTTATTTGACAATCAATGAATGTCACATTTACCTTCGATGACTGGTCCCCTCAGGCTAGTAATAATACTATACTAATTTAGTAAATTTTACTATTTTGACTAAAATCATATTGACTTAGCGCCCATCTCAATATATACTCGTTCGAGTTTTAGTCTTTAACGCGTGTCTGTCAACCACAAACTCATGTAATACAGATCTTTTCGTGGTAATATAAAACGTCTACACTTTAGCAGCTGCTTATTAGCTTTCATTGTGTTCAAATATTAACTAATCTATGACGACGTTGAGTTGTCTCAGCTGTCTTCGCTTAGCGACCTTGGGTATGATGATTCTTCAACAAATAAACACTTACCTTCAATATAAACTTATATTGACATCTCCTTGAATAAACGAATTCTCGTTTTAAAAAGCTAATGTTACAGATTTCATCTCAGAGAATGGGCGGTATTGCACCAGCCGATTAAACGTAAGCTATTTTGTCAGTCATTTCTTCTTTCAATTTCAGATGCCATGTTTACATGTAGTATTCTAGCCTCCGCTATTAAAGAGTTCTACAGTTTCACAATTTGACAGTTCGGCTGAAAAGTGTTTTCAAGCTTACTTGTAATCATGATGCTTTGAAATTTCCACTTTATTATACGCGTAGTTTGCAGACTATATGTTTTCAATATATCAGGAATTGAATTCCCACAACATATCGTTTTGAGTATCTATATTTTGAAACTGGGTTAATGTATGCATCTCGGTCAAATTTCTAGCTACGTCAGATTGCTGAAGTTATTCTCAGCTGTGGGTCATCCAACCCTAATCCACACCCTTCGTTACACAATCATATAATGTATGTCTTGGTGTAAATAAAAACGTAACAATCAAAAGAAATCCGTTTACTTTATATAAATATTTGTTGACAAAGGTATATTTGTCATGCTCAAGAAAATTTGACAGTGTAGACAAAGATACAGATATTTATACATTGATAAGAGATGTTTCTATTGCCTATTGGGTTATGCTAATACTTTAGCTATTCAGTGGATCAACAAATTAGCCTACGGTACTAGACTAGTAGTACCTAGAATAACTTTAAACTATAATAATAATATAATATTAGTTAGCAGTACAATACCGTTGTGGATGCGCGTGTGGTGCATTTTCGGCTGTTTGTTTAGCCTACTGACTTTCAGACAGAAAACAAAGCAACGGGGAATTCCACAAATAACTTTCTATATTTTTGGCAAAAAGTAAAATTACAGTCTTTCATCCTAAATCGATCACTTCTTATTTTTCTACTAATCTGAAGGTCAACGGAGAATCCTAACAAACTTACACGGAGCCCTTCGGGCCTCACGCCATTAACGCTATACACTATACCGGTATATATAGTATATACGACGATATATCCGAGGGCTTTTTAAAGATACTTTCCTTTGTAGTTTGATGTCATTTCAGGTCGATGATGTATTAATCATATATAACTCTTCGTAAATGAATGATGTACATGATTATAGGGCATATTTAGGGCATATTTACATCATTTCGCATTGTTCTTATATTGTTTATCGTCTATGTAGACATTACTATAGAAGCTCATCAAACGGACACGCGCATGATATCGGCCTGTCGGGGTTTCTGACTCCAAAATTACAAAAGGCGACCGTCAGTATAAAAAAATAGTAATTTTGGAGTCAGAAACTCGGACTAGATATCGGCGTACGACTGAAGGGCTGTTAACTCTTTTCAATGAACTTAATAGTCAAATCGCACCTAGTATATAGTTATTTTAGACAAGAAGATTTTCCCTGTGTCCGTGTGTTTTAGTGATCATAAATAGTATATAGTTAAATGTAAATAAAATAAATAGCGCAAAAAACTCAAATTCGTCTGAAGTTAACGGTATAAATATGTTTTCGCCGTTTGGTTGCTGAATTAGAGTTGTTATAGGCCTACCTATCCATATTTCACCACGCATGCATTAGCAGTAACAATTCCCAGAATCAACTACAACCAAAACGAAACAGCTCGGAATTTGCTAAAAATCGCTCGAGCCGAGATGACAGAAAATATGAATTGGGTTTTACCAAAAACATTTTTTTCTTCTTAATTTATACATGCAAGAAAAAGCATGGAATTAATATGGTTGGACTCTTGTACCATGGGGCACCTGCATGGGCCAGAGTTTGATTCCCGTTTCGAACGTCACTTAAAAATTGGTAGTAGAGCCACTCTTTTTTTTCAAGAAAAGTGTAATCCTTAAAATAGCAAAAATATAATCCATTTAAAGTGGCATGAGCTGCCAAAATGTTGATATTTTGACTTTAAAACAGAATGTTGAAATTATTGGCTACTTTTATTAAGATGTATAATTCAGAAGCTTTTTGGTGCTTCTAGTCTCGAAAATGTACGATAAAGCATTGTTTTGAACTAACTTTGGCTTAGAATGAATGAATGGTCGTCGCAGTTATTTAAATTTTGTTTACTTTTCGAACACGTTTTCGGTTCCTACAGGCCACAAACGGTATGGATTTTCCTCATTCCAACGCCAATTTTTTAGTTTTTCTATGACCTTCAAAGCCTCTTACTGTCGTGACGATCAGAACTTCTGGAAAAAGTGTGAAGTTTGGCAGCTCATGCCACTTTAATCTTTTTCATTTGGGTAATCTTATCACTTAAACTTATCTCAATGCTACCGTACCCCTCTAGACCTTCTTCACCGAAAACAACACCCGGACACGAACACCGTTACCCATTTGACAGGTTATAGGTAACCCTTCAACATTACCGAAAATCACATCCCATAAATTTGTGAATGGGGATTAATAAATTAACCAACGTGTTAGTATAGACATATCAGTCGACAAAACAAAAGAAAAAACACGTTTGAATTTTATATTTTCCGCATTTACACACTGGAAAAACCAAGGCCTCCACTTTAAACGAAAGTGGATTAGAAATTTTGTTTATTTGGTATTTTACAGGGTTTTTATCGCTTTACATAATTTTCGTGGTGTTGAATCATATGATTTTCAGCCAAGCTTGGTAACCATGGCGATCGTGATTTTTCCCATTTTCTCTTAGGATGTAGAGCGATTCAAACTCGCTATATATACTCATCCGTCGAAGGCTGAGCCACCAATTTTCACAAATTCATGTCGGAAATTCATTAATTAATTGGTGTTTAACGCCACACCCCAATCTGACTAAAGTCGAGATGCTCATTGAAAAGTGCAATGAGCATCTTAGTCAGATTGGCCACACCCAAGCTTATTTCGCTCAAGGCGGATTTGTTATTTGCACGGAGAAAAGCCGACCTTCCGCAAGTAGCCTCCCTAATAACTCTTGCACACAGGTAGCCGCACTCGTGTGTCTCTATCCTGGTTTACTTACTTTGCCGGTCAGGTAGACACACAGGGTGCATGATGGAGTGAAAATCCCACACAGAAACAGAATTTTGGTGTTTGCATCGATGCAATGCCTGCACGTGTAGGACTGGAGACTATTATTCCAGCGATTGCGTCACCTTTATTCGGAAGTTACAGTTACAAGCAAGCTTGTGAAGATTTTACCAGTGTGGGTCCGGCAATGATTTGGTCGAATAATGCTTTTCCTGGTCCGAATGGAATCAAACTGAGTTAGTGGAAAGCAACCTGTTGAATGGAATAGAAAAATAAAATATCTTGACCACTTGAAATATAGAATATAAGGTATGCTATGCGAGTTATGCTTTTGACTTGTATTCAGAGACATTCTTTTCCGTACGAGATGTGTGGATTCTCAGTTTTAGAAATCCTAGTCTGGACATTTTCTCTCCGAAATAACCATTCCAACACCGACAAGGAAGTAAAACAATTGTGAGCAGATTGTGCAACACTGCAGCAGAACTCCAGACTGAAGGCATGGTTGCTTCGATCAGGGATTGCAGTTCCTCGCCCATCATGCGTTATACGTCAGTAGATTCCCGGGCTGAGCGTTTAATCGTTATTCCGGTGCTTCAAGAATCATTGGTTGAGTCAAGTGCGACCCGACCAGTGATCAAATTCTTGTCATGGAAATATATCAACGTTTTTCAAAGGCTTAACAAATGTAATGCACCTAACCCAATCCTAGTGTAGCTCCGGGTCCTGTCCCACAAAGTTGGCGTAATTAGTTGTTTTAGCTTATTGGCGCGTCCATTCGTATGGATGGTGTACGCCAGCATTACGTCGGACGTAACTCTGTGTTAAAATAGGAACTTACGCCTTTTACGCAATCGGTCCATGCTGTAGGCCTATGCGCAAATTTACTCCAGCTTTGTAAGACAGGCCCCAGGGGGCTCTTTCAACACCAGCGTAACTTCGCGCCTGGTCGTAACGTTATTTTGAAGGTAAATGTTGCCATGACAGTTAGGCCTTGGATTGGACTTGTGTCGGTCGTAAATATGTTGAGAAACATGGCGAGATGTGGTAGTCTGATTTTGCTCTTGTAAATTCTAGGAGTCCTAAGTTTCTTTGATCTATAAGATTGGGTATTTTTAGTTTGACGCTGTTTCAGTCTCAATTTGAATAGTGATTCCCATATAGGAGCCCTTCACAGATTTATATGTAATAATGGTGGTTGCTCTGGGTGTTAGTGAATAACACTGAACAGTATTCACGTTTGCGGTTACACAGGAGAAGATAACAAAGGTAAAGTAGTGTAACAGGTTACATATGTTAATCTGCCTTATTTACCCACCATTCACAAAGCTTTAAGGACGGAATTATGGGCACGGTTTAAAATGGCTACAGGCTGTGTCCTTAGAGATTAAGTAGGCTGCATTAAAACTAACCTTAAAAGTTAAGAATTATGCCATTTCAGTTGTTTATAATGAAACAAGAAAATAGTTTTGCGCCTACATAGATTGAAATACTTTCAGTCTAAAATATTGATTTTTATGTAATCATAAAACCAGAGGAAATGACTGGAACGTTCAAGCATCACGTACACCATCTCAGTAAAATCAGTCATATTTTGTCTGAGGTATTATACAGTGAGGACATTCTGAAAGTGGTTCACAATACTGACAATGCAGCGTTAAAACTGGATACACACAAAGATTGACCATTAGGAATATCTTCAGTGGAGTAAAAAAAACAGAAACAGATATTCAATAAACTAAATACTTTATTTTCACAAACAAAATCTTTCTTCCAAAAACATGTGTACATTTTAGCGTTTTGGACAGGTGCTAAGTTTGTTGCCCAACTGAAAACACTCTCCTTACAAAACAGTTTTTCTTTTGAGACAATAAATATTTTGGAAATGTATATTTGTGGATAAACACACTGAATTTAAATAAAAGCAGAATTGTTTGAACTGTTAGACAAGCTTTTAAAACTAAGGCTTTTTTTCATAAAGCTATTAGACACGAGATACACGAATCAATTTATTAACAAAGGGCATGTTTATGACTTGGCCAGACCTTTGATCCTGAAAAGCACAGTTAAAAATTTCTGTTAAGAAAAAAAAAAAACCTGTACAAAATAGCACTGTATTAAAATCAGAAAAAAAAAACATCGGAACTTATGTCCTATTTCTTAACTTTTGAAATATTATTTGAAACTGGTCTGGATTTATCCATATATTATTATACAACAATGAAAATTACTACAGGGCAGGTCATCATTGAGGTAAGGGCGTGGGTTGGAGCTCCACTAACTTAAACCAATATCCACATTCACATCTCTTAGGTTCCCCTTTGTACAAATGCATCCAGTTTATACTGATGGCGTCTTCTTCACCTGCAGATTGAAAAATAACCCTGGTTAACATATTCCCCAAAAAATTTAAACGTTTCCTTAATGTAGAGGACCATCAGCTTTTGTATTCTTGCAGACAGCAAAATTTTTAAACAAATGAATCATATTAAAATCATTACAGGCTGTCAGTGTGTTCATTGTTTGCTCCATGATATTTCATCTTAGCATGGTCAAATTTAATAAAGTGGCCTTGAAAATGGGTGCTTTTAAATTTTCAAATTTCAAGGCCTGACCATGGGTATATATGAATTATCATGGCTCTCTTGAAACTCATACACCATGAGCCAAAATGGGGTGCTTAGAGAATTCCAGACAATATTTGAAAATATATACATTTCAGTCAGTGTTATGGCAAGAGTTGTGTTTCAAAGCCTTGCATATGTAGTAACAATATTGATTCATGGAAATTAATGATACGTTTTTATTTCAGACTCTACAAAGAGGTCAAAATTAACTTTAACAGTAGAAACCTATTCGACAGCTAAACTAAACTTTCATGGGTAGCCTAAAATTTGTTTTTACTCATGTGTAAATATAACCAGTACAATGTGTATATAATAAATGATCTTACAAATGCATCCTACTAAACGCTTTTCATTTGTTGATGGGATAAGGGTTGGTTCATCAAAACTTCCCTTCGCTCGTTTCTTCACATTTAATTCAAAAGGATCCTGCGAAATATAAGGAAAACATTGATTACATTAGCAAACTGTATACTAACCAGGAGAAAAACTACAAGGTTTTGGTATCAAAGCATATATCTTCAGACAAGTAGCCACCAAACAGCAATCAATTAAAATAACGGAATTGGAGGCTAATGGAAGAGTGAACAAGTCTACAGAAGGGGAAACTGCATAAACTACAAGTACACCACAAATAAGCCATAAAAAAATTCATAAAATTCCAGTTCTGCAAATATATGATAGTTAAATGAAAATATCGAGACGAAAGGCTAACGGAAGAGTGAACTGATGCATGGTTACCAAATGTTGAATAACAGCAAATGTTATATGTTCACTAATAATCTATAAATAAAATCTTATAAAATTCCACAAAGCAGATCAGGTGATATATTGCAGTCAAGCAACAAGCAATGAAAATATTTGAAATGGAAGCTAAGAAAATAACAGATCATGGAAACGCAGCCACCAAAACTTGATCAATAAGCCTCTTTCGAGTTTGGCTAAAACCCCGCGAGATCACTCGAGAAATGAGTTTAGGGGTATAACTTTCACTGACTAGCCGTTCATTTAACATTAGCGTCTATGGTGATCGGCGGTTATCGTGTGGTTTTGTCTTTGATTTGTTATTTCTAAATCATTCCTTTAATCCAAATCTTTCTTGTGAAACACACTAGAAGCTATCAGTTGCGTTTTTGTCAATTGACTGTCAATACAATTATTTATATCGCGTGGATACGCTTCGAAGTTGTCAAAAACCAACGGTGAAAACACAACGGTAAAAGTTATACCCCTAAACACGGGTCTCGCGTGATCTCGTGGGACTTCCACCAAACCCGAAAGGGGCTTATTGCAAATGTTCCAATCAATAAGATACAAAATTTCGCAAAGCGATATAAGAGATATTTTGCAGATAAGCAACAACCAATGAAAATATCCGAATTGGAGGCTATTAAAAGGAACGATACATGGCCACTAAAACTTCAATTACAAAGGTCCTCAATAATAACCTAAAAATAAAATGTCATAAAATTCCGACCAGCGGTTCATGAAATATCTTGCAAACAAGCAACAACCAATGAGAAAGGAATTGTAGGCCAACAGAAGAATGAACAAACATACAGATACCAAAACTTGATCGATTGCAGAGAACCCCGCCAATAAGATATAAATACAATTTTGATCAGCAGTTCTGGATATTTTGCAGACAAGCCTTAGATGACAGACCACACGTTGGCATGAGTACAGTATTTCCTCAAGATACATATATACTGATATCATGAGAAAAATTATCTGACTTTAATCTTTGTGGGAAATCAACCTACTTTCATTCAGCTTAAAACAAAAAACAGATTTAAATCTGTACAAATACATGGACTTTTTTTCACTGCTGAGATCTTTAAATAATTTATCATTCATATTTGAAAGTAAAACAATTACCTCATTTCCAGCAAGTTGATTAAGCAATTCAAATCTTTCGGCACCAGTGGAGTGTCCTAAACCATCAGGCATACTTTTGCCATCAACAGCTGGAATTAAGCAGATTACATAACTATTAGATCATAACACAGTGGTGGAACTTAACGCTTGCCCGCTTGCCAAATGCAAGCAAAGTCAGTGTCGGGCAAGCTAATAACGTCAATCGCTTGCCCGCGAGCGCAAGTGGATTTCAGATTCTAGAAAAAAAAAAATCCTGTCAACGAACAATAAACTCACGTAAAAATTCTTGTCGCTGCCGCGAATATATCAAAGTTTGTTTTCATTCGTAAACCGTGCAGCGCAAACGCAAGTTTCCAGGTGTGCGCAGTCGACTATTTCGCAGTGTAAAATCTCCCACATTCGGACGAACTCATTATTGACTTTACACAGCTATTAGGCTGTTGGCTCTCCTCCGTTCGTGGAGAGTGCGCCAGCTAGAAAATCTTGCCGAAAGACAAACACGGGTGTCAGATAAACAATTTTTAAAACGATTTTTTACTAATTATGGGGCAAAACCAAAGGCAAGTCCTCCCTCTACTTCTTCCTCAGAGAAAAATAAACTGTACGATAGCACTAAAAGATCAAGGAATTTTGTAAACGCATGGAGAGAAGAATTTCCATGGGCTACGGAAATAACAATCGAGCGTACGAATAATTATAGATTTTGCACAATCTTGCGATTCTTGCGGCTCTTAATGAAAAAGAAACCTCACGCCAGTTGATTCAGAAATTCGTTTGCAATTCTCAAACATGGAAAGCCATGGACGGATTACAAATTTCTCTGTCGGCTAGATTCAATTAAAGGGGAAGATGTGGGCCAGACGTAGGCCCCTATCTAAAAAAGTTTTTTTGCCAGTCAGACACGGACTAGTTGTTAATCAATGGTATGCACCTTGTCACTGCTACGAGAAGTGTGTTTTGAAGCATAGAACTAAAAGTTTAACACTTTCTAAATTCTATCTTTTGAAGTCTCTGGTATTTCAACAATAAATCTCCACAACAAAACGTCTGTCAACGGTCTTGTGTGATTGACAACTAATTCATTTGTTACATTAACCAATCAAAACAGCAGAGATGATTACTGCTCGTTACTATTCAGGAATTGTTCATACATTAGCTTTTAAAAGTAACAAGCCTAAGCATGTGATCAACCAATCCACAACGGCTTTGCCTAGAGATACAGTGCACCTAACAAGTAGCACCGGTAGTTCATAGAATGCCTTGGAATTTCCCTTGTCCTACATGCTTCGAGTACAGGATTTCTTTTAGGCGTACTTGTGGTTAAAATATCAATTTTTAGCACCAGGCGTTAAAGTTAGGTGGAAAATTATATAAATAAAAGTTAAACATGACACCCTATACATGTCTTGATTTCTCATTTACCGCACACGCCAAAAAAAAATGGTGGCCATCAGTACGTCTTCGTGGTAGTTTGTACACATCGAAGGTCGTGTATGACGTCATTTTTCAGAGCAGTTACGGTCAATAAACAAGCACAAACCAGCTTTAAATCTTGTTCATATCTCCTTTAATTCCAGAACATCAAAAACGTGCCAGTTCAGGGAGGATTTTTTAAATATAAAAGTGAAAGTCAACGGTGATATGAGATATCTATGAAATGTGCTTCCAGCACCTTGCTGACATAGCCTGTGAGGCCAAACGATGATATGGAAAACCGAAATGTGTCCAGCTTACGTCATACGGAGTTCAACTTTAAATGATCAATGGTAAATACTAATGCCTAGAGTTGATCGCTTCCACTTCTTCAACAATTTCAACCTCATTTGGGCATAGAATATGCCTCGTTGTCATGAGTGAAAACTACAGGGCGTGCTCTACACACATATGTGAAACGTGCGAGTAGATATTTCGCTTTTGTTTATGTAAAAACACATGCTTAAAATGGCGCAATCTGTTTGAGACTTTTAAGAAACAAATTTTAACCGGTTCAGCGTACTACACGGCAAGTTGACTTTGAGGGTAGAACTAGCCATTCGCAAAAAGCTTGGAACATGCACGGTTGTCGTAGAACTCGATAGCAAAAAAAGCAAGAGACTGCAGATACAGATGAAACTGTCATTTCTGTCCAAATGCTACCCGCCGATTGAAGGGGTCTATTCTCTGTCGTTCTGCAGTTTACCCAAAGATCCATGGACAACACCCCAACCTGTTTAAGAAGGATGATCGCTGGTCCTCTAAATTAGAGGTTAGTTGAAGTTCTTCAAACTCTGTTGCCAAGATATTGATGATGGGCGGCAAACAGAGTTGAAGGACCCGCCATGTTGGAAAGCATGTAATAACTGCGCATAAACTCTTTGTGCGCAGATGGGGAAATGTAAGAGCACAAATTGACCGTTTGAGCCTCGCTTACGGATTTTCTGGATAAACGTAAGTGAGGCTCAAAGAGGTCAACTTGTGCTCGTACATTTCCCAAGTTCAGTTTAACGGAAACGAGGAGGCAAGCGGGAGATTCGGGCTGTAAATCGAAAAACGACTAGGATCCAACACAGATGTGAGTGTTAGCACGCTTTTTTTTGGTGGAACGGCAAACTTAAGGATTGAACTGAATGTGTGTAAAGTTGGGGCCGGTTGCGTTGCTTAAATTAGGAGAAAATCCGCGAACAATAGAATTACATGCTTTCCAACATGGCGGGTCCTTCAACTCAGTTTGCCGCCGATCAACAATATCTTGGCAACAGAGTTTGAAGAACTTCAACTAAATTAGAGGTTAGCTGCTAGCTAGCCGCACTCGTGTGACTCTATCCTGGTTTTACTTACTTTGCCGGTCAGGTAGAGCCACACATTAGACCACCATTATATCCGCTGGCTCGATCGACAGGCTGTTCAAAAGCAAGGCGTCACGGGATGCGAGGATTCGTGTCGTGTGCAAAGGCCAGTTATTTTAAGATCTCGATGGGGAAGCCCCAATGAACTATATGCGGGGAATGGACACGTCTCATTGGCTGGTTTGATCTGACTTAGTAAAATGTGCCGCCATTGATAGTTGAAGCGCGCGTGCATAACAGACCTGTATAGAAGTCGCATCATTTCCTAGTAATGGCGGCATTCGATGCATATCAAATACCACGTGACCTCCATTCCACGCATACAATTCATTGGGAAGCCCTCCGAAAAAAGGTCACGTTACTTGGAAAAGTACCGGGAAAACCCGAATCATGTGATATGTTGTCGTTGTTCGAGGAGAGTTTGAAATCTGACGGACAAATTTTTGACACCGGTTTTTAAATTGAGAGATTTAACAGTTTAACAACAGAATTCGAAGAAATTAAGGGGTTCAGTGAAAAGAGGAATGTTTCAAAGATATAACAGGAGGTAATAGCTGAAAGGTAAGAGAGATTAAGGATAGTTAAGACTTAGCTTCAATCTGTTACGCGAATACTTTCGACATGTTTCATTTAAAAGCTGTAACTAGCTGCTAGCATGCCTATCTAATCTAGCTCTGTTGGCCACAAATCATCAAAACACTTTGGCCACTGGCACAGAGTTTGGATTTCTCTAGCCCCAGGTGACTATCCTGCCATTCTGTTGTATAGTCACAGATCGGTGCCATTTGGCTCTGTAGGACGGTTCAAAATGTTGGTCTTGTAGCTTTATTAGACCTTTTTATGATTAAATAACATACTTTATTGACTGTTTGGGTGTCCTGCTTGCATTCCCAATGGTAAAAATCCAAATAAAAGTTTAAATACTCTTTTCATGGTCTATTTTGACCTACGATACCCCTAAACATATCTGACGAAAACAAAATGGCGACCGCTAGTTCTGTATAAAGTACTGTGGTTTCGTATAAAATTTGGCACAATACACATGCGCACGCATGCGCTCCACGGTAAAATTTCAGTCTGAGATACGAAACGGTGACAATCTCCAGAAGTTAACGGTCGCCATATTTGTTTGACAAAACTGTTTTAAACGATATCGTAGGTCAAAATGGACCATAGAAAGAGTTTTTAAACTTTTATTTGGATTTTTACCATTGGGAATGCAAGCGGGACACCCAAACAGTCAATAAAGTATGTTATTTAATCATAGAAAGGTCTAATAAAGCTACAAGACCAAAATTTTGAACCGTCCTATAGAGCCAAATGGCACCGATCTGTGACTATACAACAGAATGGCAGGATAGTCACCTGGGGCTAGGATTTCTCTAGCTAGCCAAGTAGCTAGTCTTCCGTGCGAAAATGTTCGATTTTGGAGTAACTTCCAATATTATCTATATATATTCTATCGAACTTATGCCCCCCTACACCATTGGCACTGTCCCCTTCACACCGACTGTGGTTTTACTCCGCGACATTACAAACTGTTGTTCGAGCACGCACGACATATTAATATGCCCAGCATTTAGGAAAATATGCAAATTGTTTGGAAAACCTTACCAACTTTTCCCTTTAAAGGGTCCACGGCAGCATGACTAGCCGAAGAAGCTCTGACGCTAGTTAAAAGAACGGTTCTACAGGCGAATTTAGCGCTGTTGCGAACGAAGAGCGACGCCATTTTCAATGTGGTGAAGGAAGGACACAAGGTTGGACCTGCGCAATCAACGAATGGATAACTCGCACTTCGCGTGAATGGTGACGATATGCTTATCTCCCTTAGCAATGGTGACAATATGCTTATCTCCCTAAGCCGGACTAAATTATATCTCTGACTGGAATTACACCAATATTCCTTGGTTATATCCCTTTAAAATTGCCCGTATTGAACGAAAAAAATATTTAAAAAAATTCATTCCTTTTTAATGCATTTTCACCGAGAAATTCTAATGTTGTTTAAGTTGTTTTTCCAAACTCCATGATATTGATAGCACAGGGTATATTGAGATATTCTGATTCTATACACAAAGAAAAAAGTTAAAGCACCCCCTGGAAAGTCTGCACCGACCGACAGAATCATTGGTGTAGGGAGATTGTTGGCCAACTGATATTGCAGAAACGATTGTGGTCATAAAGGGCAACATTCTGGCGATAAGAAATCACCATCAATGGCAATAAGCTATACAATTTATTCAGGATATCGTTAGCCAAATCAAAATTGTATTTTAACAAAATAAAAATATGCTTGTAAGTATGAAACTTCATAGTCCATCTGGCTTCACAGGGCGAACATATTGGAGTAAAAATGTCTCTTTGAGTGTGTAGAACACATCCCTAGAAAAGAAAGGTCAATAGCGCGTATAGCCTCCATTAGCTTCCAGCCTGCGTCTCACCCCTCAAGTGAGACGTCTTATTTTCCGCCACTGACACTTTATTCAGCAACACACAGCTCACCAGCGCGTCCTTTATTTCTTAATTTCCGAGCATTTATCAGCAGGTTTTATAAGGATATATGCTTTGATGTCCCATTAGCTTACTGATTGATTGATTGATTGGTGTTTTGCGCCCCCATAAGCTTACTGAAGGCAAGACGTCCTGACTAAGAAAGGTTATTATGTCTCCACCAACATATGTTAGGGAGACATACTGTGGTTGTGCTGTCCGTCGTCTGTCGTCCTGCGTCCGTCAACTTAGGCTTGTCTGCAAGATATCTCCAGAAGCACTGGGCGGGATTTGATGAAATTTTAATTACAGCTTATTGGTGAGGACTTTCAGAGTTGATCAAGTTTTGGCACCTGTATGCCCGTCTGATCTTCTGTGGGCCTCCGTCAGACGGATTCATAGAATTCCAAAGTTTACAAACCAAAAATTTAGTTTTTTTTAGGCTAAATTGAAAAAAAATTACCGGCCATTTTAGACCCATAGTTGAATGAAAAAATTTTACAAGCCCAATTACCTTTTGTGTTTGATCTAGTATTTTTAACAAAAAAAATCTCTAGACAAAGACAACCGTCATCCTGAGTCCAGCGTCCGTCAACTTGGGCTTGTCTGCAAGATATCTCCAGAACCAATGTATGTGGGATGGTTGCCAGTTACCAACGGAAGGTCGTGGCCGGGTTTCCTCCGGGCATAGAGCCCAGTTTCCTCCCACAATAAAACTGGCAACGCCGCCATATAAGTGAAATAATCTTGAGCGCGGCGTAAAACACCAAACAATCAATCAATCAATCAACCAGAACCAATGGGCGGAATTTGATCAAATTTTTATGACAGCTTATTGGTGAAGACGTTCAGAGTTGATCAAGTTTTGGCGCCTGTGCGGTCTTCAGTTAGCCTCAGAATCGGATATTTTCATTGGTTGTTGCTCGTCTACAATATATCTCCAGAACCACTTGGCGGAATTTGATGAAATTTTTATTACCGCTTATTTGTCAGGGCGCGTTCAGAGTTGATCAAGTTTAGGCGCCTGTACGCCCGTCCATTCTTCAGTTAGCCTCAGAATCGGATATTTATGTCTCATACTGTGGTTGTGCTGTCCGTCGTCCGGCGTCTGTCAAGTAGGACTTGTCCACAAGATATCTCCAGAACCATTAGGTGGAATTTGGTGAAATTTTAATTACAGCTTATTGGTGAGGATGTTCAGAGTTGATCAAGTTTTGACGCCTGTTTGCTCTCCCATCTTCAGTTAGCCTCTGAGTCGGCCAGTTTCATTGATTGTTGCTTGTCTACAGGATCTCCAAAACCACTTGGCGAAATTTCATGAAATTTTATTTACAGCTTATTTATGAGGACATTTGGAGTTGATCAAGTTTTGGCACCTGTACTTTCTTCTTGTCTTCAGTTGTGCCAGAATCGTATATTTTCATTGGTTGTTGCTTGTCTGCACGATACATTGTATCTCCAGAACCACTAGTAGGTATTTCAGGCAATTTTATTTGTAGCTTATTGGTGGGGACCTTGAATCGTACAAACTGATACGTGTCGCAAAGATTCCAGAAATCCATCACTCGGTCAAAGATGGATTTGCGAATTTTTTTATTGTTCGTATTTTCACTTTTTTGGCTAGTGGCTTTCTACAAGTTGAAATGATACCGAGTTATGCTTTGAGGCTAGTCCAGGTTTCTGACTCCAAAATTACTTTTTTTTTGGTACTGTTGCCTTGGTCGTACTGTTGGTTGCCAAAATACGGCCGTCAGAATAAAAAAAATAGTAATTTTGGAGTACTTTGAGGAATGCCTTACCTTTTTTTATTAACGTCACTTGAGGGGGAGACATATGTTTTGATTTCTAGGATTAGCTTAACCATCAAGTTTCCTAGACTCAAAGTCACGACTTACATTTATATTTGGCCCATACATGTGAGAAAGGGGCGTGTAGCCGCATTAAGACGTAAAAGAATATCGACAGATATCACCCCGGCCTATAATTCTGGAAAAGTCCATAACATGGACTAATAGAAATAGGTCCTGTCAGATAATGATTTACTGATGGCTGTAATTTTTAATACGGCCGTCAGTATATAAAAAAAAAAACCCGGACCACAGAACTGTGAATCCAGTCAGAGAACCATTGCATTAATTGTGTGGAGTGAGTTGGATACTAAGAAAGGGTGGTCTGCCATTTGTTTAAAGGCACACTTGCCGCGAAAATCAGGAATATTGTTTACATTAAAAAAGAAAGACCGTATACTGTATTTTTCTCAGACAATATAAGTTAGGAACTTTCTATTTTTACCAAAATTTAAAAGTTTGGACGTCACTTTGTATTTTTAATTTGAATTTGAAAATTTGAATTGTTACGTACCCGGAACGTAAACAAACCGATCTGCCCCCTATTGGCGATTATATGTTTCAGTCGAGTGAGTGAACTAACGGCACAGTGTAATTTTACGTAGGCCATATTTATCTGAGAAATAAAGAATGACGATCGGTTAACAGCGACTAGAAAAGCCTGCTGATTATTGTTTGAGTGTAAACCACAGATACAAAGGCCTGAAAGGAGGGTAATCCAACACGAAAGTTGACCGACACTGATCGTTGTTGTTGTAATCAGGCTTCGATTCTTCGTTTGTTTTTCACCCCATTTTTACAGTCTAAAGCTAACTAGACATGTTTTATGTGTCCTATGTTTAAGTTTAGTGGTATTAGTCGTAGTAAGCTCATGTAAATTGGTTTTCTTCGCAAATTTAAACAGGCTACGGTGGCAAGTGTGCCTTTAATTTGGGTGTATAAAAAACTGGAGCGGATATCCCTGCTTTCAAATCCAAACATTTCTTAATAAGGGAGATCTAAATTGACATAGTGATTGCTTCCATAAGGTAGAATTACTTTAAGTGGCACGAGCTGCCATAAACAGGGAACATATTGTTGAAAGATTAGCTATAAGTCATTTTTATCAGAAAGTACAAAATAAGAGCTTTCCTGTTGATACCAAACCCCTAGGTGTTTGCTTAGGTAGTTTTATAAGCAACACAACCCGCCAAAATGTTCTAATACAGCCCAGTTTTGTCTGTTATTTATATAACTGGCTTTACCGATATTTTTTATTTTGACTCCACTCTTAGTTTTTAAAGGTATTTCAAACCCTCAACTTCTCTTGACAATCGCAATTTATGAATAAAAAAAATAATCCAAATTTTGTCAGTTCATGTCACTTTAAAGACTGATATTAACTATAGATATAAGCAGATAATAAAAATAAATAAATAAATGCGTAGCAAAACTGAAGGTATTGATTGCAAAGTACAGAATTCCATTTAGCAGCGCAGCTAACTTGACGATAACCACACAGAAGCTTTGTCATATGAGGAATAGAAAATACCAACATTTATGAAGATACATCTTTATTTTGTAAAATTTCAAATTTGAAATTTTATTTAAAAAATTATGAATTCGATGACATATTGATAAAACCCATGAACATTTGGAATAAGTACAAACATAGCACAATTCTTCACATCTGACAGGTATATATGTAAATAGTGCAGGAGTGTGTACACAGACACGTTACAAAGTAGAAAATTTAACAGGTAAAATGAATTCGATGTATATTAACCAAGAACAGAGTTTAATATCATATGGTACCAGACAATTTTCATTTGCTAGGACAGGCTAGATTTTGATGAATAGCCCGAAATCAAAACAAAAATGGAAAAGTTTAAAAATATTGAACACTTTCACACAATGTGGGTAAATTTTTACTGATTAGTTTTACTTATTTTTCAAGCATTAATTTGGTGGATTCAGTTTCTTATGTCATCTTCATAATAATTAAGTTAATTGGAATCACAATAAATAAATAATTTACAAGTGAAGCGCTTAATTTGTTAGCACCAGATGTGAGAGATTGTCAAAGACTCGTGTCTTGAAGAATACAGAAAACTTGGTGGGGGGCTAAAATATTTTTGGTCACCTTAGTTGCCAATACAGTGACCTGTGTGACGTACAAACAAAATAAAGCAGAAACAATGGCGAAGGAAATATAGAATAGAGAAAAGTGGTGACTGGATTTAGAAGTTTCTAGTAAAATTGTTTTTTTCCCCTGCAGGACAGCTTTGATATTGGGAGGCTGAAGAGAGCAGGAATTTGACTTCTGTCCGTGGGACTATCTACCCCATTGGAAATAGAGGAAACTTAGCTTTATCAGATACTAGTATACAGTGATATACAGAGTAAGACGGATTAAGAATGATTGATTGATGTTTTACGCCACACTCAAGATTATTTCACTTATATGAAGGCGTTGCCAGGTTTAGTGGGGACGAAACCTGGCTTATTGCTCTGAGGAAACCCCCGATCTTCGACGAGTACCTGGCAACTATCCCACATAGGGCGGACAGATTGGAAGTTGGAAGACTGGATGACCATTAAACAAAATACAAATACACCAGGCCACGTTTCCAACAAATAAACATATACTGGGCGTATTCTCATCAAATACATTGGTTGACTTGGTGAAGAGAAACCAAAATATGTAGTATCTTTCAGATACACTGCAAAGCCTAAAGAAGATATTTTAGAGGTGAAAATCAGATATGTTTTATTTACTTGCTAGTAAAATAAATATTTTGGTGAAAAGAAACCCCAGCTTTTTGCTGGATAAATATGTTGCTTTCTATCTTCAATAATAATTCTTTACTAATAGTGTGCGAATCATGGCTAATAATGTATTTCTATAACAAATAGCCTAGTGGGGTTGATCACCACAAATGGCAGATATAACTGTTTGTTTTTGTCCAGGGTTAATTGTCCAAATTCAATACTGTAAAACTTCCAAATCACCAACACAAATAAATAAACATGTACAGTTGGAAGATTAATGTTTTACTGCATCAGTGGTGTTTATGGGAAATCTAAAACTTTTCTCTTTGAAATACACAACACAAGCATGAATTATAAGCTCTCTATATAGTTACAGGGAACTCTTCATCTGATATATACAGAAATCTTTCACTCCACAGAAACAGATCCGGTTCTCTCAGAAATAAACAACCTTTACAACAGTTACACCATTCATATCCATGACTTCAGCAGCTTTATAGGTCATGCTTATAAGAGATTATGACATCAGCAGTCAAACACATGACATCATAATGTTCTTGTTGCCATGGGTATGGAAGCTATTGTCATCATGAGTCACACACTTGACATCATAATGTTCTTGTTGCCATGGGTATGGAAGCTAAATGTAATGTCATCATGAGTCACACACTTGGCATCATAATGTTCTTGTTGCCATGGTTATGGTAACTAACAACATAAGTAACACACTTGACATCACAATGTTCTTGTTGCCATGGTTATGGTAGCTAATGTCATCATGAGTCACACACTTGGCATCATAATGTTCTTGTTGCCATGGTTATGGTAACTAAAGACATCATAAGTAACACACTTGACATCATAATGTTCTTGTTGCCATGGTTGTAGTTAATGGCATAAGTAGCATCATTAAATTCACATTGCCATATTTGACATCTGATATTGGGAGTAGTATCACATGACTTTTGCAGGGTAGACAATTTTTCATCATCATCATTGACATCTGTACGATATCAGAAGAGTTACCCAGTCCTGGTTGACATGTCTGATAGTAACACTGACATCCTTACCATCAGGTTTAATAGGTCATGGTTGTAGAAGTTTATTATAAGATCACAGAGTACGCTCAATTTTGTGATTTTACAAAGGAGGTCACCTGACCACAGACTTTGAGGTTAAACCCGACTTCGCCCTGGCTGAATCAACAACATCCAGTAGATGTTTAGAGTCCATGGCTAAAACATGAGCCGCTTGTAACATACTTTTTCTATATTCAGCATCCAGTGTGGTAGTGCTATATTGCTGGGCTAGCTTCATTGCTTGTATCAACGATGCCATATCTTTACTCAATACTTTATGAGCCATTTCAATCTGAAATTAACGATAAGTGGATTTAAATAGCGAAAAAACAAATCAACATGTTATTTCCCTTTGTTCTCCCACCAAATTAACCTGGCCACCTCACTATTTCAGACAAATAAAATAGACAATCAATCAAAAGTTGCCATGTACAACACTGGTAGAAATTCTATACAAAAAATGTGATACTTTAATATGCCCTGGAAAACATTTAAATATATATTATTCAATTTTTTAATTTTTTTTCTCATTTTAAAAAGAAACTTTACCTGGCTATCCTCTTGTCCTGGTAACAAAGTCACCACATTATCAACACTGCCTAACAAACCACGTAACTCCAAACCAACTTTCTACAATTAAAAACAATTTCACATAAACATATGATAGAATGCACAATAAATTTGACTTCATAAAGTATTATTTCATATAAGTACACATGAAGATGAAGAAATTCTGGAAATGAAACAAAAATACCAACATTGAATCATCTAGAATTACCATTGATTAACACTTATAATGTGAAACGTGTTGGAAATATATCAAATGTATGACAAATATGGGCAATCAGAATCCTTATTGTTTAAGGTGAGATGAATGTCACTGGGTTAACCGAAACTAACTCAGCTTCAGTTCGTAACATATTAATATTTTTTGGTGTTTTACGCCGCACTCAGATTATTAAACTTATATGGCGGCGTTGCCAGTTTTATTGTGGGAGAAAACCAGACTCTATGCCCGAATGAAAACCCACGACCTAAAGGTGGTAACTGGCGACCATCCCACATAGGTCGTTCAAGTCAAAAACCCAGTCAGAAAATTTTCCAATTTTTTATTTGGACTGAGTGGGATTCGAACCCGCGACCCATTGTTGGAAGGCTGTTCGGATTGAGCGTCCAACGCTTTACCTACTGAGCCACGGAGGCCTATTAAATTAACTTTTATCAAATGACCACTTGTACGAGATCCTCTTATTTTCCTACACTGAATATCATTTAGCTGATGTGACTAACTGAAGGTTAATGGTGATTACAAACCTTGACAAGGTCTACATAGTTCTCTGCCCTCGACATATGAACACCTCTGGACATGTCCATTACAGCTCTCACTACATTTGTTGTATATTCATACACTTTGTCACCAGTTCTGTCCATTTCTGCTGTCGGACCAGGTTCATACTGAAAATAACCAAGCATAAATTGTCTAAAAATATTGATTGATTGATATTTTAAGCCACACTCAAGATAATTTCATTTATATGATGGTTTGGCACGTACCTGGTAATCTTCCAGGGTGCTAATGGAAAAAACTGAGAGACTAGTGCTGTGCCGACTGATCGAGCGAGGCCCAGTCACAAAAGAAACCAATGTTGTGGAAATTTTAAATTAATTAATGATTAACAAAATTAATCACCTGAACATAATCATTTTTAGTTTTTTTAACTAAGAACTGGGGAGAGAAAATTTTGAAAAGCAGATGAAAGGTATCAAGCGCTAAAGGGAGATAATATAACATGGACTTACAGTTTTCTCCCCTGATGCTCCCCCATTCTCTGCAGTCTCACTGGAACTACTGGTTGTACTGCTACCTGAAACGACCAGTATGAATGTAAATACTGATTTTATATTTTGTTTCTACACAACAATATCTTTCTTGTAATGTGTTTTATCCAAGTCTAAGTTTTGTCAGCCAGTAGATGATAGATATGAGGATGTTTGTAGAAGCAACTGGTTGATTGGACAAGCTAACATTGAATGACATTTATTTCACATTCAAGATTATCTAATCTGTTGTGAAAGTCAAAAGGAATTGATTTATGCCCACAGAAAGCTCACAAAAATTGGTTGTTACTTGGATCCCAACTCCTATAGGTTGGTGTATCAATTGATTGATGCTTAACCCTTAAACAGGTAATCCTGAAAAGTGATACATACTTGAACTTCTGCTTGTTAACTTGGGCATATACTTGGGTCCCCCTGGAGCACTGGGTGGTGGGGTGTTTTCTTTAGTGCTCTCTGTTTGACCATTACCAGAGTGTTTCCTTATTAACAACTTTTTCTGCTCATCCTTAGAAAAATAAGAAAACACCATTGGATAAATTCAACAATTTCAACCAATTGAACCCAATAATAAGATAAGTATTATTTGATAGAGTGAGCGAGAAGATTTAACCTCACTCATTATTTCAGTCTTATTCGAGATAAACTACAGTCAAAGGTTTAAGCGACCAAGTAAGGGAAACATGAAAGGTGGTCTGTTAAGACAGGTAAACTCTTAATCCAGGTTTGATGTGATGGACTTGTCATCTTTTCTCATATTCGAGAAATAAATGCTCAAATAACTCATGTCGAAAAGCAACTTTCTTCATCACATGCTTCAGAAAGAAACATTGCATACATAAGTAATTGGAACTGGACAGATCTTGGATAGGTGATACTTATTAAATCTGTATAAAAGTAGTTAACCTGTACTAAATATTACAAACAAATTACATAGGTTAGGCTGACACTCTTACCCAGTAAGAAAGAGCCTTCTCACAGTTCAAGCACCAGTGGAGCATGATTTCTATTTTGACTAAAATGTTCGCCTTTTTTTTGTCTCACAGATTATCAAAATAAAATTTGAGAAACGGTTTTTGGCTTTGGCATATTTCATGAGGTAGAACATATGTTTTGAACCTCATCACAGTAACTGCTACATGGAGTCTTGGAAGACATTCCATAAACACATCCTCCCTTTACCACATACTAAAGAGAACATCAAACAATAAGGTGTCTGAACACACACTTTTAAATCAACTACATGTACATGTAATCATATTTGAAGACATTTACAGTTTTTACAATGATTTACTCTTGAAATACTGAAATGTACGCGTGATAACTTTTGGTTTTAAAGACCAGGGGGCTGTTTCTCAAAATATTTAAGCCCGACTATGAGTCAACTGCAACGCCTGTGTATCCTGGGAAAATATGCCTTCAACATTACGTTACGACCATGCGCTAAGTTACGATGGGCGTAATTGTGTTGAGAAACAGACACCTGTGTAGCCTTTGCACTAGGAGAGTAATTCCAAAAAAATACCTGGATGAGTTGTTTTTCCTCTGATTGTAACCACTTGGCATCTTCCTCAGATTCTCTCTGCTGTTGTCTCATTCTAAACTCTAGTTGTTGTTGTTCATGTTGGTCGACATGTCGTTGTTGATGCATGGTAATATGGTCTATCATTTCCCGCTCCTGTAGACAAGGGGGCATTAAATTATCAAAGACGCTGTAACATCCTAATGTGACAAATTTAGACTACACCATAGGCTGGGTAATATATCATTCTATATTAACCTATTATTGTATCAATTTTAAGCAGCAGCCTTTTTGGTTTCAATTATGAAAATAAACTTTTTCCCTGAGAAATGTGAATTAAAAAAATGTTTAAGAGATATACACAACCAGCCTTAAATTATAGCTTTAGGTAGTGCTTTCAAATGTCAAGCTTCAAAATGAAAAAAAAAGTACCTCATTTAAATTTTGTTTTATTTTTCGAAAAAAAAAAATCATTTTCTGCAGACAGCTAAATGAACTTCAACCCATTTTTTTTCTCTTGACAAAAAAGAATTTATGACAAACTTTTAGCAGCTCATGCCCTTTTCAAGCTACTTGGAATGAATTTGATTAATTGATAAATGTTTTACGCTGCACTCAAGATCATTTCACTTTTATGGGGCTGTTGGCAGGTATAGTAGGGGAGGAAACTTAAGGTCAGTGACCCTTGAAAGTCATGAATAAATAAATTAATATCCAAGTATTAAACAGAATTTGAAAAAAAAAAATTGTTCAAACCACAGCAGAAAGTACCATGCTATAGATTAAATGGGAAAAAAGGCAGCCATTGAGAGGAATATTTCAGAAGGTTACAAAAATTTATGAGGAAGAGAAAAGCCAATAGATCTACATGTACAATATTTTTTTAAGTTGAAAGAGGCCGATTTATTCCTTTAAAATAAAGAGATGATGTTTAGATATAGGCAGCATTAAGATTAGTATGAAAGCCGAGTCCATTGTAGAGATGACGCAACATAACAATGTTAGAATTCTGATATAGGCATATAATGTAGTTGTGCATATTTTTTTAGGGAATTAACGAGAGATTAGGCGAAAGGATAAAGAAAATAATAACAAAATGTTCGAATAATACATTGGTATTCCAAGAATACAGCAGGTTAAAATCAGAACTTTCTTTCTGCATTTGGACCATTTTAACACTCTCACTGCAATCTGAACAAATTTTCTGTACAAAAAGAAGTCAGTAAATAAGCCAGTTAGATAAGCACTCACATGCACGCTTAGTGGGCGGCGCGAAGATGCGGGACTTGAAGCCAGTATTGAATGGCGGGGAGAGGATACCTGTCGAACTAATGGCGGAGGTGGTGCATTCTGGGTATCGAGAATCTCTCGTTCAGCGATGTACGCCACGGCTGTATACCCGGCTGACTGGTAGCCTGATGATGAAGACACGGCTGACGGGACGGTAACTGCTGGTTGTGAGGAGGGGATTTGGCTATAGCCTAGTGAAGAAGGGAAGTAACTGTTGTGAACTGAGGGACCACCAGGAGCCACAGAGTTATTTCCCTCAATGCCATTGTTGACACGGTTGTTGAATGCTGTTCCTGGTGTTTCAAAACTTGATACAGGCGTACTGTGACTCAGAGGCAGATTGGATGTACTATTCCAAGGTGATTGCTGGGGTAGGGACATGTTTTGGATGTTCAGGTTTGAGTTGGAGCTCGTGGCAACTGGAAACGGTGGACGTGTTGGCTAAGAAAGAAAGAAACAAGATATTGGAGTAAAATGAAATTGGTTGTAGCAGAAGTCTATGAACAGGGAAGTGTGAAATGTCCCATTACCCCATGTTCAGGGCACTGGCGCTTTCAGCCTGCTTATACTACACTATGTGACGTTTATGCGCGGTAGATTTTGAAATTGTCAACGGTTGAGCAATTTCAAATCAGAAAATAAATTCATTCTCCATTTACTGTATCTATCGGCAATTCCAGTAACCGCAGTTCGGAGAATGCATTGGTTCTTATAAAAGCTTTACCGAACAAGCGACTCTCCATTTCGACTCAAATCGTCCCAAACAAGTGTTCTTGTCTCATTTTCAACTATATGAAGTTCTTCGGAAACTTTAACTTTTGCTCCATCAAGTACTGTTGTCATATCTAAAACGTTCGCCATGTTTTTTCTTATGCATCCCATAATAGTTCATAGGAGGAAGTGAAGAAAAGTCACGCTTTCTGACTAACCGAGAGAGGGCGCTGTTTATGGTGACCTTTGGGTCAAAAGGTGCCAATGCCCTGAATATGATGTAATGGGACGCTTCACACTTCCACATTCACAGACTTCTGGCTGTAGTAAGTTAAATTCCTATTTGTGAAATTAAATATACTTTAAAGTTTTCCATGTGCGTAAAGCTTATTTGAATGGTTGGTTAGTGTTGAATGCCGTACTCAAGATTTTCACATGTATATAAAAGCATTCACAAGCTAGCTTAAGGAGATAACTGACTTTGAGGGCTTCAAGGACTGAAAACTTACCTTAGGAGGAGCTGATGGTTGATCCTCATCAGAACCATTGGATACTGAAAGACAAAGTATTGTGTTCAACATCAAACTTAATTGTCAGGTTAAAAGACCAATATAAGAGCGGGCAAAAAAAAAAAGATTGATTATTTGTTTGGTGTTTTACGCAGTGCTCAAAGATTATTTCACTTATATTTTCTCTTATATGGAGGCATTGACAAAAAAAATAAATAAAATAAAATAAGCAATGACAGGATGGTCATTTGATTATTGATAGTTTTATATAGGACAGTGCCCACAAGTTTATTAAGGAGAGAAAACTGAGCTCAATGTATGGAGGTAAACCCCGACCTTCTTTCAAAAACAGCATTTCCAGATTCACTTATTATTAACAATAGTAGCTGTTACCAGTTTATCTTATATTCTTTATTTTTTGTGAATGTTTTCAGCTACTTAATACAATTTTAAACAGGTAGATTGATTGAAGTGAATTGATTAGGTTGCTGAACTCACCCCATGAGATAGCCTGAACTCTACGATTATCACGTCTCATCTCCTCTTCCATTCGTAACCTCTCTTCTAATAGTGAATCTCTGGAAAAATCACACACAAATACCTAATTGTATTTCACAAACACCAAAACGCGACTCTCAGTCCAACTATACAGTATCACAAGTAAAATCATTCAGTAAAATTGAAATGGAGATTAGATGCAATGTTTGTCTATTGCCTATGTTATAAGTATAGACTTCCTAAACCAAAATGGCAAACAGTGACACAATCGCTTAGCTCTCTATAAACCTGCCAATGTCGTTGTCCTTTTCGTGAAAAAAACTTAAGGTGATACTTGATACCCCAATTAATCAATCCAAATACAAAATCTGAAATAGCACTAGCAGTAAATATAAGTGTAGCGATACAAACAATGCTATCTATTTTTGTAAAGATAGTGACAAATCTATGCAATGATTAGTTGAGAGGCTATTGTCTTCAGTCAAGACAATTTCCATTTCATAACATTGCTGCTCAAGAATATTGGTTCAGGAAAAAATGGTAGTTATCCCCCAATTGATTAGAGTTTTAGGCTGAGCTTAAAGATTATTTCACTTACTATGGTGGGGTCATCCTTCGAAGACTGGGAATGAGAATTTATCAGTGGAGAAGATTAGATAGAAAAGCTTAGGATGTTTTCATGTAAAGTTCTTTAAACAAGCTGTATATCAGAAGTGTTAGAATGCTACTCACTGTAGAGCCTGTTTGAGATTGGAGAATGCCGGCCGTTTAGAGGGTTCATATGACCAGCAGAGACACATGAGGTTATAGAGACCGGGTGGGCACCCAGGGGGGAGGGGTAATCTCTCTCCTGCCTCTATTTTCCCTATCACATCATTGTTCTTCACACCTTGGAACGGTTTCACACCATACATCAGAATTTCCCATATACATACACCTGTTAAGAGAAACAAAGAAACCTTACTTATACGACTGAACATATTGGAGGGCTAAAAAGAGACCAGGATATAATGCTCTCAAGCTTTTTTGGCATATTTTTTGTTGGCCTCTTGGTTTTAGCAACGATTTGTTTTGTTGATTAGTCAATAAAATCAGTAAAGGTATTTTAATTGTAAAAAAAAAAAGCTCTTCATTCCCCCAAAATTATGAAAGCTTTTAATATTACATAAGGAAACATAAACTGGTAATTTTAAATACGGTTTCAACCAACATGCCTGTTACAAAGCTGGACTTACCAAACATCCAGACATCACTAGCTGTGGTGAACCGACGGAAATTAATCGACTCTGGGGCCATCCATTTTATGGGTAGTTTACCTTTGGAAGCTAGAAAAAAAAAATATATATAAAAACATGTGATCTAAACTGAATGACTATTAAATAAAGTGATAAAGACCAAATCAACTTTGGCTTCATAAAGTTTTCATGCCATGCTGCAGATAATGCCTTACCTGGCAACATTGGTAGAATTATTTACAGAAATTAATGACAAAACTGTTTAGTACTGGAGCCTGTTTAACGAAAAGATGAAGCGGAACATTTTCAGTAACTGCCCTAGCAACATATCTCTACAGTAAAGGTTGCCAAGGCAGTTACGTGAAAATTTATGCTACAGTGCTTTGTGAAACAGGTCTGTCCGATAAATTCTTTGAGGTTGAAGTAAAGACTATTTCAATGATACACCAGCAATATCAAAGAGGAAGTTAAGTTAATTGGGGCGGATGTTAGACTGTGTTGTATGAACAGATTTATAAGGGATTTGATTAACTGATTGGTGTCTTATGCCACACTCAAGATTATTTCACTTATATGGTGGTGTTGGCAGGTTTAGTGGAGAAGGAAACAGGCCTCTTAGCCTGGAGGAAACCCCCGGCCTTCGGCAGGTACCTGGCAACTCTTCCACATATGGTGATCAAGTGAAAAACTCAATCTATTTTAATTAGTCTGAGTGGGATTCAACCTGAGGTGTATCGATGGAAGGCCTGAGTCCATGGTACAACCTTAAGAAACACATGTTTTATCTTAGTAACAGAACCATTACCAAGAAACAAAGTAAAATATGATACCAAATATGATAATATGATAACAAAACAAATATTACCTTTGTAATAGCACTGTTCCTCCACCCATCTGGAGAGACCAAAATCTCCTAATTTCACTGTGTCATGAGTAGATACCAAGACATTACGAGCAGCAATATCCCTGTATTACAAATAAAAATCCATAAATAACACAGGCTTTTTATTTACAAGGTCAATTAAAATGAATAAGCTATGTACACTAGGAAAAGAACATAACATAGATACATGTAACTTATATTTTGTGTTCTATCCAGCAACCAAGTTGATGTGTGTGTAATACCTGACATATTGCCCGACTATTGCTGACTGATAAATAGTTAGTCAAAATATTTGTTTGTGACTGGGTGTCATTTATTTGGTGGTTGACTATTAAGATTGAACATCTATAGCCATCCACAGAATCTTAAAAATGACAACAGCAAAAAAAAAAAAAACACACAATGGCCCCCGAATCAGAAATAGTCATCTGCTCAAATTTGAGTACAGATTGACTGATATTTCATGTAGAACACAAGATTATTTGACTTATATGGTGACATTATGAGGTTTCATTTGGAAAGGCTCTTTGAGTAGAGGGAACAGACCTACCTGTGTACAAATTTTTTACTTTCTAAGTAGGATAAGGCTGTACTCAGTTGATAAGCATACATGATCAATGTCGTCAAGTCAAGGCGATGAGTGTTATTTTGTAGGTAAGCACGCATCTACAATAAATACAATAGTATTATTAAAGTTTTTAAAATTATCTATTAACCAAAATAACTATTGCTTACAGCGAATATTTTTAATTCAACAAGTTTAAATAACACAAATTGTAAGAGTTACCTCCCCATGTTTGGCTAACTCCATGACAATCCAGACAGGTGAACTCTCTGAACAAATTCCTATCAGTTTCACAATATGAGGGTGGTCAAACTGTCGCATTATATCTGAAATATACGAACACACAGAATATGAGGGCGGTGAAACTGACACACACATTTGGTTTGTATTTTATAAAACATTCAAAGACCACCTCTTATATAGCAGTGATGCAGCCATTATACCTGGATAATAAATACTTTACCGTGAAATTTTATATAAAAAAATTAAACATCACCATTTTTGCCAAAATAAAATACTAGTTATATAAGCAATTTAAAAAAACAAACTATGGTGTGTCAGTTCTATCATTAACGATGTGTCTTAATACAGATAAAAACAAATGGGTGCATTTAACACCCCCCCCCCCCCCATAAAAAAACATTTATGTTGCAAAATAAATAATCACTCTCTTACAGGCTTCCTCTAGGAATTTTTCTGTCATGGTGTCTTCATTATCATCTTTACAGGTTTTCACAGCAACTGGGATCTCTTCAAAGTTCTGCACAAGGTGGAATGAAACCAGAATTTTAGAAAGAACAAAAGTACAAGAAAATGTAACTATTTTTACACTATGAGACGTTTCACGAAATTTTTGCCGTTTTTGTAACAAAGTTAAATAACAGTTTAGTCATTGCATTCACTGAGAGAGGATTTACTAGTGTATTTTCTTTTATTGATTGGGTCTTGACATTGTAGTCAACAGCTAAGGTTATATGGAGACAAAAGTACATGTACCAACCGACCAAAAGCTTCCCCCAACCTTCACCTATCTAATTTTCGGGAAGGGTAATGCATTTGGCATACTTAATGTTCCTCCTTGTTCGGCCAGCGAACATGGCAAAATAAAAGCCACAATGACCTCAGCCTAAGGGGTTTCAATTGAAGAAACTGGATTTTATGCCCAGAGAAAACTATGTTTCATACATGAACCAACCAATCATGCCATCGCAGTAGCCACCAAAAAGACTAGATTAGGCCACTAAACGTGTAAAAGTTTGTTGGTCACATGACTGTATCCAGACACTAACCTTATCAAAGAAGACTCCCTTATAGACATCTCCAAACTGACCTTCACCTAAAATCTCTATTAGTTTGATCTTATCTCTGCAAATTTCGTAGTTTTTGGCTGAAAAATCAAAACACACCATAGCACTTTAAAATCCCATTGCTAGCAATCCTTCTTTTGCTATATCAAGCAATTATTATTTTTGTCAAATATAAATACATCAAGGCTGAACTTTAGGCTGATGTTGGCCAAATGTGAAAGTTCAACCAACTTCCATATAAAATGTCATGAAGCTAATGTAAAATCATACAGTGGATTGAATTAATACTATTTGATTTAAAAATTACGAGAAAATGTGCGGTCAAGATATGAACTTAACATGTATGAAAACAAAATGAAATGATTGAAAGGTACTGTAACAAATGAGAACATTGGAATCAATACACCAAAAACTAAATCCATTTTTATAGATTAACAAATTAATTACCACAAGGAAAAATATAAGAAACCCCTCTCCCAAAAGTTTTTTTTAACATTTATTTCCTTGGGATTTATTTTTTGGTGTGGAGAAGCGACAAATATAATATTTATGCAGATTGTTACGTTATATATGGTAAATACAAGATGCTTGATATTTGCAATTCTATCATATCTCTGTCTTTTTAAACGATATTTGTCGTATAACAGTATTCATAAACACAAAGGGGAGAGATACTGCCAGCCTAATACTAGCTTTATTGATTGATGTAATCATGTTTAAAGCAGCTTGAAAGATTATTCCAGACTATTTGCCCAGACGAAACCCTAGATCTTAGGCGATTGTCTGGTTATCACAAAGTGAAAAACAGTTTCAAAATTTTTTCAATTTTATTTTGAATCTGAACCCTCAACCATTGAACCCCACCAGATTAACATCATGTATAATCCTATAAATCAAATGATAATGATCAACATACAGATGGGCATGTTGATTTAAATTCTTTCTGAACATAAAAGTGACGCTTAGGCAAACTATGGATTTTTCTTCAAAATAAAGATTTGCTGCAAATATCATGCAAAAACTCCTTATAATTAGAAGGTAAATGACAACATAAATAAATCTTTGCATATTATGTCCATGCTCAATTTCGTGCAAGATAAAATTCTGAAAATCTTCTATGCCAAATTAAAAAATAATTTTATAAGGTTAAAAAATAAAAACAAAATCTAATTTCTTGACATTCTCAATCATTGACGCAAAATGCAACCCTAAAAATTTACCTAGATAAAAGAATAGGTGAAAAGGTAAGTTTTAATTGTGACAACAAGCTGTGCCTAAAATCTACCAACTCCTAAGGTAGAAAGTCTGTCTTATAATATCATATTCAGAAGTTAGGATTCACTGCAAACAATTAAAACTCTAGCATGCCATCTAGTGGGCATTCTTATAAGGGGAGAGAACTCACACTTTTGTTTGGCAGATGAGAGATCAACCTCTCCAGTCAACATTGACTGGGTTAAAATTACTGCAACTAAGTCGAACAAAATCAACTAAACTTGTGTTTAAGCTACACTATAAAAAGCATTCACGCTAATTCTGAAAATTTCAGAGCTAAATATGATACAATTTTCTAACAGAATTAAGTAAGATGAAATCTTCAAGTATAAATAAATAAAAACTCAAACTAAAAAAATTCTTCAAAATTGATAATAACCAAAACTTTGATAAACTGAAACGACTGTTCAACATTTTTTAAAAGACACTGGCACATGGGAAATCTTTTTTTACTGAAATAATTCTCTAATTTTTTCTCCAGATAATGAATGCATGGATGTGAGATTTGAATCTTACCATCAGGGGTACTATAATCTCCCTCCTCTTCCACTATTTCAGCATAATCAGAAACCCCTGTCAAGGAAAACAACATACATGGGCTTCACCAAAATGCAGTCTTACAACTCATGCGGCCCCAAAGCCACCAAGCAGGTTCAAGGCAAATCAAAACAGCGAGAGTTGAGTCATACAGGAAATACAGCACCGATGTGCAAATATCTTTTTGAACAACAAAAATATTCGCAACAAGAAAAAAATAAATTATTTTCCACCCTCAATTGATAAGTCGTAAAAAAGATTTCAATTGTTTTCAAAATTTACAGTAATTTTTCAAATTTTGTATAAGTTTTCAGGGAGTGACAATATCTTCATTTAAAGTTTTCCTGAGTGACTAAACTTTCAGAATAGCAGATTGTAGAAACCCATCCATGAATAGGGAGTCAGTGAGAAACAACAAGAACCAACATGGAGTTACACAGCTTCCCATGCATCAGATCAAAATAAACATTTCAGAGCCCTGTTTAACAAACCCAATGCAAAGTTACACTAGTCATAGACAGATACTGTAATAGCAGTAACTCGTCAAGAGTAACTTGGCCAAATTCATGTTAAGAATAAATAAGTGTAAGTTTACATCAGGTTTGTTTGACAGGGGATAGAACAAAGAGCATCCATTGAAGGCAAGTCAAATTTCAACCAATACTTGCATTCCATTGGCAGGAAAAGGACACTCATTTTGGCCAATCAGACGCAGCTTTACAAATGTGATGAGGAACAAGAAATGTGACAGTCAGAATACATGGATAATGTGTTTTGAAACAAACATTAAAATGTTTGATTAGATAGATGAAAGATTGAAATAATTTCTTTCTAAAACAGATTTTTTAATATAAGCTTTGCTTTTTGTCCCACGAAAAAAAAACAAACAAAGAAAAAGTTCCAATATACATAGATCACAATCTTTCATCTATTTGCATAAAGGCAAAAGATTTCAGGTATGGGAGATAACTCACGGTCTGTTGGACTCAGTGGTTGAACGGGCTTGGCATTGTTTATGGAATCTGCAAATCTATTGAAGCTGAAATGATAAATTAATAAACATAAAATTCTTGTCACATAAGAAAAGCAAAGCAGTGGAATACATGTTGCATCAAATGTTCTTGGTTGGTTGATTGATGTTTTACACCGCACTCAAGATTATTTCACTTATATGGCGGCATTGCCAGGCTTAGTGGGGGAGGAAACCGGGCTCATTGCCCGGAGGAAACCCCTGACCTTTGGCGAGTACCTGGCAACTGAGTAAAAAAATTGACTGCGCCGCATCGATGGAAGGTCTGTGTGGGAATGATCACTCTAGTCTAATCCACTGGACCAACGAGGCCCCCTCAAAAGTTATTGGAAACAATCAGTTGGAATAGAACATTATTATGGCACACAAGATTTTCTTAATGTGATAGCGATTTTGAATTGAATTGTCACACACTCACATGTATATCTCAGATTTGCTGAATGAATTAGGGAAGAGATGAAAATCAGTAAAAAAAACTACCCTATTTTACAAGGGATTGAGTTGGATTCAATTTTTACACTATTACTATGACAAAGGTATGGTTGTAAATTGTTACAAATCTAACTTACCTAGATCTTGGTGTTCTTGGAATAGTTTCACCTGTGAACAAAATAAGAAGCAAAATTCATAAATTAATCTACAGTCTTGATCAGGAGAGAGAAATTGTATTTCAATTCTATACTCAGTTCTTTATGTCCAGCATTTTTATTTGCATATTTCTTCCCTGCTTTCAGAGACTCACAATGTCATCTTAAAAACTTAATAGCAACATACAATGTACATGGGTATATTAAGTAACTGTTTGTGCCATTGACGCTTGTTGCTGAAGCTTTTGTTTCTATGTTGCCATCTGAGTCAACATTCCCCCATAATGACTAAGGGTTCAACTCAACCACTGCTTTTATCAGTCGGCATTTTACGGTCTTGTCATATTCAATTGGGATTAATCAAGCATGCCTTAATTTCATTTCAATGTTAAGTAAGTAAAATAACTACAAAAGTTTTAAAACTACATTCATGTTCACTATAACCGAGTCATGCTAATGCAAATTCTATTCATGTCCTGGTACAAATAATTCTAAAACCATAGACCATATTATGTTTAAATTAACTATAGTGAGATACAATACCTTAATTTAACATTAAACATCTGCACTATTCTATTGCAAGACAACTTCTACTGCTAAAGAATTTTAATATATAAACTGTATATTGAATATCAAACTTTAGTCTAATTGTATATGAAAGATGTCCAGTGGAATTTTAATTTCATTTCATAAAACGTGCAAATCAACAAACAACAGCAAACTGTCTAAAAATCAAGGCATGTCGTAACTCGTTAAGACTTATCTATATGTTATATGTGCACACATAAAAACACAGCCTATATATCATAAAACTCAGCATACAGCTGAAATAGTTATGTCAAACCACAACACTTTTTTCACATTGTATGGGTTTTATTTGTTTTAGTTATTATCAGAAGGCTTTCCTTTAACCATATGTTGATACAATCCACCTTGAAGTATCCCCATATATAGACTTTTGATAGACCTATATTCAGATGTCGGGACTTCTAATACCCATCTTGTCCGTAAACCTTATTTTCAAAGAAATGCTACATGTAGGCGCAGTTGACAAGTGACAAGCCTTTGTGGCTTATACTTTTCACTGCTGAACACTTTCCGCCCAATCATCCCCCCCCCCCTCAAATTCAAATTATACCATTGTCTGATTTTTTGATTTTCTAGTTGGCATAGAAAAAAAGTGCAGGTTAAATCTACATTTAAACAACGATCATGCCAATGGCACTTGATAGAAGATTTTTAATTCTTAACCCGTGTAAAAGACTGATTGAGTGTTATTCACACCCTAGATCGATTTAATATGATAGTGCTGCCCTATTTGTATCAATGGGAGGGGCTGTGCTGTACAGTCAGAGGTAACCCTCTTCACCCACCCCATGTTTTGTTGGTACTTGGCCGTTGTCATATCAAATGGGCCTTGATCCATTTGAGTAGGCAGGGATTTGGTAAATTATTTGAAATAAGGTGTCCAAACTGCAGTTTGATTATTTAGCAGATATCTCTGTTGAGTACATGAACATATTCAAAGAAGAAATATTTCTGAATGGCTCATTCGCTTGGGCAGGTAGCTGCATAAAACCCCATACCATTCTATCCCCCCCTTGTTGCACTCCCTATGGGTTCAATTTAATAGCTGGGAATCTATTAATCACGAAAAATCACTTCATGACAAAGTTTGAATTGAATGAACTGGTATTAGTGAAATACTCATGAGCACAACATCAATTATGTGATAAACATCTAAATGAAAAGTAAATACATGTCAACAACATCGATTCCAAAGGAAATGCAAAACTAGACATGCAACATTTAACATAGGCAGGGTGAAAAACGTAACAGCATGCTAAATACATGCTGGGTAACATTGGGGATTATGTAATCTTTGCAAACAGTGAAATGAGGTGCATGGGAACATGGTAATAACGTGGGAAAGGGGTTTATCACCAACCTTGATCTAGCAGAGAATGTTCTATGCTGAAAGCTTAACAAATAAATAACACCACTGTTTACTAAGGGCAGGTAAAAACCACTATAATATAAACTAGAACATTGGCAAAAATAATAAATTGACAAAACCTCCAAATTTGTTAGCCTTACTAAAACCAAGGGGATGAAATGAGCAAATTAGGAACAATCAAAAAGCTTGAATAAAGAAATTGTCATTTTAGAAAATTTTTATCTCAAATGATTTTCTTTTCAATTCAATTGGTTGTACAAAATCTACTCTATGATTCACCGCAAATTACATGTAGGGGCAATAACTCTGCTAAAAACTAGAATCTTTATTTATTACCACATTCATTGGTTAATTTGTTAAGGAATCTAGATCTGTAGATGATTTAGTACACAACATTTATATCTATAATCAATGCATCACTAAATGTTTCATCTTTCTACACACATGTTCATAATCTACTTCTATCATATTATTGGTTCGATAAAGTCATTGTAGTAGAAATGTTTCATCATTTAGCTTAATAAAGTTATTGTTCATGTAGTAGTTATGTTTCATAAAGAATGGATAATGAAAAAGTAAAATGACAAAGGAGGATATATTCAAATATACAAAGTAGGTATTGGATAACTTGGACAAGGCAAAGAAAGAAAACACATAAGTAAAGCAGAGGGAATGATGTTTGATTGATCGATTGATACGAGTTTTACGACAAGCTCAGGATAAAGTTATAAAGAAAGGGACCAGATGAAAAAGATGAATATTTAAAAAGATAAATTGTTTGTTTTTGTCTCAGTTTGTATACTTTAGATTCTGCTTTGTGATAAGGGGTAGTCAAGTAAAGGTCTAAGAAATGTTTGAAACACTCTTACTTACTAATTCCATACTAATGATAAAAAATTAAGACATCACCACATAGTTGTTTGTGAACAAACAACACAAGCTTTCGACACCTATACTGGTGTCTTCGTCAAGTGTCAGTTACACGTGATAAAAACACCGGTATAGGTGTTGAAAGTTCGTGTTGTTCACAAACTAACTAAATGTACATGGTCATGTGTTAATTTTTTATCATTAGTACATATAGGGCTACAAGTATGAAAATGATATACCTCAAATAAAAGGAGAATTCTGGGTAATGATCCATAACAATATGAAAATCTTACCTTTCCGACACCAGAGTGTTGCCCGAGTATCGTGCGTCAACTGACAATAGCCGTCGATTAAATCTGCGATATCTTCAGCGTCCATCAATGAATAACATGTAATGGTTAGGGGTTCTGAAGCACCTGCTATCTTTAATTGAAGCGCCCCCTTCTGGTCACCATCTAAGGCATGTGTTTGTATAGACTGAACTTGGTTAAAATCAGCCATGTGGGTTGGCTGAAATAAGAAGCAAATTTATGTGAAGGGAAAATAAACCAATTTATAAAATAGGGCTATCTTCAACAGATTGAACGAAAGGCTTAATTTTTTCCTTGAACAGAGAGGAGTTTGATTGATTTGATTTGATTTATTAACCAGAAATAAACGGGTACATAAAAGTTTACGATACAACACAATTAAACAAAGCAGGTAAAGAAAGTGATTAGAAAAGTGACATTCTGGTGGGAATAAAACCCAATGGGGCTTGATCTATCCCAGAAATAATGGTAATACTAAAAGATTGATTTATATCTTTAGGTGCACTCAATATTATTTCACTTATATAGTAGTGTTGCCACGTTTAGTGGCAGAAGGAAACAGGGCTTTTTGCTTAGAGGAAATCCCCAAACTTCAATGAGTACCTGACAACTCTCCCACATAGAGCGATCCAGTAAAAAAACTTAAAAATATTTCAATTTTTCTTGGACTTAGTGGGATTTGAGCCTGCGACCCATTGAAGGAGGCTTGCGTCATGGAGGTCTCCAGTCAGCATATGAAAATGAAATGTCACACTGATGCTATATGAAGAAGAGAAAAAGAAGGACAACTTACAGTCAAAGCCTTTTCAGTGAGATAACTAATTCCCACCTCTGGTCCAACAACCAGGTCTATAGATACACTCCAACCAGACTGAAACAAGAATCACACATCAACACATAAATAACACAAAGAAAACATAACAAACAAATCAAATCTTTCAAATTTTTAAGTGTGCAAATTAAAATAATGATCACTTATAAATAATAGCTTCTCTTTTTCAGATGATGTTTTTGATGTAGGTTGATTGATTGATATTTTACACCGCACTCAAGATTATTTCACTTATATAGTGGCATTGCCAGGTTTAGTGGGTGAGGAAACCCCCAACCTTTGGCGAGTACCTGGAAACTCTTCCACACACAGCGTTTTGATGCAGATGTTAACTCCATCAAGTCCTCATTTTGTACAGAGGTCAAATTGAATTTCTTACCATACAGGTACATCTAATTTACATGTAGTACAAACACTTAAGAAAAGTACATTTTTTTAAATTCAACAAGTATTGGTGATTGATTGATTTTTTATGCTCCATTCAAGATTATTTCCATTACAAAACAATGTTGCCAGGTGAATTAGATTGATTGTTTTGATGTTTTACGCCGCGCTCAATATCATTTCACTTATATGGCGGCGTTGCCAGTTTTATTGTGGGAGGAAACCGGGCTCTATGCCCGGAGGAACCATGTGAATTAGAGGAGGAAACCACACACTTAACCTTGCAAGGACCGGGCAACTCTTCCATGTATGGTGATCGAGACATACAATTGATTAAACTCGACTACTATTGAATCTAACCTTCATTCTTAACAGTACTCACCCCTAAGGCACACTTATATTTCTCCTGTTTGAAATCAAACACACTTAACAGGGCATCAAAGAATTTATACACACATTCTGATTCAGACAGATTAGCATATTGTTTGAAATGGTGCTGTATGGCTTTTCTCAGTTGTTTAGGCTGAAAAAACAAAATTAACAGGTTTTTGTCAGATGATATGAAGAAAAAAGTATACATACACAACAAAGTAGTAGAATGAAGTTTTTTTTATAGTTTTTCAAAGGCAAGCTGCAATCATCATCAGGGAAATTACTGAATTAGTGAGCAAATTGTTCCATTTCTTTATGTGGAATTTCAAATAGGACAATTCAAAATTTAACCGTAATATAATTAATGACACTAAAACACAAGGGCATAGGGAAAATCTTCTTGATAATACAACGGTGTAAAAAACAATCTTACCTTATATGTTTCTAAAACACTTTTTGGAAGGAATCTTTTTAAACCAACTTCTTTTTCTAAATATTCAAAATTGGATTTTTTATCCAAAGCCACTTGGGGCATATCTTTAAAAAATCGTCTGTCAAAAGATAAAATAATTATTTATACATAGATATCAAAGAATATACAGGTCTTTTTAAATATTCAAAGTAAATTTACTAGGTCAGGCGTCTATGGACATAGCCGAGGATTAAAGATACCAAATGAAATATTTTCTGGGTTTTCACTCGAACGACCTATGTGGGATGGTTGACAGTTACCACCGGATGGTCGTGGGTTTCCTCCGGGCATAGAGCCTGGTTTTCTCCCACAATAAAACTGGCAACGCCGCCGTATAAGTGAAAATATCTCGAGCACGGTGTAAAACATCAATCAATCAACCAAATGACGTTAAGTTGATAAAGTGTAATATTAATGTTTATGAACACTAAAACACACGGGCACGGAAAATATTACTGGCTAAAATAACCAAGCAATATATTAAGTGATATGAATTGGACTTACCTCATTTCTAAACAGCCTAGTCTTATAGTAATTTCAGGGTCTGCTTTCTCAGCTATATCTCTCATATAATCATTCCTCACCTGTTGAAAGAGAAACAATGATATCAGTAACAATTCAACACAGTTTTAAGTTAGATTTTTTTCTTGACAGCCTACTGATCACTATTAGATTTTTAAAAACTGTCAAAAATCTTCCACACTAACAGGGACTTGGGTGGCTCAGTCGGTTAGAGTGACAGTCCCTCAGTGTGGCACAGGCCTCCCATCGATGGGGTGCGAGATCGAATCCAACTCAAACTAAATAAAAATTTTAAAATTTCGGAGTGAACTTTCCACTCGAAGAGTTGCCAGGTACTCGTTAAGGTCTGGGGTTCCCTTTAGGAAAAGAGCCTCGTTTCCTTCCCACCAAACCTGGAAAAGTTGCCATATAAGTGATATAATCTTGAGTGCAGCGTAAAACATCAATGAATCAATCCACACTTACATGTACATGGAGGTAGTTTTTGACATAAGGGATTTCAGACTATAATTTGACAAGATTGACCAAAGATAGAAATAATACATGGAGATCAAAGTATTTCTCACCTGGTCGTACAGGTAGTAAAATGTGACCTTATCCCTGCCATAGAGCTCCTGGAAACTGGGTGGGAGGTACCGCACCCTTAACTCGTACCTGTACAGAACAGAATAAGACAGGCTACGGATACATATAG
This sequence comes from Lepidochitona cinerea, assembly GCA_963971465.1. Taxonomy (NCBI): domain Eukaryota; kingdom Metazoa; phylum Mollusca; class Polyplacophora; order Chitonida; family Tonicellidae; genus Lepidochitona; species Lepidochitona cinerea. The sequence goes on from OZ020556.1 coordinate 26,683,740, forward strand.
TCAATTCTACTGCAAGCCTCTACAGAATAACAACCACCACAAAACAAAAGAAAGCAAGTAAGGATGCAGAAAAAACCTATACTAGGAACGAACACTTACAGGTTTTAAGAACAACCATGGGCAACATTTTCTTATGTGCGTTAAGTGTGTTGTAGAACATGTACTTAATTAGTCTGACCAAAAAGAAAATTAAATTTCAGGCGCAGCACATAAAAAATTCAATGCTACATTTATCGACGTACGCTTATTATGAATGTTTATTAGCTCAGTGACATATGGTATTAAACACCCCCTCTGTCGAAAGTGGTGCATGATATCACTTTTGATGAGTTTTTTCAGAGTAGTTACGAAAAAATCCTTTTTTTCACTACTAGGGCACCTACACGAAAGTTATTTTATCTTCTGTTTTTCAAATATGCTGTATACAAAGACAAACAAGAATTAATCCCTGTTTATAAACTATTATTAAACAAAGAGTGAATGTTACCAATATAGTTCAATTTTGATTTAAATTTGGGCTTCCATCTTGACTACTTTGGCAGGTTCCTTTATCAGCGTTGAAAGTGAGGAATCTCTTTCCACAAAACGATAAATTCAACTGAGAGTTGGGAGCCAATGTATCATGATGACAATTAAACCTATTTTATATCAGGAATTAATAGGTTGGGTAGCCGTGTTTGTCCATAGTTAAGAGTTTGAAAAACAAAGTACATGAAATCATTTTAGACTCACTTACAAAATGTATAATTACAAAATGTAGACTTATTTGGCACAATTTTAATCAATCTAAGTTAGTCTGAAATGATGTAAGGTAATTTTGTCCAATTCCTAGAATCATATGAACCATAATTCATATATTTATTTTTACACCTTGTTTGATCTGACTGTTCTTTATAAAATTATGGATTATTTAAATATTTTGAAGCAAAACAAAAGCCAACTAAGTAAAGTCAACAGGTTTTTTTTAAATGATAATGAGGACTGAATTATTATCAATTAAGTTAAAAACAAGTATAGAAATTAATAGACAATGAGAGGTAAAAGTAAAAACAAATTCAAACATTTTTAAGAAATAATGGTAAATTCATTACCAATAAAACTAGTTTAAACGTCTTCATTATTTATGATTCGCTAAAATATTTTTCCGCATTTCAACTGTAACAATTCAGATTAAAGCTGCTAGATAGTTATGAAAGGTGTATAGCTGGTTACTATAAGAGATGATAAAATAAAAAAAAAACATTGTTTAGTAATCAATTGAGTGAAGAAACTGCCTAGAAGCCTGTGATTGTTAGTATGTCATTCTGTATAGTTACCTCCATTCTTCATGTGGATGTAAAACTTCATATTTTTGTAGCACCTGGTACATAGTCAAATCATTATGTAACCAAAAAGTTTCTCTTGTGACCGCATGGACCAATCGCAAAGCGTAACATCCTGCGTAAAATCGTTCTCCCGCTGCTAGTCGGCCAACCACTAACTTGATGATGTCCTATGAAGAAGCAAATCAGATTGATTTATTGGTTGGAGTTAATTATACCATATATATGAAAGATATTCAACTATTACATGCACATGTATAATTCATCAGAAAAATATCATCAATAAATCAGTAGAGTCCATTTTTCTATTAAAAACATACCTACGTGATCATGTACACATACAGTACTACTGGAAACATATCGTCCAGATTAATATTTTGATCAGCCCATCCATTACTTTAAGTGGCATGAGCTGCCAAAATTCAACTTATTTTATTTATTCTGAGTGAGAAGAAAACTTGAGCGTGTAGAACAACTATAGGAAAAAGGACAAATTCAGTGTCTTTGTTCCTTATAAAAACTACTTTACCAAGATTGATATCAAAAGAAAGCTCTCATTTCATACTTTTTATTTTTATTAAAAACAGAGAACATTAGCTAATCCAGTATCAACAAACCTATATTTGGCCCTATACCCTATATTTGGCAGCTCATGCCCCTTTAATTCTCTCAGAATTTTGCTTTCATTTTGAAAAAATAAATTAGCCCAGCTTATCTTTTGCCACATGTAATGTTACTGCATGGTGAGCAGACATAGTTTGTTCTTTTTTCAACAAAGACAATCATTAATTCCACAAAATAGATCAATAATAATTCAAAGACATACAAAAGCCATGTTCATGATATTATGACAGACTTGCTTGAGGGATTTTTGATTTATGTGTGTAATATTGCATGGGGGACATTCCCATCAGTATTCACAGTGGGGAATATTCAATAGACAGGCTTGATAATATAGTGGATGATAAATGACAAAATTATGTATAGAGAATATATAAATGTAACAATACTTCTAACAGTGTCTAATGTTAATTTTTAATGTTAGTCATCAGATCCTTTTATGTTATTAGGAAGTGAGAGGACATGTCCGTAAACCAGTGAAATGACCCTCCCCCCCCCTTTCCCAATATTGTAGCTAAATATGACAAGATAGTATCCTTAAAGGATTGATTGAGGTATATGACATAAATAAGGCAAAGTCTCAATGTACCCTTAATAGTTACCCTGTTTTGGTTTGCCACCATATTGGTTTAGAGGTCATAAGCAGTAATCAAAGGTTGTCAAATTAAATCCTGTGGCAACTTTTCCAGCATCTACTTATAATAATTTGCGAAGACCGCGGACAGTCAACTTAAGCTTCTTTTAATTGCAAAATTAACCAAATTCAGACTGGTCAAATCATAAAGAAACCTAAATAGCCTTTATTTCATATAATTGCCCCCCTTACATCCACCCAATGTAATTAATACTCCTTTTATTGACCCTTCTTATTATGACCTTTCTATCCATCCTCAGCCAGTATGGCTGAAGTCCATTTAATCCCATGCTTGTTGAAGCAGAAAAAACCATTGGTGCCCGGATTGGTCTATAAATCAATACATGGTCAAGATAGCAATTCTATTTGGTGTGAGGATTGGGCAAGGCTGGGGTTCTGTACAGCACTAGGTGGTATATCTTCACTTAATGCATTAACCAAACATACGTTGCTTGAACTGAGAACAGAACAAGATCTATTGATTGATTGACGGGAGTTTTACCTATGCTCCCCATCTGAATGAACTGAAATAGGGATCTGACTACCGATGTTGTAAAAATATCGTGAAGACCCATACACAACACTTATTATCGTAAATTATCGTAAATGTGTGAATTTCTGCAGCTCATGCTAAACATGATATAGACTAGACATCACATATTTCAACAATTATTAGGTTCCAAAAAAATTTCAGACGTAAAATAAATGCATAGCATTAAAAAATTCTTATAAATGTTACATCTAAGTACACCTTTTTTGTAGCTAGCCATATTGTCTATCCAAATCCAAAATTAATGTCCCTGGACGAAGACCCATTTTAAGTCTGTGTGAATTGAAATGGTAATAGGCTGGGAATGGAACTGTACAAATTGCTTTAGGCATGCAAATGAAAATGTTAGCCTGGAAGTCCATGCGGCTAGCATGGTGCCATACCCTGTGGCCAACTTAACGATCACGACACGATCTGGCTTTTAATTTCAATGGTGTATAGCCAGGGGCTAAAAGTTTGCCCCCTATGGAATCACTTGAGTAAGGGAGATTAAAGACTAAGCAATATACCTGTGTACGGTACATATAAATTACATCTTTACATAACGACACAAAGATAAACGTATGGGGGGTTAAATACATATTCTGTTAAGATAGTTAAATATTGCAGGATAATAACTTGGTCATTTTTCAGTTAACAGTGCTACATTAGGGCAAAATGGGATCATTTGTTTCCAGTAAACTGGCTTTTGTTTAGAAGCCACAGAATCAGGTTGAATATTAACAATGGTTTCTAACTATTCCTTGTGTCAACATAAAGCTTTTGTTAAAAACTGCTCACACAGGTTCAATTTTATTTGAATTTCTCCGTAGTGAATAAATTAGTATCACAAAAATAGGTTTAATACAAAAGCATGTATTTGGTCAGTACACTATGTGATTGGACCACCCTATGTTGCAGATGACATTTTAACAATTCTCCTATTCTAACCTGTAGAAACCACTGGACAATAATGCACAAAACAAAGAGCTACATTGACAGAAATCAAGACGACAGGTCCTGGGAACATAGTGGAACAGTATGGTCAATCCCAGCACCACTCTCCCTACCAAATGCATTTAACCATTAACTCTGCATTCACTTCCTCTAATGAAGTGTGGCAGAGGTATTTTGATAGCATGGAGAACAATGGTCCCAGCTGGTAGAGGTACCTCATCACAATGACCAGGTTTCCTACACCAATTACAACTAACCACTAGTCAATAGTACCGGGAAATGATCCCATCTGTCAAACCACAGGTCTTCACAGGCCGACACAAATTAATAGCTTTTCTAATCATTAAAGAATTATTCTTTTTTAAAGGGACTGAATAGACTTGTGATAAAGACAAATGGGTCAATATTTAGAAACGACTTCATAAAGCCTATATTGAATCTTGATACTTCACAATTAACCTCACAAATTTCAAGCATAAACAGAATGAAACACATAAAATCCTTGTTGGATATTTAATAACAATTTCCAGGTGATTTTTTTGACAAGATCCAAAGATCTTTGGTATAAGAATTTTTTGTGTGTTATACTATAAGGAATGGACATTTATATAAAAGTTTCAAAGAATGTTGATAGCATCAAAATGTTGGTGTAGTCAAAATGGAAAGGTTACAGCTAAAATTTTGAAATAATTCCTGAAAATCTTACAAGGAATTCAATGAATAAATAAATCAAGGCCAGAGGGAGAATGAGGCCTTATTGGCAACAGCTTCACTAGCAGCTTACTATGAACTATTAGTTACAGGGTTTGTTCGAAATTTGTTTATTATCTAGACCTTTTTTATTGAAATATACTGTTTGTAGATTGCAGAAAGGAAACTGGGAACAATGATTTTTAATGTGACAAGTGTCTAGACATGACACCATAAGCCATATATGGTAGTCGATCTGTTTTCATAAGCAACGAGATGGATATGGAAAAATTCAAGGTCTGGTTTAAACCAATCAAAAGGTAATATTCTGTATGAGGTGGGATAAATGTACATACATGGTCTGCTCTGTGTTTCAATTTTGTTTCCCTAGAAGCTCCATTATAAATAACTCAATCTTATATCTCCAACACACATCATACTGAACTAACATACCTTTACATCTGTGGCATCCCCATATTTAACCATATTAAACCCTCCATTGGGCAGGTGAACTTTTAATATTGACCTCTCCATGAGGAATTCTCTGACCTTGGGGTCAACTTCAGGTTCAAGGTCCCTCCTGGTGTCAAGGTCAGATGGCTCAGTACATGGATCACAGTCAGTGTCTTGGATCAATTGCCATATCTTGCTCCATCTTGCAATCTAGAAATAGTAGAAAAAGAATAATTATAATGTAATCAAAAGTAGTAATAACAATAGCAACATGGGGACCATAGAAGAACTATTGATTAAAATGCTTTGCATACATTAGCAGTCCAGGATTAAACTATGTTCATACTAATGACCTGTATTCAGGACAGATATTAAGTAAACATGTACATAATGTTCGGGTAGGTAATTAAATTAGAGAAGGCTTTGTATCTTGATGGTCGCCAAACCTACATGAGCATATACAAATGTTTCTTCTAATACTACCAAGCTTAAGCAGTAATCTTAACCTTGATGATTGTCCACACTGAAGTCATGTCAGATTCCAAGAAGCCAACACAGATCTATCAACTAGTTTGTATAATCCAAAGGCCCTTTGCTCTTTGTGGATGCATTGCCGCAAAGTTTTGTTGGCACTGGGAGAACATTAAGCTTCAGAATTATGAATAGCAAATTGAAAGACTGGTATGGACATTTTAAAAACTATCACTGAACTGGTCTGGAAATTGTTTTTCACACACAAGTCCTGACATTGAAATTACAGCTATTCAGATTGTGAGAATGAAGGTTGCCTCCTTTGGGTCATTTATTAACATAGTCCATAGAATGTTGCTTCTGTAGAACACTTTCTGGTATTGGAATAGCAGCAAATTAACATAGACGAAAGGGTTCAATTGTTAGTCATTTTTTGAAGAAATATCGAGGAAATTTTTATTGCCAAATGGAGCTTTTACTTCCATGTAGCATATCGTGGCATTGGAATAGTAAGTACCTAATTAATGAAGGAAGGTGCAATTGATAGGTTCACCTTCAAATATTTTTTGTTGAATACAAATGTTTCCCTTAATACTCTTTATATACATTCCAGGTATTGGGAGAGCATACAGACAAAACTATGGGTAAGGGTGGTAAAATGTCCCTGAAATGTATATGGTACACAGGGTTTTATCTTTCAAGTATCGGTATCCTTGAAATGACAAAGGTAGACAGCATTTTCCTTCAATAGAACACATCTTGGAATTGCAATAAGAGAAGAATCATTAAGGTATACAGCATTTTTCTTCAATATCGCATATCCTGACATTGGAATAACAGTCAAGAAGAATCATTGAAATGACTAAGTTAGACAACATTTTCCTTCAATAGATTGATTGATTGATTGATTGTTTGGTGTTTTACGCCGCACTCAAGATTATTTCACTTATATGGCGGCGTTGCCAGTTTTATTGTGGGAGGAAACCGGGCTCTGTGCCCGGAGGAAACCCACGACCTTCCGCTGGTAACTGGCAACCATCCCACATAGGTCGTTCGAGTGAATACCCAGTCAGAAAATTTTCCAATTTTTGGACTGAGTGGGATTCGAACCCGCGACCCATTGGTGGAAGGCTGTTTGGATTGAGCGTCCAACGCTCTACCTACTGAGCCACGGAGGCCCCCCTTCAATAGGACACATCTTAGCATTGCAATAACTCAAAAAGAATCATTGAAATGACTAAGATAGACAGCATTTTCCTTCAATAGAACACATCTTGGCATTGCAATAAGAGCCAAGAGAAGAATCATTGAAATGGCTACGATAGACAGCATTTTCCTTCAATATAACACATCTTGGCATTGCAATAAGAGCCAAGAGATTGGTTGATTGATATGGCTACAATAGACAGCGTTTTTCTTCAATATAACACATCCTGACATTGCAATAAGAGCCAAGAGAAAAAGCATTGAAATGACTAAGATAGACAACACTTTCCTTCAATATAACACATCCTGACATTGCAATAAGAGCCAAGAGGGATCATTCAAATGACAAAGATAGACAACATTTTCCTTCAATATAACAAATCCTGACATTGGAATAACAGTCAAGAACAATCATTGAAATGACTGACTGCACGTTCCTGACATTGCAATAAGAGTCAAGAGAAGAATCAGCGAAATAGCTAAAGTAGACAGCATTTTCCTTCAATATACCACATCTTGGCATTGCAATAAGAGTCAAGAGAAGAATCATTGAAATAGCTAAGGTAGACAGACGATAAGAGTCAAGAGAAGAATCATTGAAATGACTGTCACTACGGTAGACAGCATTTTCCTTCAATAGAACACATCTTGGTATTGCAATAACTCAAGAAGAATCATTGAAATGACTTGAGATAGACAGCATTTTCCTTCAATATAACACATCTTGGCATTGCAATAAGAGTCAAGAGGGATCATTCAAATGACTAAGATAGACAACATTTTCCTTCAATATAACAAATCCTTACATTGGAATAAGTCAAGAAGAGTCATTGAAATAGCTAAGGTAGACTACACTTTCCTGACATTGGAATAACAGTCAAGAGAAGAATCAGCGAAATAGCTAAAGTAGACAGCATTTTCCTTCAATATAACACATCTTGGCATTGCAATAAGAGTTGAGAAGAAGCATTGAAATGGCTAAGGTAGACTGCACTTTCCTGCCATTGGAATAGCTGGTAATTAAGGCGAGTAAGGTTGCCAAGGAGGAGGATTCTGTATGGTTAGGGTCATAGGAGGCTGTAGAGACAGAGAGATAAGCAGAAAGAGAAACCAGATCTCACTCACATCCTTTCATTTTATCAGTATGTCCCATCAACTACACTGCCCTAAGCAGACTTATTTACATGTGTCAAATCTACACTAGCCCATGTGCATGTAAACTATCAGAGAGCTAGTATACAGAACAAGCACTTCTTACATACCAGTCACTATATACACATTCCAAAACATCTTATACTTGCCAAATAGAGCTGCAACATTTACAAATTTATTCTGCAGTAATATGACACTATAAAATCTTCAAGTTTCCTGTTACATAAGTAAAATGTACTATATTTAGTTTCTCAGAGGTTGGCTTTAATAATATTCAGATATTTTTTTCCCCCACAATTCCAGGTGCAAATGGATGATTAATTGTTTTGAGTGAAACAACACTCAATATTGTTCCACTTCTATGTATGGCATCACTTGCCAGTGATAGATCCACTTACTCTATATTTAACAACCTAAATGCTATGTTAACAAATAAATTCAAACCAATACATGGGAAATTTCCTGATAAAAAAAATTAATTAAAATCAAGTTTAATTAATTGTCGGAATACCTATACCAATTCCATCTACAGCAAGACAGGGTGTGTTCATGGATGCACCTGCTGAGAGAAAGCATTGAGATATCAGCAGGAAAGTGTAAGGTGCTTGCAATGAAGAAGGTACCTGTCTACAGCCAGATGGATCTATATGCACAAAGACTCCAAAACACAGACCTAATTGGCCATTGTACCAAGAACAAGCATGTCCCAAGAATCAAAACATCTTCAGCAAAACAACAATGGAAAAGCAGAATTGAAACTTACAAAAATGCCACATGCTTGAGAGATGTACACAGTACTGTGTTGAAAATGCTTGTTGGAATTCCTTGTAGACTCTCCCTTCTAGGAGTCTATCTGTATGCAGCACTAGTATTTTCCCACAGTCGAGAACAATATGAGGTGGTGGAGAGCAGAGACAGTGCAGCTGTCTACCCAGGCATGCTGCTTCAAGGTCTTAGGGGAACAGCAAGAACCGTAGCCTGGTGGAAATTTGACTCATTTCTCAACTCTACAAGAACACCATGCTTTAAGAGCAGACAAGGAAACAGATTCCTTGAAAGACATTGAATTCCAGGCTCAATTCCACTGACAGATATAGGGCCAATATTTGCCATACACACACCTCAATATTGAACTAATTTCCTGCAGCTGCATTTAATATTGGCTGTGAAATTATTTAAGATGGATCTATATACAATAACATGTAGGTAAAATGTTTCCATTTAAAAGAATGTTGATATAAATCTTTTATATTTTATTGAACAAAACAGAAATCAATGTGATGCTAAGATACTATATATGCAGTTCTTTGCAATAATGTAGAACAGTGTACAAAGTGTTCTAGAGGCCCCAGAATATTTTGTAGTTAATAAAATATTAACATTTCAATGCTCATATTTTCATTTAAAAAATAAATCAAGGTATTGTTTACTCACACATGTGGCTCATCATGAGCAGTAAAAGGTTGGAACATGTAATAACATGGAATTGTTGCAGATTTATCAGTCAACCAAATGTATGGTCGGTTATAGTATCACAGGTCAAACATTTGAAAATTGTCAAAACGGTACCATTTTTATGTTATCCCATCTAAATTATAATCTCCTTGTTGTTGAATATTTGAATTCTTTAAGCTTCTGTAACGTGTTGAATACATTTTGGATTGTTGGCATTTGCAGACAATTTTATACGTTTCTAAACGATACTCTGCGATGGTTTAAGGTCCTGGTAATTGGCCTGGATAGGAATGTTACGACGCGCAGCAGGATTTGAAATCCTTCATTTTGTCTCATCCCCTGTCTGACAGTTATTGATTTTAAGACTGGGTTTTTTTTTCTTCTCAGTTCATTCCAACAAAGGCTAAGATGTGAAGAAATGCTTCCCTGGTATCAGACATGAAGAAAACCAGATCTTAATGGTTGGGAGATACCAGTATTTGAGAAGCACAATCCATACCTCATATTATCACTCTTATTACACACTGTAGGTTATTCCTCATATCAAGCCCCATCAGATAGTGAGATGGAGATACCATAACTGTTACATGTCATCATTCGAATAAAAAAAATGAAAATAATTCTGATCCAAAAATAAAGTCAATGTTATGAAGGCCAAGAAATACAATCAGCATATATATCATATTATTTATGAACACTAAAACACACAGGCACAGGGAAAATCTTCTTGTCTAAAATAACACAGACAAGTTTCTAATTGTGTTAAAAACGGGTATATCATTTAGACCTTTATACCCCATCATAAATTGTTGTAATAAACTAAACCTAGGATATTTCATATTATTGCCACTGAATAAAAACATGACACACATGAATAAGCAAACAATTCCAACCTAAAATGTTTTAGATAAATCTAACAAACAAGAATTGAATAATGCTTTGCGATATCACACAAGCACATGTTATTTCAAACACTTTTTCGTAATTTGCGTGATTAGCATTGTATTGCTCCAGAATTTATTGACTGGCAGAAAATCCCTTTAATATTGCGTTTAAGATTGAACCATTGAAGATGATTGATGTTTAGCGCCACAATCAAGATTATTTCACTTATACGGGGAGAGGGGGGAAACCAGGCTCTTTGACAGGAAGATTAGAAACACCAACATTCTACCTGGTAACTCTTCTACACACAGTGATCGAGCCCATCAATGAAACATTTAACGTTAAAAAAAATTTTTTAAACTTTAGTTATCGAAGTGTACATGCATGTGAAAAATCCAAACATGTACAATTGAAACATGTTTTCTAACCCCAGAGCATGTGTCAGGTCATTATCAAGGAAACCAAACCTTGGTTTTTTCCTGTCCTTTAAAAGTATCCCTGTTTACCACTACTATAGGCCCATCAACACATAAGGGATGATGAGGACATACCTAACTTGTCAGTATAAAAACACACACCCTCGTTCTCCCTTTAATGATGGCTTCAACTGTCACAGACCATAATGTCAGGAATGTAGGCAAGATACATGTTTTCTCCATTTGACTGACAAGGAGGCTCTCTACCCATGGGCTTCAAAAATACCAGAAACATCAATCACTAAACAGCATTGGATATTCCAATAAATGCCTCCTTTTTTTTACCTTGACTTTCAACATTATTTCAGTGTTATTGTGGGGATTCTGCAAGAATGGGTAGGTGAACATTGCAAATTACTTTTTTTTTATAAAGAAAAAAAAGGTTCTCTATTATATACAGTTACCACTGCCTAAACAAAGAGGCATCATTCTTATGCAAGAGAAATTGATACAGTTCAATATTTACTGTATAAAGCAAAAGATGTTTAATAAGCAGTAGTACATAGGGCAACAAGTCACCTCAACATTTTAAGAACCCGGGGGCGGGCGCTGTATCAGAAGTGTGCTAATATGTTTGTGATTGTATAAATCAAATCAATATTTAACATTCTAATATATAACAAAATATTTCATGGAGAGATTTACTAAATAAAGCCAAAACCCTTGTCTGTCTTCAACATAATGAAATATCATGGCTTTTGATTTTATACAACCACCTATGACTCAGACTGGATATAAAGGTCTAAATGACATACCCCCTTTTAACACAACTAGAAACTTGTCTCCAGTGTTTTCCTTGTGCCTGTGTGTTTGAGAGTTCAGGGGGGGGGGGGGGGGGGGGGCATTAACAGAGAGGTCAAGACCTAATAAATCTTGGTAGATGTGAAATATTTAACAAACCTGTTATTAAGCAGACAGTAATCTGAGGTCAAGGTAACCCGGGGCCAATACAGACCATTATCAGCCCTGTTAGCAGACCAACAATCCACTAAACACTGATCAATACAAAGACAGCTCAGGCAAGACTTGAGATGTATCCCTATATGTACTGTCTGCATTTTAACAGGAAGTCTTATTAATAACATCCTTTATTATTAACATTTGCCCTGTATCCATAACAATAACATGATCTGACCAGAAAAAAAAAAATTGCAAAACAAACTGATGGATTGATTTCTTACGCTGCACTTAATACTAGTATTTCACTATACGCGTGCACAGTGAACTTAATAAGCAGGCCAATCAAGTGAAAACCAAATTAATTTTTTTTCTTGCAATATTTTCTTTGGACAGAGTAGGATTTGAACCCCCAACCCTTGGATAGTTTAAATAGATCATTGTTATCTATTTATGAACACTAAAGTAAAACACACGGGCACAGGGAAAATCTTCTTGTCTAAAATAACCATGGAGACAAGTTTCTAATTGTGTTAAAAAGAGGTATATCAGACATTGTTATATCATTGTTATCTAGGTGTGTTGACATTTGTGCTCCTACAGTTAAAGCTAACTTTCATATTGAACATTGGCCTTTAGAATGAAACATGAAGGAGTCAACGATTACCAGGCCCAAAGGGCTGCATATACCAAATATCTTACAACTGTGATAGAAGTACTATTGGTGAAACCTACTCACCCCTCAGTGTGTGAATCAGAGCATCAGCCCTCTGCTCAGAAATTAGATGGAAAATCTACATTATGGAAACATATTTCTACTATTGACCATGTAATAAACTGGAATAAAACTAAGATAATGTTGCCCAGCCAAAATGCTTGGAAACAAAGAAACTGGAGCCCTACCCTTCAAGCCCTTTCTCAATCAGACCAAGGCGTTTTCCTACATGTACCATTCGTTGATGATTCATTAATTATAACTCACCTAAAGAAGGCAATCCTAACGCACTCAGTTTTACACTCCCACCCCTCAAATACACACACAAAGTCTTAAACCAAAAAACCTCATACGGTCAAACAGTGATAAAAGCAATTTAGAAATCTTTCATTCACATGTTGTTACAAATGAAGTCAAAAGTTAAGAATACTGCCGGCAATCCTTGACAATGTCAAACCCCTAGATCATATTTAACATGGGTAATACACTTCCCTTACAATTCAATGTGTAGTGTCAATGGTAGCTCTAGTCACATCACTCGACACACAACCATCTATGGGCTCTGTCAACATGCCAATCACACAGTTTATGCTTCTTCATTCAGGATGGGTGCCGCAAGCCAAACCATTCATATGTTCCATCAAGCGCACGTGCAATGCATGACAGGCGCTTTAAAATGCATACAGCATTTCCATCAATGATGCCGCAAACAAGAATTGATTTTTTTCCACTTGGTTTTCCCATAATGAAGTTCTCAGTGTCCCTTTGTAACTGAATGGCCTGACATTTTACATCAGTGGACAGAGCCTCTCATTCACACATAGAGTGTAATAAAACTAATGACCTTCACATTGGCATTTGCCATTACAAAGGCAGCAAAAGCAAGGGTATAAACAAAACATCAACAAATTAAAAATAATTTAAAATAAAACTACTAATTAATCCATGCCTTCGAAAACATAATTGATGGACCTTTTGTTTTACTATGAATAAAAAAAATCATTCATTTTTTCATCATAACTAATTATTTCAATTTGGATAGGCCTATACATCATATTTATGTCTGCCAGTTAACAAATTCATAGAAATGTTGTTGATCTGAATACCTGAATAGAAAAGTAAATATATCCAGGAATCAAAACATTTGGCAATAAGTGAAAAAAACAGCTTGTTGTGTTTTTTTAAATAAATTATAACAGAAAAGATGAAGTATCTTGAGTCCTAGTTTTATTAATCAGAAATAAAACTTAAGTTCTAAAGACAGAAGTTGAGCACAGGGTATGAATTCAAAAATGTCAATATAATGCTGCATCTTGTAGTAATATATTCAAAGCTGGATAAAACCCTTGATAATATGCATGTGGGTATTATAATAATAGAATGACATCCTGTTTCTAAACCAGATGATATGTGCCAGAATAAAAGAATAATAAACAGAAACTCAGTTCTTAGCCTCTATGCATTTATTACTGACATGAACACTACCAGTACCTGACCCTGGGGCTAGCTAGCTACCTGTCCAAGTTGACAGAAGAAAGAACGGTGGTTTTCAGCATACATGTAACTAATGCCCCTTACCAAACTTTTTTTTTCTCAACTAAAATGGGGGACCAGAGGTTTGTTTGACAAAATAGCTGCATCATAAAAAGCCTAGTTGCAACTAGGAAGTAAAGCATTGTAAAACAGGTCTAGGGTTTTATAATGTCATCAAGACATGGCAAATCAGCACTTTTCTAAGGTCAGGAAATAAAGGAATGTAGATCTGAAAGTGGCATGAGCTGGCAAATATAGATAGATTGATGTTTGACGCCGCACTCAAGATTATTTCACTTATATGTCGACGTTGCCAGGTTTAATGGGGGAGGAAACCGAGCTCACTGCCCAACAGAGTACCTGGCAATTCTTCCACACATGGCGACCAAGTTTTTATTTGGTCCAAGTGTGATTTAAAACCGCGCCGCATCGATGGAAGGTCTGTGTGGGAATGAAGGACGATCACTCTAACCCGATGGACCACAGCAAATATGGAGATGGAGTTCATTTCAGATTTGTGGTAGATTTTTAAGCAACAAACACGTTTTTTTTTAAGTTTAAATCGCTATTTGCACGCATCTTTGGTTAAAACAAGTGACTGAATTAAAAATATTTTTAACTTCATTGTCAATTGTTTCGTAATTCAAGATACTAAAAATGCTGAACTTCTCTTGACAATCAGAATATATAGAAAAAATTTGAATTTTGGCAGCTCATTTAATTTTAATTTTCAGTTCAAAGTGGTAGAAACATATTATATGTTGCACTGAACTGTCGAAGTAGAAACATAAGCAAGCTTATTTCTATAGAAGATCACGACAAGCAGTAGATAAATCTGCCTGGTGACATTTTCTATATGGCCTACATTATAAATCCTATGCTAAACATTCATGGGATGACAATAAAAAACCTGGTTATTTCTATTTGAGCCAGACACTTCACACAAGTGGGGCAAATCCCAATGACTTTGGTCAACAAGGTGAGATGACCAGTGGCTACTTGAAGCTAGCTTTCATACTTGAAGTTAACATGTGTTTACATAGAGTTGTTCAGGTTAAGTTTGCAGAAATATCTGCACAGAAGTAGGCCAGTCAGTATATAAAAGGAGGATAAGCTGGTAAAATGGGATTGTTAATATAAACTTATTCTCCTGTTCACTAACAGTAGTGAGCTGCAAAACCACACCAGTGACAATCTCTTGGCAAAACAGGGCAATAAAAACAAATACTCACACCCTTATCCTCTCCAACCAGTGGCTATGAATTGTGGTAAAGACTATCCCATTTAGAGGTACCTGGCTCATGGGGTGGGCAGAGTAAAACATAAAACATGATATACCATGCCTCTAGTCCCAGTGCTCAGTGAACTTAACCTGGCAGGCATCCTCGCTAGCACACCCACACATCTGATAACCCCACAGGAGAGCCTCAAATCAGTGAGCATGGCTTGGCTATGTTCAATGATGCAGAAAGACATTCATTTCTCTTTACAAACACAATGACTTTTCCTGGGTTTTTTTTTTACATGTTCACATTTTTTTTAAATCAGTCTAAAAATGCCATAAACTAGCCAGTGTGTCTACAACTTACTACAAAGATGTCCAATAAAATATTCATGGAAATCAAACAGAATACATATATATAAAACTTATATCACAAATAACCAGTAAGGTCCACTTACAGTGACATAAGCTGCCAAATTGTTGATATTTTTTTTTTTTCAGTTAAAAACTTAAAAGAATGCAGAAATATGGAATATTTTTCTTAAGTAATGCAATTGACAAGCTTTTTAGTGCTACTAGTCTCAAGAATGTACGGTAGTTAGCAAATGGTATTCCTTATTTAAGAAATAATTTATTGACAAAACACATTTTTTTTCACAAAATTATTTAATTTGAATAGAGCGAATAAACATATTGATCACCTATGGTTAAAACTATTATCTTAATACTAGTATCATAATTTGAATGACCTTACAAGTTACAACATCTTTCGGTCTTTAAAACAAGACAATGGAGAAACTTCTTTATCGACGAGACAAAGAATTAACACACCGTTGCACAAAAACGCTTGAAAAACTACGTTATCTTGGCTGTGTTACCTATGAATAGAACGCTAAACACACGCATACATAATATGTGATGTCAGATAACGAGATAAACAATCAATACCTGTAATTAGAAATATTACAGGTGTTATCAAGTTAACACTTCAGGGACAAATGGTTTTTCACCTAACATCCATTTCCTCGTTAGATAAAAACACATGCTTATTAAGTACACAAGTTGTAATCAGGTTTAACTAAAGTTATAGAAATTTATTCAGAAATCTAACGGAAGATTTATAGAAAGACAGGTACCAAAGGAAATTTTGATGTATCAAGATTTATTCCATTTTTTAACCCAATTTGAAACCATTTAATGATATTTTACACCGCACTCAAAATAGTTTCAATCAAAATGACAGTGTTTAAAAGGTTAAACGAAGGGTATTGGGATAAAAACCCAGGCTCTTTACCCCTGACCTTCAGCAAGTTCCTGGAAACCTTTCTACATAGAACAATTCAGTGGAAAACCCACTTGGAATTTGTAATTATTTTCTTTCTACTAAATGAACACTGCAAGATGATTCAAACATGTATATTCTGTCAACATGAGAGACTATCTCTCTGCCAAGTAATGACAACAACAAGGTTCTCTATCTTTAAAAGAAAAGGTGGCTTAGATGACCAAAGGTCACCTCATAAATAAATGAAAATTTGTTTTGTTAGGTCACCTAAAAATATTTAAATCTCTTAAATAAGATGACGTAGCCTTATTTTTTTAGGGAAGAAAGATGTCTTTATCACTCATGGTCCCCCACCCCTCCCCATGTGTAAAATGATTAGGATTCGAATCCATTATCCAAGGACATCTCTGATAAGTAACACTGGGGAATGGTGAACATCATTCATCGTAACCTTTTCAGTACACCACCTTTTAAAGTACTGTATCTGTGTTTATACTGTATGCAGTGTAAGCTTGGATTTTTACTTAGAATACAAGTTATTGGCTGGAAGTAATAAGGGAGAGGCTGCAGAGAATATAAAAACTATCCAATAACAACATACAACTTTCAAGAAATTTAATACTGTGCCATACGATAATTGGCAACGAAAAACGAGATCCTTGCAGATGTCAAACAGAACATGTTTGACAGATAGAGAAGGGATAAATTATGTGTAGATTTTCCAAAATAAACCATAAGCATGGGGAATACCTGTCATGTAAAACTAAATACTTTAATACTCTTTAATAACAAAAGAATATTGCACATTTTTTTTAGGAAAACAAATTTATAACATGTATGGTATGATTGTTTTATACAAAATTCCCAAAGATTTTTTTGCCTCATTACTAGTTTTGTAAAAAGAAACCATATTCTACTAGTTCTGTCCAGTGGAGCCCCTAAACTTGTTAATTCTTGGAAACAATATCAATTACATGTAAGTATATTAAGTGTGAAAGTGGACAATCAGAAAGTGTCAAGAGAAAGTTAAACATGTGATGTGAAGAACAAATGCAAAGGAGTAAAACATGTGTAATATCAACTTACGCCTAATTTTATATATACTTATGATCACTCCATCTGCCAGTAATGTTAAAATAGCGTAGTTTAGTGACATCACAATACTTAACTACTGACCGGTCACTACTTGATACGCTACTTTTGGGGCGAGTTTTAAAGAGGTTTTACTGCAGTCAGATGACAGAAAAATCGGTAGGTATAAACTATGTTTGAGTTACCCTGGTTATGTAAAAAAAAAATGGGATAGTTTGGGAATGTAACCAACTTGCTGCTGCGGGTACCACTTCGCAAACAACACTCAGGAAAAACTTTGTTTGACGCTGCTAAATTATGTCAGTTGAAAGCAATATTCTATGAACATAAAAGTTTCAAAAGAAAGTACAAGTAAATGATAAAACTCTGCAAGATTGTAAATGACTAAATGAATATTATGACAAAAGCACAAATAATTGATTTAATAACGACATATTTTTACCTTAGTAGCTGGAGGTGAGAGAGGGATGAGGAAATCTGAGTCTCTTTTAGTCGGGCTTTGATAACCACTGGGCTGACAGCAACCCATCCTTACACATCCTAGTTTAACATGATTATAATACACTCCATTGAATACATCCACTGCAATTGGCCTTTTGTACCTTTGTTAACAGCACCGTTTAACTCAGGTAACAAACTCAGGTGTGTCTGAACAAGGATTGACTACCTGATGATTGTAACAGCAAAGTTTGATCAAATTTCATTCCGAGGCTGGGTCTTAATATGATTATGAAGAATACACAAAAGGAGGTTACATCATAAAACAGGAAGAGTTAATAAAAAGTTCATGTGATGCATTCAGTGGTTTGCAATGTAAAGTCTGAACATTACTAATATATGTTGTCAGATATGTATCATAAATTTCAACATAAAAAGTATCAAAGTGACTAAACTGTTAACCAGCCTGAACCAAGACTCGGGGAGAATCTTGACACTTCAGAACACACTTCACCAATTAAATATCAATTCGCTCTTGTGGATAAGTGAATCACCTGGATTCACTTCAATGATCCCAAATAAAGATGTTTGTAAAATTATCTGATATTCCACACGATATCACACATCAACTTTTCACGCAGGGCTGATAAAAACAATGATCCAGACACTATAAATACAACTGTTTTTCCTCTCTGCAAACGTAACTCACATTATAGTAAATCTAGCTAAATATTTTTCAGATAAAATCCAAACAATAGAAAGCAACGGGTTCACTGCACACTTGTAGATGTTCACTGTAAATCACAAAACATTACACACACTTCCTCTACAACATCATACCAGGTAAAGCAAAAGTGAGGTCTATATTGAAGGAGACACACATGTGACATGTCCTTGTAACAAAAGCCAGTCTCTGTTGTTACCAGGCAGATTTATCCCCAGAAGTATGACTTGTACAGGTGTTTGCACATGGTCTCCCTAACACATCCAATGTATTAACTGTGCAGGTAAGTCAAGCCTTGGATGCATCTATCATCTATTGGTATTACCAGCTATATAAGGCAGGCAAAATAAAACGAGGTTAATCCACAACTAGGTCAGATTTCATAGAGAAGGACTAAAATGTGACCCATATCAGAGGGCTGATAATTCAATCTCCACCAATCAGTGGCCTTTCTCTAACTAATCCATTCAATGTTATTCACTAATCCCCCCATTCAGACCTACTGTAACAGGGATACTCTATTTCACACCTTTCTTATCAACACAATCAAACAGCTCCACAGCAAGGAGCAAATATCTACAACAAAGCTATTCAATTACAACCGGATTTGAAAGGTATAAAACAAAATTAACGAGATGCCAATCCTTAACTGGCTTAAGGTGGATACCCACCCTGGCTACCCTCCCCATTACAGCCCTCTGGCAGCAGGAGACATTATCAGTAATATGAATGAGATCAAATGGTGATAACTTCCTGGGAGAACATGAATAGAATACTCAAATCAATACCTGTCATATCTATCACTGATGTATAGTTAACTGTTACCCTGTCCAGTAAACGGTTTATAACATTTACCAACAGTTTTGGGTGTCATCATTTTTTCAAGAAGTTACAAAATTATGAACGTTTTTTTTTCACTCTTTTTCTGACTACCATGGAGTTGATGTGGTCAAATATTGTATTGGGCAGGAGGTACTAGTACTTCCACAATGACCACCAATCAACAGGCAGACAGTAACTGTTTCAAGCACAAAAAACGCTTACCACCATTTTTATGAAATCTAACTTAAAGTGTGATGAGCTGCCAAAATTCAGACCGTTTCATGAATTTGGATTGTCAAGTATGGAAGCCGATAGAGGCCATCTCGCGATCTCGCAATCTCGCCCTTCAAAGCCTAGAGCGAGGTCGCGAGATCGCGAGGCGAGAGTGCGAGACCGCGAGACTGCGAGACCTCGAGACTGCGAGATCGCGAGGCGAGACTGCGAGATCGCAAAGCGAGACTGCGAGATCGCGAGGCGAGACCGCGAGATCACGAGATGGTATATCTCGCAGTCTCGCCTCGCGATCTCGCAGTCTCGCCTCGCGGTCTCGCGATCTCGCAGTCTCGCGATCTTGCAGTCACGCGATCTCGCAGTCTCGCGATCTCGCAGTCTCGCGATCTCGCGATCTCGCAGTCTCGCGATCTCGCGATCTCGCAGTCTCGCGATCTCGCAGTCTCGCGATCTCGCAGTCTCGCAATCTCGCGATCTCGCGATCTCGCGGTCTCGGGATCTCGCAGTCTCGCGATCTCGCGGTCTCGTGATTTCGCGGTCTCGCGATCTCGCGGTCTCGTGATCTCGCGGTCTCGTGATCTCGCGGTCTCGCAGTCTCGCGGTCTCATACTGTCGCGATCTTGTGGTCTCGCGATCTGGATTTAACATGTACTTGAAAGGGTCATTTTAGGTCTGTGTGACAATATGGCTTGAATGATGGGCACTGAAGCAGGGCTTTGCTACGCTTCTGTCATACACCGCCTATTAAGTTCTCACTGGGGACATAGGGTTAATTTTTTTTAATTCCGTACCATTAGGAGTTAAAAGTATACACTCATAGATGGTCTGTAAATAGTATATTTGCTTAATTAAATAAATACTTCTAAAAACTTTCCTTTTCTTAAAACTATCGCATTTTGATAGTTTTACAAACAGATCAATGAGAGAGGTCAATGTCTTTTTAGTGTGCTGATAAAGAACAGAAATCTAGGCGTAGGCATTTGTGCATTAATATCGACAGCTCTGAGTTTGTCTGTTATTGAATTAGCTAACGGATCTGTTGGCTAAATTTATTTTACATTTTGCAGTCAGTTTTCCCAAACCTCTCGAAATATATTGTGGATTTTGTCTCGTGGAAACCGTCAGAACGTATTTCCACCCACCAATGGTATCGGAGCTTCCGGGATCGAGGCGGACCCTGGACACTCGCTTAAAAAATGTTTAGTGAGCCCTAAAGCCGTGGTCTCGCGGTCTCGCGATCTCGCAGTCTCGCGGTCTCGCGACCTCGCGGTCTCGCGGTCTCGCGGTCTCGCGATCTCGCGGTTCCATGGCTTAAGGGAGAAATCCATAATTGTTAAAACTTGACGGCTAAAGCTGAGGCCGCATAAGTTTCGAAAATTCTGACTCTTTCATAAATTCCGATTGTAAAAAGAAGTTGGGCGTTTGATGTTCCCTTATAAAATTAAGCTAATGACATATGAAATCGAAACTGTGTGCTTATAACGGATAAAATTCAAGTAACCGGGATGTATGGGTGTATTTTAGGTTTTTGTTTTTCTTACAAATACTACATGCACGTACATAAACATCTCCAAGATTGTAATCCACTTTTACGTTGTATTTCTTAAAATAATCACGAACAATTTGCTAATACTGTCTCAATAAAATGTTCACTTTATTGGGCAGCTCATCTCACTTTGAGAAATTAAAGGAGTTTTATTCATCAAACTGACTAGTTCTATAAAACAATGTGTAGTCGGTTTGCGTTGTAATCATACTTTGCTACACTCTGATATGCCTCAATCAGAGAAGTCGACAACCTGGCTGACATGTACATTTCATTCTCTCCCGGCGCTGGGTCACACGTCTGTCATTTCGGAAATGTACGGTGGCTGTTAAACGCCAGGCTTTTTTTCTAAATTTGTATTTTGCCTTAACATTTAATATAATGGATGGTAAAAATTGGCCCCAGTTGATCACTACGAATAACTAAAAAACTATTAAAATAAAATTTGCAGCCAGTTTCGGTCAACTTGCTAGATTTCTAGCGAGATATTTGGATAGACTACGGCACAATGGAAAAAGGGATACGTGAAGTGTAGCCTACATTGACGTACATGTAGACTTTACAAAGGCTAACTAATTTGTCAGGTTTTATGTAGGAGGAAACCGAGCTCTTTGCCAGCAAGAGTCCCCCCCCCCCCCCCTCTCTACGATCAGCGCTGCCATTACTACGAAATGATTAGGCAATTTCAAAAAACGATGGCGGATGGGCACGCGCGCGCCCATCTCGGAGCAATGGCGGAGTTTTTTTAGAACGTCAGATCCAAACGAGCCAATGAGAGGTGGTCAATTTACATATAGTTCAATGATTGTCATTACGGGTAGACGTTTCTCGATTGCTCATGGAAGCAAAATATGTCAAGTTTGCATAGTTTTGCAAATTTATTTTTATATACATGTACGTAGAAATATGATTTTTCTTGAATTTGAAGAGGTCTATTTAGTCAGTACGTAAATAACTGCTCAGTCTGCAATGGAATGCTGTATATGATTTGAATACGATATAATTGCTTATTTACTTGCAGCCTGTGAATTTTTGTCAATATTGCAGTCATTTGTTTGATCTGTGAAATCTTCTATTCGGGCAAGCAGTTGTGTTTCCAGTATTTTATCCTTTGATTTTTATTCGAGATCGATACTGCTATTTCTACTCTCTTTGAATTCTCGGTCTACAGTTTTCTATCTCGAAACTATTAGTAAATAAAGTTGGTAAAAGTACGTAATTTTGATATATACTACTCTATTTGCAATATAAATAAAAATCTGTCAATATAATCTGCTGGCCTTGTGTTACAGGTCTTGTTTTTAGTTTACTGTCGCAAATTTATCGGCAAGCTTTTTGTGCCCCTCCAACCAAATCCTCTGTCTGTAATTCTCATATGATAACTGTGTTGCAGTATCAACCAGGACTGTTTACAAATGAAATAGCAGGTGTGTAGAACGAAATGGGAAATACCTGATTGTATAGGCCAAGTGTTTTGAATTATGATAAAATACTTTTTTTAGTTTCTAAATTGGTCGATGGAACCCATAATTATTAAATGTCAAATATCCATTCTCCCCTACCCCCCCCCCCCCCCCCTATCAGCCGGCCAAAAAAAAAAACAGAAGAGAGAAAAAGGAAAAGAGAGTAGGAAAACGAACATCTTACATCACAATACTATGAAGAAAGAAGCTTTATATGGAACCACGATCACATTTTAATTTTTCGTATAATTGCCTCATTGGTACGGGCAGTGCCCATGTGTGTTGTACATCTAAAAACACCAGGTTCTTGGAGAAGTGGTAAGGAGAGTGGTGGGGGCGCAAAGCCACACGAGATTAAGCGATGTGGGCTGGTAGTCGTAGCGTTTTCGGGAGCCTAGGCAGCCCGTGGACCCACGCCTGTATATAGGCCTACTGAGTTTGGGTACTCTGCCCCCTTCCCACTTTCAATAAAAAAAAAGTCAGTCCAAAACAAACCGTGGGCGATTCTCCTGCTTGTCTTATTTTGTTATTTTTAAGAATTAGGGAAAGCGAAATCCGAAAGTTATTAGCATTTTTACTCGCAGAACAGACTCAGAACACTTCTCAGGCAATCTAGAACCCCCGAGCTTCCGGGGCCTGGGCGGCCCCTGGACCCTCACCTAATGCTCATGCTTCAAAAATGTTACAAGGCTTCATCTATAACTTTGGAACATACCGATTCAACTGGTATTTTCTAAGAATAAGGGAAAGCAAAATCTGAAAATTATTTTGCAATTTTGCTTGCAGAACAGCCTCAGAACGCTTCTCAGGCAATCTAGAACCCTTGAGCTTCTGGGGCCCCGGCGACCCCTGGCCTATTGGCTTGGGACAGTCATCCCCTCCTTATGCTTCAAAAACGTTACAAGGCTTCATCTATCAGTATGGAACATACCGATTTTACTGATATTTTTTAAGAATTTGGAAAAGCAAAATCCGAAAATTATTAAGCAATTTTACTTGCAGAACAGCCTCAGAAATTTTCTCAGACTATCTAGAACATTTGAGCTTCCGGGGCCTAAGCGGCCCCTGCACCCTCGCCTATTGGCTCGGGAAAGTCACCATGGTATGTGTAGGTAGAACAGCGGGAGGGGGGCTACAGGCCTCTTTCGAATCTGTTATGTTACTGTAATCAAAGGGCCTGGAACCCCACCTTTAAGACCATCGACCATTAAGAATTCGGGTAGGGTCTAACAAAGTGAAATTCGTGCAAATTAATTTGATTTACCCGTGACTATATTTTCGATTGCCCTCTCAGCACCATCGCCCCCCCCCCCCACCCCCCTCTTCCCAATCCTCAAACCACCTCCAGACACATTTAAAAATACTGACTCGATCTGTTAGAACTTGCGCCCCCCCCCCCCCCCCCCCCCTTTCACAAAATCCTGTATCCGCCCCTGTATGAATTATCTACGGTCCGCAAATTCAATGAAGCTCCAAGGCCCTTAATGCCGCTGAGGTTGCATGAAAAAAATATGATCGGTGTAGTTTCGTGTTCAATGTACATAGCTGATAACAACTTGGCATATACCTCATATATTGAATAAATCCGATATGAAATCGTAAGGAGGAGAAAAGTTTATACATGTATTTATGTCGACCATCGAAGAGCCTTTTCCACTATCTGACTGAAAAAATCTGCAAATAACTGTATTTATCTAATACCTATTTATGCTGTTTCGGTCAGGGACAAGACCTATTTTTAGTGCCATATAATCCTCATGTTTGCCTTGTTATAACCCTCAAAGACGAGAACGCAATTTTTTTTATCAATTTTAATGCATTGAAATTTACTTACCAGGAGAAATTTAGTTGCAGTAATGACTTAGGTATATAACGAGTCTGATTTACTCTCCCGTTATTTATATAGTTTACGTATCTTGTTATTCAGTTTATACTTATCTCGTTATATCTTCTTATATTCTCTCGTACAATGAATTTACTTATCTCAGAATCCTTACATTATATTGGATTTTTTATTTTCTTGAAAGGCTTCATTCAAGGCTTCCATAAATGTGTGAAGCCGCACGATCTACGGTTAGGGTGTAAATTTCACTTCTTGTCAAACAAACCACATGAAACTTACAAACTGTGGTTTGATTTGGGTTTATGCAGCCTACCAGATTTCTCCTATACTGGCAGCTCCAATTGTCATAAATAAATACACGTAACTCTTAGATCTCACCGCGTTATAGCCATCAATTTAACAATTAACAATGCCTCCCTAAAATAAAACAGCTAGACTGCGAGATCGCGAGACTGCGAGATCGCGAGACTGCGAGACTGCGAGATCGCGAGACCGCGAGACCGCGAGATCGCGAGACCGCGAGACCGCGAGATCGCGAGATCGCGAGACCGCGAAACTGCGAGATCGCGAGATCGCGAGACCGCGAGATCGCGAGATCGCGAGACTGCGAGATCGCGAGACCGCGAGACCGCGAGGAGAGACCGCGAGACCGCGAGACGAGGGTGCGAGATCGCGAGGCGAGACTGCGAGATATACCATCTCGCGATCTCGCCTCGCGATCTCGCAGTCTCGCTTTGCGATCTCGCAGTCTCGCCTCGCCATCTCGCAGTCTCGCGGCCTCGCAGTCTCGCGATCTCGAGGTCTCGCAGTCTCGCGGTCTCGCACTCTCGCCTCGCGATCTCGCGGTCTCGCGATCTCGCTCTAGGCTTTGAAGGGCGAGATTGCGAGATCGCGAGATGGCCTCTATCGGCTTCCATAGTCAAGAGATGTTAAGAGTTTGAAGAAACCTTGTAAAAATGAAGGATTGACTATGAAATAAAAAAAAAATATCGATAAGGTTTGTCTCTCAAACCCTTACTCAGTCTTTATAAAGTTTATCCAGTAGTGAAATTGTTTTTTCTGCAAACAATGTTATATCTCATGTATGTGGCCTTTGATTATTCCAGTATTTCATCAAAAGCAGACAAACCCCCCAAAACGGACATCTCTGTCTGACCAATCAAAGACCAACTGACACCTACTTCACTTTCATGTTGTCACGTTTACAGGTGAGAAAAGTCAACTTGTACATGACTGCCTTGGATTTAACACTGGCATCCATTTGGACTAGAAGATAATGGGACCCAAACTCCTGAACATTGGTTGAAGTTCTAGCAAATTGTCAGTATTTTGCTTAGCTCATGCATAAAGCACTAGAAGCCTACACCCGCTAAATCCGTCATGAAATAACCGGAGCTACCGAAATATTGATATTTTTCCGTTGAAATTTTCCATTTAAAATTTTTAAATAAGTATTTTTCTCAAGTACAATGTAGAAACTTTTTTATAGCTACTAGTCTCGCAAATGTACATTAAAGTAGTGTTTTGAATGGACATTCGTCTCTGTGTATTTCTTGTTTAATTTTTGAACACAATTTCGGTTTGTACACGTTGTAGACTGCATGGTTTTTCAGCATTCCAATGTTAACTGTTTACTTTTTTGATGAATTTCAGCCCCTCATATTGTTGTGACAATCAGAATTTATGAAAAAGGTGTGAATTTTTGGCAGCTTATGCTACTGAAACCATTTGGCTTGAGAAGCCTTGTTTAATTTTGGGAGAAATGTTTGCACAGCAGACGTCATCTGTTTTTTAACAAAAACACCAAATACTACAAACTTTTTTTAGCTGTAAAATGATCACTTTCAAAGTAGTAAATGCAGTCACCGTTAGTGGGAGAACTAATTCCGAAAATCTGCTTCAAAGAACTAAATGACATGGATTTATTGGTTTTTGTACCTAAACTCTTCAGATACTCCCTCAGGTTTATAAGCTTATATAGATGGTTGTTAGCAGACTATCAAAGAATGCCGGACAGGGTTGATGGTCATGGTGTATAAAAAGGGAAGATGGTTTAAGCAATATCTTCTGACATCACTTTTTTTTTACCACTGAACCTAATGCAGTGGACCAGGTTTAAACTGGCATGAGGTCCCAAAATTTCATCTTTTTTTGCCCATTAACTCTGCTTGTCACAGCAAGTGGCATGAGCTCAAATATTTTGGCAGCTCATCCAACTTTAAGGAAACACATGACTGAAATATTAAACTATTTGTGGAAACTCTAAAATTGATTAAGAGCTTTATTCCCACCATTTCAGTATTTTTTTCTCTTGTAAAATGTATTTATGTTATAAGTGGCAAATAAACAAACAAACAAACAAATAAACAGTGAGTAAAAACTGATTGATTGATGCCTGCATTAAAGATTATTTCACTTATATGCCGCTGTTCAGCTGTTGTCGAGTTAAGTGTGGGAAAAACGGCTTTGTGCATACCCGGTATAGCAAAACCCATGACTTTACGCAACCACAATGTATCTGGCAACGGTTTCACAAGAAGATTGAACTTTTGAGCAAAAAGAAAATTTTCATGTTGGCTAACTGAACTGTTTACCAGTGGCATGTGGCCAGGTTAAACATTCAAAAAGCTTGGATAAAACAGCGAAAAAGGCCTTTATAATTGTAACATCACAATGTTCCCAGAAAAACATTTCCTTAAGTGAACACAATCACATTAAAAAGAAAACAATAATGTATTTGAAAGAGCAATAAACCTTCATAATTTACAACCAATGCTGGTGATTTAGTCAAGGAAAGTTTTGTTGAAAAAAGATTATATTTTAGTAATTTAAAATCTGAATTTTGGCAGCTCATGTGAACAGAGACACAGGGGAAATCTTCTTGAGTAAAATAACCATTGAGACAAGTTTCTAAATTATGTTAAAAGGGGGGTATGTCATTTAAACCTTTATACCCAGTCATAGGTTGTTGCAATAAACCAAAACCAATGAGATTTCATTAGGTTAAAGACAGACAGGAGTTTGGCTTTAGTCAGTAGAAATATCTGGAATACTTTGTAATATATTGACAAAGTTATATGGATATCAGCTACATGTACATGTATGTTATATAGTTAATGGTATGCATTTCATAGCTTCAAACGAGATGAGAAAAAGAGACAATAATGAGAAGAATGGACTGTTGAAAGGTCACAGAACTAGGTAAACAAATGGTATGGGGAGAAGTCTCCTAATCAATATAGGAAATAATATGTGGCTATGTATGAAACATTCTACAGTTAACAGCCAATATAGACTAGAGGCAGTAAAGTCAATGGTAACAAGGATATTAAACTGAATTCTCATATAGTATCATCAATGTTTACAACCAGTCCACGAGCACAAATAAAATCATGAAGCTAGAAGTATATCCAGCTAAACCCCGTGTTTAATAAATACAGGAGTAGTAATCCAGAAAAATTGTCCATGTCTTAAAATCAAGGTTTTATTATAGTTAAAATTCTTGAGGTCATAAACCTAAGTTTTGAATTAGTATCAAGTCCAATTGAGTATTTGATTATTTCCATGCTAAATTAACTACAATTAAAGTTTTCTATGAGGTGATTTGTGATTTTATGGTCATTTTGATGCACATATCCAACATCAAAACTCGACCAAGACAACTATGATAATATACCAACTACCTAAGTTTTCAAACTTATAAATTGCAGATCTTAACAATGAGTGTTATTGTGTGCTTAGAACAGAACAACAAAACAGGGATAACACATGCAAATAAGTAGCAAAAATCAAAGGTTAAATTGAAACATTAGAACAAGTGTAAATTGTAATTAATGAAAATTGATAACTCAAAAACAAATGTACCGGAATATCCCAAATATTCATCTTGCAGGTATCCATTTTGTCTTTGAGAATCTGCCAAGGAATGCAATGATATAAATTTAACAAAGTGTCAACTATAATAAAAAAATCCTATTTTATGTTGGTTTTCGCCACAAGAAATATATACATAGAGTGTACATATATAACCCCCCAGAATTACATATTGACATCATATTCTTTGATTTTAACGAATAATGGATTTTTGAGAGTGCATACATGGGTTAGCCAATGGATGGTGAGTTTGCAAATTGGATCATTTTCGACAGGCTGTTATCAGTACTTTTAACATAAAACTGAGTATTGAGTAATGGGTCATAGTGGGGGAGGGTGGGGGTATGGCGTGGGTTTGTTAAAGGGTAGGGTAAATAGATAAATGTATAGGAACATTAAAAAGCAGGCTGCATAAGTTAAGAATATATGTAATACAATCGCACCGCAATTTTAATTAATTAATGTCATTAATGTCCATGCTGTGTACCTGTAAGTGTAAAATTAGTCTTTGGTAATCATTTATATATAACAAGTCTTACTCTTCTAAAAACTATAACTGATAAAAATCTATTCGCTATCAGTTTTCTAACTGACCTGTTTCTTTAGTAGACTGAGCAAACAAAATATTAAATATGACTCAACATAGACCAGTCACCTTAAGATCCAGTTCGAAACTTGTATAAAATCCCACAACAGATGTGACACAACAAAGAAGCTGATTACAGGCCCTCGGGTGACATAATATGACAAGGCTACATGTATATCCAGATTATTTACAATAGTAATAATTCATTGGCGTGTTATCTTTCCATTCAATCTCCAACTCACCATTTTTACATTGAAAATAATAAATTCATTTAAGAAAAACGTTGCAAAACAATTACTTGGCTCATACAATTTTTGAGCTTGACCTTGAACAAAAGTAACTAAAAGTATGGGTTTTTTGGTTTTTTTTATAAAGATATGGGGTTTTTTCATCAAAAATTCCATCCGTTAAAGGACATGAATAAACTGGATTTTTTTCTGCAAAATTGCGAACAGGGAGCATAAGTTCTGACAACTTAGGTAAAAGAATCCATGTAGAGATGTAATTTGAGCCTACCTGTGAGAGTCTCTGGGAAAACCGTTTGGCATCTGATAACTTCATGTTTTTCCACCAGCAACAACAACAACACTTTGACAACAATGTCTCCAACCAATTTCTTTTCTCTTGTAAAGAAACAACAGTGTCGGTCACAGTTGAACAGGTGCCCTGAGAAGACCCCGAAACAGGAAAGGTGTGACCCCCCTCCGGGCATTGAGACGCTCCTCCGTTTGTCAATAAAGGGGTACTACTATCTACGGTAACCACTGCTCGAGTGACCACAGTAGATTGGTCTTGACAAAACACTGACATGTCCAGGTTAAAAAAAAAAACTCCCACAGACTTTATCTTATGTACACACCATTGTCACATATTTTCAGCCTTAACTTTCTATTATTGCCAAGTACAAATTCTGTTTATTTTTCACGATTTTCTGTTGTTTCTTTACACCATTCCACTCGCCTGTTGTTTGTTTTGTCAATAAAGAGCTGCCGTCAAGCTGCAGCCAGTTAATTTGCTTTTTATTAGTGATGTTTTTAAATACAGTCAAAGCTCTTAACGTTGGATGCTATCTTCAAACTCAATCTTGACGATTTAGAATGAACATAAGGAATTGTTCACACAAAATACATGTACGAATGTATATTTTTAACAACTCACACTGAAACTCTAAGAGAATAGCTGTAAAAACTTTTGTAATATCATACATCAAAAGCTAGAAATTGCAAGAAAATCTGACACCAGTAACGACAAAAATCCTTCAGAACAAAACAGTAGCCTGCTGTTTCTGAAAATCATTGAAACTCAACATACTTATCTCATTGTAAGCATGTTCACATCAAATTGATTTCAGACACTGTAGGTGTGAAATGGTGCCCTGTATAAAATCCAAGAAAGACCAGAGCCATCCGTGCTTGTATGATATCTCCTGGCAGATTAAACCTAGTAAGGGAAATGACGAGTTGACATGCAGGTTAAGTCATGCCAGGTGAACGGATCATATAAATCTGACTCAGGAAAATATATGATATGACACAGCTACCAATGGAGGTAAATAAAGGTATGTAATAAAGGTATGTTATCAAGGTAAAAATTCAGTCAATTGTCAACAATCAAACTAGATACCCATTCCTTTAGTGGCAGTGAAAAACAAACATAAACATCACTACAACTGACAGTATATAGTTGATACACATTCCATTTGTTCTGTTTATGATCCACCATTAAATCAGTCTCTAACAATCACTATGCAGTAAGATGACATTCGTTTTTACATAGCAAATTACTTGAATCAGGAATTTATAGCCTTTAGAATTCTTTCACCGTTAACTGTGCACATGGATATTAACGCCACATTTGGTAAATGTTTGTAAAACACAATTCAAATCACACTCCATGTGATGTACAGTATTGCCGAGTGTATTTAGCAGTTTACACTGGTCTGTTTAAAACAACACAAAACACCTTATCCTTTTCTTTGTGCAGTGACTTGATTTAAAACTTGTAATTCAGTCATGTGATGAATTACACAAAAGTTAAGAAATTCTTTTAGCACCTAAACATAACACAACCTAGGAATAAACTGCATACAATAACCACATGTTTGTGACACAAGAATCCATACACAAACCCTGGACATGCTGTAAATTAGGTCAGCAGGCATTGGTAACATTATGGTTTATATCACAGTGTAGTCACTATCCATCCCCAGTCATTCAACACTGATATTGGCACCATGTTTCACCTGAACCATACTAAGGTATTTTGTAACAGGGCTATTTTCTGGCCTTCATCAGATACACTCAAAGAGGACATCCATATGACAGGAATCTATCACAGTTCTGTCACATGGTGTCAGTTTGTAGAATCAATTGATAACCTAGAAATACCCCTAATCAATACAACACATTGTAAAGGGATGGAATAAAAAATAGACACGAAGTTCCAGTGCAGTGTTCAACCGTTGTTGTTGTGACAGGAATGAGGTCAGAGTGGGCATAGAAAACTAGCCATTGAAATTACAGGTACATAAATTATGAGGAGACTGGACTTGAAGATGTAATATAAAACATCAACAGATTTGAGGAATGGTTGTTTCTAAAGAGTCTACAGTCTGATTGGATGAGAAGATGAAATGCTAAGGCATGTTGCCTTTGTGCTATAAATGACCCATCACAGCATACAATTGAAATTATTGTCAAGCACTGTCAGGGTATAAAATAGAACAGTATCTTGAGAATCTACAAATATTATATACCTGGACTTAGTTTTATTAGCCTGGTGATAACGGATTTTAAAACTGCTCAAATCAATGTACACAAGCTAGAGACGGAAAGTAAATGTCAAAAGCACGATGCACAAGTCACTGTTACACAGACTCAACACATATTGTATTTTGCACATCTCCAATATTACACTCCAGTACAGTGTGTTTCTGTAGGATATATGCACTACCTTAGTCTTGAAGGCATTCCTTGAGCCTGTGTGTTTTGAAATCGAAAGCAAAATCTAATATATCTTCAAATTGCTTACATTTGATTACCAAGCCACAGTGTAGCATTAACACTGTGATATATAAGGCCACAATGCTCTTAGTTCCAGTATCTGTGACATACAACATAAAGTATTTCTGTCCTGAATATTTCTATATCCACATCCATGTACAACTTGTTACAATCGTTGTTGTACTTCCCTCGCTTCAAACACGTGCCAACTAGAATAAAATGTCAGTTTCAGGTACAAGATAGCGGACCATTTCTACGGAGTGTCAGATCAGCAGCCAAACAGTCTGGAAAAATTCTCCATTCACTGACAGTTAATCAATTAATAGATTCCACACATTTCTCTGAAGTATTCAAATCAGTTGATATCATTGCAGTGCCTGTCCAATTAGACATAATGTTACAGGTGGCATTATTCATTGTCAACCACTAATAAGGAATACACACTCACTTTGACTCTGTTGTAACATTACTTGCAAACAGGTGCATAATCGACTGCAAATCACAGAGTTAACCAGGGGGCAATAATCAATAAATATTATACAATGTTCACATCTCACAAGATAGGAATACTCCAAAGCACATTGGATATATTGTCATAAAGTAGCTGCACAAAAGCAGCCAAGTTTAGACCCTTCCAATTTGTGATGATAAAGTAAATAGTCTTTGGGGTGTTTTCTTTCTGCAATATGATTAGTAGTAACAATAGCCCTTGTTTTACCAAATAATATACTTACTGGCAAGTAACGTATGCCAACGTATGATCACAGTAGGGCCTACTTGGGATTTTAACACTGTAAAGTCACTCAAAAACATATCTATGTGTGTATAACATATCAACAGCCCTCGTCTTCAATAAGCAAACATTTAAAATCCACAGGTTTATCCAAGTAGATCATAACAACTCTCCATAATCAACTGTGTATCCAAGGAATGGGTACAAACTGTAGCTCACCCAGTGCCAGTCAGATGACACACAACTCTAATACAGCTTGTACTTTGTCAATGAGCAAAAAAAAACCCTTTAGGACAACAGCAATTGTCACCCATCCCATGAGCTTCTGCCTTCTTGCAAGGCCACTCCCCCCTGAGGCAACCAGGAGTTAAGCACATATTGATCAGGGCACAGAGACATCACTGGGAACAGAGCCTCTAGACAAAGGGTACACAAACATCTCAGACGGATACACAGCAGCAGTATTTTCAAACCAGAGGACAAAATCCAAACACGATATAAAAGATTTCTCAAACAAATTAAAGAAACCCATTCTTAAATTAAATGTATGTGAAATGTATGTAAAAAGTAAAGCTATAAGCTTGATCAACAAAAAAATGTAAAACATTAATAATATAACAGTCTTTTACAGAGATTTTTTTTCTTTTGGGGGGAGAGGGGGTTGATGGGGATGGGAAACCAAATTTCTATTAAGGCTAAACCTCCTGTTGTCACTATCCTAATGAAATATCATGTGTTTTAGTAAATCAAAACTTATGATCGGGTATAAAGGTCTGAATGATACACTTCTTTTTAACATAATTAGAATCTTTAAGCAACTTCAAGAAGATGTCAAAAGTAAAGAAAACACTTGTAAGGAATAAAATAAAACCAGCCTTTCCATAAAATCGCTGTGATATTCAACCAGATATTTCTTGACCAAGGTCGATGTTTGATTTACTAATATTTAATGATCTCCCAGCATGGCAGTTTATTCTGGGAAATATTTATATATAACATACATTAGTATACTACGTACAAATTCAACTCAAATTAATTGATGTTTCATGTCACATTAAAGATCCTTTCACTTATGTGGCTGAGGAAAACCTTGGTCTTCCGCAGGTACGTTGCACCTTTATGGCCAATGAGTTCAGAATTTTTAACAAAATTTTGTCTATGGACTGAATGGGATTTTAAATTGAGATCCATTTATGGTCAGGTTGTGCTGGAAGGAGAGACCACCCTTGGTGGGAGCAGGACAAGTTAATTGCTGAACATACCAATGAACTGATTGATTGATTGATGTTTTACGCAGCACTGAAGATTATTTCCCTTTTTCTGGCTGCATTGCCAGGTTTAGTGGGGGAGGAAACAAGGCTCTTTGCCTGCAGGAAACCTCCAAGCTTTGGTGAGTACTTGGCAACTCTTCTACAAAGGCGATCCATCCAGAAATTTTTTGATTTGTTTAATTTAGTCTGAGTGTGATTTGATCGAAGGCCTGTGTTGACCTGAGGGAATATCACTCTGAGTGAGCCACCGAGGCCCCCAGAGCAACAGAAGTATGGTACACAATTAGATTGATCGATTGATGTTTTACACCCAACTGAAGATTATTTCACTTTTATGGCGGCGTTGGCAGGCTTAGTGGGGGGAGGAAACCCCCAACCTTCGGCAAGTACCTCATAACTCTTCCGCGATCCAGTGAAAAAGCCACTCATAAATTTTTCAATTGTTATTTTGTCTGAACAGTCAATTAGAAGATCCCTAAATAATTTTAAATGCCACAAAAGAATAAATATAGTAAAAATTGTATTACCTCTAAATAGGAGGAATTTAAATCTCATTTGGAGCTAATGATACCTAGGTTGTCAGTACAAAGAATTACTTACAGATGTGGAGCACACCCAGATAGTTGTGGGAAACACATGTAGACCTTTACATCATTAAATAACACAGTTTTTATGATGTTGTTATCACCTAGAAACTATCTGCTTCAAGTACTTATTTAGTAATATAAGTTCAGGTTATATCTTGTAAACAGGTGTCTTCATTAACTATTATACCTAATAGCCAAGATAGGAATGTAAAGGGCAGATAACTGGCTCTGTTGGACTGATACACTCTCACCAAGGGGAGACGACCTAGTCAGTGATAAGACCAAGCAATAGTCCACAGAGACCCATTGAAGCACCTGTCTTCCATCAGCCAAGCAGTTGTGTAGAAAAGGGAGAAATCCTACACATGTTTAAAATGGGAGATCTTCACAGAAGTATACAAAGGCCATCGATATCCCGAGGATGGTAGTCTGATAATGTGTACTTACCCAAGTCCTAGGGGATTATATAACCCACGACCCTTATGAGGGAAACAGATTGAGGTTGTCTCAGTCAACTATGACACTGGTAAAATCCTTAGGCCTTCTTTTTAGTTTAACTGTGAAAAAAAAAATGGAATAAATAACAAAATCCTAAGATAACAGATAAATTGAGAGAATCGGAATTAAAAACTTGTAAATACATTTCGTATAGTCCGGTAAATATGGCCGAGTCAATGATGACAAGGTGAAAATTACTTATGGATAACAACTTCTTGGTTAATTGGGTGACGACGTTTCGATGTAGTTCTTACATCGTTATCAAAGACATTTGACTTTGATAACGATGTAAGAACTACATCGAAACGTCGTCACCCAATTAACCAAGAAGTTGTTATCCATAAGTAATTTTCACCTTGTTGTTAACCTTTCAACTTCTAAATGCCATTGAAAGATTTGAGTCAATGATGCTTTTATTTATTCAGTAATATCAGAAGTCTATGAATGGGGAAGTGTGAAACGTCCCATTACACTATATTCAGAGTGTTGATGTCTTCAGCCTGCTTAAATACTAAATCATGCGCCGTTTATGCTTGGTAAATTTTGAAATTGTCAACGGTTGCGCAATTTCAAATCAGAAAATAAATTCATTCTCCAATTTCTCCACTTACTGGACTATCATATCTATCGGCAATCCAGGCAACCACCGTTTGGAGAATGCATTGGTTCTTATAAAAGGTTTATTGAGTACGCCATTCTGATATTTAAATTCCGACTCAAATCGTTCCAAACTAGGCTCTTTGTCTCAATTTGAACTATATGAAGTTCTTCAGAAACTTTAACGTTACGAGGAAGAGAAGAAAAGTCACTGTTTATGACTAACCGAGAGAGGGCGCTTTTCATGGTGACCTCTGGGTCAAAAGGCATCACCTCCTGAATATGGTGTAATGGGACGTTTCACACTTCCCCATTTATAGACCTCTTGTAATATCAAGAAACAAAATAATGTATAATATCAAACATACACTGCTTGGGTAAAATAGTACTGATTTCAGTGTGGAATGAGAGAATACTAGAACTTGCAAGTTATAAGGACTGGTCAAACTTTGTTTTACATTTAAATGAAAAAGTTATCAGTATGATTTGTTGTTGTTGTAAGTTTAGTATAGTATATTACCCTACGTGCCATAATACATGTTATAGATTTAATGATAAGACAGTCAGTAAGGGAATTGAAATAGAAAGAAAGAAATTCAACAAACATTTATCTTAAAAGTAAATATGTCTGGTCAATGTTCTATAACTTCTATCTGAACACAGATGTTACATTTCTTAATGGCCGGCCAGTAAACAAGAATGATAAAATCTCCAAACAACTTTTGGCATTTTAGGCATAAATCTTCCTGAATAGGATCAACAATTTATAACTGAAAGTTGATCAAGTATTGCATTAAGATCGGTATAAGGGGAAACTTTGACAGATAACATCCTGAAGTAAAACGTTTAGAGAGGTTTTGCTGAATGTTGTCCGTGTTATCTGTAAACACAGATTTCCTGCAGTATGGGATATTTGGTCTTACTTGGTCATACAGGATAACTGAATTATATCTATTCCCGTAACCTAAGTAACACATAATATGGTACAATTTGTCACATCTATATGTATACACTACATACAACTTCCATTCAATTTAACCTCAATCTGACCTTTTCTCTCTAATCTCTTATATCAAAGTCATTCCTACATGTAAACAGTCATGTTATAACACATTCATATTGTAAACAAAATGTGACCCGTATATTAGCTGTGTCCTTTCACAAAATTGTTTCACTTAATGGTTGACAGAATAATTTAGAGAAGGAAATCCCACTGGCAAAGGGGCATCTGTGAAAATAATCTTTTTCACCACAAAACCTAATGTAAGAAAAGTTTTTATGTATACAGACAAATGAGATAATCAATAAATAATGAAAGCCCTGCATTTTCCATAATCTATGCACAAATTTTGATTTATTTTTTTTTCAACATTGAATAGAATTATGTTAGGTAAAGATGTTTGTATATGTATCTTGATAACGAACATACCCAGAACTGGCAAAAAGAAGATCGAACATACCCAGAACTGGCAAAAAGAAGATCGAACATACCCAGAACTGGCAAAAAGAAGATCGAACATACCCAGAACTGCCAAAAAGAAGATCGAACATACCCAGAACTGCCAAAAACTTCCAAGGGAACCTATATTTTTAGTGTTATCCATGTTAAATGCCATATTAGTAGAATTTTTTCAACAAGTGGGCCAATTTATCAAATGTATTCAAATTCGAGAGGTCAAATGTCAGTGGGTGTGGAAATTAATGACAGGTTACTTTTGACCAATGGTCATGGTAGGATGTGATCGAGATGAAGAGGGATAATATAAGTTGGTTGATTGATGTTTCACGCCGCACTCAAGATTATTTCACTAATATGACGGCGTTGCCAGGTTTAGTGGGGGAGGAAACCGGGCTCATTGCCCGGAGGAAACCCCCAACCATCTTTTTCAAATACAGACCAATATGGCATTTAACATGGGGAAACTCAAAAAGCTCTGTCAGTAACCCTATATCAAACTCTGGTTGTTACACAGACCGCGTTTAAGAAAAATAGGTAACAAAACAAATTTTGAATCAGCTTCCAAACTTGAATAACAAAATCAGACGGCCAATAATAACAGATTATGTAGGTTATCTGAATTGTTCTAAAGACTTCAGGTGACATTGAAGGAGTTTTGTGTTGTAAAACAAAGATATTGTAATGGCAATCAGGCAGACGAAAGAGGGACACATATCTGATTTTTTTGTATTGCGATTTGGCAAACACTAACTTTAAGGGTATCCCAAATGCTGCCTTGCCGAACCTGCCCGGCGAGACTCACTTCATGGGCATTGGCCTCGCAAGGGCAGTACGCCATATCATATATTATTACAGGGAATGGAAGTGCAAACTTGTTAATAGGTTAAAACTTCAGATTGATAAATGTTCACTTGGTGTTGAAATCGACCAATTTCATAGACCTGTTGACTAGTTCGATCATCTAAGTTCACGAAGCCATGATCGTCTTTTGTGATTCAAACAGACGAAGATATACATTTTTTTCAACAAAAAAAAATCCTTTTTTTTCATCTGATACCCTTGTGTGATATTGCAGTTTCATTTATGTAATAAATTATATTGTTACATGCATTTTTATTGCTATAATCACTCTGTATATCTGAGCTAGTCTTACTTCTGTGACGTCACATTGGTTAAAATTTCTAGCACAAGCCAATTTAGGTGTAGATTCCAAAGATCGAAAAAAGGTATGTTATATTGAATGGGTGATTTTTTAAGTCATCCTCTGGTAGTCTACCATGTAATTTCAAGGAACTTGGCATTCAGGATAAAATTTAAAGTTTCAAATGCACAAGAAGCTATAGTGTGGCCATCATGAGATTGATTGATTGTTTGGTGTTTTACGCCGGGCTCAAGATTATTTCACTAATATGGCGGCGTTGCCAGTTTTATTGTGGGAGGAAATCAGACTCTATGCCTGGAGGAAACCCACGACCTTCCGCTGGTAACTGGCAACCATCCCACATAGGTCGTTCAAGTGAAAACCCAGTCTTGGACTGCGTGGGATTCGAACCCGCGACCCACTGGTGGAAGGCTCTTCGGATTGAGCGTCCAACGCTCTACCTACTGAGCCACGGAGGCCCCGCCATCATGAGAAACACGATGTACATGCAAAATATCTACCAGGTATTTTCTTGAAAAAAAAGATCACAACATTTACTATTAAAAAACACAAAATGGTTGTAACTGACCATATTTTTATGGAAACAGAGCGATCAACAACATGAATTCAAGTGACATGAGCTGTCAAACTTTTGATATTAAATCCAAATCAAAAAGAATAAATTAAAAGCCTTCTAGTGATAAGTCTTACGCAAATTAATGAGGTCCCCTTTAAAATATGGCTGCATCCATTTAATGATTGTCAGAGAAACGTGTGAAAACCAAACTTCTAAAGCGATTACAACACTAACATATATCATACCCATTATTAAGGACAGGTGATGCTTGAGGTAGATGAAAATGTTTTAGAAAATAGTCTTAGATATCAGCTAAGTCATCAGAGGCCGGTTTCACAAAGAGATGTAGCGTAAGTTTTAACGTAACTGTCATAGCAACGTATCTCTACAGTAGGCTATGGGTTGCTGTGGCAGTTATGTCAAAACTTACGCTACGCCCCTTTGTGAAACAGGCTTGACGCTTCTGGTTTCCAAAACAAAAGCTTTTGAAAAAGACAAAAATGATTCACCAGGCTACGGTAGTTACCTTTGAAGAAATAATAGCCCTTGGAAATGAAATACTGTCAAGAATGTTTTCTTGAAGGCTTTTGATCTGAGAATAACATTCAAACTTGCAATCCATCAGTCAAAACTTGTTCAAATCACATACGTTAATAAAAGATACGTCTACATACCTTTATAGAACGCATTGCATTCAATTCTCCGATGTAGAATCCTTGTAAAGGTATTCTTCTTGTAAATTAGTAAATAACCGACTCTTTTTGTAAACATCCAATAAATTCTTTTAAAATTGACTTCTCCACTTTTCAATGTTACTTTCAAGAATATCCGTCCACTTCCAATAAATATATTCTATCTTTCTTAAACCATTTTTGAGTGGTAGAAGCCAGAAGCTCAATGCACCAGTTTTCACCTGTTAAACATCTGCTAGTGTATATGTAAGTTAGGCTTAGTCAGTACTAGTACATTAATATACTTGACACTGTGTATGACCCCCACAAAACACTGGGTGTAAATCTCCTAAGAAATCAACATTTCAAACTTTACCCATAAAATGTTGATTGGCTGATTGATGTTTGACGTCACACTCAAGATTATTTCACTTAAAAGGTGGAGGTGGGGCCCCTTTGCTAGATTGATTGTTTGGCGTTTTACGCCGCGCTCAAGATTATTTCACTTACATGGCGGCGTTGCCCGTTTTATTGTGGGAGGAAACCAGGCTCTATGCCCAAAGGAAACCCGCGACCTTCTGGTGGTAACTGGCAAGCATCCCACATAGATCGTTTTCCAATTTTTGGGGGACTGAGTGGGATTCCCCTTTGCTAGAAGAAAACCCTCCAGCTTCCCAAGGCACCTAGCAAACCTTACATATTGAGTGAAAATCTCAATTAGAATTTTTTTAATTTTTCTCTCAACTGAGTGGAATAGAACCTTCACCCATAGATTGAAGGCCTTAGAGACTGTACAATATTGAAAAATATACTTTTTTCAAGATTATTACCATTGGCTTATTCTTTGTTCAGTGTTTTCTGGCATAAACTGTACTCACAATTATTTCTATGTTATAGTGGTGTTGGCAGATTTCTGTAATTGGGGGTAACAAACCAGGTATTTTGCACAAAGACTTGAAAGCCTTCCATCAGTGACCTAACATCATTTTCAAATTGGACAGTCACATAGCAAACTAGTCAATAGTTCTCTTTATTCATAGAACTAAACAAATTAGTAAACTTGACCCTTGAAATGTAATGTTGGATTTGTGAGGGAAAACTTGGCCACATATTACTAGAGCATAGAGGACATAAATGGAAAAGAGTTGGAGTTGCATGGGGAGGGGGACTGAATTAGTGATTGAATTTCTTGTTTTGTGTGTATACTTTTCATTGATGTTTAAAATCAGGGGGCCGTTTCACAAAGCCGTGGCAAAGTGCGATCCATCACAGTTGCCATGACTCTTCACTATGGTATCCATTGACTGCTTTGTGAAATGAGCCCCAGAGTTACACATGAATGGATGGTATGCCAAGTTCAGTAGGGGAGGAAGCAGAGATTAGAAATCAAGAGTTGTCAATCAATCAAAGAATTGATTGATTGATTAGTGTTTTTTGCAGCAATCAAGATTACTTAATTCACCTATAAATATGGTGGTGTTGCCAGGTTTAGTGGGGAGGAAGCCAGGCTCCAGAGAAACCCTCTACCTTCGGCTATCACCTGACAACAGTGAAATAATGGAGGACTTGTGAATGTGTGATTGATTGATGTTTTACGCCGCGCTCAAGATTATTTCACTTATATGGCGGCGTTGCCAGTTTTATTGTGGGAGGAAACTGGGCTCTGTGCCCGGGGGAAACCCACGACCTTCCGCTGGTAACTGGCAACCATCCCACATAGGTCGTTCGAGTGAAAACACAGTCAGAAAATTTTCCAATTTTTGGACTGAGTGGGAATCGAACCCGCGACCCATTGGTGGAAGTGAATGTGTGAGAGACAATTGCTCTAAACACTGAGCCTTTTCCAGGACAAAAAAGAAAATTTTCAATGCCCCACTGAAACTAGCCGAGAAATCTTGAATTTTTCTCTCTCTCTGTATTTGTCATAAGGCGACAAGACACATTACCAGCCATAAAATACCAGTCGCCATAAGACCGATAATCCGGGCTACATTGAAACTAGAATAGCTTTATGTGTGATTGTGGATGTGAGCAGCTTTAGAGTGAGTACTGTAGTAGGGAATCCTGCCTCCCCTGGTGTCTGACCATGTGTTTATCTTTGAGTCATCCACTGACATACAGCACTTGTTGGTGAGGGCACAATATTATGAGGGTGTAACTTTTAGAGGTGTGGGAAGGGAGAGAAACTTTAAGGGCGTGTAGGTAAGAGAAATCAGGCAGGCAGGAGAGCTCTAGTCAGGGGAGATCAAACCTATCCACTGACCCCTAAAAAACAAGTACTGCCAATTTCACCCACTTTGACCCACCACTTCAACCTTGCTCTAAGGGATAGAGCTCAGGCCATAAATAATACACCTCTCACAAGATATACACTGTATCTACCATCACAACTGTTTATAGTAGACTCAACAGCCACAAGAAGAAACATGACAAGCATTCAAATCATGGTACACAGGTTGCCTGTATTAATGAACGTTATATCACATTATGAAAATATCTACTTTAAATTATTTTCAGACTTTAAGCTCTAAGTATTTTCAAAATAATGTTTACTTTAAATGAGGCTGCATATATCCATATGGTAGAAGAATTTCTTTGAGATACTACAAATGTCTGATTGACAGAATGAGTGAAACAAAATGCATGAAACTACATGTACATTCCTGTCTAACTAGCAGGAGTGTTTAACTTTTAAATCAAATTAAAAGGAAATCTAGAATAGATTAATCAAGTGAGAACCCCACTCAGGTTTTTTTTTTCTTTCTTTGGATTGAATGGGATGTGAACCGGGAAACGGGGAACTCATCAATGGAGGGCCTGTATTAACCTGAGTCTGCGAGGTCCCCATCTAGAATAAAACAAATGGATAGATGAATAGTGCTATAACCCTCTCAATTCACCACACCAAAAGGCAATGCTGCTGTGATTACTGAATTAAAATGCTATTTCTATAGAAAACAAATTGCGACAGACAATTTTAGCTTTGGATAAGTTCAATAAGCAAAAATAATGCAGAGAAGTTTTTGTTCCAGAAAATCTAAGGGACATAATTTCTTTAAAAGTTAAAACTAGCAGAACGAAACATAAATTTAATCTGTAACTGACTGAATAGACTGAGCGCAAATCTAAAATATAATCTTAAAGGGGCATGAGCTGCCAAAATGTTGATATTTTGACGTAAACACAGAATGTTGAAATTATCGGCTATTTTTCTCAAGACGTATAATTCAGAAGCTTTTTAGTGCTTCTAGTCTCGAAAATGTACGATAAAGTATTGTTTTGAACTAACTTTGGCTTAGAATGAATGAATGGTCGTCCCGGTTATTTAAATTTTGCTACTTTTCGAACACGTTTTTGGCTCGTACAGGGCACATACTGTATGGATTTTCCTCATTCCAACGCCAATCATTTAGTTATTCGATGGCCTTCAAAACCTCTTACTGTCGTGACCATCAGAAATTATGAAAAAAGTGGGAATTTCGGCAGCTCATGCCCCTTTAAGTATAATCTTAAGTATAAATACATGTAGAAGCCCCTGAAATCAAATGTTTTAAAATGCTTTGGAGAATACCTAAACCATGTAACCATTTCACATAATGTACACTGTATCGACTGTGACGACAAAAGTCAATGACTTTTTGGTTTTCTGCACTATACATGTATGTATATGTATTGTACACTGTAAGACGTCAATAGAAATATGATCTTTAGAATCTATGGAAGCCCCTGGTTTTAAAATGGTATACGAGAGTGTCTAAACCAATAGCCTTATAACCAATTTACATTATCTGCCATGTTTACATCTCTTCAATAACAGTTGCCATAGAAACAATGACAAATCCAGCCATGATTTACATCAAGAAATAATCTAAAGTAAACAGGTCTATAATAAATAGGTTTGTTGCTGTAGGAGTGAGAGAGGGAGCTTTGAAGGTGAGCTGTCTGTCAATTGTAAGCTTATAGGGAACAAACCCAAGTTCTGAAGAGAGCTCTGGCTAGTAATAATACATCCCCCGGCTCACATTTCAGTAATATAGAAATACAGTGATCAAAGGGAGATAATGCAATATATTCATCATAGGAAACTCAAAAGCCAGCTTGCTGTGAGGCTAGTGAGATAAATGAAACATGCATACATTTATTGGCAATGCATTTTAAGAGTGCTTATCTAATCTTAAAAGTTAATCATATTTATGGTTATTTTATCATTATTATTTTATTTTTGAAAGGGAGAGAGAGTGGGGCGGGGGAGTTCTCAATTCATCACAACAAAACGCAAAGATGTAATGATTGCAAGGCTGCAATTCAATTTGGAATTTTGGAACACAACACAATTGACGTATTATATAATCTTATTTCAACTTTCTTTCTGCTGACCTGGTTCTGTTTAATAATATTTAAAATTAACTTTGGGGTTATTCATCATAAATTAATCCTTTTATGTGTGTACTACAGTTGTTGAGGTATCCACTTTTCCAATATCAAAATAAAACATAGACCAATATAAATTACTTTTTGATAATCATTAGTTTTTTTTCTGAATTATATTGCAAAATATATTTTGATTTTTTGACAGTGGTTTCAGCTGTACATGTAGTTTCGCCCAGTTTTATTTTAATTTCCAAAATTTCTAGTTACCTTGAGTCCTATAAACCATAATGTTAATCTTCACCCGACAAGCCCCATCAGTGTCTAACAAATGCTTTTTAATAGAATGAGAGCTTCTGTGACATAAAGTCAAAGCTGAGAATGGGGCCATTTTTTAGCAGGCCATCTAACAGTAAAAGCTGGTAAAGATTGATAAACTCCTTTTGACCATTGATTCTGTACAATAAGTCAAACTTACACATCATTTTTCATTAGACTGATCAATTCATAATTTCATAGAGCAACAGATTTTTCTGTCTCAAAGTGGCATGAGCTGCAAAATTTAGGAAATTTTTTTTTAGAACAGTCAACAATTGTTTGTCATTTCATCAAGAAATGATAAAAAAGAGCTATCCATTAATACCAATTTGGGAATGTATGTTTAATAGTCCTTTTTATAAGCAAGAAAAAAACAAAAACTGTCCAATGTATGTTTTATCCCATCATAAGCGAATAATTGAAATTTGAA
Source organism: Lepidochitona cinerea (assembly GCA_963971465.1). Lineage (NCBI taxonomy): Eukaryota > Metazoa > Mollusca > Polyplacophora > Chitonida > Tonicellidae > Lepidochitona > Lepidochitona cinerea. The sequence goes on from OZ020556.1 coordinate 26,728,513, forward strand.
TGTGGCGTTACAATAGAGAATAAGCTCCATAGGCCATTCACAAGACGGCCACCATTTTTTCATTAGTTTTATCCAATTATTGGTGAATAAAATTTAGATGCGTTATGGAGTAGTGCATTAGTTACGGCTTTTGAATGAATTATTTGGATTTCAAATTTAAACCCCGTTTTAAATATCTATTAATCGTACAATGACAACCTCTCACATGGTCCGCAGTATGTCCGAGAATTTCCTCAATAGCTGGACAATTTGATGACAACGTAACTCTCGCATCATATGACTACGGGGTTTTGAAAAGTTTGTTGATCAAGTATAGTTATCTCACCCTTTTAATGGTGGTTTAATGTTTGGCTGTTCCTGACCGGCAACGCCGCAAGTAAGTACATTGTGTAACACAGGAAAGACACACATGAGTGCGGCTAAGTAGCCATGTGATGCAATTTAGCCAATGCCTTGACTAGGACATGACGTGCGGTTGCAGGACTGGCCTACATATTCAGAGGCAATTTTCCAACTTCAAGTTTGTCGCCATGTTTTTTGGACCTAAATCTACCATCATCATTAATATGTCAAATATTATTGATAAAAAATACCAAATTGTTGCTACTGCAACATCATGTCATCTTTAAACGGAAAAAATGACGACACAGATAAGCCACTGAAAGGACATACTTTTGTCTGGAGTGTTTTTATTAGCATGAGGGTCACTTGCGGTAATTAATGTGACATGTTTTAAGTACTCTGATTTTGAAGGTTGTTGTCGACGATAATGTGTATGTATTTCTACTAGAATTTCTAGAGATTTCCATCCTTTAAGTGGCATGAGCTGCCAAACTTCACACTTTTTTCATAATTTCTGATCGTCACGACAGTAAGGGGTTTTGAAGGCCATCGGAAAACTGAATGATTGACGTTGTAAGGAGGAAAATCCATACAGTATGTGGCCTATACGATCCGGAATAGTGTTTGAAAAGTAAACAAAATTTAAATAACCGGGACGACCATTCATTCATTCTACACCAAAGTTAGTTCAAAACAATACTTTATTGTACATTTTCAAGACTAGAAGCACCAAAAAGCTTCTGAATTATAAGTCTTGAGAAAAATAGCCAATAATTTCAACATTCTGTTTAACGTCAAAATATCAACATTTGGGCAGATCATGCTCCTTTAACTTTAACTTTTAAGGTTAAATTAATTATTAATAATTATTAATTAAAGTACCACTACCAGGAACTTCGTGAGGAATGGGGCTCGGTAAATAAAATTTTCTCTCAATTTTAAGACAGACCAATTCTATACCGTACATAAGTTCCACGATTCATTGTATTCTAAACCATTTCATTTTTAGGCGAGAGGAGATTCCGTCAAATTTAAATGTGACTGACATTTCCCCTCGACAACTGGTCCCCTCACAATGACAATGCAACAGCACTGTACGGCAGCAAACAACCTGACGCTTTAACGTACGAGTAATCATTACAAACCGCTTGTAGTTTGGTTTATAAAGTTAAATATTGTCTTAAAGCAAGAACGGTATCAAGCGAAAAGGTTATTACGCGGAAGTTAATCTTACATTTGCTTCTTGTAGCTGTAAGTGTAATCTCTTCTCCAGAACTTCGTGAACTATCAGGTTATCCACGGGGTTCTACGAGATTTAACGGGATGACATGAACAGATCAGCGAAAAGCAGACGTCTTTCCGTAGTAGGTAGTTATATTTACAGGATTTCTTTATCAAAACAGATCTAAATCGAGAGAATTTATCATTTAATTATGCCATGGAATCTTTGAGGTTTGTATCATTTACCTAACAGTAAATTTTTCATGAAATTCACCTGGTTACCTGACCGGCAAAGTAAGTAAACCAGGATGTAATTCAACAAGTTAAATCCGACTCGTTATCTATCAGATCTATATTCTGACATTTACATTTTACTGGTCGGCCGTTCTGACGACATAATGAAAATCAGATTATTGAACAAGGAGGCGGGTAAGGAATTCACTTTGGTGAATTAACCAGGTCAGAGACACACGAGTGCGGCTAGGTTAGGGGTAGGCCTACTGTCTGATGAAGTAAAAAAAAAAAAAATTGGCATGAGCTGCCAAAATTCGACTTCTTTTCTCTCATATGTTTTGATTGCCACTACAGTAAGAAGCTTTAAAACTCATCGGAAAACTAAATGATTGACGTTGGAATTGGGAAAATTAAAAAACAAATGTGTGCAAGTGTAAGAGTCGAGGGAAAGGTAAAGAATAGCAGATAACTGAGTGAGTGAACAGGTGAAAGGTCAGTAGGGAGGGGGAGGATCTTATTCTTCAGAATTCCACAAATATCCTGTCACTGGCCGTGTCATTGCGCATGTGGAGAGCCTTTATCGTTCGTGCAGTTCTGATGTTGTAGATGAAACGCCAATCGAAGTGACGTCTTTAAAAAACGTCATCTGTCATGAACTGGATATCCGGAAATTTCTCCGGACACGCTCGGGCCCTGTTGGCAAACAATAGGCTAACCCTAAGTTCCCATCGAGTCGCAATTTTAAAAAGATAGGCCATCGATGAGCAACTTGCGTGATAGTTGAAGTTCTTCAAACTCTGTTGCCAAGATATTGATGATGGGCGGCAAACCATCATCAATATCTTGGCAACAGAGTTTGAAGAACTTCAACTACTTGTGTGATACCTGCTATTTTTCACTCTTCCCAAAGCCAAAATAGTATCTGAAAAAATGTTTCCCTAAAATTTATACTTGCGTACTGTGAACGATCTTAATTCTTATCCTACGAAGGCTACCTGCAGTACATGTATGTATCTCTTTGGACAGGGCCAGTCTGGCCTACATGTATGTGTTGAAACAGGTCCTACGAATCATATCGTGTGTATTAAAGCAGGTTCTGCAGATTGATTGATTGTTTAGTGTTTTACGCTGCGCTCAAGATTATTTCACTTATATGGCGGCGTTGCCAGTTTTACTTTGGGAGGAAACCGGGCTTCTATGCCCGTATGAAACCCACAAACTTCTGGTGGTAGGCCTAACTGGCAACCAGGTTCTGCAGAAGGCTGTTTTTGTGTCCATTAACTTATTTACTTTGTTTATCTATTTTAGGTTATGCCTACACTACAGACAACATGAACAAAGTTAAGCACTGTGTCTAGTGAAAAGGTTTTCGGTAAGTACAGTAGCCAAGTTTGCAAAGTTTGCAAAACATACTCATTGCTAATTTACCATTGATTTGACTGTAAAACATTTTATTGATTTAAAAGACCTATGATACTAGAGTGATCAGTCTCAAAAAGGGGTTATAGATACAATCAAGCCCAGTGTAAATTCCTCCCTGATGAAGACCACAAAGTCTTCCATCTTCACTCTCCCTCTCTGGAAGTCTCTTTCATATGATTCTTACGAATCTTACCCTCAGACCAAAATTACAGGTAATGGCTGTCCTTACAATGAGGGTTGAAATAAGAACTATTTGAAACTTTCTTTTGTTTTGGCCTTTGGGTACATTCGAAGAAAAATAATGAAAGCATCACTACAAAGTCAGTTTTGTTAAAAACATGGGCTTTCCAGGCCCTATAAACTTAGCTCTTCTCAGCGTCCAAATATTGGACCCTGCCCTTATGGTCAAGTGCCCTCCCCTTATATCATAATCTTGATAGAGCGTGCCGCCCCTATCAACGGGCTCCACCCTCTGTCCCTTAGAGGCTAGATTAGAGCCTACTTTCAGCACCTACATGTATGCCAATGTCTTTATCGATTGCACTTAAAAAATATATCAAAACTTTCTCAACTTCTACAGAAACATTAAACTGACTCCTTGCCCTATATTTAAATTTTTATGGCTCCACAAAGCGAAAGCGGAGCCATTATGTTTTCGGGTCTTCCATCCGTCCGTCCGTCCACCTTTCCATCCTTGTCCGTACAATAACTCATGAATGATTCATCCGGTCAACTTCAAACTTGGGGTGTGCCTTGACATCGGGCAGAGGATGGTTGGGATTGATTTTCCGCAATGTGCGCAATCCAATATGGCCGCTATCCGTCATATTGGATTATGAGCATGATTTTCTTGTCCGGGCAATAACTTGTGGATGATTCATCCGATGAACTTCAAACTTGGGGTGTGCCTTGACATCGGGCAGAGGGCGGTTGGGATTGTTTTTCAGCAATCTGCGCAATCCAATATCAAACCTGAGGTGTGCTTTGACATTGAGGAAAGGGCGATTGGGATCAATTTTCAGCCATGTGCCCAATACAATATGGCTGCCATGAAGCATATTAGATTATGGGCAATATTTTATCGGGAGTAAACTTGTGATAAGGCATTACTTGGACGAACAGTGTCCTTGTAAAGGCAGGGGCCATTTTAGTGTTTCACTAATTTATCTTGAAAGAGCAGTATGATAATTTGCCACTTGATATTATATAGTAAACCAATGGTTTAGTTGAGAAATCATCAGTTTATTGTGTAGTAGACCGTGGACTTACCAGTGTTTTGAAAATAAAATCCCACTCAGAAGACTGTATACTGTTGTTCAATCACTGAATTAAAGATAATGGTGGCTCTCATATGATGCCACTGACAGGCCATATAGCGACATTGATTTAGGTATGTGGGGGCACACAGATCAACATCATTTTACTCATTGACGATAAGAGGCGTTCAGTGTTTTAAGCACATTTGTGGGTATTGTTTCGGTTAAGATCGTATCAATTTCTTGATTTTTTCCTGCCCTTTATTGTCTTCCTGTTAAATGTGGCTTGGAGAGGTTCAACTCTTAGCAACTTTCATCCCCATGCAGTTAAAAAGACATGTTACACTTGATAAGCTGCAGTTGTGCAATTTTTGCCTTTGAAATACCTGGCACGATTATTTCCAGTGTTTTTAACTTTGTTTGAACTACTATCTCTAAACATGAAGAAGCAATGAAATCAATGAAATGCAATGTACATGTATATGCTCATGGTGTGCATTTTTATACGCCCGGCTTGAAAAGCGGGCTGTATTATGGTATCATCTCCGTCCGTCCGGCAGTCCGGCTGTCCGGCAGTCCGGCAGTCCGGCTGTCCGGCGTCCGCTTTCCCTTCCGCTCAATAACTTTTAAAGTTTTGATTCCATCTGCACAATTTTTTCTGAGTATATACCTTATGGGTAGAAGGTGTGTCGCGAACTATTTTTAACATCACTGGTTACATAATATGGGAGTTATATTGGATTATGTAATATTCCCTTCCGCTCCATAACTTTCAAAGTTTTGATTCCATCTGGACAATTTTTTCTGAGGATATACCTAATGGGTAGAAGGTGTGTCGCGAACTATGTTTAACATCACTGGTTACATAATATGGGAGTTATATTGGATTATGTAATATTCCCTTCTGCTCCATAACTTCTGAAGTTTTGATTCCATCTGCACAATTTTTTCTGAGTATATACCTTATGGGTAGAAGGTGTGCCGCGAACTATTTTTAACATCACTGGTTACATAATATGGGAGTTATATTGGATTATGTAATATTCCCTTCCGCTCCATAACTTTCAAAGTTTTGATTCCATCTGGACAATTTTTTCTGAGGATATACCTTATGGGAAGAAGGTGTGTCGCAAACTATTTTTAACATCACTGGTTACATAATATGGGAGTTATATTGGATTATGTAATATTCCCTTCTGCTCCATAACTTCTAAAGTTTTGATCCCATCTGCACAATTTTTACTGAGTATATACCTTATGGGTAGAAGGTTTGTCGCGAACTATTTTTAACATCACTGGTTACATAATATTGGAGTTATATTGGATTATGTAATATCCCTTCTGCTCCATAACCTTCAAAGTTTTGATTCCATCTGGACAATTTTTTCTGAGGATATAGCTTATGGGTAGAAGGTGTGTCCTTGGATAATTTAGTGATAGCTACATGTATGGTGGCCAAAACCTAAAAAGTTTAGAATTATAATTATTTCTTTGTTTTAAAGGCTCTTCAATTCAGTTTTATTACCCATATGGTAAAGCAAATATAGCTGCGTTGACAATATTCATAAACCCTGGTTGTAAGTGTAAACAGACAAGACTTGTATATTTACACACCATTGACCATCTCAGAGATTAGGCTCTGTTCAAATATACCTATATAAAATGTAGCAAACATCCTGACCAGTGATGTCTTGAGCAAGTGATTGAACCCACTGACCAGTCAGAATTAGCTGGACTCCATTAGCTGGACTCCAAGCTGAAGACCTGGACATTTAACACCAGATGAGATTTAATATTTGAAGGACCCGTTGCATATATTCAAAAATATATATAAGAGAAGGATTTGTTTTGGTATGGCTGCAGTGACTGTGCCTTTCCGGGCGTATTTTGGGTTTCCCGAAACTCTTGTTATGCATTAATTTCTATGCATTTTAATTCTTCCATACAAGATCTTAACTTTCTATGAGATCAACCAATGTACCATACTGAGGGGGTTATTTATTCATGCAGAAACTTTAATAGTCTCATGGGTAACTAATCATTTGAAACTACAGTTAAAACCTGCCAGGTCAAGCCTGGACTCGTTTTGGTGAACTAATGATCTTCTGTAGTGTACATAGCTCTTGATTTTGGTTTATCTGCATTTAAAGTCTTCAAGAATTGGTAGTAGTCAAGTGAGTTAGTTTTATTTTTTCGCCTTCTGTTTTTGGGGTTTTTGTTTGTCCATACAATTGACCACTCAACCAGTCTATTTTGTTTACCTCTCTGGGTTGTTTTCAAAGCCTTTGCAGGGGTTTTAAAAAACACCATGTTGCAACGGAATTAAATTTGTGCAACATACATGTACATGTATGTTGCATGAAGATTGCTTATCCGTAAATAAGCATGCCTTCAATTTGGGGCACCCATTGCCATTGGTTCATTGCTGAGATACAGTGTTTTTCACAATTTTTCTAGAACTTTTTCTAGAGCCTTTGCAGGGGACTAACAAAGCACCGGGTTGCATCGGAATTAAATTTGTACAACATATGTTGCAAGAAGATTGCTTATCCTTAAATAAGCATGCCTTCAATTTGGTGTACCCATTGTCATTGGTTCATTGCTGAGCTAGAGTGTATTTCACAATTTCTCTAAAACAAATCCTCTGTTTCTTTAAAAGATAATGTATAAGTGCGTTATATCCGAGTCTCAGAGAGTGTGACCAACACTTGTATGGTAGAGCAAATAGCGCTGTAGTTAGTATAGCTTGACTCTCATACAGTATTACTAGTGATAAAGGATATGTGGTGATAGTGCTGAATGCTGATTGTACTAGTGTACGCTGGTGTATTAAATCAGGCCCTGGAGACAATTTGATGATATGTCGGCATTGTTGGGTGTTACAGACTATCTTCTTACTGAGCTCTTGGCTCTTACAGTTGCTATGGATACCAGACTGTATCTATTTTTTCCATTCGTGAAATACATTTTACCTGTGTTCATCTGAAACACCTGTAAAGCTACACTATTGTCACTGTAAATCACTTAAGAAAGCTTTGTTGTTAGGGACTGTATGTTAGATCCAAGGGTATTGTATAAGTATCAGCAGAGTGGAAACCTATACTTTAGCCGCAGGATTTTTACCTCAAGTGAGTCACTCCTTCTTCTTTGAACTCTCACAAGGTTAGATACTTTTCTTCAAAAATATTATACATTGTGTGATATGTATATTTAGGGGCACTAAAACACACGGGCACAGGGAAAATCTTCTTGTCTAAAATAAATGTACATGTAAGTAGGTTACAAAATGAAACTTCCTAATCGTTATTGGGATATAGTGTGTGATCTAGGACATGATCTTGGATAACTTTGCAAAGGAAGAGTAGATTTCTGAATGGATTTTTCACTTAACTAATTGATGTGGAGGAGTTGCCAGATACTTGCCAAAGGTCAGAAGTGTCCTCCGGGCAAAAAGTCAGGTTTCCTCCACCCACTTAACCTGGCAATGCTGCCATATAAGTGAAATAATCGAAGGCTACACAAAACATCAATCAATCATGGATAACTTCGTTAATCTTTCATTATTGTATAATAGTTTTTAGATTTTTGGGAAAAGGATTCAGTTATTGCGTAATACAGTAACATGTATTTCATATATCTTGGATAACATTGGTAGATTAGGCTACTGTGAATGATTGTGTATGTATCACCTTGTAGCTGACTTGGTTGGTTTGTTAAAAGCACTGTGAAACTTATATAATATATATATCGACAGGTCCCAGACTAAGAAAAATATGTTGATTTTAAATTAAACAGATTTCAGTTTATCAGCGTTATTTAACATGCGTTTTTATATACATGTAGCAATGTATTTAACAAATTCTGTCCATTTTTTCACCATTTTTGGGGGGGGAATTTTTGTACACTTCTTATTGATTATTTATTGACTTAATTGGTTAGATTATAATTGGGCTGCACCAGTGTGGTAAATCATTTTAAGGCCATCCAGTTCTAGATGGGGAGATGGACAGTGGCTGAGTCATAAAACATTCTGACAAGGTTTTCCTCCCAATCATCCTATGTGGTTGATTGATTGTTTGGTGTTTTACGTTGCCAGTTTTATTGTGGGAGGAAACCGGGCTCTATGCCCGGAGGAAATCCACGACCTTCCGGTGGTAACTGGCAACCATCGTTCAAATGAAAACCCAGTCAGAAAATTAATTCCAATTTTTTTTGTGTTCGACCGAGTGGGATTCAAACCTGCGACCCATTAGTGGAAGGCTGTTGGGATTGAGCGTCCAACGCTCTACCTACTGAGCCACGGAGGCCCCCATCCTATGTGGAATGATTATCATGAACTATCAGATGGTTTGGGTTTATAAATAATCTAATCTTGAGTGTGACATAGAACATTAGTTAATCAATCAGTCAACAGAGGAATATACAGTACCTTTCCTACTGTGTAAACAGGGATCTTACTTGTTGTCAAATTATAACTGGGGAGTACATATTTATGGTTTACAGCAAATCCAATTGGTAATCCAATTCTAGGTCATCAAGGTGAACCTACTTAAGTGTTCCCCACCCAGTGTTACATGTTGTGGATCTATCAGGAAGTAAAGGCCGCCATATAAGGGAAGTCTTCTTTTATAGAGTTTTAAATCCTACACATTCAACCAATCCAGGCAAGTGACACAGTAAGTGTAATGTACCAAGAGAAATGCTGAAGGTTTTTTACAGACATATGATATCTGGCAGGGCTCTTTCCGTGTTTGCATAGAATTAAAATACAATTTTGCATTTATTTAACCTCTTAAAGTACTGGTATATGTTTGCTGAAAGCTTGCACGGTTTCTCTTGCACATGCAGCAACTGATTTAAGTGCTTGTTTTAGACGTACAAATGCGTACATGTACTGACTACAGGGTTCTGAAGGTATACACGTAAAGTATACGGTTTTATTTTTTATTTTTCATATGTGTTTTCGGAATTGTTTTAAAGTTTTAACCATCAGGTGTTGAATTGGAGACCCCCATTTTCGACGCGCCTTTTTGCCCTTGGTGGTATCCAATAGACCTCCATCGCCTGAACCATTGTGGATTTGTGGATAATCATAGAATGAATTCAGAGTTTCTAGTTTGTTGTCCACAAAAATACATTGTAACTCTCATCTGTAGTAATACAAATTATGCCACCTTTTAAAATACAATTAAAAACTTGTCTCCATGGTTATTTAAGCCAAGAACATTTTCCTTGTGCCCGTACATTTTAGTGTTCAAAAATAAATATTAGAGGCCAAAACACATAGGACAACTCGTACTATATTGTACATGATGGTGTATATTTATGAGCTTTCGAGAGATTAATATTAGAGGATATCAGAATAATGGCCTTATTTGTTTGTTAAAAATATTTAGTTTTGGTGTTTTAAGAAATTACACCTATGGTTGACTTCTATATATGCTGACCTTTATTTTGTGCAGCAAGTTAATCAATGATGATCAGGTGATACAAATCAATCTGTCTGCTTATTGTTCATCAGATATGTGCAGTTGATAGATTGATATTGATTCACTGTTTAATAGAAACACATTAATGCTAACTCTCTAAGTGTTATCACACACTCCCTGGTTGGCACCAGTTCAAGCACAAATTTGGTAAGTATATTGCCTGGTTACCAACCTAATCATCTTATTTTTACATTTGTAGTACTGTATGGTGAGACCTAATTAGTGACATATTGTCAACATAATTTGAGTTTTTAGAGATTATTTTAAAACTAAATTTTCACATTTGTATAAAAGGCTTGATTGCGTCTATAACCTCAGTGTATGCATTTAACATTAGTTTTGAATAATAAGGCTACATTTATTTATATTTATAGACAATAAAACACACGGGCACAGGGAATATCTTCTTCTAAAATAACCATGGAGACAAGTTGGAGTTGGCAGGAGTTGGGCTTTAGTCAGTAAATTTGTTTCTGAAATACTTTGTTACATATTGTCAAAACTGTATGGATCTTCATTAATGGCAAAGCAGTCCGGTAAACTGAAATTGAACAGAATATGATAATGGGAAAAGAAAAGGAAAACATGTAATTGGGTTCCAAGGTAGAGCACAGACTAGGGAGTTTAGTGGGGACTAATAGATCTTTTAAACTCTTATTCTTTTTTAAAGTAATGACTGGCTGTTGGCTCAGATGTCGAGCCATTTTACTCTGAAGCAGCTTGGATCCTTTTTTTTATAATCTAGTTTCTAGGCAGAGCGAAGACCACGTGACCATAAGTACCCGGTTATTCGAAACCGAGAAAATATATGTTTGCCTTATTGTACTGAAACGCAAGTGGTGTAATACGTCTTTCACAACACCTTCCCGGATTCAAATTATAAGTCACCTTGGAACCTGGGTCAAAAGAATGGTATTTTAGAAATGGTATCGCAACAAAATCTCAATAACTTAGGCCGTGAATAAGGAAATAAATGACGTCTTGGTGAGCTGTGTATTGCTGAATAACGGGTCAGTGGCGGAATATACCATTATTTCAGGGCGAGGGCTAACGCCCCAAGTCTTCAAATAATAGTGGTATTTCTGCCACTGACCCTTTATTCAGCAGCACATGCACAGCTCACCAAGACGTCATTTATTTCTATTCTAATGCATATCATACGTAAATTAATTCAATTACAGTGTACAAAATGTGAGGGTTTTAATCATAAAACCAGCCTTTCCAACCTGCATAAGAACATAATTTAGACCCTCCCATGAGTAACCTGAGCCAATCAAAAATGTCCTGGACCAACCCATATGTAGAATGTATAGCGAGAGAAGTCAGTGTTGTCTGCTCAAACGCAATGACATAATAATTCTGGAATGTTGTGACGTGATCGAACACTGCTCTCTCTCAAGGCACATCTTCTGACGTGTTCGAACACAGCTGTCACTCAAAGCGTTAGCTCCAACAATATTCTACACAAACTCACCCCTAATTTATAGCACAAAGTGGTTTACACCTGCAAGGGGTACTGTATTGTTTCAGATAATGGGTCTCTTTTTTCCCCCCTTATCTCTATAATGTTAAGCAAGAAGAAGGTCTATTAGAATTAATGTTTGTGCATCTGAGTGAGAGAAGATTTAATGATGAAAGCGATGTCAAGTCTCACTCACTCAATCAGATGCTAAATCATTTCAAAGCCTAATTTACTTCTTTTAGTCTTAACAATAGATAAAGACCTTAACATATATTCCCCAACCTAGTCCTTATCTTATAAATTGCTCTTTGGGAAAATTGTCAATTATTTCCTGATTTTGTTTCTGTGAACAAAATATTGAACTGCTGGCAGTTTATTCTACTGTCATGTAAATTCTCTTGAGTGATATCAACAGAAACGTTCGAATTAGCACTTTTTGAGAAACCTAGCTAACAATTTCATCTATATAAACAATCATCCACTAGTACATATTCCACTGATCTTCATTTCACTTGTTCAGGGCATGGTCCCTGGAAAGGCTAACTAATCATTTAGCTATGGGTTTCATCTTAGTGCATTGTTATTGTATGAACACTAATACACACAGGCACAGGGAAAATCTTCTTCTTATCCCTCAGGGAGATTTCTTTGCAATCTGATTGATCAATTGCCATCCGATAAATATTCGCACACCTGATACGGTAAAACCTTGTTTTCGCACACACCCGATACAGTGTTGCATGAACGCTATTTTGAAAGTTTGAGCGTTGTGTTGTCTGTTTTCGTATGTGGTCACCTTTTGCAACTACATGTATATGGTGGGCATCGGATGAACATCAAGTTCACATTCTTTGGCAACATTGTTTGATGACGCCATAGTGTGTGCTCGTATCAGGTCACCTTTTGCAAATATCTGGTGTGTGTGCGATTGAATTAATGAGCGATTTGTTGGCTAATTTCAGGCAAAAGTAAAGCGCTTTGAGGTAAAAAAATCGTTATCCTGGTTCGTGGAGGAGGATACAAAGTATTTACATTGTCAGCTTGACTGTCATCAATTACCACGCTGAGTCGCTGACCATGTAAATACTTCACATGCCCCCCGCTATGAACCAGGATAACTTTTATTGGTTAAAATAACCATGGAGACCTTTGTTCCCAAGCATAAGCTGTTGTAATAAAGTAAAAACATAAGTCTATGAATGGGGAAGTGTGAAACGTCTCATTACACCATATTCAGATTACTGGGCACCGTGAGCCCTCTTATACTACATTAATATGTAACGTTTATGCGTGGTAGATTTTGAAATTGTCAATGGTTGCATATTTCAAATTAGAAAATAAATTCACTCTCCATGCACTTAGTGGACTAAAATTGACACTCCCAGTAACCGAAGTTCGGAGAATGCATTGGTTGTTATAAAAGCTTTACCTATCTTCATTTCGACTGAAATCGTCTCGAACAAGGCTCCTTGTCTCATTTTCAACTATGTTAAGTTCCTCAGAAACTTTATATTTTGCATTATCAAACACTGTGTCGCATCCAAAATGTTCCCCATGTTTCTTCTCTTATGCATCCCTAAAATACTTATGTAGAAGACAGGCATCAGTTTAGCCCTGACTAGTATATCTTTCACGTTCTTTTTATAAGCAATGACTGGCCTCTGGGTCAGAGGTTGAGCCATTTTACTTAGAAGTACATGTAGTTTGTATTCTTCTTCTAGGATCTTGGCCATATTGATACTGAAACACAGTGACATGGTATAATAGTTTTTTCACAGCATATTCCTGGGTCCATATTCAAAACATTTGTGTTTGGTATCTTCAGTAAAAGTGGAAAATGGATATTTTCAATGAGCATAGCATTGACGGCGCTTTGTCATAGAAAATTATGAGTTTCTCCTACGTAATGCTTGAGACATTTTTTGCACGTCTTAACATACACGACTCGCAATTGTTATCATATTTTTGGTATCTATGTACTGTTATCCATCACCAACTTAAATAAGCTTTTCTTTCATAATAGACTTTAAGTAATAGTAATATATGGCATAGTAAAATATTTTCTACTTTGTCTTCTAATCCACATATCCCTATAGGGGCATATCAGCACAAACACATACTTGAGGCACACTTCAAAGCTGTGCATGAGGTGGGAAGAAGGGGGGGGGGGGGGGGGGCATGTTTCAATCACCAAAGCATGGGGGTTTGCTGCCCCACTAAACCTTGTGACGTCACCATAAATTGAAATAATCTTGAGTATTTTGTTAAACATCAATCAATTACAGGACATTAACCTACTGATCTAATTGTCAATTTGTACTGTTAAAGTTCACTACCAAAGTTATTTTGCAAGCCAGCTGTCTGTCGCTTAGAGGGCATCATCCTTTTCACAGGGTTCTTTTTGCTTTGCTTTACACATATCAAAGCACCATGATATTCTGTTTTTAAAGGTCACAGCTCTCAAGTGACATTTCAACAGTCATGAGGATTGATCTTTTAGCCTTTTTAGGATAAACTTGGGCCTCTGGTGTTTTATTGTTATCCCTTTTTCTATGCAGTTTCCATAGAAAAAAATAATTAAAAGAGATAAATGCAACACAAAGAGCATTGTGACAAATAGACTACCCTTTTCAAAAAGCATTCCTACATAAATGACAAAAAATCAAAACCGCTTTTAAAATGAGGTGGTTATTTGTTTTTTTTTATCTTAATTATTCACTTAAAATAAATTACTGTTTATAACTTTTTTATCTCTGTAACCTGAATAAGAGAAAACTACTGGACAAATGATTTTTTTTACTATCGAGTGTTTCCTCAGAAATAATCATGAAACATTATATAATTTGTCCTTATTTCCCCAAAATAGTTTTATTTTAGTTAAGTGACCAAACCTTTTATTTCTTTTTCAGATCCGTCTGTTTTAAATGGAATCTTTGGAGTAGATTTTTGGAATCTCTTTTGTTCAAGTTTCCAAGATGGAGGTGTTTAAACCAACCATGTTTAAACATGAGGTACCAGAGCTATTTCGAGAGCCACATGTAGAAAGTGGATTCCGCCCATTGCATCAACCTTGGAGGTACTATATGGCAAGTCTATTTCAAAAACATAACGAGTGTTTGAATACGTGGACACATCTGATAGCTCTGCTTATCAACGTACAGAGGCTGTATGATTTAGGCCAAAGGTACGACCTTATCGGGGATCCATACATGTGGCCGGTGTTGTCAGGGACGATAACCATGTTGTTGATGTACAGTTGTAGTACTGGAGCTCATTGGCTGCAGTCACGATCAGAACTCGTACATTACACCTGTTTTATGATAGATTATGCTGGAATCGGACTGTATGGATTAGGCAGTATTCAGCTCCACTATGCTTACTGCAGTGACCCAGGTTTGTTTGCCATTTTTAAGGACATTTATTTACCTGTGGGTATACCATTGTCCATCATGACCTGTGTGGGATGTAGTATTTCCAAGGCCATGTACAAACGCCCTTACCCATTCACACGGAAACTCTGGCAACTTGGTTCTGTCAGTGCCATTTACATTTGGCTAATATTACCTGTTATTCATCGTATGTTCCGATGTTTAAAGACGGGTGATTGGGATGATAGTCTTTCACATCATCTACAACAGATGCTATGGTTTATGACATCAGGTTTCTTCTTTGGCTCTGACATCCCACAAAGACTGTTTCCAGGGAGGTTCGACTTTGTCGGCCACAGTCACCAACTTTTCCATTTTTGCGTACTGATGACCTCATACAAGCAACTGGACAGCCTCATTTTGGATATCAATCAGTACCATGACCAAATCTATGCTCGACCAACTCCAACATTCGCCTCTTCATTTGGAGCAGTGTTGTTTGGAATCTTTGCCAATATTGTTGTCGTTGTAGGGTTTAGAGAGTATGTGAAGAGGACCAATCAGCATCTTGTAAAACAAAACGGACATCAAAATGGTGTAGCTCACCATAAATGTCATTAGTTGATTGATATGGAATGATTTTATCTTACATGTCTGCGGGATGGAAACAGGCCTGTGTGCCCAGACAGGTACCCGAGAACCATTCCATAGTTGAAGATTGGGCTTTAAGACAAGTATATAGATACTATAGACAAGCAGAAAAAGTTATTTCTGTCTGGTTATCTGACAGATATTTACTCAGATTGGTAATTTTATAGAATTGTTTTAAGTATTGGAAAGAGTTTTAAAGCTTTTTACTACATGTAATAATAAGCAATATTGTGACTTGTGCGATATTATGAGCTGTTGATGCAATAAACATTGTTTTCTTTCTATTTGAAGATTAATATTATATTGTCAGGATACAATGTTATGATGGTAGTATATAGCCATTAATGTATCATGTAAATTATAACCGTGCATAGTTTGATCAGATATTTAAACACCATGATAGTATGATAGTACTTGATTTATAATACATGTACCTGTACTATGTCAAAGTTTATATTAGGAAAGAAGGTTTTTAGGAGTTTTGTTCATAAATTCTGATTGTCAAGAGAAGTTTTGAAGCAACTTGAAAAACTAAAAGATTAACATCAAAATAAAACATACTGGTAAAGCCAGTAAACTGTGCGAACCGAAAATGTGTGTTAATAATGGACAGAATTCAAATATCCAGGATGTAGGAGTTCTCTTTTGGGGTTATTATGCTTAAAACAACTACGAAACCGTACATCCCCAAGATTGGTATCAACTGAATGCTCTTATTTTGTACTTTTCGATAAAAATGACCAGTAATTAGCTTATTCTGTTCCAACAATATGTTTCCTATATTTGGCAGCTCATGCCATTTTAAAGGATAAATGTTTAAGACAATATTTCTTTTATAATCAATTTATTTAAAGTGGCATGAGCTGCCAAAATGTTGATATTTGGACATTAAAACAGAATGTTAAAATTATTTTCTATTTTTCTTAAGACGTATAATTCAGAAGCTTTTTAGTGCTTCTAGTCTCGAGAATGTACGTTAAATTATTGTTTTAAACAAACTATGGCTCAGAATGAATGAATGGTCGTCCCGGTTATTTAAATTTTGTTTACTTTTCAAACACTATTTCGGTTTGTATAGGCCACGTACTGTATGTATTTTCTTCATTCCATTAAATTAATTAGCATAACGCTGTGACATCATAGTGGACATTTGATATGTACATTGTCATTGTTGTGAAATCTGATCATACACTACTGACTTTGAGGGGGTAAATGACGCGGAAAGCTACGAAGCTCTTTTGGTTTTTTAAATACAGATTTAGTCAGTATACAGATGCAAATCACCATTAGGTGTTCAGAAAGAACTTGGTATTTATCCTTTAAAGAAAACTTTTAAATGCAAGATGGATAGGGCAAGTTATAAAATCTATTTTTTTTGTGCTAAGCATGTTTAGTGCGAAATATTTTTGATTATTCTGGAATAGGAAAAAGTCACTTACCCATATTTAATTTCATTTATTAGTGTAATCAGTTTCCTAAGAAAAAATGTTCATGGTTACACCTGCAATGGTGTGGATAAATGTTTAAGACGATAAATGTTTAAGACAATATTTCCTCATGTTCACGACTTTTATATAATATTATATCAGATTTTACACCCATCTTAATTATGGTGGTTGGTATAGGTGGCAAAAAATCTTTCAAATAAATAACACCAAACAAAGCACCAGAATAGTTAATTTCAGAAAAATATTCTCAAATTTAAATTGATGTTGTGGAATATTTTTTATACGCCCGGCTTGAAAAGCGGGCTGTATTATGGTATCATCTCCGTCCGTCCGGCAGTCCGGGCGTCCGCTTTCCCCTTCCGCTCCATAACATCTAAAGTTTTGATTCCATCTGCACAATTTTTTCTGAGTATTTACCTTATGGGTGGAAGGTGTGTCGCAAACTATTTTTAACATCACTGGTTACATAATATGGGAGTTATATTGGATTATGTAATATTCCCTTCCGCTCCATAACTTTTAAAGTTTTGATTCCATCTGCACAATTTTTTCTGAGTATATACCTTATGGGTAGAAGGTGTGTCGCGAACTATTTTTAACATCACTGGTTACATAATAGGGGAGTTATGTTGCATTATGTAATATTCCCTTCCGCTCCATAACTTTCAAAGTTTTGATTCCATCTGGACAATTTTTTCTGAGGATATAGCTTATGGGTAGGTGTGTCAGCTTCCTTGGATAATTTAGTGATAGCTATGGTGGCCAAAACCTAAAAAGTTTAGAATTATAATTATTTCTCTGTTTTAAAGGCTCTTCAATTCAGTTTTATTACCCATATGGTAAAGCAAATATAGCTTCTTAAAGATATGTTTGACAATATTCATAAACCTATACAGCATTTAGGGGGTTATAGCGTCATATTCCTTTTTTGAATGGATTTACATTCTTATAATCATTGATTTATAAATTGCTTTGAATACTTAACACTTTTGTTTTGTATATTTAATTGTTTTATAAAATAATAATGAAGAGTTAAAATATTCTAATATAAATTATACTTCCTACGTTGGCTTTTTGTGATATTAATGTTGTGTCATTTTCTACCTTTTTCCATTTAGACAGTGTTTTCTATACATTACCAGCCTTTATACATGACTTATAGACATTTTTTATTATTAAGACATTTTTTATTATTGTTTTTGGTTAAAGTTTTGATATATATACTCTAGCCGTCTTTCTACTAGACCGTATAATCTCTATTCTTTCCTTTGTCAAGGAATTTGTTTGTACTCTTACTAATCATATTTTGTTTCAACCTACAAGTTGTTTCAGAAGATATATATTTTCTGGTCACCTAATTCATTGCAATTCTGAAATGTTCCCAAACTGTGGAGGGCCATATTTTGTTGTCATTTGAGTTAAAGAAAAAAAATGCTTACTAAGGTATATAATAATGCTTAAAATATTCAGTACAAATTAATCACAGACTTATAACGCTGTGGCAGGCAATACCATCTGGTTAAGTTGAGGTTAATGTTGATTGGTCTTTATTAATTGTATTGATGGAAGCATCTTTGTAGCATTGCAAGGAATGTCATATATGGCAGGCGTAGAGCGACTATATTAGTTGGAGATCGCCAAACTCTGTTGTCAAAATATATTGATGATTGTGTATGTTTGTCACCCATGAACTAAGTATATATAAGTCGCTCTACCCGTCCGGTATATATGGTAATGCTTGCAATGCTACCATCTCTGTGGATCCCATTTTGCTAAAAGCTCTTTTTGTACACATTCAGGGTGGCGATTTGCCATTTTCTGCTTGGTGCCAGATACAGGTAGTCACGTATGTCTTTATCATTTAATAGTACAAATTCTAACAAGGTCTAAACAAAAAATCCTGATTTTTTACCTACAAAAGTGCTATGTTTTCCGACAGCACACTCCGACTGGGTCTTATCCAAACAAACGATATAATCTTTCATTCCAGCCAATTTTGATGCTATAAGGAAATTCATTTTAGTGGTGCACCCTTGACTTTTTACCGTGAAGCCCATAGGGTCAGATATTTCGGTTTTCTTGAACAGAAGCAGGAGATAATTCCTGCTTGACAATTCACAGAGTTGTGTCCCTTAGACCTGTGTAACACATAGGTATCTTGTATTATTATGTCATTATAAGATATCCATTGTTATGTATAACAGTCGGAACAAACTTCGGTTGTCTTCGCTCTCTATCCTGCCAGAGGGTATTTCACGTACGTAAATCTCCGAAGTTATCAGACAGACTTGATTGCTGTTCCTTTCGTTCAAGCTGTCAAGTAGTCTTTAAATGTTAAAGAGTATTATGCCTGTGCCTTCATTTTGTCTATTGTTTTAAGTGATACCTTTGTTGAGATATTCAACATGGTTGAAGTGTGTGAATTATAACCGGTGTTGAATTTTAGTGATGCCTTTGTTGAGATATTCAACATGGTTGAAGTGTATGAATTATAACCGGTGTTGAATTCGACATGTATCCAATAGATGTATGTATGTATATATGCTGGTCATGGTGATCGTTTTTATAGAAACGTTCGTTTCAAACCTGATAATGATAAAATGTTAGTGCAAACTTAAATTCCAGAATCAGGCACAATGTATAGCTCTGTTACTGAAGCCTGTATTTGAATAAAGTGTATTACTTGTATACCAATTGGTTTTGTTTTTTTATGACTTACATTGATTGGCGTTTTAATCTCAGACTCTACCACATCTTATAAAATAAAACCTCTGTATCTCCCCACCTACTCGTCAACCGACTAGAACGATTGGTCATTTAAGTTTCTCCATAAAAAGCTAAACTGCCTTATGACACACTATAAGTGCGAACAAAAGTTCATCTAACTATAAAGCAGCATTGGAATGGTCCGTGATCCGATCCATCTCCGGGGTCTCGGTGGTCTAGTCGGTTAGAGTTGAACGCCCCTCAGTGCCACACAGACCTATCGATGCGACGCGGGTTCGAATCACTCAGACCAATTAAAATAAATTGGAACTCGCCGAAGGTCGGAGGTTTCGTCCGGGCAATGAGTCCGGGTTCTTCCTCCAGTTAACCTGGCCATATAAGGGAAATAATCTTGAGTGTGTCGTAAAACATCAATCAACCGATCCATAGATATATCACACTGTCAGAAGTCTACATCGTGCTTTAATTTCAAAAATGTTTATTTATTATATCAGAAGTCTATATGAATGGGCACTTTCATAGACTTCTGATTATATATAATCCCGATAACAAGCAGCCTGTGAATGATATATATCTGTTGCATGGGCAAAACAAAACGTGGTCACATTTTTTCTTCATAAATAACTCACAGCCAGTTTAGATCATCTTGCTAGATTTTCAGCGAGCTATGTGATAAACTTAGAAACAATGGCATAAAAATGAAATTGGAGACCCTGACATATATGTTCATCAAAAAAATATTCGTTATGGGTTTAACATCATGAAGTCGCTCTCTGGCAGTTATACGAGTTTCAAAACCTTGCAAAATCTAAATAACAAAAAACACAGCTAAATCTAAGTAACAAAAAGAAAAGATAAAACGAATGTCGCGGAAAATTCCAGAACTCTGTCTTACTGGTAAAATAGTAAAATATGCGCTTAGTATAGATCGTTTTGGTCCCGGCTTTGTGCTAACACGAGAAAATATAATGAGTTGTCCATTTTCTCGCTGCACAGCAAAACAGTGATACATTCCCCTCATAAGATATCTCAATCCATATTCTGTAATTGCCGTATCAGGACGATGTTATAAACACACAAACACGTGGATGTTACTCCCATAATCCCGACCCACATGACGGGAATTAAATCTGACCAGAGTATATGATCGGGAAGCCAGTTTATAGCTATGGTAATATCAATCAAACACCGACATAATGAAGCAATGGACATCTTTCGTAGGACGTAAAATACCGGCTCTGGTCTGTAAAAGAAATAAATGTAAACATTAAGCGCCATGATTTTGCGCATGCACAATTTCAAAATGATAAAACATTTTTGCAAGGATTGATGTAGAGGTTTCTTTGGTTCATCAATTAGTTGTAAGCAAACGGGCCCTTGTGTCAGCTAAATAAATCCGTGGAATTTTCTCTTCATAAACCAGGGATTTATTTTGTTAGCACAAGGGAATGTTTGTTGAGAACTCGTTAGACAGAAGAAACTTTGAAGTGAATCATTATGCAAATTAATTACTAATGTCGAAAGTTTCTGTTAAATTCGCACATCACCAACTATAGGAAAGAGTTGATGCCATAACCACGACTAATTTGACATAACTTTTTGTGTTTTCCCATGTTAAATGCGATAAGGACTGTTTTTCAGTCAACAGGAGTTACTTGGAAATTTATTCAAATCCGAGAGCTTAGTCTATACGTGCATGGAAAATTGATAAAGGGCACCGATAGATGACCGTTGGCTAATAGTTGTAGGATGCGATAAACATTTTGATGAATTTCTGACTTTTAAATACTCTGAAATCTAACTTTGGTGTCATCGGTCTCACTGAAAGCTAGATTACTGATGGCATGGACTCATTATAAGAAATACCTGGGTATCGCTCATTTTCTGTTAATATAGGAGTAATAAAAAGGGGGTGGGGTTCTCATATACATCTCGGATGATGTAGTTTACTGTCAGGTAAGGGAAGACTTGTCCTTCATTGAACAGATAATTGCTCCAGGGACTATTTTAGCTCTGCTGCAAGTAAATTACATGTATGGCTATACCTCGGTGTTCCAATTATGTCAAAAGTTATCTTGGAGATACAAATTCCAATTGTTTTATACTTTCTTTATATACACAAAAAAGAAGTTAAGCACCCCCCTGGAAAGTCTGCACCGACCGATAAAATCATTGATGTAGGGAGATTGCTGGCAAACTGATGATGCAGAAACGATTGTGATCATAAAAGGCAACATTCTGGCGATAAGATATCATCATTAATGGCAATACGCTATACAATTTGTGCAGGACATCGTTAGCCAAATCAGAGGTGTATTTTAACAAAATAAAAAGATACTTGTAAGTATGGAACTTCAGAGTCCATCTGGCTTCACATGGAGAACATATTGAAGTAAAAATGTCCACTTTGACTGGAGAACACATCCCTAGAGCAGAAGGTCAATAGCGCGTATAGCCTCCATTAGTCCGAATTACAGCTTCCAACCGGCGTCTAATCCCTCCAGTAAGAAGTCGGATCTGTTGTAAAGGGGTAACCCCAATGCACCCCAAACCATTAGAGAACCCCTTCCATAAGGAACATATGGATGGATGCTCTTGGGTGTATACGCTGTGTTTTTGTGTCTTCAAACCCTCGTTCGTCCATCCGTGACGCTGAGCAAGAAACGACTTTCGTCCCACCAATGGAATGGATTCTTCGCCAGGTCCTCAAATTCCTACCTCGTTGTGCTAAACACCAAGCCACAAGTATCTGTTGATGGCGATCTGACAATAGGGGGCGTTTGATGACTCCTTGCCCTCAGGTCTTCAGCTTTCAATCGTTTTTTCACGGTTCTTGTGCAATACCTGGGTATCGCTCATTTTCTGTTAATATAGGAGTAATAAAAAGGGGGTGGGGTTCTCATAAACATCTCGGATGATGTAGTTTACTGTCAGGTAAGGGAAGACTTGTCCTTCATTGAACAGATAATTGCTTCAGGGACTATTTTAGCTCTGCTGCAAGTAAATTATATATATGGCTATACCTCGGTGTTCCAATTATTTCAAAAGTTATCTTGGAGATACAAATTCCAATTGTTATACTTTCTTTATATACACAAAGAAAAAAGTTAAGCACCCCCCTGGAAAGTCTGCACCGACCGATAAAATCATTGGTGTAGGGAGATAGCAGAAACGATTGTGGTCATAAAGGGCAACATTCTAGCGATAAGAAATCACCATTAATGGCAATAAGCTATACAATTTGTTCAGGGTATCGTTAGCCAAATCAGAGGTGTATTTTAACAAAATAAAAAGATGCTTGTAAGTATGAAACTTCAGAGTCCATCTGGCTTCACATTGAGAACATATTGAAGTAAAAATGTCCCTTTGACTGTAGAACACATCCCTAGAGCAGAAGGTCAATAGCGCGTATAGCCTCCATTAGTCCGAATTACAGCTTCCAACCGGCGTCTAATCCCTCCAGTAAGAAGTCGGATCTGTTGTGAAGGGGTAACCCCAATGCACCCCAAACCATTAGAGAACCCCTTCCATAAGGAACATATGGATGGATGCTCTTGGGTGTATACGCTGTGTTTTTGTGTCTTCAAACCCTCGTTCGTCCATCCGTGACGCTGAGCAAGAAACGACTTTCGTCCCACCAATGGAATGGATTCTTCGCCAGGTCCTCAAATTCCTACCTCGTTGTGCTAAACACCAAGCCACAAGTATCTGTTGATGGCGATCTGACAATAGGGGGCGTTTGATGACTCCTTGCCCTCAGGTCTTCAGCTTTCAATCGGTTTCTCACGGTTCTTGTGTACATTGTCGCTTCAAAGATGGACTTGATGCAAATGGATGACGTCGTAACAGTCAGATCAGTGTCCTATCTTCATGCTACGATGTTACAGGCGGTCGACCCGAGCGTGGTCGGTCCTTCACAGCACCAGTTTCATCGTGTTTTCTCACCAATCTGCTTATCACTGTATAATGGTAGCCTAATTGACGCCCGATATAGCTTAGTACGACATCCCGACATCGGCATACCGACAATTTGCCATTTTGCCCCTCAGATATCCTCCTTCGTGCCATGTTCACAGAAGATGAGTCCACGTTGCACAAAACCGGCCTTAAGTACAAACAGTTAAGTGAGTGAGTGAGTGATTGGGGTTTTACGTCCTGCTCAACAGTATTTCGGTTATATGAAGACGTTGTCTCCTTGTGACAGGGCGGATTTCCACCGCTCTTTTAGGTGCTGTCTCACCGAGACGACTTGCCGAAGACAACCAGCAAGCCCCCTCACCCAGTCACAGTATACTGACACCGGGCCAACCAGTCGCTGCTCTAACTCCTATTGCTGAGCGCCAAGCGAAGCAGTAACAGCTACCACTGTTAAAGTCTTTGGTCTGACTCGACCCGGGCTTGAACCCGGATCTCCCAGGCCTGAAGCGGACGCTCTACCGACTGAGCTATCGGGGCTGGTCAAACATTTAAGGGGAAGCATACTGAATTTGCGTAATTGCATGAAAAAAATATTTCGAAAACATTTCACGTTAAAAACAGACGGGTGTCTGTGTCCGGTCCAATACTTGGGGCAGTAATTGTGACGGCGCTCAATTGCAAGTAATTGGCAAATCCCTCGGAAATTAACCTTACATGCTCGACAAAGACAGGTACTATTTAAAATGAAGTCGGGAGATATACTTACTCGTCATCGATTCTGACTTTGGCCAGGTAAGCCTGTCTGGTCCACCTGTGTATTTAGAAAAAAAAAATACATTTAGATACGTCATCATTAAAGTGGCATGAGCTGCCAAAATTCACACTTTTGTCATAATTTCTGATCGTCACGACAGTAAGAGGCTTTGAAGGCCTTTGAATTTTAAATTTTCAAAAAAAGATTATACTATAGCCTTTAATTTAGAAACACAGCGTTTATCAGATAACGAAGCCAGTAAATTGACAACCAGTCCACTGTATACCACAATCCACCATTTTCAATACATACGCATGGCTTGTCCATTTTTGTCGGTAGTAGTTTTCTTACCTGATTATTTCTGTAGTGAGCCAGGCAATCCATCCCGTGACATTTACTGTGACCACCCACTCACGGCGGGGTATCACGCTACATTCCATCAACAGTAGGGCACACTCAAAAGGGTAAGTCAGCAAACCAACAAAGTTGCCAGCAATACAACACGACTTCAGGGAAAAATCCTGCTGACGAGAAATTACAAACGGCTTGTAAAGGATTCACTTTTAAACATAAAGCTTACATTTTATAGACAGAACTACCAAGTACCAAAGTCAAAGTGGCTTGAGCTGACAAAAAAGGGAAAATATCGTTGAAACAGAATAGGACCATTTTTATTAAAAAGTATAAAAATAAGATCTTTCTGTTGATACCAATCTTGAGGATGTCTCTAAAGGTAGTTTTAAGCGACAAAGACTCATACATCATATGTTTATCTAAAGTTTGTCCTTTTTAGCACACTTATTTTCGTACGAATACAGCCTTACAGATATTATTTTATTTCAACTCAATCCTTTACTTAATCAAGGCACTTCAAACTTTTCTTGACAATCAGAATTTATGTAAAAAGTCTGAATTTTGGTGGCCCAACAACCATTGGGTAAATACCTAAGTTTTTTTTTGGTTTTATGATAACATGGACTTGTTTGCTTGATGGACATGCACTTGATGGAAACATGGAATTATTTGTTTGGTAGGTAAATTTAATCATTAATTTAACATCCGGTGGCAAAGAATCATGAGCTTGGTAACATGGGGCCATGTCATTGACGGTAACATGGAATCATGTGCTTGACGGTAACATGGAATCATGTGCTTGACGGTAACATGGAATCATGTGCTTGATGGTAACATGGACAGTAACATGGGGCCATGTGCTTGACGGTAACATGGAATCATGTGGTTGACGGTAACATGGAGTCATGGGGTTGACGGTAACATGGAGTCATGTGGTTGATGGTAACATGGAGTCATGTGGTTGACGGTAACATGGAGTCATGTGCTGGACGGTAACATGGAGTCATGTGGTTGATGGTAACATGGAGTCATGTGGTTGATGGTAACATGGAGTCATGTGGTTGATGGTAACATGGAGTCATGTGGTTGATGGTAACATGGAGTCATGTGGTTGATGGTAACATGGAATCATGTGGTTGACGGTAACATGGAGTCATGGGGTTGATGGTAACATGGAGTCATGTGGTTGATGGTAACACGGAATCATGTGGTTGACGGTAACATGGAGTCATGTGCTTGATGGTAACATGGAGTCATGTGGTTGATGGTAACATGGAGTCATGTGTTTGATGGTAACATGGAATCATGTGGTTGATGGTAACATGGAATCATGTGGTTGATGGTAACATGGAATCATGTGGTTGGCGGTAACATGGAGTCGTGTGGTTGATGGTAACATGGAATCATGTGGTTGATGGCAACATGGAATCATGTGCTTGACGGTAACATGGAGTCATGTGCTTGATGGTAACATGGAATCATGTGGTTGATGGTAACATGGAATCATGTGGTTGACGGTAACATGGAATCATGTGGTTGATGGTAACATGGAACCATGTGCTTGATGGTAACATGGACGGTAACATGGAGTCATGTGGTTGATGGTAACATGGAATCATGTGGTTGACGGTGACATGGAATCATGTGGTTGATGGTAACATGGAATCATGTGCTTGGCGGTAACATGGAGTCATGTGGTTGACGGTAACATGGAGTCATGTGGTTGACGGTAACATGGAGTCATGTGCTTGATGGTAACATGGAGGCACGTGGTTGATGGTAACATGGAGGCACGTGGTTGACGGTAACACGGAGTCATGTGGTTGATGGTAACATGGAATCATGTGGTTGAAGGTAACATGGAGTCATGTGGTTGATGGTAACATGGAGCCATGTGCTGGACGGTAACATGGAGTCATGTGCTTGATGGTAACATGGAATCATGTGGTTGATGGTAACATTGAATCATGTGGTTGACGGTAACATGGAATCATGTGGTTGATGGTAACATGGAATCATGTGGTTGATGGTAACATGGAATCATGTGGTTGGCGGTAACATGGAGTCGTGTGGTTGATGGTAACATGGAATCATGTGGTTGATGGTAACATGGAGTCATGTGCTTGATGGTAACATGGAATCATGTGGTTGATGGTAACATGGAGTCATGTGCTTGATGGTAACATGGAATCATGTGGTTGATGGTAACATGGAATCATGTGGTTGATGGTAACATGGAATCATGTGGTTGACGGTAACATGGAGTCATGTGCTTGATGGTAACATGGAATCATATGGTTGATGGTAACATGGAATCATGTGGTTGACGGTAACATGGAATCATGTGGTTGATGGTAACATGGAACCATGTGCTTGATGGTAACATGGACGGTAACATGGAGTCATGTGGTTGATGGTAACATGGAATCATGTGGTTGACGGTGACATGGAATCATGTGGTTGATGGTAACATGGAATCATGTGCTTGGCGGTAACATGGAGTCATGTGGTTGACGGTAACATGGAGTCATGTGGTTGATGGTAACATGGAGTCATGTGCTTGATGGTAACATGGAATCATGTGGTTGATGGTAACATGGAATCATGTGGTTGATGGTAACATGGAGTCATGGGGTTGATGGTAACATGGAATCATGTGGTTGATGGTAACATGGAATCATGTGGTTGGCGGTAACATGGAGTCATGTGGTTAATGGTAACATGTAGTCATGTGGTTGATGGTAACATGGAGTCATGTGGTTGACGGTAACATGGAGTCATGTGGTTGACAGTAACATGGAATCATGTGGTTGAGGGTAACATGGAATCATGTGCTTGACGGTAACATGGAATCATGTGGTTGATGGTAACATGGAGGCACGTGGTTGATGGTAACATGGAGTCATGTGGTTGACAGTAACATGGAATCATGTGGTTGAAGGTAACATGGAATCATG